>JAOWCC010001368.1:20767960-21444223 GCA_030867875.1 Actinernus sp. WN-2022 | reverse complement strand
CCCCTACATGGGTAACAATATTATTCTAACGTATGTCTATGTTCATGTTCTAGGTCACAGCTCTGGAGGATGGTATAAGATATCCAGACACCCATCCCTGGCTCCTCCCATGGGATCGGGACCAAGTTATTGCTGTCTTAAAGCAATTTTACCAACAATATCATTCTAACGTATGTCTATGTTCATGTTCTAGGCCACAGCTCTGAAGGATGTTATTGGATATCCAGACTTCATTATGAACGATGCTCAGCTCGATCAGTATTTTCATGATGTAAGTGTCCTATAGATTGACTTATTAATTAAGCTACTGAAAGAGTGAAGAAAGATCGATATAACCGTATCAACTTTATCATATCTCATATTCCAACAGCATAAAGGCCCCGTTTGCACTGCGATTTTAGAGGCGATTTCAAGGGCAGTTTTAATTTGTATTTTGTAATTAAGAATATTCTTTTGTGGCGTACAGTTTTGAATATTGTAATTAAGACTCTTGATTTGTGGAGTACCGTTATTGTATTTTGTAATTGAGAGTAGTATTTTGTGGCGTACCGTTACTGTATTATTGTCAGTTAAGAGTAGTGTTTTGTGAAGTACAGTTATAATTGAGTATTGTAATTAAGACTAGTGTTTTGTCCTACAGTTATTGTATTGTGTAATTAAGACTAGTTTTGTGGCGTACAGTTATTGTAATTAAGGCAATTTTTTTGTGGCGTTGCCTTGAAATTGCCGCTCAAATCACTGCAACAATTGCTAATGCAAAACGGGTCTGACTTCAATCAGGAAGTCTTACAACTCTCTAAAATAAGTTAAAATAAGTTAATTACTATAGTTTCTATTGATGTGGATTCCTGATCTTGCGTCACACACAATGCACGATGAACTAGATCAATGCTTCTAATTAATGTATACTGACGCTCGGTAGTGAAAAGAGCCGGGTTGCTTTTCGTCTTTTCCTCGTAGATAATCAAGGATTCACGCAAAAACAAAACCTTACGTTTATATATCGCAGAATATACATTTTTTTACCAGAATTTAGTAAATCAACAAATATGGCGTTAGGGGTACCTGTAATTCCCAAGAAAACAAAGGCAAAAGTCTTCCAATAGCATACCTCTAAGGGGTGGAACATTATAAATCCGGGGGGGGGGGGGGAAACAAAAGGGGGGGGGGGGGGTGTAAGTCGCAAAATAAAATTGGTGCAAGGGAAATGAGACTTGAATGAGATTTTTCTTAAATTAACTTTTCTTGTGTGTGTTTTTCGAGGCCGGCTGACTAGAAGCCGACAACCAGCGAATTTCTTCATGATGTTTGATCCGGGACAGTCTCCCTATATTTAATACATTGAGTTCTTGGGACAAATAATATCAAAACTATATTTTATAATTAAACTCAGACTTCTTTGAATATGATATATCTTGGCACTGTCTTAAAATACATTTCGTGAGATTGAAAAACAATACAGTAAAAAACATTCGTGCAGAGATCACACAGCTAAACAAAATTCGTGCACAACAAAATTACCACCACCCTCCCCGGATTTTTAATGGTCCGCCCCTAACCAGGTGAAAACAGCACACATTCAACGTTAACCATTCCTTACAGATTAAACTATTATTTTCTTATAGGTTGTTATCAATCCAGGGACTTATTTTGAAAATGTCGTCTCGTTAACAAAGTTCTGGACAAAAAGAAACTACGCTCGAATTGGAACACCCAAGGACACAGATCAGTAAGATAAACACATCTATGCGACGCTTTTTGAGTTCTTAAAACATTATTAACGCCAAGAGGACAGACCCCCTCATGGTCAAAGTAATATAGGGTTTATAGTCTATCGAAGATAATCATTCTCCTAGACTACATCAGGGAAACTTAAATTCCTCAATAGTCCAATTAATAGTTCTTGACCGCCATTTTGAAATGTAACTAATTAAGCATTTGGTGACATCAAGGCTGACGATGAGACAGCTTAGTTAGAGGCTTGTATCTAGTTAGCATGGTAATCAAAATGTATCTATATTCATAGAAGAGGGTTTGTATCAGTGCAGGGTCAACTCCATCCTCCATGGCTTGTACCTAGTTAGCATGGTAATCAAAATCTATCCATAGTTTGTATCAGTGCAGTGTCAACGCCATCCTCCCTGGCTTGTATCTAGTTAGCATGATAATCACAATCTATCCATATTCATAGAAAGAGGGTTTGTATCAGTGCATGGTCAACTCCATCCTCCATGGCTTGTATCTAGTTAGCACGGTAATCAAAATATATCCATATTCATAGAAGAGGGTTTGTATCAGTGCAGGGTCAACTCCATCTGCCATGCGATGCTAAGGCTTGGTTACCTTTCAAGAACTACGAATTCCTCAATTCGATTGACATTACCCTGTATCTTGCTATTACAAATACGACGATGGAATCTGATATCGTAAGCCTTTGTGCACTTTTGTTTTTCTACACGATTATGTATTTTTTTCTACGGAAAGAAGGGAGTGGAGGCGATGGAGAAACGGAGTAAAGAAGTAGAAGGGCCATCTCCCACCCTCCTCCTCACCTCCATTTTAGGCTCAACTTTAAAATTTAACTACGCTATATAAGAACAGGCTCAATTTCAAAGGTGGAGATAAGAAGGAGCTAGGAAGAAAAATGAGTGATGGAGAGGCCCTTCTCCATGACAGCCTAGTCACATACTGCAACTACATACTGCAACTACCAGAATTCTTAGCTCGGTCAGGAGCCCATTACCAGGAGCGTCCATCTTCCCTACTGTGTCTGTACCCCAGCACAGAGGTAGATGAGGCTATTTTTAGCATTGTGTTTCGCGCGAAAAAAAACAAAGGTAGGCTATTCTTAGCCAATCAGATAGCTATTCATTATCATTCTTCTCACTTTCAACGCGGGAATTCGAATTGCTGGTTTTCACTCAATCCCCAGAGATTCAAATGTTGGTGCCCCAACAAAACAAGCTAACGAGGAATCTATTGTTTAAGGGCACCAACATGGCAGCAGCCTCTTTTCGCGGGAAGGTTTGTTTTGTTCCTTTATTATAGATCATTGTCCTGGTTTTCTCAAGTTGAAGTTGGGACATTTGAATGAGAAAAATAATTTGAAAAGGTGCAAATCACCTATTCTTCAAACCTCTTGAGCAAACTTGACAATTGACCTATATCATTATGACGTCAAATCAAACAATCTATTGTTTAAACGCTAAGGATCACGGTCATGGGAGGGGACAAAACAGCAACAACACAAAGGAAATCGCTATCAAATGCATTTTGTAGAACGTAGAATAGCGGTAACAGCCACCAAATAAGGTAAATATTGTGGGATGAACATTGATACAGCTGATATCTGGAAACCAGTCAATTCGAAGTAAAATTTTCCTCAGCAGAGCAGATTTAGTTAAAAACTCTATTGTTCAAGTCGCTTCTGTCCCCCTCATAAACAAGCCGTGACGTCATAATGATATAGGGTAATTCAAATTTGTTTTTAGCTGTTCAAAGATTCATTGTGAGTAGAAATCGTTTTAATTAACTTGACAGTCCTTACCAATCAATCTGTTTGTCTGTTTATCCCATTATATATTGTTGAATATTCATTTATTTTGAAATGTAACAACTTGTATGTACAATATCATTAACTGCACCTTTAGCTTTGACATTAGCACCTTTCTACTGTATTTCTGCACCTTTCTGCACTTTTGATTTACGACACGTTTTTCGCTTATTTAATATTCTTGTCATTGCCTTTTCTCTTCCTATCTTCGAGCTTCACATATTTATTATCTAATATGTACTAAGTTATACCACATAAGCTCCCTTGATGAGCAAATGCTCTTGGGAGAAATGTGGAGAATATAATATACATGGTTAAATAAAAAATAAATCACCCATTCTATTTTTGTTTTGCTTAATCGATAGTATTTGTTCCCTAACAAAAAATGCGCGTTGACATGTGGTGACTGGTTAGTTAATTCGTTAGGAGTTTGTCGTGCGTAATGGTTTGATTTTTTCCTTTTTATTAGGTGGAGTATGTCACCAGTAGAGATCAATGCACAATATGAAGATAGCTTCAACAGGATGGGTAAGTCAGGAAAGGAGTAACTACACAGCAACTTGCCAGTAAAACTAGAGTTTAATTCCTACTAGGTTCTATAAAAACAAGAAAACAAATCAAAAAGATATAAAGGTAGGGTTGTCGTCTTGTCTGTATTATTTCGTGTCATGTATGTAATAGACCTTAATATGCAAATATGCTGCCCTAATTTGTATATTGTAATACCACTAGTTATTATGTAAATCTGCAAATAACGAATGCGGACCGTGTTGAGTGCTAGGAAAATATAAACCTTTTTTTCGTCTGGTAAACTCGTTCTGAAATCCACCAGTGCGAGGCAACCGGAGCCAAAACCATTGTTTTAACCACTACACAGAAAGTTGTGTAATACGGTTGGGTATTTTTACGAGTCAGTTTTATTTTTTAGAACCTGAAAGGCGAGACAAAATAAAATTGACGAGTAAAAATTCCCAGCCGTATTACACAACGTTCGGTGTAATAAATGGTTTATTATACGACGCGTCTAACACGAAAAAGAAGTGTTTATTTTCTCTTACCTTACTGCTCTGTTTCAAGAAACTATCTTGAGAGCAGGAACTATCAGCATTTTTGGAATCCAAATGCTAAAAGCTGATTGGCTATTACTCAAACAGCCTCATTTTGATTGGCTCGCGCGCTTATAAAGCCATTCAAGTGTTGAATAAACCTGTTTGTGACCCGTGTAATACACTCACATATTTGCACTCGTTTTATCCTATATTTGCACTCGAAAACGCCAAGTCGTATAATAATAGCCCATGTGCACAAAATCGCAAGAGATATGAGACCATATTGCTGGGGTGCATGTTACGTCATATCCGCCATCTTGGTTTCTTTAACAAAGGATTCCTCGTTAGCTTCTCATGTTAGTTCATGCAACATGGCTGCCACGTCTTTGTTATTTGAATCTCTTGGGATTCATTGCACACAGTAATAATGAAATATTGTCCAACCAACCAACCAACCAATCGATCCTCTCATCTTATAGCAAAGAGTAAGTTGTTATATTCTCATGTAATGTATCCAAACGATTTAATCATTCTATGTTTTTCTTGTAGTATTTCCGGTTGCTATTCTACAACCGCCATTCTACAATGGAATCTATACTGAGTAAGGGAGTTCGAATTAACATCAAAGACGCTATGTCGACTGTTACGTTTTGCGCGACCTAAGCGAATTTCGTATTTCGTATGAAATGAAATTCGGAGCTTGAAAGGGTATAATGTAGTATTATTTTATTAGTATAAACCCTGTATAAACCAACTGGTGGACTATTACAAATCCTGCATTCTGTATAGGTCTATTTGTGATAGCCCATAGCCATAGCATTTTTACGAAATAATAACATTTTTCAACTTCAATTTATTTATTTATTTTATTTTCTACTGTCCGACTAGTTAGTTTATACTAAGACAATTAGACCTCTCGCCCTCATGGAATACGAGTTAAATAGCCCATTCGGCTGCGCCTCATGGGCTATTGACTCGTAGCAGGAGCCGATTACCAGGAGCGTCCATCTTCCCCACTGTGTCTGTACCCCAGCACAGAGGTAGATGAGGCTATTTTTAGCATTGCGTTTCGCGCGAAAAAGAACAAAGGTAGGCTATTCTTAGCCAATCAGATAGCTAACGTCACTTCTCATTATTATTCATTATCATTCTTCTCACTTTCAACGCGGGAATTCGAATTGCTGGTTTTCACTCAATCCCCAGAGATTCAAATGACAAAGGGCATGGCGGCCATGTTGGTGCCCCAACAAAAGAAGCTAACGAGGAATCTATTGTTTAAGGACACCAACATGGCGGCAACCTCTTTTCGCGGGAATTTCGAATCTAAAAATAGCCTCATCTACTCCTGTGCTGTGGACCCAACCCATAACAGAGGAACGCTCCTGGTAATGGGCTCCTGCTCGTAGCCCATTCGGGCTACTGGTCTAATTGTTAAGTATTCCCAGAAAGAATGTAACAATTATAGCTACACCCTCACAAAGCGTAACGGACGACAGAATTATTTTTAAAACACTGAATAGATGTGATTGTGCCGTGCGTCTGTCTCGTATACATGCACAGATGACGTCACAACGTGAAGATATCAAAGACGTGTGCTTGACACAAAAATACTGACTCATACAAAAATACCCACCCGTATTACACTGACTTTCCATGCAATAGCCTATCTATTTTATTTTCAGAGCTGTGAATTTTGGAGGAATTGGAACAGTGATGGGACACGAGTTGACACACGGCTTCGATGACTCAGGTTTTTAAACCAAAATTATATAATGGGGGTGTTTGTGTACAGGTATACTTTTTTCTGATTGACATGATCGCTCGGACACGATTGATTGTGTGATAACGCGCGCTACAATTATCCCAATTTTAATTTTCTTGTCTTATTGGCCCTGATCGCTAGCGTCTCATGAAACGCACAAACAATTTGACCATGCGATGACGTAAAACGTGGTAAATAAGAGGGCATACCACGGTCACACCACGGCAAAACGTCACACGCATGCGTATATTTGCTATTTCTTGTCCGTGCGCGGCCGCCCCCAGTTTCCCGCGAAAACTGAAATGATACAACAGGCACATGCCGTGATTTTAACGTTTATGCTTAAAAGTATTCATTTGTGAACTGTTTTGTCAAAAAATAAGAAAACTACATGTACTTAAAAGCTAAGCCTAGGACTTTAACAGGTTGAAATTTTCTTAATATTCATTGTGAGTAGTTATAAAAATATTTACTAAAAACGTTGAAACCCTCGGTAATTTGTATTTGATACCAGAGCCTTCGTTCTTTTAGCCAGCGGAGCATACCGTTTTGCCGCGGTGTGTACCACGGTAAGCTATCACAAATTCGTTAAATGACGTATTGAACACGTTCATTTTTAAAACACGATTTTCAAAAGTTAGAAAAATAGGTCAAAGTATTCATGTTTGCCAGAAAAAATTGCCTTACTTTCTGGGTCGAGTCAAAACAATATTGTTGTTTCAGATGAATTTGACCTTGCAAGTAAAAGAAACCCAGATAATAACAAAACATTACTGAAATTTCAAAATACATTTTCTGAAATAGTGCTTAAGAATGTTCTTGGTACATTGCAGTCAAGATTTGTAGGACGCACAGATCAACTGAAAACGTACTCAGGAAATTCCGGAGTACTTTCTAGGCAAGATTTTGTTTCTACTCTGATATTAACTGAAAAAGTACTCAGGAAATTCCGGAGTACTTTCTAGGCAAGATTTGTTTCCACGCTGAGATCAAATGAAAAAGTACTCAGGAAATTCCGGAGTACTTTCTAGGCAAGATTTGTTTCCACGCTGAGATCAAATGAAAAAGTACTCAGGAAATTCCGGAGTACTTTCTAGGCAAGATTTAATACCATTCTGAGATCAAATGAAAAAAGTACTCAGGAAATTCCGGAGTACTTTCCAGGCAAGATTTGTTACCAATCTGAGATCAACTGAAAAAGTACTCAGGAAATTCCGGAATACTTTCTAGGCAAGATTTGTTTCCACGCTGAGATCAAATGAAAAAGTATTCAGGAAATTCCGGAGTACTTTCTAGGCAAGATTTAATACCATTCTGAGATCAACTGAAAAAAGTAGTCAGGAAATTCCGGAGTACTTTCTAGGCAAGATTTGTTACCACTCTGAGATCAACTGAAAAAGTAGTCAGGAAATTCCGGAGTACTTTCTAGGCAAGATGTATTACCACAATATAAATGCTAACTCATATCATTAATTGTTACCGACTTGTATTAATAATCGCAGCAATAACAAAACGTCTTTACCTGACGACAGTACTCAACTATGCACAACAGGAGAGCAAGAGGCTAAAATCTGAACATGTGTAGAAAGCTGAACTTTAAAGCATGCATGCTATTAATAAATATGGATAACATTGTTCGTTTTCATTCATACATTTAAAAACGACTAAGAAAAACCAAAGCAACTTTAGCTTCATCAAAAATGTATGTATGCTAAAAGTATCTAATTATGACATTGTGTTGCTTCACCTTGAAACAATCTACCTGTATTAGCAAGTAGAACAGGGTTTTACAGGGCTCTACAGCTTCACTGTATATATTTATCAGAGTACAGACCAAAGAAAACCCTAATCTACTTGTTAAGTAGAAGCTGCAAGTGCTTCTTCAAAGTTCCATTCTCCGAATTCTTAAGTGATACAGGATACCTATTTCGAAATATTTGGAACATGTAAACTGGACCATTTTGACTTATCATTTGAGGTACTCTTTTAAAGTGTCTAATTAAAACTACTGTACAGATTCTTTTTCAAGCGACCTGACTGAGGTAAAACTAAAAAAATACCCATAACATATTAACTAGATCCTGCTTTAATTTCCAACAATTGGACTCTTTTACAATAAAAACAGCTATCAAAGCTGCTCTATATGTACAAAATTTATCGTGCTTTATCAAATGGTATTTGAAATGTTCTTCTTCCTGCCTTCCTGATATAAGCTATCTATTTTTTTTTCTCTTTCATCTCTGCTCTACAGCAACAATTCTCTGAAAAGAAAATATTCGTTTGTACATTAATGTGAGGCATCAATAGTGATAGAGTGGGATTATGAGATTAAAAGAGACAGAGCTCTCGTTTAGTGTTGAAGCAATGTAAGGCTATAAGGCTATTTCATAAGAGGTCAAAATTCGTTACTTATGAAAGAACAACACATGTAATAAAAGCGCTCGTGCGACCATTAAAATTATTATCGGGCTGTTTGAGGCAAGCGAATCTGATACCAATATCGCAACATAAATGAGATGCTGTTTTGATTAAATAGGAAATGCCATGACAATTGACAACTCACAGAACTCGAGATAATTTTTCTCGAGTTGAATCAGTATGCCGCTATAAAAGAAACATGAATGGGCATTAGCCAGACACCGAATCTTATACCAGTATCGTACACATCGATCAATTTACACACATTAATCTAACTTTAGTTCTTTAAAAAAATAACTAGTATTGATCGGCGTTAGCGGGGAAGATAAATATCGCCGCATCTAGAGTTCGACTTTTGTTATATATCATAGCGTGGCAAAAAAAGCTGGAAGTAGTAATATTTGAAACTTAACTACGAAATTGTAGTACGGAGTTTGGATTTAACTAATGATTTGTATCGCAGCATTCGATTTTAAAATAGAGTTTTGATTTAATGAGTTTGTCATCTGAAACAGACTATAAACATTGTTTTCAAGATTTTCGCCTTTCAAATTAATCGGGTCGGTAATTTGCGGCAGTCTTTCAATTAATTGGGCTATTCAGTGGCCCGCTGTTCACGCTCTAGCGTTTAGAGCGTCAACTGCTTACAAAGGAAAACAATTAAAAAAATTACTCAAGGGACTAAGAAACCGTGAGTATGTTTATACGTAAACCGTCGGCGCTCAATTCAAACCACCTTAAAGTAAGAAAACGCAAGACACGGGGAGTGCAAGTTTTATTGCTAAGGGGATGAAATTTCCTAGGCAAAATGTCTAGGAAATTTGCACCGGTAGTGCAACTTTCCCGGGACATCGGAATAAATGGAGCAAGTTTGTGGGCGAGTCTGCATTCGAAACTAACAACATCGCAACATAAAAATGTTATTCGCCTGCTGTTCAATAACAAAAAAAAGAAAAGTCCGAATTTGAATGACATTTCTTTGTGGCATGCTTGTTGACAGTTCCTGGATTTGTCAATGGCGGATTTACGCAATTTGGAACCTACGCTTACATGGTGAATGATATGCCGATATATTATTAAATGCTAAAGCTTTCTTTAACACATCACTGCACTACTTTGAAGCCTGAGCGTTAAAGTTGTAGTTTAGCCAAAGTCGGTAAATACAAGAGGTTAGCAGGCAAATATTCGGCACTGAGATTAAATTGAATAAATTTCTTCAGTTCAATAAACCTTGATTGACTGCTATTTTCAGAACCATACTATAATAGCTGCACGTACTTAGTACTAATCGTAGGAAATCGGTGCTCCAAATATCTTGTGAGTTGACTTTGCTTTGATTTTGCTTAGTTTGGTTTTGAGAGCTTGATCACTCGATCGGCGTCGCGGAAAGTGAAAGTAATCTTGATCTATAAATCACACTATACACGCGCTTTCTTATTAGTAATTTGCACAAATATTGTTTTTCAATGTCAAAACAAAAGCTACGAATTCTTACCTTCGACATGCGTGTAATCCCAAGGTATTCCTATGAGGAACAAGAGCGCCATATACTTTTATATCCTCGTACGCCATGCCAAAATGACGGTTAATTAATTATAAATACGGTTTGTGCTACTGGTATTCAAATTTTCGGAGTCATGAGATCAGTCCGTGATCCGATTGGTTAAAGTTGACACTTATCTTGACACGTCAAGTTGTGGGGATATTCAATTTCTATCCACGGACAGTTAGCTGGCTATACCTATGATCTCCAGAAACACCATGGATATGCAGAGAACAAGAATACACAATTTCCTTTGATCATTGATCCAACAACACGAAAAACGAGAACATTATTGGACCACAGATGTTTATATCGGAGATTCCAAACGTACTGAAACAGACGACACTACTTCACATGAAGATTGAAGGAGTCGATCATTAATGGATGGACATTCCACTCAAAATGACTGAGTGGAGCCGAACAATCAGAGCAGTCTCATAACTGTTTGATGCATCACAAGACTGTGTAAAAGTACATTCAATAAGGCAGAGGACAAGCTTTCCAAAGGTAGAAAAGTATACCAGTAATTGCACTTTGAGTTATACATTTCTCGCTCATGTACTCAGACTGCCAGATTTCACGTGGTCACTTCTGTAAATCGATTCTCAGAAGTCATTTGGTTGCACTGCCAGGCAAAACGTAAACACAGGAAAAGCTGCTAGCAGTCTACAAATCAAAGAATGTGTGAAGTCTAGGTTCACTTGGCACCCGAAACGCCAGTGAATTAGTTAGATAATAATCACCAAGTTCGAAAATGTATGTTATACTTCACAATTTAAGGCCGGGCGGGCGGGCGGCAGCAACAATGCTATGGGGTCACGGCTGAAATGTTTGAGGCGAGTAACCTTCCTTTCCATTATCAAGTACTCGAGTTTCTAAATTGAATAGATTTAGCAACTTAATAGAATACCCGGCCACTTTTGAAGACATATTACCTAAAATTAACTGCCACCGTGGTCGTCATCGGTCTGAAGTCGATGAATACGAAAAATACCCCGTGAAAATAACTGCAAGCATGACTACGACCGCGGTGGCAGTGATTCTATGACAACGTGGAGTGGACGGGTATCCTAAAGTGCAGCCTCCATTAGGTTTTGAAAAAGTGAATAACATTAGTTAATTTAAGAAGAAAATAAAATATATATCTGCGAACAATCGAACTTGAAAACTAATTTTCTCTTCTTAGATGCACAATACATATCTGCTTTTAGGGTTCAGCTTCCTTTAAGGAGTCGATTAACCAACAATTATTGAATATAATAGACTGTTGGTCTTGCTTTACAAGGCGGCCAAGCATTAGTTAAAGAAGAATGCTCATATACAATGTATTATCGGTTGTTTCCAAACTTCCAAAATATTACTTATAGTTTGCTGGCGTTCTGCTTTGCTAAGATCAGTAAAACTTGGCTGCTGCTAACATGATCGAGGTTATACATCTAGTCGTACAGTATTGTGTGGCTCCCCAAAAAAATATGGAGAGTTTTGTAATTACGAGCAAAATATAATAAGTTTATTTCTTAGCCAGTCTAATTGGTATTTTGGAGGTACACTTCAGTGATGGCCCGCATTGTGTGGGCAAATTTATTTTTTATTTACCTACTACATTAGCGTGTTCATGGCGGCTGAGACTTAGTTGTTATGGAAATGTTAATATTAGTGAACGCGGCCTTAATATTTGTAAGTAAATGGAACCACATGTTGATGGATTCAATAACACAATGACAAGATTCACACAGTCATGGAAAGTCATTAAATTTGAAAATTGCTTTCCTGTAAGTCTGGAAAAGTAGTGGAATAAGGCATTACATCATGGAGGATTCATAGAAATTAGGATTTTGGCCCATATTATTTTAAGCTAATGATTGGAAAATAAACAAGTTTGGATTATTTGTGTCAAACATCAAACTTTTGGCTGCAAGAGCCATAAACTTTGCTTACAGCATAGAGCAGTACTTTTGTCAGTGGTCGTGGCTCTGCATTTTGAGGTCATGGACATTGTGTATCAATTTAAGCCTTATACCACATATATGTGCGGAGTACTGAATGAGTTCCAGAGTGTAAGAAACGTTTCTAGAGAAGTCCTTGTAATTTTATTTTCAGTTGATCTCAGAATGGAATTAAATCATGCTTAGAAAGTACTCAGGAATTTTCTGAGTACTTTTTCAATTGATCTCAGAGTGGTAACAAATCTTGCCTAGAAAGTACTCCGGAATTTCCTGAGTACTTTTTCAGTTGATCTCAGGGTGGTAACAAATCTTGCCTAGAAAGTACTCCGGAATTTCCTGAGTACTTTTTCAGTTGATCTGAAACCGGTAACAAATCTTGCCTAGAAAGTACTCCGGAATTTCCTGAGTACTTTTTCAGTTGATCTCAGGGTGGTAACAAATCTTGCCTAGAAAGTACTCCGGAATTTCCTGAGTACTTTTTCAGTTGATCTCAGGGTGGTAACAAATCTTGCCTAGAAAGTACTCCGGAATTTCCTGAGTACTTTTTCAGTTGATCTGAGACCGGTAACAAATCTTGCCTAGAAAGTACTCCGGAATTTCCTGAGTACTTTGTCAGTTGATCTCAGGGTGGTAACAAATCTTGCCTAGAAAGTACTCCGGAATTTCCTGAGTACTTTTTCAGTTGATCTCAGGGTGGTAACAAATCTTGCCTAGAAAGTACTCCGGAATTTCCTGAGTACTTTTTCAGTTGATCTCAGGGTGGTAACAAATCTTGCCTAGAAAGTACTCCGGAATTTCCTGAGTACTTTTTCAGTTGATCTGAGACCGGTAACAAATCTTGCCTAGAAAGTACTCCGGAATTTCCTGAGTACTTTTTCAGTTGATCTCAGGGTGGAAACAAATCTTGCCTAGAAAGTACTCCGGAATTTCCTGAGTACTTTTTCAGTTGATCTCAGTGTTTTAAAAACTGCCTTCCATATTCCTAGCAGAACAGTGTAACGTTGGAGTGAAGTTTCACTAGGAAAATAAACGTGCAGTAAGGACTTTTATGTGAACCAATACATATTGACCTTCCACGATGATGTAGTCAATAAAGTACTAGTTGATTCTAAAGTCTGTCTTGGTGTGTGTGTTTATTAATTATCAATTCGCCAATGTTTATGACCAAAATGTTCATGGAATGGCAACATGCCCTATAACTAAGGTATTCTTTGCCTGATCACCGGCAAAATATATCAGTAAAGACAATGTCCTTGCCAATTTTCAAACTTTTGAAAATCGTGTTTTAAAAATGAACGTGTTATTGGGTTATCGATTGATAAATGAGAAATGTAGACCATGCAAGAGGACTAGTGAGCCGGTAAGATATAAATAATGATGTTATCAACACCATTGTTATGGACGTTGGTGTTCGTAAATTCGCTTTCATAATACTTGAATTGGTGAATGAGAAATATGTCAAGCCAAAACACATTGAACCGCCGCCCATCTCAAGTAGTCCCAAGGAGAATAAACCCTTGATTTTGCGCATCCAAACTCGTTCTGGAACTGCTCAGCCGGAGGCTGGAGGCGCGAAATCTTACTATTGTTTCTACCTTTAGCCACCATGGCTGCCATGACCAATACTGCCGTGAGCAAGAACTGGCCGGGGTACCGTACGAATAGCGTGTTGGCATCAACCACAATCGTAAAATATATCTCACTAGGGCAGGGTTGGGGCTTATTGGGTCTTATACGTACGGCGTGTTGGCATCAACCACAATCGTAAAATATCTCTCTCTAAGGCAGGGTTGGGGCTTATTGGGTCTAAAACGTAGGGCGTGTTGACATCAACCACCATCACAAAATAATCTCACTAGGGCAGGGTAAGGGCTTATGGGTCTTACACTGTAAACATGTCTAGGAACGCCTAATAGTATGAGTCTAAATGCTTGCTCATATTTCTTTTCAACTCATCGTAAATCTGCTTTATATTTTTCATAAACGTTAACGAAATCAATATGCCCCAACCGTGATGCTTAGCTGCCTTTTGATTTGGTTGTTTATTTCCGTTTCGTGAAACTATCAAACTAAACCGACAGGAAAACTACAAAATAAACTTTA
The DNA here is from genome assembly GCA_030867875.1 of Actinernus sp. WN-2022. Classification (NCBI taxonomy): domain Eukaryota; kingdom Metazoa; phylum Cnidaria; class Anthozoa; order Actiniaria; family Actinernidae; genus Actinernus; species Actinernus sp. WN-2022. The sequence continues at coordinate 21,429,849 of JAOWCC010001368.1, read as the reverse complement.
CAAAAACAGATTCAAACTGAATCTGTCTTACGAGATCACAGGATTGCAATGAGTTTGGAAAGCAACTCGTACAAAACCGGCTTTTCAACTGTGAGAAAATGGCGGCCATAGCGCGCAAAGCATGATGGCTGGCCTATGTTCTTTAAATATCATTTCTTTTAGGTAAAAACTACGACCGTAATGGCAGACGTTCAGACTGGTGGTCAGCTGACACCGTTGGCAAGTTCCAGAGAAAATCAAAATGTCTCGTAGATCAGTACGAGTCGTTTATATATCATGGTCAGAAGGCAAGTACAGTATGGTACATGTATTACTATGCTAAGTCAAGGGGCGTAGGGAGGGGAGGGGGGGGGGGGGGGGCAAAATGACGAATTCTAAGACATTTTCATTGAGGATTTCTGTCAATTTCTCTTTTGGGGCAGGGGGGAGGGGGGGGGGGGCGCCCTTCTCTACGTCACTGCTAAGTTATTGAACATATCCTGCCGAGAGTAGTTTATTAATGACTCACCGTACGTGCAATCTTGCTATAAGGCTAACCTCCCATTGGTAGCTGGGGTATATAAAAGGGAATGCATTCACCAAACGTGTCATTTTATTTAGCAAGAAATCCATAATGAGATATCTTTGCGCTCAGGAATGCAGACACCATGCCCCTTCCCCTGATTTCCCGGAACCCCTCCCCATAATCTTGCCACTTCGTTCCGGATCTGATCCGGTCGGAAATGCGCTTCCATGCCTTGTTAATGATAATACCCGAAGCAGAAACAATATCCTATTAGACTGTTTACCAAGCAGCTGTGAAATCTCAGGATAATGTTTTACAATTATTTACCGAAGTCGTAGTGGATATATTGAAAACAAATGTTCAAAGACATCCCATAATTGTAAGTGTGTGTATTAGAGTGGATTTCGTGCATGTTTGTAGCCTTACCGTGACCGTACTGTGACTTACTGTACCGTAACTCTGTAATTTAATCGGATCAGAAAGACAAAAACAATAGGGAGTACGCTAAATTCCAATTCAATCTGTGGATTAGACTGGACCTGGCTTTGATCAGCCCCCATGGTTGTTTCAGGTCTCGTTAGAAATTCGTTTGAAATTCAGAAGGAATCCCAGATCAATATGTCACTGCATGCCGTACAGACGGTACAGTAACCATGTCGTAAGTCATTGCTGTAACCTACCCACTCACGCTCTAGCATTATTCCATCTAAAGTATATAACCGGCCAGTCGACAGAACTCCGAAGGGAGGTAGGGTTCGTTTTCAACGAGTCTCGTCGACTAAGATACATGAAGCAAGCTGGAAAAAAATCCAACCTCGATTCCATGCGTCAGCAGATAAAAGAACCTTACGGGGGAGGGGGGTTCGTTCCTGTCGAACCTCCCATGTCGACCGTCCAGTATACATTTTCCACTCCCAATTACTTATGGGACGTATTCCAAAAGTGGTCTGACCCAAGTGACATCTAAAACATATCAGTATCAGTCGAAATCACGATAAGAAATATATCTAAGAAGTATATATTTGCATATACTGCATATATATATTTCCTATCATGCGATTGCGACGGATATATAATTTTGATGTAGATGTCCGATGAGTCAGGCCAATTGAAAAAAAGACATCCATTAATTGTAAGAGCATGTATTCGCATTATTCCACAGAAAGTACTGACAATATATATTTTTCCGACTCCGACAACCGCTTTATTCTGATTATATATATACACTCGTTTTCAAAAACATTGCACTGCAAATATATATATACCTTTTGTACTCTTGTCAAATTTGACAGCTAAAACAATGGAGAACAAAAGGTATATATATATATATATATATAAATCAAAAGCAATGTTTTTGAAAACGAGCGTATATATATAATCAGAATAAAGGTGAAAGAGAAAATGGGATAGATGAGTGGGATACTTAACAATTATTCACCGAAGTGGAGGTGAATAATTATATTGTTTTAGTATATACCACACTCCAGGTAAATAGCCATCACAAAATAGTTATTTTATTTTCTCTCAAATGGAAAAGAACTCGCGCGAGATGATCGCTGCTTTGCTCGGAGGTGAATATGAAATCATATTCACTGTTTGAGTAGCCAATCAGAGCGCGCGAAAAGTGATATTCACTGGTGTGGTATATCCTAAATATATATATCTTATTGAGCATTTCAGTGTGTGATATGGCGGGAGATTTTTATGAGTCAATATACAAATTGGCGAGAAAAAATCCGCCATATTACACAACTGTGTAATAAGACATTTATTATCCAACTTTTTCTCTTAAAAAAGGCAAGTTTACTAGAGTACAAATAACTACCGGGCTGTACAATAATAAGGCATGAAAGAGAAAGATATAACATAATAAGACAAAACGTATTCGTTATCAGGTTAATGGAAAAAAGAGCCTCTCCGAAAACATAGCTGACAACGGTGGGTTAAAACTGGCATTCAGAGCATATCAGAACTGGGTCGAAGAGTACGGAGAGGAACCTATGCTGCCGCAAGCCAACCTTACTAATGAACAAGTCTTCTTTGTCAGCTTTGCACAGGTAAAATCACCACCGGCTTTGAATTTGTGAATTGTCGGGACCCTGGACAGGTCTGCAAAACACTGCGCATGTCCACTCAGCGGCGATAGAAATCGCGGGATCAGCTTTAAATGCTCCTAAATGGTTTCTGTATAGAAACTCGACACATCGCAGAAAAAACCGGGTGTTATGGGGACAATCGCAAGAATTAAAAGTTTTATTAGTTGAGAGGTCAAGCCAATTAAATTTGGGACTGGATCATGATAAGTACTTTAAAAAATGAAGGTTGTACCTTTATGTAATTAACAATGCTTTGAAGTCCAAATTTTGAGTGAAATTTCAACTAAAATGACGTGCGCGAACGCGCGTGATTTCCAGGGTAAATTCACACATGCGCAGGCGTTTTGCCGACTTGTGGGCTCCCTGTATTTTTGATCTCGTAGGTCGCGACGTCTTCGAAAACTTTTTCCATCCGTAATTTGAAATAAATACCTGCTATAAATAAAGTAACATTAGTTGCTCAAGCTGGCGTGTTGTTTTCTTCCGTTTCTTCGGGATATTTTTGACGAAGATGGCATTCGACGTAAGTTCAATAGAACTCACAGGGGAGAAGGGTATACTGAAGTAAATATGAACCACAGGGAACCCAACTACCGACAAATTGGCTGGTAAGGTTCAGCTTTAGTCAATGAAAATACATGATTTTGATTTAGTTTTTAAGGAATCCTGTTCGGCGCGTGCTTTCAACATTTCTCGAGTGTTCTAAAATAACCAGAGTGTTTTATGATAGTATAAAACATGGACTTACGGCTTCTTTATTTGTTTTATAATATAGATATACACGCGCGATGAAAGGAAACCGCCAGCTGTTGAAAACAATAAAACACGGCAAACCATGTTATACACTCTGATAAAACATGGCTTTTTAGCCAATCAGAGCGCGCGTACTATCGTATCTATATTATAAAGTCCAATAGTGTTTTTTTTAATTATCAGTAAATGCCTGTAAATGTATTTGAAGTTGTTTTGCTGTGTTTGTTTTCAGAATTGGTGTGCATCATACAGCGCTGAAGGAATAGAAGCCGAACGGACGAGTAATTACAGTCCCACACCTATAAGGTATGGTTTGAGCCTAGTTCAGTTTTTTAGGTCGGTAAGAAGTCGTCTCAGTGAATATTTGTTGTATAATAATTGTACTTCTCGAGGATAACCACCTTCAGGGGTACATTACAGAGGAGTGTTCCTCTTCCCACATTTTCCACATTTTATTGTCACACAACACTGTAGACGGTAGAGTTATTTTTAGCATAGTTTCCCGCGAGAAAAAAACAAAGGCCGTCACTTTTAACCAATCAGGATACACTGAAAAAGTGTAATTAACACGGTTCAAACCGCTAAAAATACTAAAGCACACGAGAACAAAAGACAACGTAATCGCATACCAGAACTTCGCGACTATAAATAGACACACCGTCTACAATTCAGTGCCATCACCTGAGGTGCATAATCCTATCTGATTCTCCCACTGACATTTTCATGAACGTCGTCCCTACGTGCTAATCGAGTAAGTACTCCCCGTCTTCTTTTGTAAAATGTATAAATAATTCATTAGGATGCTAACCAATCCAAACGCAGTATCGAATCACATGGATACCTCTCTAAACCCCTTATCAAATCATTAATAATTCATGAAGCAAAACAAAGGAAATGACTGACCGATAAGTGATCTGTAAATCTGATACAGATTCATCCTGATTTACATACACTTTTGCTTCGAATATCTAGGCCAAAATAACTGAACACATGACTCTATATATACATCTAGACGATTGACAAGTCAGATACAGAATAGGTCATTTTGACGATGTTGCGCACGCATCAGTAGAAGGACGCTAGCTGCTAAGACTCGTTCTGGTTCACCAGCCCTTTGTTATTTAAAACAGATAGCCATTGTTCTAGCTGTGCACGCAACATCGTCAAAATGGCATATTCGTCTCCGTGCTTTATGCGATTTACGAACTCTCGCTTTTAGTTCGAGTTTGTAAATCCCATAAAGCACGGCCACTCATTCCATATCAGTATTACATACAGAACTGATTAGATATTCAGTTCGTACTTAGACAGACACTAGCGTTCGTTTGACACAGAACTGATTCCTATAAAAGTAAACATCAGTGTGTGAATATATTATTATTTGATACAACACGTGCTGATGAATAAAACATCAACATCTGAGTCAGTTATACCAGAAACATACAAGGGAGTTGAAAGGTGTAATGTTATAATGCCATGCTCTGGATTATTCAGCGAATAAAAAATGACCATATATGGAATAAAATGGCAGCCGGCTTCAGTGCCTGGACTAGACTGTCACGCTAGACTAGACTGTATTTTCCAAAATATGGTACTTTTTATTCGCTGAATAATCCAGAGCATGGGGCCGCTGTTACACGTTTCAACTCCCTTATATGTTTCTGATGATACAGTGCTGTTTTAATAATCGGTTTTGTATCCGCGATCCAACAAATACTTTGCTAGTGTCTGGTAGGGGACCGGGGAGGTCTCACAACCGAATTTCGATTTGAACTGTTGTAAATGCCTTGGCACCGCCTTCGTTAGCATTCGGTCAATGAAAGATATATCATCTTTGATAAGGGACTGAAATATCATTGTAACAACCATGTCAACAAGGAGCTAAAGATATCCTACAAAAAGCATATTTTGTTCCCTTTCGGAAGTTGTATTCCCAAATGAGACTTTATACTGTTCTATTGTAAAGGGGTAAGCAACTTATGATTATGATGATTGTTATGATTGTTATGATTATGATGATTATGATTTGTTTATTATTTGATTTGATTTTTATTTGATTATGATGAGTATGATGAGTATGATGAGTATGATGAGTATGATGAGTATGATGAGTACGATGAGTATGATGATGATGATGAGTATGATGAGTATGATGAGTATGATGATGATGGTGAGTATGATGAGTATGATGAGTATGATGAGTATGATGAGTATGATGAGTATGATGAGTATGATGAGTATGATGAGTATGATGAGTATGATGAGTATGATGAGTATGATGAGTATGATGAGTAATGATGAGTATGATGAGTATTACGATGATTACGATGATTACGATGATTATGATGATGATTTTGATTATTGTAGTCGTTTTTGTTATTATTATTATTATTATTAAAATATTTTGTTTATCTTTTAGAGTCAATGGATCACTGCGAAACTTTGATGAATTCACCAACGCCTTCAACTGTCCTCCAGGGTCACCCATGAACCCAGACAAAAAGTGCAACTTGTGGTAACCACTGAAATATATGCGATAATGGCTTCAAGAAGACAACAGCCATCAACATAGTTATTAGGGCAGCTTTGATTTACCTGATGTACAGTTGATAATCTGAGTATCCGCCACTGGAAAAATTGGACCCCTAACATGTCGGGATGGAAGCAGGAAAGCCGTTGGAAGTTGGAATTTCCATGGTTTTACACACTTTTAATGTCTGGAAATATGTTGGAAATACCTTGGTAATTTCGTTGGAAACTCTAATTTTCAAGAGGGTCTGAATGGGGTTAACTAATACTGACAAACGGCGTTAAAAATAACTGACAAATGACGATATTTTTACTGACAACTGACAAATTTGGTTTTTGTGTGTCAAACATTGTGAATTTTCTCTAGTAATGATTAACTAGGGCTAACTGACAACTGACACATGGCCAAAATTTTAACTGACAACTGACATGTAGACCCCCATTCAGACCTTCTTTCAGGAAAATTCCATGCCATGGAAGATGTCCAATTCCTCCAATGAGGTCGGGAAAAGGAAGAAAAGGCTGCGGAGGGAGGGAAGGTAGAGAAGAAGAGGAAGGATACTCTGGTTATAGTCGCAAGCCAGGCTTGCTATTGTTTGTTGTTGTTTTTAGGTGCAATATATAACATTGAAACATTGTAGCGATAACCGCCGACATATATTTTAATAAGGCATTTATATTTCTAACTTAGCAGTAATAATATGATTTGACAGTACTCCTGTACCGCTCGAGACCTGTAGTCTGATTGCACCCATTATACTGTAGTTCTATTATTTTTGTACTGTTCGTTCTAAAGGTGAGGGTGTTTGTATTGTTGGGTAAGCCAATATATATACTGTGGCTCGTTTCGAGCGGTAGTGTCTGGCTCAATGATTGAAGTGTAATCCCAAACGTACATTATAATTGTTCTACATTTACCCATGCAGTTTAGGGGTGAGCATTGTACTCACTGGTAATGGGCTCCTCGTACTACTACTACTACTAGTAACAATAATGATAACGTATTAATTAGTGGCATATCCACAAGGTGGCTCTTCAGCCAATGATGGGCCTACGATTTAACGTCCTTTTCCGAGGAGACGTGAAGGTCTAACCATCTGCAGCTCGTGAATGAAATTGTTTCACAAAGGCAGCACCTTCTACTCAGTTATGTTAAGACTCTGAGTGTTGGTCCGGCCGGGGTTTGAACCGTCAGCCTCCCGCACAACAGACTGGCGCTTAACCACTGAGCTAACCGGGAGGCGGCGAGGTGGTACTTATACATGTTTAGTTGTTTTTACTGAATTTGAATGCGCAATGCAAATGACGACATCAGTTTATTTTAAATCACTAATGCGCGCCCTATTCGAAATTCTCCAATAGCGCGTGCGAAACGTCCAGGCAAATCAGGGGCCCAATTCCACCAGCCTGTACCGGGGATATTTGACGCCATCTTGGATTAGTAGACAAGCTACAAGAGAGAATACGGTATTGTACTGTAATTGTGCACCTATCTATCTATTTTCCAATTCTATTTTCTCCACCCTCCACACCTTGGGCCCGATACTCAGGTTAAAGAGGCAGTTTGTAATTAGTCTTTCTGCCACTGAATCATCTCCGCTGATGTCTCCTTACTGGGCAACTACTGGCATTTCTAGTGGAATGTGCATATCAATTAAAAAGTGTCAAAAGAAAATAATTGCAATGCCGCGATGTTTTTCGAGTTAGTATCGTAATTCTAGACTCATGCGCCCTGTAGAAAATCTATTATATTATATTATTCGCCAACTTCCACAAGTTACGCATTTGCCTAGGAAAACATCGCTCAAGTCAGCCGTCGTTTAGGACGTGTTCGCTCTTTCGTCATCAGATATGCACTGGTTTTCTTTGCAGGGACTTGCGCATACGCTTGCACTCAATGATTGAACACAGGTAGCCCAGGTTTTATTTTAGTGCTGATATAGTTGCTATTGTACGAGTTTTCTAAAGTATTAGAATTATCAATTCTTCTGTGGATAATAAAACGATTTAATAACACCTATGTGGTCTGTTCTATGGTATATCCTCAGTTTTGGGTGGTTTTTAACTCGTGGATGCGCGCATGCGCAGAATATAAAGGGACACCGTTTCCTAAGGGAAACTCGCGGATGGTCAGAGAACTATTCTAAAGTATTAGAATTATCAATTCTTCTGTGGATAATAAAACGATTTAATAACACCTATGTGGTCTGTTCTATGGTATATCCTCAGTTTTGGTTGGTTTTTAACTCGTGGATGCGCGCATGCGCAGAATATAAAGGGACACCGTTTCCTAAGGGAAACTCGCGGATGGTCAAAACTATTTTGGCATATACTAAAAATCACGTGACCGATGACGTCATCGTTACGTCATCACCCATGTCTGTCCAAGTAGAGCAAGTTTGAGTTAACTGCATGGCATTAGAAATAAGGGAGATATGAGCATGACTCGCGAATAAGCAAAAACCGTGGACGAATATCCTGCTTGTTGAACGTTGGATCTGTATGAAGATCTAAACAGCCAAATAATAATATATAGAAGCGAGACGTCCAAGGACTATAGCAAAGCTGAAACAACGTGTATAGTTTTGAAAATACTATATTTCGGCTAGCCAAACTAGCCTTCGGGTACTGGATGTTGTAAGTGGAGAGTTCTAAAATAGGGGGTTACAATATATAGGATTGCTATAGTGGTGCGTCTCTTTGGAATAACTTACTAGCAAATGCGCTGAGTCTCTCAGGTTGTTCAAGAGAAATCTCGACCAAATTTGGAACTAATTGGGCTTCGGGGACCATTAGTTTAGTAGTGTATTTCTAATGTCAGTATTGTTGCACGGCTATCATGTAAAACAGGTTTCTAATTATTGATATTTTTATATTTGTATTATTGATACTGATGATATGTCCCTGGGTAAATAAAGCTTATGTATGTATGTAGGATTCTCTGGCTTTTCGAATCGAGTCTCGTGAGGAATGCATGAGTTCTAAAATGTTAGGTTTGTCAACTGATCGTCTGTGTTCGTTGAATCTGTCTTTGAGGCGTCGTTTGGTTTCGGCTATGGCTATGTATTGAAGGTGACAGAGATTACATTGTACCATATATTTTTTTTTTTAGAGTTACAAGTGATATGCGAATGGATTAAACGGGGTTTCACCTGTGGAATGGAAAGAGCCAACTGCGCGCTCAGGGCGGACTGATCAGCTGGAAAGGGAATTGAATTAAATTGGCCGAGATTGTCTTTGACACCTTTTGCCTCGCTTCTGAGAACTCAATTCTGTCATCTTGTAGCTAGAATACCGAATTAAGTTTTGCATTGTTCACGGTGTATGAATACATTATTTCCTGACCGGGTCCAGACCAACCCTATGCGCTTTCGATTTTGTTTTTGCCATTTTTAGTGAGCTCTTGCATTCCTTCGGCGAAATTCTTCGGTAAAATGCGATATGATGGCCAGAGCTATGAAAGCCCTATATTACCTTGATCTAAATACATTGAAGCAACTCTACTATACACTCGTATACCCATATTTAAACTATGGCCTCATGAGCTGGGGTAACACATATACAACCAAGTTATCAAAAATACGCACCTGCCAAAATAAATGCTTACGAAACATCTTTTTTGCTCATAGCAGAGAAAATGCAACGCCATATTTTAATATTCTTAGACTTCTAAAACTTGATATCTTCAAATTAAGAATTGCAGCATTCACTTACAAAATTATTAATGAGAAAACACAAATGCCATCTGTCTTTTCTAATTACATTATACTTGCCAAAAAAAATCACTCCTATAATACAAGATTTGCCGCTAATCTAAATTTTAATAGACCAAAAACACGAACAAACTACGGAATGCATACATTTAAGTACATCTCATCGAAAATCTGGGAAACAATCGACTTTGAATTGAAATGTGCTTGCTCTGTTAGTATATTTAAAAACAAATATACAACTACTCTTTTAAAAAAACAAATATTATAATATGAATATATGAATCTAGTATCTTTAATCGTAGGCAGTGTCCAACTCGGAAGCTACGCTACTTTGATCACTGCGCACGATCTCAATAAAGAATATGTACATTTCTAATTTCTTTATTTTCATTTAAATGTATTGTTAATGTAATTGTAACTGTAGTCATTGTAAATAGTACAGAGTGCAGAATAAACTTGAACTTGAACTTGAACTATAAAAGCCGAGCAAACTCGTTCACTACGGTTAGCTAAACCTGACATGAGAAGCGCTCAAAACTAGAATGCGCTGTGGACAGCTGTTTCGTCCTTATTGGGTCGTCAGCACTGACAGAGTAGCAAGCAGAATGTACCTCTGGTGACACTTTGCACCTCTGAGTCAGTCCATATATATATGCCGCTAATGATGGATCGAAGTTTTGACTTAACATTTATTCAAGAATTCAGTAAATAATAAAGTTGTAATATTTAAATCTGTCACTGAACCGATTTCTCCAATTCTTTCTGCTTTGCACGACGTTGTAAAGTAAAATACACGTCTGGGCATAAAATAAGTCTTTTTACAGCTTTAGATATTTTATTTTAATGTGGCTCAGTGTCGAAAGATATTACACTAGTTATATGGCGACCTACAGAAACAGATAAGGGGCACAGACCTCGGCTCGGCCTTGATAACGTTGTGATATCGAGCTCCTCATATCATCGCATCAAGCTCTTCAGTGATTTAGCTTGTACATTTGTTTACCCAATTCAGATAATTTTGGACCTATTTCGGCAGAGAAAATCGAAGTTAAAGTTTCTGTAAATGAACTGTATCTATATCACATTTTAACTAATAAACTCTCATTATAAAACATTCATTTATTTTGTTTTTCTTCATGATGTTTTCCTCAAGACTAATCTCAGTCATCATTTCCTCCTGGGTAGCCTGTGGTGATTGCTGGCTTTCACTAGACGTGATAGCCGCCATGTTGGATGGCATTATCGGCTATTGGATTCAGACGTCTCTCTCGGGAGGAACGAAACAGAGGAGACGGCTGAAATTCAGGCTAAAAAAAATCGCAGCAGTGTTTTATCAGATCTGCAAAAACTCGGGCTGCGCCCTCGTGTTCCGTAAATCTAATAAAACTGCTCGTTTTTGAAACAGTACCATAGAGAGCGCGAACATCAAAAAGTAAATCTTGACTCCGTCTTTCGTTCGGCTTGAAAGGAATCTGATATGCTTACTGAAGAGGTGATGGTCTCTTGATGCTTATTATATTTTTCGAAGAATCGGATGTGAAAAATATTTAAGGGCGATTAGAGGACCGTAAACATCAGATTTCGAGAGAAAACTCTTCTCTACCTCCCGTCCTCACTGCCGTCGCCGTCCTGGTTTCTTAAATTCTCTATTGTGAGCTATTAATGTTCAATTAAGTTTAAAGAGTGCCTGAAACTATCCATTAGAACTTAAACTATCGCAGTTATGATGAAGTGACATCCGACTTTGTCATAGAAGGAGAAGCTATTTGAATAAGATTTAATTGCTGCCGCAGCGAGCGAGCCTGAAGCGAGCGAGCAAGGCAGCAGTTCTAATCTGTAAGCGGGTCCAAATCTCGATTTCCTTTTTTACCACAATGCATCACTGTGATTACACGAGGTGGAATCTGCATTGTTGAGCTAACTGCGTTCAACCTTTCTTTGATGCATTTCTGTGTATGCGATTCTTGTGTAATCATAAATTTGTTGAAGTGCCGGTAGACGTGTAGGCGAACTCTTTCTAACTCATTAGGGAACTATCAGTTTCCAAAGAGCAAGATCTCTCCTGTTATCAAGATGGTGAGCAGCAAATAATGTTCTATAATAGCTTCGATAGTCAAGCAGCCGGTTCAAAATGCAATTAGCATTTACAATTACTGATTCTCAATTACAGTTGATTTCCGGTGTTTAAACTTCACCGGGGAGAACAGTAGTTCGTTGTGCCGGGAATCTTAAGAAAATGTCGGGAATACACGCCTTTCATAATTTTTACTTCCGGTTACGAAAACGAGGCTCCAGGTGGTTTGAAATCCAAGATGGCGGACAACTGCACAGTCTCAGCTAGAAAGTACCTACGAAAATACTCCCAAAAGTATGTTATTCAGTAAATCATACCTGTGTTTGGTTTTACAATCACTGTATTTATGTCCATGTGTAGTCTGCATTATTTTAGTATATTGTTTAGCGCACAGAAAAGTACTTTTCTACTTGATCAAGTCATCAGTCATTTCCGAACAATGTACACCCGACAGGTTGCAAATCTAAAAAAACGTTTGCAGCTTACAGAGGACGATATTTATTATTTCAGGGGCATCTTTCCGTCGAAGATATCTAAGCTAACTTAAAGGAGTCGGAAATATCTTCTGCCCAAAGTAAATTAGTACTGTGGTCTAAAATTGAGGCAAAGTGATTTATGAGGTGCAAAGCAAATTTTAGTTTATTTCTGATAGGCTGTTTAATAAGCTCATGTCATGATATCTAATCTCTTTTGCTATTTAATACAGCAAGTGAAGTGCTATCGATGGGAAATGTAACTACTGTTCACCTAACAGAAAACAAACATTGGAAAAAGCTGGAGTCAACTGATAAGATGCAGGCAACGAGTATACCGAAACAGCAGCCATTATACTGGATAACCATCCAGACATAGTTCCAGTTAGAATATGGTTTATCCGTTCATAGTTCCCAAAAGCCGTTTTCACTTAAATTATGTACATAATATTTACATTAATAAAGAATGATAGCACGTTTTCCTTCCCCTATCCCTACCCATTATATGGTAAATTCTATTTTTTCATATCCTTTTTTCACATTGTATACAATTCATACCCTACCCTTCAATTTTATTCCCTGACTTTGTATCACTTACATTATTGTGTGACAGCATACGGTATTGATTTTATTATTCATATACCATTAAAATAAGTTTATTTGTAGTTAGAATATATCTAGCAGAGGCCTTTTGGACACTGCTTGGGCTTTTTGAATGGAATTCAAATTTCTAACACTACCATTTTGTACAAAATATTCTTTTGTGCAATTATTGATAATTTGATAATTATATGTAATGAAAAGCTTAGCACAAACCGATTGTAATTAGTAGTGGTTCCTTGATTCCCCTATCCCTGCATGCTCTGTGTGGTATATTAGCTCACCCTATCTAGGGTTTTAGCCAGTCAAATAAGGGGAGATGGGGCAGGGGTGCCAATGCCCTCCTTTCCCCAAGCAACTAATCCACTACTCCCTTCACTCTCATATCATCAGGCCACCACATTGTTATATCAGTTATTGTTTATTTAGCAGCTCTCACTACTCATAATTTTCCTTTTTTTTAGTGTTTTTCTCATTTCTGATTTTGCTTCACCTTACCCCAAACCTTCTGGGCTAAAACCCTGCTATCCATACACTCATCTTATGATTTCCCCCAATTTCATGTGGACTAATTTTAATATCACCTTCAACCACCACTTAGTTAACACCTATTTTACCAGTTAATAGTTTTAATATGTTTGTTACAATTTATTTAGTACTTAATGTTTTCATATTTTTATTGACCTGGATTGCTTGTATATAGCCACTGTTTATAAGTGATATTCTCTCAGTTCCCATATTACTGTTAGCCTCAATTAAACATTTATTTCAGTAAATGATATTTCTCCCTTCTCTCAAACATTATAAAAATCATACTAGACCTGAAATATTTTAGAAGATGAGAATCCTGTGTAGAAACTAATATTATTTTTTATTTCCTTGAAGAAGAAAAACGAGCAGGTTTTTCAATAGCGGTCGGTTGAATCTGTATTTTCATCGTTTGACTGATGCCCATTGATTGAATATCATCAACAGTATTTTCTTCATTCTGGTAGCTGTCATTGTTTCCAAGAGCCAGAATTATGCTGCTTCTCTTGAGTACGTTGACACCAAGGGAACATATTTTTCCGGGAATGCCTGTACCTAATACGACGCCTGATGCCCGCATACTTCAAATATCACTTTTCTGGGTGCTAAATCTTGGTGAAGCAGATTCATCGGTTTGATTCATTGTTTCTGGGGATAGGGTTCTTTGTATTTCAGGGTGTTGTTTTGCCTTAGAAGACAGTAGTTTTCTTTGTGTTACATATGTGGTGATCTGTAACACCAAGAAACCCCCACTTCCCTCAAAGTTATACGTTAACTGAACAACCATAAGTTAGTCATATTTCAAGCAACCGTATCAGCCATACTCTTTCTCAGTTTTGGGTCGGCTTACACTACAAATCACGTCTCAAGAGTTATTCCAGTACATAGTGTACACAGCAATGCAGTATTTCATACGGCGTGTGCTTTTTGTGGTACTGATCTGTTGAGATTTTCAACAAAAGTTAATAGTTTAAAAGTTTCATCCGCGCTCTTTCGGTATTTTGCCCAAAACGTGGACGTTTTTCATGCAAATCATCAGTTAATATACGGTAGACTATACATGAACATAAATACAGTGATTCTGAGGCCAAATTCAGGTACGATCTACTAAATAACACACTTTTCGAGTCCTTTTCGGAGGTACTTTCTAGCTGAGACTGAGCAGTTGTCCGCCATCTTGGATTTCAAACCACCTGGAGCCTCGTCTTCGTGACCGGAAGTAAAACTTATGAAAGGCGTGTATTGGTAGGCTCATGGAATCAGTCACCGGGAGATCGTTGTATGTCGGGACAAATGAAAATAAATCGCGACAACTTTTTAGATACACACCACAGCTCAAACAGGATTCAGTCGCATGACAGCCCCAAAACTACACAATATATTCATCTAACACCTTGGCATTTTTATCACCCAGTAATCTATTTTTCCTGCCAAAGTGCTACTGTAGGTTCTCTTCTAATACACTTCCTTAACTGAGCGGAACAGCATTCACTACCTGTTAGGGACGGACCATTAGAAAAGTTATGGGGGGGGGAATTCCAAAAAAAAAATCCATACGAGGGAAAATTATTTAAAAAAAAAATTCATGCACAACCAGCAACACAGAACAAAAATTCATACATGGAGGGGAAAGTACAGGGATGCCATCAACTGCAAATGGTTTCCTTCTATCACTGTTTTTGTTGCAGCAACTCTTTTGTGAGAGGTACACATATGTATCCTATTAAAAGCAGGAGAAATTTACATAGTTTTTCGTCTCAAAACGATTTGTTTGAATGGGATTTTCACTGGTCTCACTATGAGCTTGAATCATAAACAATCATTTGCCATGCAAAGTGATGCAGCTGTACACTTTTATAGGTATCAATATTAAAGTATAACTTTTAATATGGGCACGCTAGCCCTGATGCCCTGATCAAAACCAAATTTTCACAGGAGCATGGCTCTTAAAGTTTACTTAGGACAAGAATTATTAAGTCATCAAAATCATTGCACACAGAAGAGAACATTTGCTATTGGTCATCGCTTTGAAGTAAATGCGATTTTATTTGAGAGAGAACAACTTCAGTCGCATTACAAGTTTATAATGTGGCTTACCTGTTGATACCAGAACTATACGAAGGAGAATTGTCTGCTTTCGTTTGAACGCTCCAAATTCTCTCCTACTGCAGCTCCCGCCATACCAAAAGTCACACAAGAAAAATAGTACGAAATCATGACGAAATAGAACTTTAACAGTGATTTGTACCACTCTAAACTTGAGAAACCTCAATGTTCTATACACCAGAATACTGCAAATTTATTATTCTATCTGAATTCAGCGGTAAGTATTCAAGCAAACCCAGGTAGTTCCTAAACCAGTAACGCCTTGTAAAAAATCACTTTACTCGCGAAAGCAAATTCAAATTTGTACGGTCGAAATCTTAATATAAGGTCGAAATGCCCCGCTTACCGCACAACGGATGTTAAGGTCAGACCCCCTCCCCCCATCCCCCCTTAACGTCCACCCATTGCTTTTATGCTTTTATAAAGTCAGGAAAACTTTAATGAAATACACAGGAGTTCACTTATAAACAACGTATAAAACAAGCTTACAGCTTTAATAGTTGCAACTGTACAGTCAGTTAGTACCTCGAATTCCCGTACGAGCTCATTTCGGACCTTGACTAAAATACTCATTATGTCACGACTATAAAACTGAGTTTCACTTACCTGGAGATTTGACTGAGGTATTTCATCATACTTCTAATCAAAAGACCTTGTTGAAATTTCCGGGAAATTCAACAGAATTTGCGCTCTATGTAGATCTAGCTGACTGGAAACGTTTGATTAAAAAGCGGTACTTCTATTGATGAAAATGTGTTTGTTCTAAATGCCCCACACTAACGTCCATGCCCTTGCCCCCTCCTCCCTAAACGTCCGTTGTGCGTTAAGCGGGGCATTTCGAATATGTCGACGGCCCCTAATCATTCCAACTAACAGTTATCAGTTGCAGATTAGATGTTACTTAACTTTGATTTTAAGGTAAGTGGAAGTCATATATCATTTTATTTGTTTTATAAGGCAAAATAGCTCCCAAATCCATGTATTTTTGAGTGAAATGACTGGGCCGATAATGGAAGTGAGTCACCGGTTATCGATATGTAGGCTTTTGTACGCAATGACTTTGATATGCAAAGGTAGCTAATTTTGAATAGATTAGTACATAAAATATTTTCAAAAAAAAAAAAACTTGCATGAGATCGTAGCCGGAAAAAAAATTGCTGCACAGCAAACTGGAGTAAAAAAAATGCATGCAGCTTGAGAATCCCCCCCCCCCCCATAACTTTTCTAATGGTATACTAGGTATACTAGGTATACTAGTTATCGTATAATCAGATGCAATTACACGGCACCCGCTGAACGCGCCTTCGGCGTTCTTTTGTCAGTAAACTTGCCTCGGGTCATGTTTCTGAAACGAAATTGCGATGTGGCCATGCATTATTTATTGTGCTGACCGATGACAGTTATAGCTAAGCCGTAAAGATGTGCATGAAAGGAAATAATATTCAGTTTCATTCGCGGAGAACAAGACTTGTTTTCAACGTACGGCCCAGGAAAACTAAACACGAACCTATGTTACTATACCCTATACAGAGGTTTTCTAGAGAGAACAGCCGCGGAGAAAGAGGTGCAAGCGGCGATCAGCGGGATCAGGATAAC
The DNA here is from genome assembly GCA_030867875.1 of Actinernus sp. WN-2022. Lineage (NCBI taxonomy): Eukaryota > Metazoa > Cnidaria > Anthozoa > Actiniaria > Actinernidae > Actinernus > Actinernus sp. WN-2022. Next base: position 21,412,876 of record JAOWCC010001368.1, on the reverse strand, counting down.
TTTACTAAGATATAAGATTGATTGTTATCCAGTGATGGTGAATATTATTCATCGGAGTTTGGTAGGTACATCAAGAGGTGCACGATGAACTTGAACTGAACGCGTTAACGACGACTGAGTAACAGATCAAAGGTGAGCTGATTCAACAGATATCCCATTATCAGCAAGCATGAGTTACGGATCAGTGACGGATCCATCACTTATTGACATGCACTCGTCTTCAAGCCCGCCGCGTTATATAAGGTCTTCTACTCGACGTTGATTTTACTTTCAAAGCACTCATTCGAGCTGGAGAAACATGGTGTGCTCTATTATGACGAGTGCCATCATTGCACCATCGTTTCTTCTTTTACTTTCCTTGGATAACGTCCTGGGAGGTCAACATGACTGCCAAGATTCAGATTCTGGGTCGAATTTCACACAAACTGAAGCGAGCCATGACCATATTTGCTGGGACTCGTCCTGCGCTCGCACAGCATCAGGTAACTTTAAAATACAATTGGGTTGCGTGAAAGAACCAACATACTGTTAAATTTCCAGTTTCGGTTCACTGATCTTCATTTGACTAAGCCGTTTTACTAAACCAGATCGCGATTTATTTCACTATGAGCTGCGTGCCGACAAATTAACTGAATCTCGGTACAAAGCAGCCTAACCCACGCCTGGTCTGTCCTGTCGGAGGTATAAAGCTGAAGTAAAGGTCTCTTCACCTTGAAGAGTTCAAAGAAGCTCGCTTCATACCTAGCTTTTGATTAGATAAAGATTTCCGATATTACCTAGTTCATGGAAACTCAAGTGGATCGACGTGGAAGAGGTGGCTGCGCTGTGAGTAGACATCGAAACCATATACTCTGCTAATCTGACAGGTTATATGTCAACACAGGCGGCCCAAACTCTCTATTCACTTCAACATAAGCGTTTGTATGCATGGATATTCAATGATATTCAATGACCACTGTCAAGACCTTATTCCTTATTATTTTGTTAAAATATACGTTGCTTGGTCAGCTTTAGAACTAACGGTGGTTTATTCTCTTTTCGTTATTTTGTTACAAAAGTATGGGAAGAAATACCATCTCAAATAAAGCAACTAGGGTTTTGAACTTTCAAGAAACTACAAAAACATATTGTTGTCTAGACAAGTCTAGACATGTCTTCTCTAACTTTACCGACTTCTGCATCAGCTAGAAATACGAGATGAGATCAACTAGAAGCTGATTTCCAGAAGGGGCGTGCACTACTCGTATAAATAAAATAATGTTCTAAGCTAAAAACTAACCTAATACATGTCAATCTATGATAAATACTACTATATATAAACTGCTAACTACTATAGTTAGATACTAATGCATATAATTATGCTAATAGGCCGGGGGAAATCTTTGAGCGAAACTGGGATAATGACTCAGAGGTTCTTAATTCTATAGGTAATTCATTCCATATTTTGGCTCCATTGTAACTAAGGCTCTTTTTTAGGAATTCAGTTTTAGGAAGAGGAACAGAAACTTTTATACGTGTATTCCGCAGGTCGTAGTTGCAATTGACTGCATACGAGTCACTGAAGATGCTAGAGAGCCGTTGAGGTGCCAAATTGTTGATTATTTTGAACATGAGTCGAGCCTTAATTTTAGCTCTCCGCTCCTCAAGTGTGATCCAACCCAATGAGCGGAGAGCTATTTCAGATTGCCCAGCTTCGTTCGGACGCTTCATAATCACCCTAGCGCACCTGTTCTGAAGTTTCTGCAGACGCTGTGATAGCATGCTTCCCAATGTGTCCCACACCTCGCAACAATAGTCGAAGTGGGGTTGTACAAGGGCATTTATTTATAAACGCATACTAGCGTATCACGGTCTACAAATTCCCTGAGCTTTTTTATTGCCCCAATTCCCGATGAGACTTTCTTGGCTATGTCATCGATGTGTTTATCCCATGTTAGAAATTCGTCTATGTGTACACCGAGTATCTTGCAATCATTGACTCGTTTAACTGGGTCAACGTCAATAAGAACATTAGGTTCTGTGGCAATATTTTGTATTTTAGGTCTTGATCCAATCAAAGTGTACTCTGTTTTGGCTATATTCAGGCTTAATTTGTTAGCTGATAGCCATTTTTTAACATTACTAAGGTCATGATTCAGGACCACTTCAGCTTCACTAACTGACTTGCCAACAGCCGTTAGGCTCGTATCATCTGCAAACAACCTAGGGGTGGTATGCTCGAGACAGTTTGGCAAATCATTAATATATAGTATGAACAGAAGTGGACCGAGAATTGACCCGTGAGGGATTCCACAGGTTACTTTTCTATGACCAGAGAGCCTGCCGTTAACCTGGCAAGTTTGCTCTCTATTGTTTAAGTAAGATTTCATAAGGCCAAAGGCATGTCCTTTGATACCGTAAGCCATGAGTTTATCCAAGAGGATCTCATGATTTACGGTATCAAACGCCTTTTTTAGATCAAGAAAGATTACAAGGTTGTAAAGGCCTCGATCCATGTTGATATACCATTCATTAGTACAGTCCAGCAACGCAGACGCAGTAGAATGATGACTAGAATGCCTTACTTTGCTTCCATAGTGTATTGAACAATCATTCCACGACACTGAGACGAATAACTGTTTTAGAATGCAAGTGAATAGCCAGCACCAAATAGCTCAGTATTTTATTTTATGTGAAATGGACAAAAACTCGCGCGAGCTCGAGGTGATCGCTGCTTCGCTCAGAGCCAATCAGAGCGCGCGAAAGGCACTATTCACTTGTGTCGTAATACTACTGTGTGGTTATGGGTGGGGGTCTTCCATGAGTATAGGCTATACCGGTACGTGCCGCTCGACATGTACAGTGTATGGTTTTTGTCAATTCTTAGTCTGGAACAGGGTATATAAATCACTGTTTTGGTCTGGAACATGGTCGTATTTTTTTGGAAGGGCCTCAGGACAGTTTGCATAGTTATTCACGGGCCAGCCCGTTTATCTGGTTATAAATGCGAGTGACGAGTGGCGAGTGCATATCAAACTTCCGTTTTACAAAAGGTCACTAGACGTGAGTCACGCTCACACCCCCTCCGGGAGTTCACTCAACTGTTCGCCAAAATCGCAATTTTCTTGCAATTTGTTAATTTTATGCCTCGTAAATAAAAAAAAATAAAAAAACTACGAACGGAATACAAAACAATAACGTCTTTTCTCTGTAGTTTTAATAGTTTAAACCCCATAGTCGCTTATTTTTGCGGTCAATTTGCAATTGTTTTCGACCGGTTGAGTCGGCGTTCCTCTATTTCTGCGGGGCATATGCCAGGGATGTCTGGGCTATAAAAGGCTGGGAAAAGAACCAATCAAAAACCTACAACCGAATTCAATTAGTCTATTGAATTTCCCACGTTTTGATATATAGTTTGCCCACATTCGTAACGAATAAGGGGCCTTCGACATATTCGAAATGCCCTGCTTAACGCACAACCGACGTTTAGGGGGGGAGGGGGTAGGGGCATGGACGTTAGTGTGGGGCATTTAGAACAAACACTTTTTCATCAATAGAAGTACACTTTTTAATCAAACGTTTCTAGTCAGCTAGATCTACATTAGAGCGCAATTTCTGTTTAATTTCCCGGAAATTTAAACAAGGTCTTTTAATTAGAAGTATCATGAAATACCTCAAACCTCCAAGTAAGTCAACTTAGTTTTATACCCGGGGGGGGGACTCCCTTATGTGAGGGGTACATGGATGCTCGTCGTACCATTTAGGGGTCAAAATCAGGAGTTTGGTACCACTTAGGGTATCCACCATCAAACACAGACATTTCTATGTAAAGCGGTACCTTTTAGGGGTCGGGTGTCAATTGAACAAAAAAGCTGTTATCAATTTACATTTCTATTATCTTTTAGGGGTCAAAATAAGCTTGAGCCACGCCCATTTTAGTACCTCTTAGGGGTCATTTCAATAAAAACTCTCCTCAAGAGAGTACAGAAGTGGGCAATAGATTATATATGATAGGCAACTAGTTCCTGTAAAAACTAGTTTTGGTCTGCGTCGGCGGGGAAGATAAACACTGGTATGTAATCAACTAAAGTCGATTGAGGTATGCTAACCGCCGTGGAAAGCGAGTAGCAGCTGACGTTTCGAGCGCTAGCCCTTCGTCAGAGCAAAAAAGGGCTAGCGCTGACGAAGGGCTAGCGCTCGAAACGTCAGCTGCTACTCGCTTTCCACGGCGGTTAGCATACCTCAATCGACTTTAGTTGATTACATACCAATAGATTATATAGCCTTCTGAATGCTAATAACCTAACTCAAATGGTTAAAGAGCCAACACGAATTACAGAGACGAGTGCAACACTGCTTGACTTGATAATTACTAATTCCCCTGAGTACTTTGTTTTTACATCTACCTTAAGCCCTCCTTCCAATTGTGATCACTTGGTCGTAATTAGCAAGCTTTCCATTCCATTCCATAAACCGAAATATTTTACTCGTAAAGTTTGGAATTTCAATAATATAAACAATGACGAATTAGTAAATGCTTTATTGAATGTCAATTGGAATGATGTTTTTATTAATAATAATGATATTGATTCATTATATTCCGACTGGTTTAAGGTTTTTTACCAAACACTTGAACGATATATTCCTCACAAAGAAGTTAGAATACGACCAAGAGATAAACCTTGGATTATAACAGAAGTCCGAAGGGCTATAAGAAAGCGCGATAGACTCTTAAAAAAATACAGTAAATCTAGAACATCAGAAAGTTGGGAAAACTATCGTTGTCACAGAAATCTTACAACGTCATTAATTCGCAAAGCGAAATTAGAATACTATGTTAAAGTCAATGAAAAGTTAGTAGATCCTCTGCTCGGTCCGAAAAAATGGTGGAATATTGCAAAGTCTGTGAGTGGTGCAAGAACTGAATCCTCTATTCCTACTCTTTATGAAAACGATGTTCCAGTCTCTGAACCGCGAGACAAAGCAAGAATATTTAATGATTATTTTGTTCTTCAAACAATATTGGACGATAGTACAACTGACACTCCTGTTATGCAATATTTTCAAACTTCTAAGTTCCTTTCAATAATAACAGCTTCTGAATCCGAAATATTGACATTAATGCAATCTCTTGATATATCGAAAGCCTGTGGTTATGATGGTATCGGAAATAAAATGATTAGGATTTGTTGTGCTGGGATTAGCCAATCATTTACTCGATTTATTAATCGTTCTTTTATTTACGGTCAATATCCAAGTCAATGGAAAAATGCTAACGTTACACCGCTTTTCAAGAAAGAAAACCGCGAAGTTAAATCTAATTATAGACCAGTTTCACTGCTGCCCAGTCTTTCAAAACTTTCTGAGAGAATCGTTTTTATTCGTCTTTATAATTTCCTTCTGGACATTGGCTACTTGTATATGTTCCAAGTTGGTTTTCGACCTGGTGAATCGACAATTAATCAGTTGATATATATAGTTCATACAATTTATGCAGCTCTGGAGAACGGTGGTGAAGTAAGAATGGTTTTCCTTGATGTAAGCAAGGCTTTTGACAGGGTCTGGCACAAGGGCTTGCTCTACAAGCTAGAATCTGTCGGTGTTCGCGATCCCTTACTTGAATGGTTTAGAAGCTATTTATCCAATAGACAACAACGTGTCGTGATTGAAGGGCACTGTTCCGATTGGCAAAATGTTGATGCTGGAGTGCCCCAAGGTTCTGTCCTAGGCCCTTTATTATTTTTAATATACATCAATGATATAACTTCTAACCTGACCTCACAAGCTTTCTTATATGCCGACGATACCTCTCTACTTGAGGTAGTTGATTCGCCCCATTCTTCTGCGACAAAATTAAATAATGATTTACAAAGTATTTCTACATGGGCTAGCCAATGGCTAGTATCAATGAATGCTTCAAAGTCGAGATGCATTACTTTCTCGTGTAAACAGTACAAGCCATTGCACCAGCCTCTGTATTTCAATGGCAACATTATTAATGAAGTAGATAGCCATACGCATTTAGGATTAACTTTATCTAATGATCTATCATGGAAGAAACACATTTTAGATAGCCATCTAAAAGCAACAAAGAAATTAAATCTGTTAAAGAGGGTTAAATTCAAGTTAAACAGGAATACTTTAAATATTCTTTATAAATCCTTAGTGAGATCAAAAATGGAATACGCAGATGTTATTTGGGATAATAGTACTGATCTTGAGTGTAAGATCCTTGAAAACATTCAGTATCAAGCAGCAAGAGTAGTTACTGGTGCAATGAAGGGCTCTAGTTACGCAAAACTGTTAACGGAACTTGGTTGGGAAAGCCTCCACTCTCGAAGAGCATATCATAAATTAATTTATATTTATAAAATTACACATGGCCATTCCCCTTTTTATTTATCTAAGTTACTTCCCCCTTTAGTCAGAGAACGCACTCATTTTTCCTTAAGAACAGGCCAAAATATTAGTCAGTCTAATTCCTACTAGGACTAACAGGTTTCAAAAATCTTTTTTTCCTTCATCTATTAAACTATGGAATTCTTTGGATTTATCTATCCAAAAACTTGAAAGTCTTCCTAAATTTAAACATAAAGTTAAGCTTCTTTTTATTCCTCAAAAAGATAATAAATTATTCGATGTCGCATTTTCACGATATGCATCAATACTTCACACTCGTTTAAGATTAGATACCAACGCTCTCAATTATTATTTATTTAAGATAAATTGCACACAATCTCCCACTTGTGAATGTGGATTCCGAAATGAAACAATAGCTCATTATTTCTTAAATTGCCCAATTTACAATTCTCTTCGAACAAAGCTCCTCACCTCAATTGCAGCCTTTTTTGGAAATACCTGGCTTAATAGTACTGAACGTTTCCGTGTTCAAATACTGCTTCATGGATCGCCCGATCTAGAATTTCAGGATAATGCCCGACTGTTTATTGAAATTCAAAAAATTATTCTAGATTCTGGAAGATTCAGTCCTAAATAATAATCATGTATCTAATACTAAAAAGCCAGGTTCCCAGTCTTAATTATTGTTTATTTTATTTTATTTAATCTATTTTAAGTGTGTTATTCTTCTGCATTTAATGTTTTTCTCGTTCCCTGTTAATTATGTCAGTTTATTATGTTACATAAGTCCTCTCGATGAGCTTCTGCTCTTAGTACAAATGTAAAGAATATATATGTTTAAATAAAATAAAAAAATCGAAAATGTCCGAAGAGCATCCCTACCCCTTTTATATGGGAGTCCCCCCCCCCCGGGGTTTTATAGTCGTGTCCGAATGAGTATTTTAGTCACTGAGATCCGAAATGAGCTCGTACGGGAATTCGAGGTACTGACTGACTGTACAGTTGCAGCTATTAAAGCTTTAAGCTTGTTTTATACTTTGTTTATAAGTGAACTCCAGTGTATTTCATTACTGTTTTTCCTGACCTAAAAAAAGCATAAAACAATGGGTGGACGTTAAGGGGGAGGGGGGGAGGGGGTCTGACCTTAACGTCCGTTGTGCGTTAAGCGGGGCATTTCGAATATGTCGACGGCCCCTGGCCTAACCGTGGTGAAAATGACAACGAAAATTTGCATCTGCTTGCAATACTTGTTCTTCCTGTGGTCGTCTAGACACCCGTGGAGCAACATACTGGAAATGCTGGCTCACAACGCGCTGAATGTCCATCTTTTATGCGCTAAATTAACAAGTAAGTACAGTTTTACTATACTGAAATATTGGAGTGATTCAGCACAAGTTTATTTTACACTGTGGCTAGATACCCGGCAGCCGGGAACGGTTTTCAAAATACTTGATACCCGGCAGTCTAATTCAAACTGCTGATAGACAGTCAATGGACAGTCTTAGTTTCTTTCTGTAAAATATAATATTTTGCTGACGACGTTGTGAGTCCTCCCTCGAACATATCCTGTTCAACACAAACATCTATCCGGAACAGCTGGATCGTCCCGCTTTCGATCGTCTCAGAATATAATTTTCTCTTAACTTCTCGATATAATCCCGCAAAATAACTGACGTACTTTGCCTTTTTCCTCATTATTGGTGACGAATTCGACGAAATCTCGTTGATAAATTTTATATTGCATGGGGGTTTGGGATTCACGTTTGACCTCTGTGTTGACAGTCGTCTGCTTTATTTCTTTCAACGACTACATTACGCATGCGGAATACGGAAATAAGCTGTCTGCACTGGCCTGGAAATGTTCTCGCTTGTATGGGATAAGTTTCATATGGGAGCGCAACGTCTCGCGCGTATCAAGTATCGGGCGCTAGCCTGGTCTGGAACAGGGTATCATTTTGCCTAGCCTGATTTTCAGACGGTCGAGGTCGTCCGCTCACTTCCTCCCACCTCCCCGCCTGATGGACTTTGACAGAAACCGTGTTCTGGTCATTGTTTCGTTTCGACCAATCAGAGCGAAGGTTTCATTTTTAGAGAACTGAGGTATGCATGGAATGTCTAGTGCAGCCTGCATGAAGGTGAAGCCAAATGGCGGACGATACAAACGGACTTGATATGGCTTTGGAGAAAGCGTGTGAAACTTTCGACATTTCTGAATTATTTCCCGAGAAGAGAAAGGCATTATTATACTTCGTTTCCCGGAAGGACCTTTGCTACCACAGCTGCATCTATAAGGCAACGACCAGGTCGAGAATCGAGAGAGGAGAAGTTATGTAGTCTTCTACAACTTCTACAGATCGTCAGAATCACGGCTCTTTCATTCACTGCAGAATATGTTCTACAGCTTCAAACTTATAGAAACATGTTGTCCTCAGACGTGTACCGGGAAAATCTGATAGGAAGCGCTATCGATATCGCGATGTTTATGAATCTACTAGCTACGGGCTTTGGAAAATCATTAATCTTCCTCGACCGCTTTGTATTAAAATGTAATGTCTCCTAGAATGTTGGCATTTAGAAGACCAAATATTTCATGAAATGTAATGATTTTTATACAGCAGTGAACACACATACTGAGTATGTAATGGTAATAGTTGAAATGTAATGATTTTTATACAGCAGTGAACACACATACTGAGTATGTAATGGTAATTGCTGGGTTGCACGTGACGTCATGGCCGCCATGTTGGTGGACGTTAACAAAAGATTCCTCATTAGCTTCTCTTGTTAGTTCCACCAACATGGCCTCCACGGCTTTGTCATTTGAATCTCTGGGGATTGGTTGCAACCCAAGAATAGTTTCACGACATTTGGGCAATTATTTATGTTTGCAAAATTTTTATCACTTTATTTTGACAATTTTGCTGTCCTGAAAGCTGAAATATCTTAGCTTTTTCGCCTTAAGAAGACTAAATATTTCATGGAATGGCATTAATTTTTTTCAGGAGTGAACACATATAGTGAATATGTCATGGTAAAAGTTGGATTACATTTGCCTAAATATTTATGTTATCAGAATTTTGAACAGTCTTGATTTTGACAAATTGTAAAGTACAACAAATCCGGTAGTTAGATCAGTGTTGTGACCATGCGCTTGAAATACTTTACGAAAAATCCTATTTAAAAAGTTCCTGCTGCCCAAAAAACCATAGCAGCTCAAACAGGATATCGTTAGGGTTACGGTTCGCACGCTTTCTCCAATCCAATTAGCCATATCAAGTCCGTTTGTATCGTCCGCCATTTGGCTTGTCCTTCATGCAGGCTCCACTTGACATTCCACACATACCTCAGTTCTCTAAAAATAGAACCTTCGCTCTGATTGGTCGAAATGAACATTTTGCCTGGAACAGAGTACTATGTTGTCGTTGTTTTAGTCTGGAACAGGATAAGGGTTTCAAGGGCTCAGCAGCACAATTCTATCTTAATTTTTAGGGAGTGGGTGGGGGGCTAGCTATGGCTAAAACTATCTGGTAGCTACTTTCTTCAATCTAAGCAAAAACAGCAAAGTCGTTATTTAGGGTATTGCCAAAAATTAAGTCGTCCTCTCTAATTTTATAATTTAAGACAACTAAGCTCTCAGTAGCCAAGGATGATTATAAGAATTCCTTTGTAAACAAACATTAATTAATTAGTTAGATTTTTAGTTATAATTGGATTTGGCTGTTTAATTGTTCTTGTAGACTTTTTACATACAGGCAATAGAAAAGGGCAGATATGCAAGGGCATACAAAAAACCGGAAGAATGAACTTGCGTGAAATGTCAAAATGATATCGAAGACGAAATGCACTTCCTGATAAAATGCCCAATGTATAACAAATTAAGACCGCCTCACTGGTTAGCTCAGTTCGTAGAGCACGGTCTAGAGTGCGGGAGGTCGGGGGTTCGAATCCCGGCCGCGTCCTTGGGCAGGGACGTTTATAAGCCGTTGGCCTTGTCTCCGTCTACTTCTGATCAATATTTGAAGGGGACGTGAAAGAACCTGTTGTACTACTCGAAAAAGAGCAGGGGATTGTCACCCGGTACAGCAGCCTGGCCATTACACTAAACCACACACTAAACAATGTAAACTGCGTGGCAGCTATTAGCGCCGTAAAGCAGTCCGAAATAATTCACTGACGGGATATGTCAGTAATATGTAAAGCACCATGAGACTGTGGTGATATGGCCATTATAAGAGAACCCTAGCCTGGGAAACCAGCCGACTCTTATCGCTCCCCCACTCGCGAAAGAGACGTCTCACGTCGGGCAAAAAGAACGTCAAACTCGGCATCAGTGAGCGTAGATAAATAATTAAAATTAACACCATTTCTTTACTTATAGTCTCAATTTGAAGAAATGTTGGTGAGTTGTTGAGAAAATATATTTTAGGTGTTTTATGTTAGTATGGTGACGTTGTTGTGACATCACATCGGGCAGAATGGCGCGACACATCCGGGTCTTAATAATTACAGGTTTGGTTTCTTTTCAACAGGAAAGAAAATCGCTACAAAAAACCAAAAGGGCGCAAAATGTAGATAAGATAATAAACTTCACCATTCCGCAAAAATATTTCTCCTAACACATATTTTACGAGTATGAAAATGACACGGAACTTCAGGGTTTTTCGTGTGTTTTAAAGGGGAAATTTACTACTAGTGATATGCGAGAGCGATTTACGAACAAATAAAAACCTCTTCTAAAAACCAAAAGGGCGCAAAATCATGAAAATATACTGAAGGCCTTTACTGCCAAGTTTAAGCGCCAACCGACCACGATTATTAATATGTTTTGAAGGTTTAATTTCACCTTCATGAAATCCCTCAAAGATGGCTGCTGAAATCCACATTTGAATATGTCTGCTTCTACGCTTCAGTTAATCTGCCTCCGCCTCCAGTAAAGACGATATGTTAATATCTCGCACTGACTGGTCATTCATCTAGCGCGTCAAAAGCAAATCATAACGTACATTGTATTCAGAATAATTACTCCGGCGCTGCTATGGCAGCGGCCGGAGTCTTAAAATGCAGTCTGTGTCTTTTTTTTGTTATTACTCCGGCGCTGCTATGGCAGCAGCCGGAGTCTTAAAATGCAGACTGTGTCTTTTTTTGTTATTATTATTTTTATTAATGTTCAGTCCTGTAAATTTTTTGATCAGTTCTGACCTTTGCCGCTAACAATGTGGGTCGGAGACGCTGTGATCGAGCGATAAAACAGGAGCCATGCGCATTAAATTTATAGATTTCTTTTACACTGTTTACATCACATAATATTTCATTACCGTATAATTACCACTGTGAGAATGTGAAATGAGCAACACGTGAGACTTGGAGGCGCTACAGTTCTTTTTAACTACTTTTTAATCTTCTGATTCTTGTAAAGGAACTGTTATAGACCCAAAAATACACGAACAACGTAATACATTCATCTGCGCTGTCCGAACAGATCTAAAAACGTAAGCGAAATACAATCTCAGTTTAGATATAAAAGGTATTGAATTATAATCTCAGGTTAGATTCCGTCAGGCGTGCTCAGATAACAAAGGTCAAAGCTCTCAGACAAGACGAGACAAGGAGATATTGATCGATGACTCATTGTCAGAAATCTATTCCCGGCCGTATTATAAACATTAGGCAATCTGTCAATGGTAAAACTTTGACAGTTTGGGTCAGGTCAACTACACAGCTAAGGCATGATTTAGGACAGAATAACCTACAATCACTGACATAATGTTGGAACACTGTAGGGCTATGTTTTCGCTCCCTCAATGTTGCAGTTGGAGCCGGTCGCGAGTGAGCCATGAAACTTTTGAGAACCGTTTTGGATTTAACATTGAAAGCCGGGGAAAGGGGTCAGTGTTCCAACGAATATTTGCTGAGATTGTAGCTAGAGAGTCTCTATTGGATTAAGATACTGTTACATGTCTGTTAATATGGGGGAAACTGAAGAATCCCTCATTGAGCTTGATGACCATGTACAACAACAATTCTACCGGTAAGATGTTTTTAGTGTATACCCAAATGCTGTGCTCGTTTTCTGGTTGAAGAAATAAACTAAAGCCGGACCTCTTTAAAGAAGTTTATCGATTCCTAATAATTAATTTACATTGTATTGAACGGAACTGCGTCGAACAAACAGGAACTTTGGCTTTATATATATTGTACTGCATCGCTAAGTTTTCCCTTATCCGAGTCTGAGATGTAGTTTGAGTCTTGTCATCTGACTATATCGTATATTTAGTTTAGTTTAGGTGTTCTAGTAGAAATTGTGAGCGAATTAAGTTGGAAGACAAATTGCAAAACATACGATATTTAAATAGTATTCGGCGTTAACAGAGCGGACATGGAAAAGTTTGTGCCGTGTACTGCACACAGTTCCGTCAAGCTAAACTTTCTAGTGAAACTACTTCGGTCCGACATGCAGATTGAGACTTGTCATCTAACTATATCGTATATTTAGTTTAGTTTAGGCGTTCTAGTGGAAATTGTGAGCGAATTAAGTTGGAAGACAAATTGCAAAACATACGATAGTAGTACTCAGCGCAGAGCGTACATGGAGAATATTGTGTTTTAATTGTAAAGATAATTTTTTAGAGGTTTTACATTGCAGAGCAGCCAGAATTATTTTTAATCTCCCAAGACATTAATGCCTTCTCAAGATGTTTTTAGAGTCGCTAAATGGGATAAATTATTTTTCATGTATAAATTAAGCCTAGTTAAATTAATATATAAGATATACAAAGAATTAGTACCATTACTATGGATCACATAATAACTAAGCCTCTTAAATAATTGTAGAAAAACAAATACACTTAATTTATAGTGAACACTCTCCATGATATGGACTTCGATGCATTATCTGTTCAATGCACTCCTCATTTTAAGAAATATTTTATATTTTATTAGCTTGTATTCCGTGTCTGCTTGAGCTCACATAAATACAGACCCGGACATTGCTCCGGACGTACGGGGAACTCTCACACATGTACAGCTGCGAGGGTACATGTGTGTGTTTCTGTGTCTGTAGCTGTCTGGGTCGATGTTTGTGTTTGTATTTGCAGTCAATTAGTATTTGTAGTATCCTAGATTAGAGATAATATAACTGTACATGTATTTACACCATCACAAGCACCCCTGTTTGATATACACTCACATAGATACATACTCATCTTTGCGTACGGGTCCGTGCTTCTGTGGGTTGGCGTTTGTATTTATTTGTAGTTCGTACTATGTTTCCATAATGTTACATATTGTATGTATGTGTATACATATTGTATATTTTAATGTTCCCTAGTGTTTTATGCCTATCGCAGTTACATGTAGTTTCTCACTGTAACCATTCGCTCGTATATAGGTATTGAGAGACCTTATCCATGTCTGTTAATATGGGGAAAACTGAAGAAACCCTCATTGAGATTGATAATCATGTAACAAGAACAATTCTGCCGGTAATTAAGCTTTTTACAAATACAATCAAGAGCATTTATAGTATGTTTGTCTAAAAACTATTTAGTAAATCGCACCGCCATAGACTGGAACGAGACTGTGGTGAAACGTCATTTGCTCGCATAGTGAAAGCCTAATAGAAAACCTATTAATTTGCTAGGTCACGCAAGGTAACTAGAGTCGGAAGTCAGTCTTGGCTTGCATTCACACATTTTCTCGTTAGTTCACGTTCGTCGGGACAAATAGATTATAAAAACAATGATTCAGCTTTCGAACAATGTCAAAGTTGATTTGTAAAAAAAACGGTCCGAGTTAAACGGGAACTGAACACTAAAACTAAAATCAACCCAACGTCGATACAAAGATGTATACAAAGGACGTAATTAAGTTCTGTTAATTTTTTTTTCTGTGTTGCGCGTCTTTGAAGAGAAAATTAGTTTTCCTGTTCGATTCTCCGCTGATAAATCTAGATTGTAGATAGTCCGAAAACACATAAAGTATAGAACCGTACCGGTCACCGTCGGTCACCGTACCGGTCACCGTACCGGTCACCGTACCGGTCACCGTACCGGTCACCGTACCGGTCACCGTACCGGTCACCGTACCGCATTAATAACAATAGGACAACACAGGTAACCCGAAAATACAAAGACGGCACACACTGATACAACAGATAACCCGAAACAACTAAGCCGATAACACAATTTGTATTATTTTATTATTATGATGATTTTATATTAATTAAATCATGAAGCGCTAGTGCACTCATGTTCATTCCTGGTCTGACTCGTGTGAGTTATATTTCAGATCCTACTAGTATTTGGATCCTAGTATTTTGTAGACTGCTATATCAGACGTTTTTTTTCACCCTCCTAAACTCGAGGAAAAAATAACGTCTGCTTCCTCCAGGGACTTAATGAGTTCCTTTATGCAAGCCCCATTGTTTTATCGACCAATCAGAATTTACTTTCCAAATCCTGGAAAGTGACGTAACGTAGTAACTCGAGAGCTAATTCAAAATTCAAAATGGAGTTCGAGGAAGCGTTGAAGAAAGTGTGCGAGGTTTTTAGACTGAAAAATCTGTCCGAATTTCAATGTCAATCGATCCAGAAAATGACGGAGAGGAATTGATTGTATGGCAGAAGGGAGTCCGCGACTAGGCGAAGGACAAATACAGAAGAACATTGTAGTTTTTGTTTCACCTTTGGTGAGTTTAATGAAGGACCAGGTTGCCCAGCTCAATAAGCTTGGTATAAGTGCTATCAGCCTGAGTGATATTGAGTCAGCTAAGGATGAAAAAAATCTCCTGGAAGACAGGTATTCCATAGTTTATGGCTCACCGGAGAGCTGGCTGATGAACCAAAAATGGCGCTCGATACTGCTCAACGATAGTTATAGTAAGAACGTGTGTGCTGTAGCTGTAGATGAAGCCCACGTTATTAAACATTGGTGAGTGCTATGTATCTTACTTTGAATATTGTTTTCGCTGAATTTCAGTAAATTTTAAAATGTTTTCCAGTATTAAAGCTTGTAAAACTAAAATATTATATATAAAAATAAAATCAATCAATGATACCGATTACCGGTATGTCGTGTTTATACCTGTTTATGGTCGGATTGATTTATGAGTTGAGTAAAAAGTCAGTCAAAAAGCAAGAATAGATTTTGAAAAGATTTTATCTTAGAACACGTACATGTATAAATAAAAGATAGATATTTAGAATTATCTTTGTTTGACAATAATGCTGCTGGTATTGTACAATCATTACATGTTATTTCTCCTAAAATATAAGCATATATTAAAAAGCCATGCTCAGCTGTATTCAGACAACTCCTCTTATGGCAGACACCCATGGGGCAAACTTTAGTGTCTAAAGTGAGTCTAATGATAACATTAATATATTCTGTTATTATCTCTCTCTTGCAGGGAAGTATGTTGTAAAGAGGGCACTGCAAGGAGCTTCTGTATATGTATACATATACACAGAAGCTCCTTGCAGTGCCCTCTTTACAACATACTTCCCTGCAAAAAAGAGACCTTTGCCAACTCATACATGTACTTCCGAGAGCAAAAACATAACTGACTTCATTTATTTCAAGGCCTTATACGAGATCGGTATTGCTATTAGAAAAACCTGTTTGTAAAGGCTATTTTCCACCTCCAATCAATTGCCGATCTTTCTAAAACTGCGTTATTAAAGATAGCTTGCTCTCCAGTATTCATGGCAACGCCTTTCCCATGGGGATCATGAGCTTAATTCATTCGTTAATTAAGTATTATATCAGCACGTGACTGTTAGCTGCAAAGGGCCTATTAAATTTATTATTTTCTCTGTGAAAAGGATGAATTTAATTTAGCACGGACCCTCGTATTGAAACCTTTGTGCGTGACAAGTAAAGCATATCGCGGAAGTAGGCTATTATGAATCGCTGTGCACTCGTTTTCACTCATGCCCTGACTCATGTGGAGTTTTAGAACAAATCATCTTAGTATTTGGATCCTAGTATTTTTGGGCTACCTGTGTTATCCTAGGGTACCCTGGCTTACTTTAAGTCGCTCGTGTTCTACTTTTGTTCACTCGTGTTCTGACTCATTTTAGATGAGATCAACTGTGTGTGCGTACTTTCGCAACTGATTGTGCGTTGTAATTGGCAAACACGCAGTATCTGAGATAGTCCGCGTTACAAAACATACGCCGGAGTTCAAGCTGCGTGCAGCTTCTTCTTATTATTATTATTAATGTTCAGTACTGTAAAATTTTTGATCAGTTCTGACCTTTGCCGCTAACAATGTGGGTCGCAGGCGCTGTGATCGAGCGATAGAGCAGGAGGCATGCGTATTAGTTGAAAGATAAATGTTCGGTAGAGAGCTTTAGAAGGTTTAAGGCTACCGTCACGTCATGAAGTACTCAATTTGCCTCTATCTTCTCTCTAACCGAGTTATTAATATGGATGAAGTATTGTTGACTCAGGCGAAACTACGGCGCCTTCCAGTCTACGACCGCATAAGTAATTGATAAACTTGAAACACTTAGGTATCGAAATACAATCTGTGGTTAACTGCAGATAGCACGATCAAGCAATTAGACTAAACGTGATCAATCCACAGATAACAATTGGTTTATTTTGGTCAGCGCTAATATTATAATATTTGATTCGACGTTGCGTTACATGCCGCTATGGTCTGTCATATCTTGTTCCAGTGTGTATACACAGTGAGATGTAATACCAGTGACTCTCGTTACCATACTTTGATCCTATCTACGAGCTACGGGCCAAGACTCCATTTCATTGCAAGTTCAATAGAAGTGTTGTTCTGGATTCTAGATGACAAGTATGTTTCTTCAAGGGATATCAGATCGACCCGCAGACCTTTGCAAATTTAGTTTATGCAGTCGTGCGTCGGCTGGCGGCACAGAATTCTCTAAAGATTGTCTACCCACTTGCAGCGGACTCACGACAAAGGATACAAATCGGAATTATCTACGGGCCAAGATTGTGTGCCAGACTTCAATTAAGTTGAAACTCTAGACTTAACGAACGGGATTTTATTCAAGACTTTTCACTGTGTTGTCAAGACTCAATAGACTTACTCATTCAAAATTTACGGGATCGTCTTTCGGGATCGTCTTTCGGTATCGTTGCTAGACTTACGAGGATTCTATAGTCTGTTAATGTGCTTTTCGTTCTTTTATTTTAATTATCGCTCTGTTTTAAAGTCTATGTGTCTGTGATGTCGAGTACATTTCAAACTACCAAGCGTGGTTGTGAAAATTCCCACTCGTACAGGAATACACTGGCTTCCTGCCGAGGTCAAATCATATTCGAAGCATCCGGGGAAAATTCATGGGTTCGATTGTGTTTTTAATCCGCTAGAAATAATGAAATTCGTTACCCAAAGCGCATGTCTACTTCTTTCATGAAACAAATAAACAACGAGAGCATTTCACTTCGACAAGCTACTAGTTCGACAAGTCCAGAAGCTACGCTCGTCAAGTCAACATTTACTCAAGGTCCCGAAGTATCAGTTGAAATCATGGACACCGGGCTTTTTCGGTATCTGCTCCTATTTTATGGAACTCATTACCACTGGAAATGAGGTCTATTGATTCCCCGGGATTGATTGTCTTAGTTCTTTTAATTCTAGTGTTAAAACAAGTCCTTTTAATTCAAAGCTTTTGGTATATTTTATGTTGCCAAGTATTTAAGCCATTATTATTATTGTTATTATTATTCAATTTTCTTTTTGGTATAAAATAGGGAATTACTTGTAAAACGATTGCATTATTGCGTAACATTTTTAGTAAGTTAGTTTTTAATACTTGTTGTATTGTAAAGCGCTATAGGACTTCAGGGAATAGCGCTACATAAATCGATTATTATTATTATATATTAGCTTATATTTATGCGGCCGTTGATAAAGAAACTCAGAACGGTTAAGCAAACTCATAAGGTTTGCTCAACTGGCAATTTGCTAATTTTAATTGCCATGTAGTGGCACTCGATCTCTTCAGCAATCAACAGTTTCATAGTTGTTTTGTTTGCACAAGGATAACACAGGTAGCCCGAAAAAAACAGAGGGCATATATTTTGCACTTATTGTTACTTACTTTAAGCCTTCATCATTTATCTATTTTATGTTTTTGTAAAGGAACTGTAAAAATACACGAACAACGTAATACATTCGATCTGCGCTGCCTGAACAGATCTAATAGCATAAGCGAAATACAATCTCAAGTTAAGTGTATGCAAACACGTTTAGATAACGGGGTCAGCTGTATGAGACAACTCGAGATAACTCGTCCGTCTTGTCGGCTGATAACTAATCAAAGTGAATGACAGGACAGGGCGTTTGTTATTTTATCAATTAATTGTGTTTTCCTAGTCTGGAACAAAACTGTGTTTTCCTAGTCTGGAACAAAACGAGGTCACATTTTTACAAGCAGTCTCTTGCGTTCTATATGCAAAATTGCTGGTTAACTGCCGGACATTTCTTGCAAACTCGTAAGATTGTTTTCTCAACTGAAATTTGGTATGTTTTGGAAGTGCTCATTTGCGGACCTCACCGGTGTTGTGGCAGGATGTTGGACAGAGTGCATTCTGGCTTCCCCTGCGGATTTATCGGGAGATCAAATCGTATTGGAGTTGGATAACTGTATAATTATAAACAGAACTAAAAAATCGTTTTGGAAAACCGACTTGGAGACTGGATATCGTTTAAAGGAAAACAGTCTAAAGAATATTCAAAGTCGCTAGCCACTTCACAGACTTCCGGACTGCTGAACTTTCTAGCGTTAAACGCGCTACACTATGTCTTAGTTTTCGAAACTTTTGAACCAGAAATATTGATTGAACGTGTAAATTTTTTATACCGGCGGCAGCAAACAGAGATGCTGACTATGCGAAGAAAAAAATTGAAAACATTTGGTCAAATGTTCTGTTCTAGATGTACAACATTAATGACATTGACAATTTTGCGTAAAATCTAATATCGGTCAATCTCGTCCAAACACTGTACGAAAAGTAAGTTAAATATACTTTCTGATGGCCAAAAAACCTCAGCATCACAAAGAGCATAGACTCCTGACCAATTGATAGCTCGAAGTACTAGAAACCTCTGCCAATTGAAGTTGGCACTCAACATCCAACTGATCAACATCGCACTATGTAACACGCTTCGCGCGGTCGCAGACTGGAACGAGCGCATGTCTTGCCCTTTTAGACATGTCGCCACCGAAAGTGAGCCATGTTACAACAATTTATTGCGCTCCCCTAGATAACACAGATAGTCCGAAAATACATAGAGTATATATAGTACCGTACCGCATTGATAACAATAGGATAACACAGGTAACCCGAACCTACAAAGATGACACACACTGATACCACAGGTAACCCGAAACAACTAAGCCGATAACACAATTTATATTATGTTATTATTATTATGTTTTGTATTAATTAAATGAAGCGCTAGTGTACTCATGTTCACTCCTGGTCTGACTCGTGTGGAGTTATATTTCAGATCCTACTAGTATTTGGATCCTAGTATTTTTGGGCTACCGGTGCTATCCTAGGTACCCTAGCTTACGTGAAGTTGCTCGTGTTTATTCGTATTCTACTTGCGTGCATTCGTGTTCTACTTGTGTTCACAACGTCTAAACAAAGATGTATTCTAAAGATATAAGTTTTGCTATTATATTTTACTGTGTTGCGCGACTTTGCAGAGAAAATTAGTTTTCAAGTTCGATTCTCCGCTGATAAATTTAGATTGTGTGGTGGCTCAATTCAAAGCAAATGTCCCCATATTGAAGAAAACACAATGGTTCGCAATTAGGAGCCGTTACTCCAGCAAAACAAAAAAGATGTGAGCCATCTGAGCGGAGGCTGTGAGGAAGGTTTCAGCTTTTCTCTTCATTAAGACGCGTAACATAGAAAAATTAAATAGCACAATTTATTTATTTCGAATACATCTTTGCATAGATATTGAATTGATTTTAGGCTTTAGTTCCTCTTTAAAGGTGCGTGCAGCTTCTTGTTACTCTGGCGCTGCTACGTGACGCGACTGTGCGTGCATACTTTCGCATCTGATTGTCCAATCCAATTTAACAGATTTTGCGTGTGTACTAACAGTGATCTGGCTGTGTGCATGCTAATAACGATGTGAACACAAGTAGCCCGAAAATACAAAGAGAGGGTACCTTACTTAAAACACAAGTAACCCGACACAACTAAGCTAAGCTAGAATAACACAGGTAGCCCGGAAATACAAAAATAGGGTACCGCACTGAAAATACAGGTAACCCGAGACAACTAAGACGATAAAACAATTATAACTATATTTGTTTATTATAATTTTTGTTAATTAAATTATGAACCGCTGTGCACTCGAGTTCGCTCATGTCCTGATTCATGTGGAGTTTTAGAACAGATCATCTTAGTATTTGGACCCTAGTATTTTTGGGCTACCTGTGTTACCCTAGGGTACCCTGGCTTACTTTAAGTCGCTCGTGTTCTACTTTTGTTCACTCGTGTTCTGACTCGTTTTAGATGAGATCAACTGTGGGTGCGTACTTTCGCATCTGATTGTGCGTTGTAATTGGCAAACACGCAGGTATCTGAAATAGTCCGCGTTACAAAAAATACGCCGGAGTTCAAGCTGCGTGCAGCTTCTTGTTCAAGCTTCAAATTGAGACGTTGCTCATGTTCGTACGTGCTCTAGAAGTATTTAAAAGCTAAAAACATCGCCCAGCCGAGTTGGCGGCAAAGTACTTTCAAACTGAAGCTGAGTAAAAGGTGAACCGCGACAAAACAAATCTTAGTGAGCATTAAATAAAAACTATAAACTTAGCGCGTCAAAAGCAAATCATAACGTTATGTTCAGAATAATTCAAGCTTCGAATTGAGACGTTGTTTATGCTCGTACGTGCTCTAGAAGTATTTAAACGCTAAAAAATCTCCGCGGTGGAGTTGGCGGCAAAGTGCATTCAATCTAAAGCTGAGTAAAGGCAAACGCGACAAAACAAATCGTAGAGAGCATTAAATAAAAACTAAAAACTTAGCGCGTCCAAAGCAAATCATAACGTTGTATTCAGAATAATTCAAGCTTCAAATTGAGACGTTGCTCATGTTCGTACGTGCTCTAGAAGTATTTAAACGCTAAACAAATCTCCCTAGCGGAGTTGGCGGCAAAGTGCATTCAAACTGAAGCTGAGTAAAGGCAAACGCGACAAAAAATCTTAGAGCATTAAATGAGAACTATAAACTTAGCGCGTCAAAAGCAAATCATAACGTTGTATTCAGAATAATTCAAAATTCAAATTGAGACGTTGCTCATGTACGTACGTGCTCTAGAAGTATTTAAATGCTAAAAACATCGCACCGGCGATATTAAAGTTATAACTTTCTCCGTTTTATACGATTCATAGGAAAAAAAGTACACCAACACGATTCTTTAATTTCTCAGAGATAAACCAAGCGGCAATTCGAATCATGGATTTAACCCAAAACTTTTACAAAGACAAGGTATCTTAAACTTTGAATTGATAAGTTTTAAGTCTGTATCTGTGCAATTGGCCCACCAAGGAAATAACAAGATCGAACAGTCGAAAGGCTTTGCTTTTGAACTTCAGAGGTGGTAATGACAAATTAGTTAGTGTGATGACCTTCTTTAACGAGCTTTGGGAGTCCACTATTCCCATGAAGCGAGCAGTTGACAGTGATTGACATGTGCTTCATGTGATGTGGGAGTAGAGTATTCCCAAACCGATTTGTCAAAAGCCAATCACAATCGCTCTCTCGCAGAATAATTTGCAATGTTATAATTATTCCGTCCTCACTTTAACTTCTCGGTCGTAAGTACATGTCGCCGAGAACAATAGAATTCTGCGCGATGATAACTGATGCCTCCTTTTTGGTGAAATTCCCCCTTTAATAAACGTTACAAACAGACTACACCATCAAAGGGCCTTCATGACATACATTCGTTTGGCGCAAATTTGAACGTTCTACGACTACTACAGCAAAAGTTATAGAGGAATGACTGTTGCTATGACGTCATATTTAGTGACGTCAGTAGCCGAAGAGGTTAGCGAATGCAGTTATTTTCAAGGTATACTACCGAGGCTGCCCGTTTGCTTGGGTGAATGGCTATTACGTTCGTGATTCATAATCATAGCGCACTTTAATACATCCCGAATACATGTAATGTTTATTCATAGCCGACTGATTCACTGCCCAGCAAAATATCCGGCTTGAAAAGTGGCCCTCAACGATTTATCCGGCAACAACAACTCATCCAGTATTCTGTGATAGCTCAGCGTGTGTAGGCCTTTATATGAAATTATAAACAACTATTACAGTACCAGTTTTTGATCACTTACTTGTAAATGTTTTGACAGTACGAAATTTCGCTTTACTAGCCGCTGAAATAACTATGCAAAGGAGCCACCAACAGCACCGACACACGCTAAATATGCTTGAATTTCATTGTTGTGGACGGTGATCCACTGCCAAGCAAACGAGCAGTCTCGGTAGCTATATTCCTTGAAAATAACTCTGTTGTTCGCAATTGCAACTAATTTATGCATCATGAAACGGCTATCTGCTACGTCTTAAGTATGGAATTTTCTGCCTCGTTGCCCAGACGTCTCTTTCGCGAGTGGGGAGCAATAAGAGTTGGCTGGTTCCCCAGGCTAAGAGAAGCCTTATTTTCAACTATAAGACAGACCAAAAATGCCAATAATATTGTAATAATCTACCTTTAGTCTTGTGTTTAAGGCTGACAAGTTCCATACAAAAACACACAGCGAATCTTTATAGCACTATAGCTCGGTAGTCGCCTTTTGTTGTTCGTCTGATATTCTCGTCTTCCACATGCTTTTCGTCGTCCTCCCAGTCTTCTAAACTTCTCTCACAATATCGTCTTCATCATATTGTTGTTCTAGTACGAAATTGCTCTGCCATATCGATGAAAATCTACTCTAATTCCGAGCGTGTGAAAATTCTACGAAGAAAACAAGTCGCTGACAAGTTAGCTGCAAGACTCCGGTGGGACGAAGTGACGTAAAAAACGTCACAGGAATTAATGTGAACAAAATGGCGGCGCCCAGGTCTTCGCGGGGCCAACTTTGAGGGGCTCGTTCTCAGCTCTGAAAAAGTTTTATCAAACTTTAATACGTTTTCTGAACAAAGTACATCTGAAAGATGCTTTTGAGCCCAAATGTGTTTTTCACTCGGGTATCCCTTTAATGAAGTTGTGTGAGTGGTTTTTTGGCGATTTGGGGCCTTCTAAAGCAATTTATTAGGATTCGAAATTTTGACCATTGGCCGCGGCTCTAAAAAAATCAACGTGGAACTGTCATAACACTCGGTGAAGACCCCAGCCCACTGTTTTTGGTCCTCTGATTGGCGAGTTCCAAATTCAAAATTAAATTAAAAGGTCAACATACGAGAAAAACAAAACTATTAAATTACATATATACTAGGGGAGCAGAGAATGAAAGTCACCGCGATACCGGCCACTCCTAAAGACTGCTAAATTCAGCTAATAATTCTTCCCTTTGGTTATTACTAAGAGGATTTCAAATGAAAGTGTATTTCATCTTCAATCTCATGTGGCCCGAGTGAAAGCCCAGATGGGCTCTTGTTATAAATGGAAGCTACAAGTGATTATAAAATATTGATCTTTGCAAAAACTGAGACAGGAAAAGCGCTCGGACTAGATTACAGCCATAGACAGCTCTTTCGTTCTTATTAGAACTCGTCAGTATGGCAAAGCAAACAATACGGATCTCGGTGACACTTCACTACCGACCCGAATTGCGCTAACAAGCATGTAGCCTGCTTTCAGGCGGTAGATGGTGTTTTTTTCGCGCAGTAAACGGATAATCGAAGCGGCCGCCATATTGGCCGAGCGTGATTGAGACCTGGGATCGAATGACAAATGGAGGGAGAGGGGCTACTACAGGCATCTACCGCCTGAAAGCAGGCTATCAAGCATGTAGCTGCGAGTTACCGGGTCACACGCAAAAATCCAAAAACCAAGCAGATCTTAACTCAACGTGCCAGTGTCAGTGATTTTTGTTCACGGCATTTGCTTATATACTTCCCTGAACGAACGTTATTTTCCATCGTTATTTTCATCACAACCTCGCGAAATGGCGCCCTTTCAATGTTCATGCTACACATATTGAGGTTCTTACAATATGTTGCATTGGTACAATATGGTGTGTTCGTCGTGTTTAGTACTAAATTTAAAGCTGCAACTTCATTCACGTTTGGCACAAATGACCCTAAAATCTATCACTATGCTATATTTTCAAAAGTTTCCAACATAGAAGATTGAATTTTTGTGGGATGATGAAGACCGACGACCTAAACAAAATCCGATGATTTGATCTACCGTAGACATCTTGATGACGTCACAGTTACGTCATGTAGCCATTTATAATAGGTTTCTCGATGTTTTCAATTACCTTGAACATCAGTAAATTTTATATTTTCGATTTCCCATCATGTCGACAACAAAGAAACCGAAAACCCGAGTTCGATTGGTTAAGAGGGAGAAAAGTTATTAAATTTTGAATTTTGGCAATTTTCCCGCCAAATTTTGGCGTGAAATATTCAATACAGAACCATTTACAAAATAACTTCTTCATTCATCTTTTAGAGTTTAAAATATTTGTTTACGATAATCTAGCAATCAAAAGAGTAAATCGGTACCCACAACCGTATGTTTTTAGAATTTTCGATTTTTGAGAGGAAATACTTTAAAATTCACAGTGAAAAAGAGGAAACGTCATTATGACGTCATATATTTTGGAAAACGTCTTTTAAAAATAACTATTCAAGTATTTTTCAGGTTTTAAAGAGGAACTGTACTTACTGTACACTGAATAGCCGCAATATGGTCTGTTTTATGTTTATTCAATTTAGAAAGCATGACTGATGTCAGACCCATGACGTCAGAAAATGTGACGTCACAGGAAACTTCAGTTCTTAATAACTCAGCAAATATTTATCGTAGAGACTTTAAAATTGCGGCAGTCAAAAACACATATTTATGTTGTTGTGATAACATGCTTTATTTCAAACGTATAGGTAACGCAGACTTTGACCTTAAAAGGAGTCGTTCGTTATGACGTCACACCAACGTCAATATACAAACGTGTTTGATCCTAAAGACGTTACTTCATTTTAATATTAACATACGAAAATTTCGTTAAATTTGACAGCGAATTAAACAAGATGTGCTGGTTTATATATTTTTGGCTCGCTTTTAGTGATAGATTTTGAGGTAACTTATGCCAGGCGTGATTCAAACCATTTCTAATGGGGAGGGCACCGTTATTATCAGGAAATGTATATGATTTTCCACCCCTTCCCTCTCATTTTTGCAAGGTTCGCAGATCGATATCTTTAAATACCCCAAATTTGCAAGCAATATGTTGTGTTCGTCGTGGTTAGTACCAAAACTATGATTTTGATGCTGCAACTTTATTTAATTTGGACTGGGAAATAGAAAATGAAACTGTCCCAGCATGCTTTGCGGCCAAAACAAAAAGGGCGATGGATTTTTACGGATAGAAGGAACATTGTAGAGGCATGGGGTTTTCACCAAAATGTTACCCATAGAAAACTGCAGGAGTTCTTCTAAATTTGGTAGACATTAAGGTTCAGGGGGAGAAATGATAGCGAAATCAAAATGTCAAAACGGCTTAACCCCCCTGGACTTCATTTGCGCGAATATCATTACAGCGCAACATCTATGATCAATGCATGTGTTCGCGACATTGATGCCTGCCTGAGTGGATGACTTGGAACAATTTAAAGTTCAATGGAGACAAGTCAGAGTTGCTGCTTCTAAATGGTTCCCATCTCCCGCTGCCATCTCTCGAATCCGTCTCCATCTGTGATGAACTGATCCGTCCGTCCTCTGTCGTTAGAAATATTGGTGTACTTTTCGATTCTTTTTTTAACTATGGAACAACATGTCTGTAAATCTGGATTTTATCACCTTAGGAATATCAGTCGCATGAGATGATACCTTAGTCTTCAATCAGCTGAACCTCTACACCATGTCTTCGTAACCTGTAGGTTAGATTTCTGTAACCCCTTACTGTACGGCTTACCCAAGTATGTTATAGATCGTATACAGAGTGTTCAAAATGCTGCAGCTCGGGTCGTTACTGAAACTCTAGTCCATGACTTCGTAACCTCGAGGCTAGATTTCTGTAACCCCTTACTGTACGGCTTACCCAAGTATGTTATAGATCGTACACAGAGTGTTCAAAATGCTGCAGTTCGGGTCGTTACTGAAACTCTAGTCCATGACTTCGTAACCTCGAGGCTAGATTTCTGTAGCTCCTTACTGTACGGCTTACCCAAGTATGTTATAGATCGTATACAGAGTGTTCAAAATGCTGCAGCTCGGGTCGTTACTCTAACTCGTAAGTTCGACCATATAACTCCAGTTCTATTTAATTTACACTGGCTGCCAGTAGAACAACGAATTACCTTTAAGATACTTTTAATTACTTATAAGGTATTGCATGGAATGGCACCGCCATACATCGCTGATTTAATTAATGTCTATATTCCGAGACGTAATCTAAGATCGTCTTTTAGTAAGCGCCTAGTTGTTCCACTATACAATATTCGCACTTATGGCTATAGACCCTTTTCTTATGCTGCGCCTGCCTTATGGAAATCATTGTCGATCATTGCCACAGATCATTAGGCTTTTTAATTCGTTAGCAAGCTTTAAACAGCAACTTAAAACACATCTGTTCAAGAATGCATTCTGTTAGCATTGGTTATTTTAATTTGAATATATTCTTATATGTTCTTATATATTTTTATTAAGCTATCCATTATTATTTATCTTATTTAATCACGTTAGTTCAGTATTGACATTCATAACTAATAGAGTTATTCAGCAACTTAAGTTACATCTATGAATGCTATTTACTTATAATTTATCCTATATTTAGTTTAGTTAGCCTAGCTAGTTAGTTTAGTTAGCTAGTCTATAGTCATTACACGTAATATTCATAGCTGATTGAGCTATTATAATCATGATTGTAATATTGTAAAGCGCATATTATTAAGCACACCCAAAATTTTATCTAGTTGGCCGAAAATACATAAGATAGGCCAGTTTTTTTATGCATTTAACTATTACCAAACATTAATTGATTAATTAAATAATGATTGTATGTGTTATTTCTATGATTATCGTTAGGAATTATTATTATTATCATTATTAATTGCTATTCCTAAATGTACTATTGATCAGTGTGACGACTCTCTCTTAAAGATTTCTGCGAAATACTTTTATATTATTCGTATACTATAGTTAATGAAAATCTTGTAAGATAGTCTTATACGTTTATATATTATCTCTGTAAATCAATGTACTATTATTAGTATAAGGATCAATAAATATTATTATATTATTATTATTCGCCTTTTACCGGATCGAAGCTTTGTACTCGATAACGATTGGCTCAAGTAACGTTAAGTTGAAATGCTATTGTGCTAGCTTGTACTCGATACTGATTGGCTCAAGTAACGTTAAGTTGAAATGCTATTGTGTTAGCTTGTACTCGATACTGGTTGACTCAAGTAACGTTAAGTTGAAATGCTATCGTGCTAGCTTGTACTCGATACTGATTGGCTCAAGTAACGTTAAGTTGAAATACTATTGTGCTAGCTTGTACTCGATACTGATTGGCTCAAGTAACGTTAAGTTGAAATGCTATTGTGCTAGCTTGTACTCGATACTGATTGGCTCAAGTAACGTTAAGTTGAAATGCTATTGTGCTAGCTTGTACTCGATACTGATTGGCTCAAGTAACGTTAAGTTGAAATGCTATTGTGCTAGCTTGTACTCGATACTGGTTGGCTCAAGCATAGTTAATAGAGTGGAATGGTTATGAAACCCGGCAAACTTCAAAGGGGCTAACAAAGGCGATGCGATTTATGTTGGAAGGGGGCAAGACAAAAGATTGTGCAGGGTCATAGTTCATTAGCGTCCCCTGAACGACTGAACTCACACGTTCCTATTGGCTGATTGATTAACACATTGGAATTTCTATTGTGTTTTGTGCAGGGTCACGATTGAAAAAAGCTAACAAAGACATATGACAAAGAAGGTCGCTGGGTTTCATAACCATTCCACTCTATTAACTATGGCTCAAGTAACGTTAAGTTGAAATGCTATTGTGCTAGCTTGTACTCGATACTGGTTGGCTCAAGTAACGTTAAGGTTACCGGATACATTCAAGGCAGGGTCCTTGGGTAGTCATTGGCTAGTTGGTTCGAAGTGTTGATATTTGCTTTGATGAGGTGTGAAATGTTCACAAAACTTTACACGCCAAATCTCCGACTAGGTTTTTCTTCGTATCCCCTCTCTTTGAATGAATTTAAAAAAATTCTGAATTTCTAACGAGACCTGAAACAACCATGGGGGCTTGCAGACTTGCCAGATTTTGATAAAACTCGGCCAAAAGACAGATAAGTTACTGTCAAAGAAAAGGGTGTGAGCGTTTAGCAATATTCAAAGTATTTTTCTTCGTATAGTATCCCGCGTAATGTGACTCGGACATTATTGAAAACTAAAACTTTAGGAATGAATTTCATTTGAATGAAGTAAAATATTAACAAATGGTCACACCCTTTTTTAGGCTGTCATATGCTGATTGACATCGTGCAGTTGAATTGTTTTTATGCGTCAACCCGAAGGCTGCTAATTCACTTTTATAAACCTTGTCAGTTTTGCGTTTGTTGGCTTAGCATTGCTTTACAATGAAACATTTTTTTAAACAAATCCATTCAGCGTATTCTACACTTCACAAGCTTTACAGAGGTATATAGGTTTCTATAGTTTTCTTTAAAACAACGCGCGTACAAAATTATTAACGAGAGAGACCCGCGAAGGTATCCGGTAACCTTAAGTTGAAATGCTATTGTGCTAGCTTGTACTCGATACTGATTGGCTCAAGTAACGTTAAGTTGAAATGCTATTGTGCTAGCTTGTACTCGATACTGATTGGCTCAAGTAACGTTAAGTTGAAATGATATTGTGCTAACTTGTACTCGATACTGATTGGCTCAAGTAACGTTAAGCCGTTGAAATGCTATTGTGCTAGCTTGTACTCGATACTGATTGACTCAAGTAACGTTAAGTTGAAATGCTATTGTGTTAGCTTGTACTCGATACTGATTGGCTCAAGTAACGTTAAGTTGAAATGCTGTTGTGTTAGCTTGTACTCGATACTGGTTGGCTCAAGTAACGTTAAGTTGAAATGCTATTGTGTTAGCTTGTACTCGATACTGATTGGCTCAAGTAACGTTAAGTTGAAATGCTGTTGTGTTAGCTTGTACTCGATACTGGTTGGCTCAAGTAACGTTAAGTTGAAATGCTATTGTGCTAGCTTGTACTCGATACTGATTGGCTCAAGTAACGTTAAGTTGAAATGCTATTGTGCTAGCTTGTACTCGATACTGATTGGCTCAAGTAACGTTAAGTTGAAATGCTATTGTGCTAGCTTGTACTCGATACTGGTTGGCTCAAGTAACGTTAAGTTGAAATGCTATTGTGCTAGCTTGTACTCGATACTGATTGGCTCAAGTAACGTTAAGTTGAAATGCTATTGTGCTAGCTTGTACTCGATACTGGTTGGCTCAAGTAACGTTAAGTTGAAATGCTTTGTTTTCGTTCTGCAATGTGATCGGTTATCGTTGTCTAAGTGTCCCCGGTTACAGTCGGAAGTTGCACTCAAGTTTTACCAGCCGTTGTTCGGCGGCACCATCGCTGTTATTTCCATCGTTGCACCATCCCTCAGGTTTCATTGTCATTCCCACCGGGGGGGGGGGGGAGCACTTGCATGATAAATGGTAGGATATTTTCCCAAAAAAATCCTCCCAAACCAGGATTTCCAAAGTTTTTTTTTACGTTTCATAGCAGTCAGCCTTGTAAACTCTGTTAAATTTTGAGATTTCAAAAACTTGTGCTGATTACTAATTTTGGCTCGCTCTTTCCATTTCATATTTTAACATTCACACTAGCTCTGCATGCATTAAATCAGTAGTTAAGAAACGTGGATGAACCGCTTGGGCAAAGACTTGATGCTGTAAGCCGGCTCCCGTACTGCAATAATACATAAACGTGTTACGGATTAGCGTAAATTCGTTCAATGTACAGTATTAAAAAATTACTGATCGGTTAATTAGGCATATGGATATTGTTTAACGGATATATATCATTATCGAAAGGACTATATAAAAATTGCGTTATACGGCCTTGATTCATCGATGAGAAAACTTCATTAATTAAGGATTTTGATATCTTAACAAAGCTGTAAAGAGGGAAACTGAATGGGCGTTACTCAGTTTCGTCAGAGACAGAACTCAACTGAACTATAATACCATGGCTGGAGGGAGCATGGTAATATTAACAGCTGAGCAAAATCTATATAATATATATGCATGTTAACACGAAAGGGACCTTCCTATCTAAAGCCCTTTTCGTGCTTCTGTCAACTTATGTAAGCTAAACTTTGAGGTGGCAGTACTGATTTCTCGAGGTTTTCGTACTGGGCAAAACAATGTGCTCTTCCTATATTAAGTTTTTCGTGTTAACGTGCCTCAACTTGTGTAACCTAAACTTTGAAGTGGAGGCAGCATTTCTCGAGGTTTGCGTACTCGGCAAAACAATGTGCTCTTCCTATAATAAGTTTAGCAGCGCGTTGATCTACTTATTTTGATCAGAAATACCCGAAAACACTTTTTGTTTCTAAGATAACTGAGTAACTCTTAATAACCTCGACATCCCAAACATAAGAGCAACTTTTCTTTGTAATATATATAGACTAAATTATAATTTTCGTTCCTTTGATAAGAGGTCACGGTTCTTATTTATTCTGTCAATGAAAGACAAATCTATAATGTTATTGTCAGCTAAATATTTTCATGTTTTGAAATTGGCTAGCAGACTTTTTTAGTATCTCGTACATGATTTTAATTGTGTTTATTATTATTGCTGATGATGTACCTGTATTGGTATAATTTAAGGTGTTAATAAAATTATTATAATCAACAGCTCGTTTTAACACCGGAGTAATTTGCATTCATTTATCTCGTAAACCATCAATACTGTTGATCGATGTTGAAGAACATGGTTTTGAAGAGTAACATTTGTGATAATTATAAGTGTAGTATCACCCCTAGAACCTATACGATTTCATAAATTCTAAAAGTATTGAATATATAATCAGGATTATGTAAAGACCCGCTCTACTTGAAAATTAAATATTCAATGTTTTGTGGTTTGTGGTGTGGCCGCTTTATCGGCGATGAATATAGAATATATTTGCTTTTCAAAACAAGTAGCACAGTACTAAGTACTCTTTGTGTTACGGCGGCAAGTTTGAATGTGTTGTACTTTATAAAAAGCGTTTTAGAAGTTGTGCTTTCATATGATTACACCCGGTTTGCGTGTAAAGGTTAATGTAACCTATAGTTGGGTGAAGGTGCTAAGCTTTGTTATACGGTAAGGAGCTAGTCCCTCTATAAAGGAGGTGACAACTCAGACACATCTTGGTCTTACACTCCAAAGCAATATGTCTTGGAGAAATCATGTACTAAATGTTAACCAGAAAGCGTCTGAGCGGCTAAATTTACTAAAGTCTATTAAATATATAGTTGATAGGTCAACCCTTACGTGCCTGTACAAACGTTTGGTTAGACTACTTATGGAATATGCTGACGTAATTTGGGATAATTGTACTGAAACAGAAAGCCAGTTATTAGAAAATGTTCAATATGAATCTGCAAAAGTTATTGCTGGAGCAATTAAAGGTACAAGTAGAAAAAAAATACTTGATGAGCTTGCTTGGGAAGATATGTGTATACGACGGAAAATGCATGTTATTTTGTTTTTATAAGATTACTAATAGTTTGACACCATCTTATTCAACTGAACTACTACCAAAAACTGTTAAAGACGGAACAAACCCGCATTCACGCTCTAAGATCTAATGAAAACTTTTGTACGATTCCGGCAAGAACTGCAAGTTTTCAAAAGTCTTTTTTTCCCTCTGTAATAACATACTGGAATTCGTTAAGCACAGAAATACGTAAATCGTTATCATTACCTTCTTATAAAGCTGCTGTAAAGAAACATTATTATCATTTTACCTATAATAAACTTTCTGATTACTCTATATCTAGAATGGCCTCGATTTTTCATACACGTTTAAGACTTGGTCCTTCTGCTCTTAATGATTATTTATTCAAAATAAAATGTAATCCGACTCCAAAATGTACTGTGGTTATCCAAATGAAACGATTAAACATTTCTTCTTGGCTTGCCCCCGATACGCTGCTCAGCGCGATATCTTTTAATTTTTACCTCTGCTGCACAACTCTTAGGTAATATCTGGTCAAACAGTGGCGACAAAAAGAAAATTTTGTATATTTTCAATGGTATTAAGGACAAAAACTACAATTTAAATTCTAAATTCTTTGAGTTAATTCAAAATTATATCTTAAATACCAATCGATTTTCCATCGCTACTTTTTTTCTCTTTTTGTTTTCTAAACTTAATGTTATGCACTTATTTTAATTAATCTAAATTGTAAGTTTATTTTTCCTTTTGTGTGTCTGAAACTGACCTTATACTTGTTGTATTTTTTTCTGTATGAGTCTTTAGTTTTTGGAGCAAATGCAGAGAGTAGATATGTTTAAATTAAAAAAAGGAGTCCCTGTGGTTTAACGGTATCTAAAGCTGAGAAGCGTAAATGCTTTGACCCGTGACCTTCGCGCACTGCATTATTAATCAACGCGTCAAAGACTGTCGATGCTGTGGTGAGTATCTTCACGAAAAAAGAACCGATGACTTTTTAATCCCCAGAAACCAGTCAGAACTCGCATGAGAGCAGTTTGTAAGTACTACGTTAAAACTATGGTAGGTAAAGAACCAATGTCGATTCAAGAGGAGGAAGGTGATGCGAGCGGGACAGCACTGATGGATCATCAAACAACCACAAAGCCAGCCACCAAAACTAAATATATCACGAGAAGAAATGTGTTCTGGGTTCTGGTGGCATTAGTTGTGATATTTGCTGCCTTTTTTGTGCTTATGACTGTTCTTTACGCTACCAAGAAGAAGGAGTCTAAAGAAAACTTCAAAGCGCAAAAAAAGACTTCTGGAAATAATGTCTGCATTTCAAGCGATTGCGTTATGACTGTGTCAGGTCAGTGAATAAGTATACTTTTTTATCGTTTAGCATTAAGTTTAACACTGTGCACAGCTTTTAAATTCTTGAGTTCTCTATCAGTCGTTGCACGAGCTCCGTTTCCAACTGAAGAGGGTCTGAACAACTTTGGAACGTGTTTGGTATAATCTTATATGTGTGATGTTCGGCTGGATGACATTTTGACGTTTGCAGAATCCCACGTTCGTCAATGACAATGTTTCATGTTAGATGTCTCTCTCCATAGACATCTTGCTTATCATCTTGCTTACCTTAATTCTATAAATCATTTTATACACCGAGTTACTGTTAATATTGAGCATATACGGTAAATAACATTAGCATATATTTCGATTAGCAATTATAAAGAAAATACACCATAAAGATATGCTTTGCTTTGAAGTAGTCGGTCTCCCCCCTGTGAAAATATTAGCAGCCCTGTTATTTAATTATTTAGCCCCTTTTTTGAAGTCATTTCTTAAAAGGTCAAACAAACAACGGTAGCAAAGTTTTCCTGCGTTGTATTTGCAAAACAACATCATTACTTTTATAATTCGACTCTTACGTGCTTCAAGGTTTTGTAAAGGTTTTCAACTAAGGGAGTAAGCGAATTCGTTGATTCGTCGCTGTTAATATTTGAGACACATTTTGTGCAAATTATGGCTGGTGCCGGTTAGAATGACAATTTATTTAATACAACGAAAGCCTTACTTAAACGCCTCTACAATTATGTGCAACATGGATGTCTCCCGCTGCAATGACCATACAAGAAAAAAAACTGTTATCACATTGTTCGATTAATCACCTTTAATCCAGGTCTGATCAAACAGAACGCCCACCATTATCTGTTGAGCGGTAAAGAGTTTAAAAATAACATCTAACTTTAGCTTTGTCTTGTGAGATGGGCTATCTGACCGAAGAATATTCGCCTGCTAGTGTCCACTGGAGTGTTTTCTACTCCGATAAAGCATTATAAAGAAAGATTTATCTATCCTAAATTAAAGCCGAACACTGTGCCCCGCTGTGTCGCAAGGGGTACTTTTATGCCTTTGTTTACAGTCGTTATTTAGGTGCTAACAGAATTACTAGTGTACATTCTAATTAATGGAACATTTAGGAACTTTAATGTTGGGTGTGATTAGACTTTCTAACCTAAACGCGAATATTGACATAACCAAACTGATCATTAAAACGACAAGATAGAGCAATTTAAGTTGTCATATTATTGCATTTAGTTGAATTATGGTTGCCTAAAAGAAACTTATAAGTTCGGTATTCATTTTGGATATCCCTACATCTGCTCTCGCAGTAAAATACAGAATTACTATTATTACAACCAACGGGGCACAAAGCTCTTAATTAGGAATATTAATTATTCATTTCCAAATTAAACCTCAGCTAAAACCACTCTCCACCGTCCAATCCATTTAATATTTACCGAGTCGGCTTGTTCACATTCATGAATCTTTAAACTTCGCGACGGTCAAAGCGGCAGATGTCCATGAAAGGCTAGCCGTCATAGATTTTAGAGGGTTAGAGTTTTTACCAAAGACAGAAACCAATTTCATTTTGAACTGACATTTTAATAGAAATAGCAGGCATCTTGCGGTGCGCCCAGCGGTGGACAAGACAAGTTTCACCTTGCGAAACAGTCGCTGCATAATAATTAATAAGTTAAATTGGTGAACGTCAACTTGTCGTCTGTGTTTAAATTGCCAGCTTGTAGCATCTATATACGATCCTAAAGTAATAAAGTGATCGAAAAAGGAAATAAAACATTACTTCCAAATATTATTACTGAAGAGAATACCTATCTTGGACTCCCACAGGCAGAAATAATTAATCTTTAATTTCGTCCAGTCTATATTTGTTATTTTCATCAGATTCAACTTTCCTGTTACTTTTAAACACAATGTATTTCCCTGATCTAAGCAAGCAGCCGCAAATTCCGAAGTCTCGGCTTTGTTCAGTTCTACTTCGATATGCTTCAACCATTAGATTGAAAAAATGAATACTCACCAGCAGAAAGAACAGTCTACGGTTTAATGTTGCCCAATAGACCTTTCCCCCCTTTCTCGCATTCGATCGAACAATGACACCAAGTCGAGATTGGGGTACTAAACAAAAATACTGTAATTGTATGAACATGCCTACTCCAATCTCGACATAGGGCACAACAACTATAAAATGTGCGAAAGCTGTGAAGCATGTGGCATTCGATTGAATATGAAAAATGGTAAACCGTATGCAATATACAGGGTATGCTAAAGCCGCTAGAAGTACAAAGACCACGTACGTCGACAGTAGGGCGTTAACCCTGTATCTGTAAAAAAGATGACAAATGATGATCAAGTAGCTGCCCAGGGTTTTCTCTATATAAATCGACAAGAAACTTCGACAGCTAAGTTAAAAAGAACCATAGCTTTGTTATGCTAAAACAATTAGACTACTCGCTCTTGGTTTCTGACGGGCCACCTAGGAATAGGTGAATACATGTAGTTCATGGAGTTGTCACTAGCATGTGTGTGTGTCATTCATAGTTTGTGCTAGGGGAGCCAGATAATTGATTCACTACTGATGCTCATGGTAATGTATAAATAATGGGATAATCTTTTGCAGGAATGCAATCATGTGGTTGTACTAGATGGCAAACAAATCTATTTCATATATTTAAAGGCAATTGTACGAGATCGGTACTGTTATTAGCAAAACCTGTTTGTAAATGATATTTTCCACCCCCAATCGATTGTCGATCTTTATAAAATAGTCTTTTTAAAGATAGCTTGCCATCCAGCATCCATGCCAAAGTCTTTCCCATGGAGATCACTAACTCGATTCATTCGTTAACAAAGTATTATACCAGTACATGACTGTTTACTGCAAAAGGCCTACTACAACCGCTCCCAGTAATTATAATAAATCAACTTCACATAACGCTGACCTGGCCTCTCTTTCGACCACTCTGTATACTGTTGCAGTTTCAGTTTATTAAGTATCAACAAATAATATAGGCAAGCGTAATCCTGATATTGGCATTTAGTACAGCGGTATGCTAAACAACTAAATAAACAATAAAACAAACAAAAAACATTCAAGAAACAAAAAGCTAATGTGAATATTAAATGAGTTCCTTGAACTGGTTAATACACCGATTAAGCTTGTACATTTGTTGCCAAATTCAGATCATGTGACAGTCGATCATAGTATTTTGCTCGGTAAACTCAACCATTACCGTTTTCGTGGAGTTACAAACAAATGTTTTTTTACCTATCTTCAAGGTCGAACTCAAACAACACAAATTGGTGAGCATACATCCAACAAAACTGAAACTGTTTGTGGTGTACCGCAGCCCCTGTCCTAGGCCCGCTGCTCTTTTATTATATATCAATGACATTCAAAATTGTTCTGATAGATTCAGCCTTTATCTTTTTGCTGATGACACTAATATACTTTACGCTGACAAAAATATTAAGTCTTTAGAACTGATAGTAATTTAATTAGTAAGTTAAACAAACTGACTCTGACTCTGCAAGGAACATTGGTGTTGTTTAATTTTTGACAGTCACTATGAATCTAGAGAGGCATATCACAGGCTTCCCAGACTCGACGTATATTTCCCGCTTATTAGTCTATTGGGTTACCTGTGGTTTATCGATTACTTTCATACGATCTCAGAAGAATTTATATAATTGCTCTGTGTGAATTCTTTTTTCCGATTCCTACGAAACAAATCTTCAATAATAAAAGATTAATACTTAATGAAGTTGTGTGAGTGTTTTTTTGGCGATTTGGGGCCTTCTAAAGCAGTTTATTAGAATTCGAAATTTTGACCGTTGGCCGCGGCTCTAAAAAAATATACAAGGTAGGCAACTCGACCTCGCCAAAGCACAGACTTACCTCAAAGATCACCCAAAAATCGGCACTTTTCTTCCTCGCTCGCTATTCAGCTTTCGGCACAGGAGGGAATAGTTATCAAGCAACATATGACCAGAGATTTAGGAAAATCCATCAAATTTATCATCACCAAACGGCCTCCTCGAGACCCAAAAAGCGCGACCTTCCAATGATCTGTAAGAACCAGAATGACCAAAGCGGTCCAAAATTTTCCCGACCCTACCCAAAACGATGCAAATCGCCTTTCTTCATGGGGGGACCCCCAAGCGTGAAATTATACGATTTTGGCGGTTACAGACTAATTTTGAATTTGGAACTCGCCAATCAGAGGACCAAGACAGTGGGCTTGGGGTCTTCACCGAGTGTTATGACAGTTCCACGTGAGAAATTTTCGCGAGTTCCAAATTCAAAATTAGTCTGTAACCGCCAGTTTAATTAAAAGCCTAGTAATGGTCTCTCTGATTGGCGATATATTTGTTTCCGTTCCTCGAGCGGAAGTATAATTTCACGCTTGGGGGTCCCCACATGAAGAAAGGCGATTTGCATCGTTTTGGGTAGGGTCGGGAAAATTTTGGACCGCTTTGGTCATTCTGGTTCTTACAGATCATTGGAATGTCGCGCTTTTTGGGTCTCGAGGAGGCCGTTTGGTGATGATAAATTTGATAGATTTTCCTAAATCTCTGGTCAGATGTTGCTTGATAACATAATAATAATTTAATAATTTATATAGCGCTTAATTTATAAAAAGGTATTCTAAAGCGCTTTACATGAACTATGATTATAATAAATATAAAAATGTTAAGCTTTATATAAAAAAGACATTCTTGAGTTAAAAGTATCTAAAATAAAATATTTCAATGTTAATAACAGTGTATATATATGTAGACTAACATTTAAAAGCAATTCTGATAAAATGAGTTTTGAGATTGGACTTAAAAGAGTCAACAGAACCACTCTCGCGGACAGTCAGCGGAAGAGCATTCCAGACCTTAGGAGCAGAATAAATAAAGGCGCGATCACCAAAAGTATTGCACCTCGTCCGGGGGACCTCTAGGAGGAGCTGATCATCATAAGTGCGGAGGGCATAGCGCCCCTGAGTCTTAACTCGCACCAGTTCAGTCAGATAAAGCGGAGCCATGCCTTTGAGAGCTTTGTAAACTATTCCCCCTCCTGTGCCGAAAGCTGAATAGCGAGCGAGGAAGAAAAGTACCGATTTTTGGGTGATCTTTGAGGTAAGTCTGTGATTCGGCGAGGTCGAGTTGCCTACCTTGTAACTTTTTTAGAGCCGCGGCCAACGGTCAAAATTTCGAATTCTAATAAATTGCTTTAGAAGGCCCCAAATCGCCAAAAAAAACACTCACACAACTTCATTAAGTATTAATCTTTTATTATTGAAGATTCATTTCGTAGGAATCGGAAAAGAGAATTCACACGGAGCAATTATATAAACTCTTCTGAGATCGTTATGAAAGTAATCGATAAACCACAGGTAACCCAATAGACTAATAAGCAGGAAATATACGTCGAGTCTGGGAAGCCTGTGGGCATATTAATGAAATACGTTTGACAGCAATTCAAAAACGAAAAAGAGGGAGCAAGCGCATATTTGTCGCTTCATTTTTTTTAATTGACGTGAAATTATTTCAATCAGAAGTTCTGTTCAATAAGCCTTTTCAAGAAAATGAAGCATCATGATGGCAAATTCAGTGTTTGTATGAGAATCTGATGTCAAATAATTTCCATAAAATTTCTATTTTGTGAAATTCATCAATTGCAAATTTAAGATACTAGGCAAAATATTTTACTGATCAAATTTGAGTGGTGTACATGTAGCTTTACTAGAAAGAGAGCAACTGTATTTTCCCGTTTCTAGACATTAATTTGTCTGTATATTTACAGAGAAATGTATAGAAACTAAAAAGTGTAGCTGCTCGCTTTCAAGTAAAGCTACACCATGCTCAAATTTGATCAGTAAACTATTTTGCCTAGTATCTTAAGTTTACAATTGATGAATTTCACAAAATTGAAATTTTATGGAAATTATTTGGCATCAGATTCTGATACAAACACTGCATTTGCCATCATGTTAGTCCTGATCATGATTACCCATGATGCTTCATTTTCTTGAAACGGCCTATTACATTGTTGCACAAAAATGTGTAACCGATGGCGAGTAATCGCATTCTCAGCATATTAATTGTGAAGAAACTTCATACAGAGCTGTGGTATTGCAAGATTACACTGAGCAGTTCTTAGGTATTATTACTCAGTTCCTCAGTATCACGAATTCTGATTGGTTGATTCACCTGCAAATAACTGCGCGCAAATAAGCGTTTGCCTGCAGATATTGTTGTGAGCATGCGCAGTGCTGTTCAGCAACAAATCCAACATGGCCGCTCGGGTTTCCAGAGTGTTCAGAGGAGGAAATTGCGAGCATGTTGGATGCCAAAGGTAACACAAACACTGTATAATAAAACAATTATTGGAACTCCGACTATCGCAAAATATGAGGAATTGTCTGTGGCGAGCCACCAAGTTATTTGCCCATGCCGAATCAGCCTCGTCCAATAATTGCTTATTATTTCGAGTAATTTAACATTTTGAACTTAATTATTCCGGAGTCTAGATCTCGCTGTGCAAAGCGTTGTACTTCAAAACCCATTGCAGAGTTCTGGGGTCGAATCACGAAAGCACGGTCGAGCTGTTGTAATCTTCGCCGAAACTTAAAATATCGGAGCTTTTGACATATATGTATACCTGCATATGTTTAAAGATATGTTTCTAAACTTTAAAATGTCGGGAATAGCACGATAACAGGTACATTTACCCACCCGGTTGTTCGAAGCAAGGGTGAGCGCTATCCCGGGGTTAAATCGCTAACCCGAGGATAAACTATATAGATTACAATTACAGATTTAGGGCTATCCTTTGGATAAAGTTACCCTTGCTTCATAATTAGACTTCAGGATCCTGCAATGGGATTTGCACGTGGTATATAAAGTGTAAAAAATATAACAGGTTCGCCTTTACATTGTCATTTTTCAGATTTACTGCAGTCGGTTAATCCTGATGTCGATCCGTGCGTGGATTTCTACGCTTATTCATGTGGAGGATGGATTAAAAAGAACCCAGTACCGAAGGATAGGGGAACTTGGGATCAATGGACTAAGCTGGAAAAGGAAGTAGAAGACTTCGTTGAGAAGGCCATCACTAGCAGTGAAGTGAGAGCTCGCTATTCAAAAGTAAGATGATCATCAAATTCGTTATTATTAAATTTTCGGTCACAATCTCGATTCTGATTAGCAGAGGTACGTGGGAATTCACGATATCGGCGCGCGTGGGTATTATCTGTTTGTGTGGTCATCGGGATCAGATAAGGAGATTTCAGCGAGTTTTCAATTCCTGTGAATTCTCTTGTGTATGAATTTGATGTCAGATGATGATGAGCCTGATGCATGAAAATAAAGCCGTAAAATCCATACTAAAAAACGGCATAAGATGAAAGAAACTCCCTAAGGCTTTCCCTGACACTAGCAAGCAAAATATTTCTATCAAACTACCGAACTTATAACCTGCTCCCTAGATCTCACTCGAATGGTGACGTAATGATAAGCATGCATTCCGGTTCTGATTTTTCAAGAGCATGCGCGGTAAGAATCAAATGGGGTCTGGATACGAGATTGGGCGCTCGAGTCACTGAACGATCTTATTATGTAATTATCAGCTGGTATTTCTCTGCTAATCTAATTTTAAGAAGTTTATAAAATGAATGATAAAACAATTATTGGGGTCGGTTTGTGCATGATAGCGAAATTAACGTCAATAACCAATGAATTGCGCTCGTGATTCCATCGGAAAGGCTTTACTGGACGGCAAATAATCTTCAAAAATGCAGTTTTAGAAAGATCGATAATCGATTGGAGGTGGCATTCACAAACTAGCATTCACAAACATGTTAACTTTGCTAACAACACTATCGATCTCGTACAATTGCCTTTAACTAAATGAAGTCAGCAGTACAACTACGTAATTGTATCCCGCAATGCTTCTAGCAACTTGTACAGCAACGCCGTTCACTCGTTTCACCTAGTGCTTATCTTGGATTCAAAGCGAGGCAATCCTTTGTTTTTGCTAGGTTAGCCTCGTTTTGAGTATCCCTCACTACGAGGCTAATCTGGCAAATATAAAATATTATCTCGCTTTGAATCCAACATGGCCACCAAGTGAAAAGAGTGAATTGCAAGCGAATCACACTGTAACAGTGTCTTTAATCTTCTACCAGGTTTCAGCAGTAATGAAGGCCTTCGATTTCTACGACTCCTGTGTAAATCTCAGGGATAAAAGTACCAAAAAGGGCGAGCCCCTTATTAAACTGATCGAGAAATACATAGCTTGGCCTCCAATCAATGCCACATGGAATGACAGCAGTTTCGATCTCGTGGAGACACTGGCTAAACTAAACCGAGACTTGAACATTGATCCTTTCTTTCTCACATTCATCCAGAGTGATCTTAGAAACAGCAGTAACAATATGATCACTGTAAGTACGAGAATCTGTTTTACAGCGGATTTCGTATGCGCTAGAGAGAAGGCAATAAGCCCCCACCCTTCCCCCTTCCCGGCACTTGTATGATATATGGGTATGTATGTGAGGCCTTGAGGTCCAGAAACGGACCCGTTTTTACGAGAAAACAAAATCGCTCCACAACCCGAATTTCCAAGTTATTGTGAAAACGAAGCATGATTTTCTCCGTTTGATTATTCCGAATCGTCTATAACCCAGAATTATTTTTATTTTTTTACGAAAAACCCGTACCATGTGCCGCCACACATATATATCGGCGTCATAAACAAGAGTGCCCCTTCTCCTCCTCCTCCCGGGAGATAAAATAAGACTGTAGCGGTATCTTAATCATGCTGTAAGATTTTCGGGATCAATCACGGTTTCTGGAAAACCCCCACCCCTCCCCCGCACTTCACCCTAACTTTTAATAATGGTTAACCATTAAAGTGCCACTATGGGCCTCGCGCACGGTGTTGGTGATCACTCGCGTAACAAAAACATCACAACGTACATCGTGCATCGAGCCTTCCTGAAATGCTCGATGCACAATGGCTGATGCACGATTCTCGAATATCGAGCCTGCATTCCTTTCATCGTGCATCTATCGTGCCTTCATGGAGCCTAGATCGAGCCTTGAATGATTTTGGGTCGTGCCTTCATCGAGACTGGCATCGTGCCTGTATCGAGTCTGGCAGCAATTCATTCGTTTTTGCTGCAAGTTGTTTAGTTTCTTTCAAAATGTATGGGTTAGTATCGTTATTTGTTTACGAATGGTTGTGAAGGAATTTGGAAAAGCTTGGTCAATAAGTTTTTTATTATATGGCGAAAATAGTGCTAAAAACACACTTTTGACGCGCCCGGCAGGAACCCACTTTCCCAAATTTATGAGCCTGGCATTCGTGCCTTAATAGAGTCTTGGATCGTGTCTTCATTGAGCCTTTGCCTGAATATTAT
The DNA here is from genome assembly GCA_030867875.1 of Actinernus sp. WN-2022. Classification (NCBI taxonomy): domain Eukaryota; kingdom Metazoa; phylum Cnidaria; class Anthozoa; order Actiniaria; family Actinernidae; genus Actinernus; species Actinernus sp. WN-2022. The sequence goes on along the minus strand of JAOWCC010001368.1, from coordinate 21,369,888 downwards.
CGTGCCTTTATAGAGCCCCAATGGTGCCCTCATCGAGCCTAACGTAAAAGGCACGATCTAGAACTTTGAAGGATCGATAATCGTGCCTCGATGCTCGATCCAAACATCGAGCTCCGAGGGCACGATACGCGAATCTGGCAATTTTGTGAATTTAAAATGGCAGTCTAACGCTATAAAATAGATTGTGTATGTAAAACCATCAACAAACCACAAAAAAATACGAAGTGCAAATGAAACTATAGTTAATGTGCATCACAAATGTATAACCTTTTGCCGGATGTTGGGGCTCGTTTCGAAGGTGAGTGACAGCTAAAATTAAGTTGTATGCTTTAGAAAAAAAGTTATTTAAAAAATCGTTTCGAAACTTCACTCCTCTTTCCTCTTGGTGTACACGAGCTACATCATATTCCTGTGAAAAATCAAGCTTCTACATTAAAGAATGGTGAAATTATAACACTAAATATAGCGTTAGACTGTAAAATGTGAAAAGGTGATCACCAACATCTACGACGAGGCCTACGACGAAAATGTATCATTTCAATTTGGCACTTTTTCAGCGTCAATAGGTCAATCAGTGTTAGAAATATCCGAAATAGTAAAAACAATCCCAAATGCATGGGCAAGTTAAACCACAAGAGAGTTTCCAAAAAATCATGTCCGCCATTATTACTGCGCACATCGGTGTCTTTATTATTTATTTAATCTTATAATTTTCGCCCCATATAAGAGAATCCACCAAGGTCCGGTATTCCGGATCCCAGCCTGTGGATTCCGGATCCCGGCCTCTGGATTCCGGATTGCAACCCTTTGGCGACTTTGGATTCCGGATTCCAACCTTCTGGATTCCGGATTCCAACCTTCTGGATTACATTTCCAGCGATCTTGTACAAGCTATGTTTTACCAGTTTTATCATTACCTTATGTCTCTTGCACGCTGCCAATATCTTTTCATGGTCAGTACATGCATAATTCTTTGTCATTTGACAGTTGCTGATTAAGTCAATTTGACAGCAATAGAAGTAACACCTACAATTTAGCCTTAGAGACCGCTCATTATATAGCGAGGGGGGTTGGGGAGGGGGTAGGCAGTGGGTGAGGAGCTACTGGATGTGTCTATGGATTATGGAAAATACATTTATTTGCCTCATACCATCGAGATTCCTTTCCACATTTGGCACATTCTATCTGACCTGGTGGGAAATAACTCCCAATGTCTAAAACTTTGCTATATACTCGTTACTGTTCAATTTATGAGGCTGTTCCCCAACAAAGGTAAGAAAAGAGTGATGATGATCAACTTTATTTATACACGTTATCCTATTCAATTTACAGCTGGTTTCCAATAAGGACGTGTCACTAATGATATTCACAAATATATAAAAATACCATTAAAAATTGAAAATTCACACTTCAACTAAAAACCTAACTATAACTACTACTAAGTGTAAATACTATAATGGCTAATAATATAGAGTGAATCAATCTAATCTAAAATGGTAAAATTGATTGACCCATGGGATAAAGTAAAGTATTGAAAATTAAGCTATTACATTATTAAACGAAGCCAGCGACTCGCAACTACGAGCTTCATTCGGTAAAGAGTTCCACAATTTAAAAGCACCATTATATCTTAGACTATTTTTCAAAAATTATGTTCTAGGTAACGGAAGAGCTACCTTTTTATTGGAATTCCTTAAATGGTAGCCACTTGAGGCTGCATATGAATCCCTGAAAATGTTAGACAGTCTTTTTGGTGCCAAGTCATTAAGTATTTTAAACATTAGTCTGGCCTTAATTTGAGCCCTACGTTCGGTTAGAGTGATCCAGCAAAGTAAGTGTAAGGCTATTTCTGATTTGCCGGCTTCGTTTCGACAATGCATATAATTACCCTAGCACACCTGTTTTGGAGCTTCTGTAAGCGTTGAGCTAGACCACTTGCTAACGAATCCCAAACTTCACAGCAATAATCGAAATGGGGCTGAACTAATGCATTATATACGGAGACAAGCGTGTCACGGTTTGCAAAATCTCTCAACCTCTTTATGCATGGCACTCATTCCAGATGAAATTTTCTTAGCTATTTCATCAATGTGTTTTCCCCATGTAAGGAATTCATCGATATGCACCCCGAGTGTTTTGCAATCTCTAACTCTTTCAATTGGGTCATCTCCGATGACAACATTTGGTTGTACAGAGAGATTATTTAGTTTTTGTCTTGACGCAATCAGTACATACTCCGTTTTTGCTATGTTTAGGCTTAATTTATTTGCTGTTAGCCAATTTTTGATATTAATTAAGTCATCGTTTAGCCCCATTTCAGCTTCTTCTAAAGTTTTCCCAAAACCGTTAGGCTAGTGTCGTCAGCAAACATCCTAGGTGTCATGCGATTCAGATAGTTTGGCAGGTCGTTAATATATACCAGGAAAAGAAGTGAACTCCACAGCATATTTTCCTTAGGTCAGATTGCTTACCATTTACCCGGCATGTTTGCTTTCGATCAGTTAAATCGGGAACAAAGAAGATTAAGTGCACCCTCTCTGATACCGTACGCCTCAAGTTTGTCCAGAAAAATCATGTGGTTTACGGTATCGAAGGCTTTTTTTAAGTCAAGAAAAACAACTAGATTATAAAGGCGACGATCCATGTTGAAGTACCATTCATTGGTACAGTCTAATAAAGCATACGCAGTCGAGTGAAAACGCCTGAAACTAAATTGATATTCCGACAACTGATTCTCTGTATGTAAGTATTCGATTAATTGGTTGTATAATATTTTTTCAAAAACTTTGCTAATCACCGGAAGAATCGAAATTGTCCTATAGTTATCCATCAGGTTGCGTGGGCCTTTTTTATGGAGGGGGTTTACTCTAGCTACTTTCCATTCCATTGGAAAAATTTGCGAGGCAATTGATGTATTGAATATTAACATTAGAGACCCGGAAATAACAGGGGCTGCTAATCTTAGGACTTTTGCCGAGATTTTATCGATCCCTATAGCGTTGGATATGGATAATGAGTGAAGTAACTTGTAAACCTGTGAAGTATTTACAGGGCTAAACTGGAAATTACTATGAACTCTGTTTACAAATTCATTATAACTGCATTCATTATTGTCAATATTTTCAGCAAGTCTAGGACCTTGGTACTAATGATCAGGAGTTAACGTGTTAATTTCGGAAATAATCTAAGGAAGAGCTATATAGTGCAAATTATCTGTCAGACTGACCTTCCCAATTCGAGAGCAGAAGGCAATGTTTCACGTTTGCGGAGGAAGATTAGTCATTTACAAATATACCTTTGTGGAATTGTTTAAACTCATCAGACTTTGAATTGTATCTGACTATTAAAATTAAAGATTGTTTAAATCGTTTTTCAGTGTTCGGTTTTTGCCCTCAATGGCTTCTCTGTATTCGCTTGAGGTCTTCATTAATTATAGTTCACTCTTGACAGTCCCAGGTTCATATGCGGTTAAGTCTGGTCGCAGTTTTCTTTGCTTTAAAATAGGAAACATTATGTCAACCGAAGGACTCCTTGTGAATAGTGAAGTGTTAGCCATGTGGCCTTCTATTTGCTCAATCTATTTCGTAGGTTTGAAAGTGGTGTTCAGTCTGCTTCCAGTAGTACTACTAACATCTTGTAGGGTCACCTGAATCAGCTTGAGAAAACCTCACAACGGCCTTATATAGATAAATACTTGACTCGTCAAAATCGCCATATAACACACAGGACATTTTACAGGATAAAGCTCGTAGTTCTACGGTCTGAAGAGCTAACCCCTGCCGGTCTTGCTGGGGCAGACTGAATAATGATCTTCAACTGGCCTATCTTAGTCAATATAATTGTTTTCGACGTCATTTCCATTTAGCTAATCGGCAGTGTCTGTTTTCCTCTTCTGGGGATAAGGTGAAGGAGTATCCACACGGGTGAAGTTGATGGGTCTGCCTAAGCTGCATTTCGGGGAGTTTGTATTCGACGCCTCGCCTATGGTGTAAACTAAAGTGTCATCCATTTGGTTAAGTTAAGCCATGTAAAGTTAACCGTCGTCTTTACAATCTCTGCGGTGGTGCATGGCTTCCAGCACCGCAAGCGAGCAAGGGCATTTTTCTCTCCTTCTGTTGTGCCTAACCGCTGCAACATCGTCCTTCTGGAAGAGGATTTTCACCCTAACCGGCTGGGGCAGACCTCCTCATTTCTGAGTTAGCTTCCTGAACTTGGCACTCGGCTACCACATCTTCACCGGAGTTGATTGGCGCCGTTATTACTGCTGATCTGAAGCTATATATAGCACAAGGCAGTGTTCCGGTCAGATCTTTCGTCTTTGATCGTACATTTTCCTGTCTCACCCATCTTTCGTACTCACTTGCAAACTCTTTTAAGACCTCTGCTTCCTCTCGGCTCTGCTTCCTGCTTCCATCGTTTGCCAGCATCTGCTTCGTTTTCCGAGATCCAATGCCGGTTCGAAGGCTCGCCTTTGATTATTTTCTCTGGGTAGTAGGAACTGATTGGGCCCATTGAAGTAGGAGAAGTGCATCTGATATATCCTCAGCATGTTGTCTTCTACACACCGGGCTCTTCTGTGTGCATATTGAAGTACTGTTGGCATGTCGTGGTCAGCGCGCATTCCTTTGACAAAGCTTTCCACTGCCAAAGTTGTTAAGCTTTCAAATTGAATGCCATCCAGGACATGTTCCTTCCCAATTTCTCTGATAGTATTGACTAGACTGGTGAGGGACTCATGGGCAATGACAAACAACTGGCGCGTGGTCCGAGAAATCGTCATGTCTGGACCATTTGTGTTTCGTTTCCCATGCAGTTCTTTCAAATGCATACTCTTCATGCCTTGCAAAAATGCGACAACATCCAGGAATCTTGGTGTGTCACTTAAGTTCTCCTTTTTGTCGATCTTGAAGACGTTGGCGTAATTTTCCATAACACGCTGGAGTGGAATGAGTCATTTAGCCAATGTTATCATCCTGACAGCTTTATTGCCAGTAATATCGCATACAAAAACTGTGTTTTGGTATGTGCAAACGGCAAAGAGCATATTCGATGTGCTCTTCACAACATCGCGGTGGCCTGCAGCATCTCCTCCAAATAGGTTGTTCTGGTAGATTACGTCCTGCTATTAACTCTTCTTCATTGATGCTGTAGATAGCATGTTCTTTCCTGGAGGTTACGAAGACTCTTCCATTTTCTGTAATGGCAATTCCCATGGGACTTGCAGTGTCGCTAAGAGTTGTTACTTTAATCGCCCCTCCAACTTCACACAGTGCACTTTTGCACCCGTTTCGTCACAGTCACCAACGATGATATGCCATTCATCGCGTGTTATTGCAATAGCAATTGGAAAACTGGACCTAGGGAAACTGACAATTTTTTCAATCCTTCCACCTACTTTGATGTTTCTTCATGTTGTTATACTTTTGAAACACAAACATCTTTTTTAAGGCGAATGTCTGAAACAAAAAACTTGGAATTGTCCTTTGTCGAAGAGCAAATTGCGAAAGGAGAGGCTGAGGATGGGTAACGATACGCGGGCTCTGGGAAACATTGGCTTCTTTGTTGCGTTACCTGGCAACCTTGACATCCAACGTCAATCAACTAACAATTAGTAACCGTAAGTATAAGCGACGTGTAAATAATTTTATAAACAACTTAAATAATTAAGCTCTGCATGGATTTCTATGGATTCCGGATTTCATACCATAGTTGATTCCGGATTCCAAAGCATTGTGGATTCCGGATTCCAGTCCTATGGATTCCGGATTCCAGTCCTATGGATTCCGGATTCCAAAAGCAAAATAATGCTGGATTCCGGATTCCGGATTCTCTTACATGGGGCGATAATTTAATGTGAATTAAAATGAAACTGAAATACTGGAAGCCGTTCTCATTATTCGGAGGAAAAGATGTCATACACTTAAAGGGATACCCGAGTGAAAAACACATTGGGGCTCAAAAGAATCTTCAACATGTTCTTTGTTCAGAAAATGTATTAAAATTTGATCAAAGGTTTTTAGTATTAAGAACGAGCACCTCAAAGTTGGCCCCACGAAGACATGGGCGCCGCCATCTTTGTTTGCATTTACGGAAGTGACGTCACTTCGTCCCACCAGCGTTCTCACTCTCTCACTTATTAGGTGTTTTTAGGATGATAAACGCCTTAACTGTACCTCACATACATTGTAGTTCTTATACTTATTCAGAAGTCACTCGAGTCTTTTAAGCCATGTTGTTTTGCTGTTATTAAATGGCAGTTACGAGACCTTGTTGTTCGTCTGATAATTTCTCGCCTTCCCGATGCTTTTCTTCCTCCTCCCAGTCTTCTGAACTTTTCTCATAATGTCGTCTTCATCATAATTCCGGTTTCTGTAAGAATTCCTCTGCAATCTCGATGAAAATATATCCACTTTAATTCCGAGCGTGTGAAAATCATACAAAGACAAGTAGCCGCGATACGCTGGTGGGACGAAGTGACGTCACTTCCGTAAATGCAAACAAAGATGGCGGCGCCCATGTCTTCGCGGGGCCAACTTTGAGGTGCTCGTTCTTAATACTAAAAACGTTTGATCAAATTTTAATACATTTTCTGAACAAAGAACATGTTGAAGATTCTTTTGAGCCCCAATGTGTTTTTCACTCGGGTATCCCTTTAAAGGAACAGTGCCACGGTAATGCGCACGCGTAACACGTGATTGTTAATAATGAGTAAGACAATGGAAAATCACGCTGTTAATGGCACCTCACGTCAAAACTCAACTGATCTGGAACGACCTTTGGAATTTTCGCTTCCACGAAATCTAGAGTTGATAGTTTTGTAATTTGCATCAGTTGAGAAGTTCAGGATTTAGAATCGTATAAACTTCCCAATAGACCATCGGCATGAGATAGTGCTTCGAAGATCTACATGTATGGTATTCGGGAAAATAGTTTAGGAATCCACTCGGCAACGCCGACTCATAAACAAACAACAATTTCTGTGTGAATTATAATATTTCATTCTACTGCAGTTTCGCGAAGTGAAAGCGAAACTAACGTTCTGACTTCATAGCTTTGGGGCTTTGTGATTTTAGGATGAGTTGTTGTACAATTATAAGAGCGCTTCCACTACAAAATCGGGGAAGAAAAGAGTTCGATTTTGCTAAATAGCGAGGCCTTGAACTGTACCGAACGAAGGCTGTGTTGACACTTCAATAAATACACGCGAATCATAGTACATTCAGCGACTTACAAGCAGAGTAAATGTCTCCCCTACATTCTCACTGTCTCCAAGTTTCCTAGGCCATTCATTGTCTCCCTCTCAAATGCTTTGGACGAAACTACCAGGAGACGGAAGCTTTCTTCTGTAGCCATTAATTCCTCCGCTCGACGAACCGTCCAAGGGCACTGAATTCAGAGTCAAAAATACTCGCAAAAATTACGGAGACGAACGAAATACCATCTTAAATCCTAGGATATAAAACTAAATTACTATTCTAAATGGGTATAAGGTCAAATGAAACTTAGGCAAAGCCGATGGAAGAGGATTTCTTTCACGTATCAAATCTCTCCCCATCTTTTGATTTCTGGACAACCCAACCAAAATTCAAACATTCGCACATGCGCACTAAGGATGGCACTGTTCCTTTAACACGACAACCACGTCGCGCGAAATAGTGTGCATAAAAACGTAGCCAACCTCGCAAAGATATATATAACTTTCTTCTTGTGTATGTGAAGACGTTTTTAGTCAGTAGAAAAATGCCTCCAAGGCGTTGTGTTGTGCGGGCGGGCGTTGTGTTGTGCAGGCGGGCGTTGTGTTGTGCAGGCGGGCGTTGTGTTGTGCAGGCGAGCGTTGAGTGTATGACATCACTTCCGCTGAATATAACTCTTTCTATAAAGCTGAACAAAGGGAACGGTCTTCATTAATGGCGGACGCTCAAATTCAATATTCGGAGTTAAAAAAATTAGACTTCCTGTCGTCGTATCGAAAAACGATTAGAACTGGTAATAATATATCAACTCTACTTTATGAATATACAAAAACATTGATATGTGAAAATTTGATCGTATATAGTGGCACTGATGGTCTCTTGTGGCACTTTAATAAAACGATGCATATCCAAGGGTGGGGTGGGTGGGTATAGTATCCCAGAAACCGAGATTGTGCCGATTTTCGTATCATGGCTCTTTTATTTCTCTGAAGACAGAAGGACAAATATAGAAGGGCAAACCCACCTCTCCCCAAAAAAAGTATTTAATGTTACGGCGTGGTATTCTAGAGGTAAACGTGTCGGTATAGTCGTTGCCATAACCTTTCCGGCATTTATACGAAATCCGCGCTTACATATTACTAAGTAATAACTATCCCGACATAGATCAGCATGCTTTGCTGGCCTCAGCTATTTATGCTGTGTGTCGCTGCCATTAATAGTTAATGTATAATTACTGAAGAGGATGCAAGGTTAAAATGCCTTTGATTAAAAGGTATTCCATCGCAGCTGTATAGCGTTGTGTTTCGTCTACTTGTATATAAGTAATAATTTCCTCGAGCTCCAACAAATTACATTACTTAAAAAGCTAAATTATATATCTTTTATAGAATTAATATAAATGATCATAAACCTTATTCATAACTGCGCATTCCCGTTTCAATATTATATGCACATATACAAAAAGCATGAGCACTGCCATGTGAAAGATCACTTCAATAACCAATGAATTGAGCCTGCTTGTGATCCCATGGGAAAGACTTTACTGGAAACAGTCACGTGCTGATATTAATCTCTTCAATAACCAATGAATTGAGCTGTGATGCCATGGGAAAGGCTTTACTTAACGGCAAAAAAACTTTACAACACTATTTTAGAAAGATCGACAATCAATAGGAGGAAAATAGCATTTACAAACAGGTTTTGCTAATAACATTACCGATCTAAAAAAATTGCCTTTAAATAAATGAAGGTAGATTTTTTTGCTGTCCAGTACAAGTTCAACCACGTAATTGCATTTCTGCAAAAGGCCCGTTACGAAAACAACGAAGAATAAACGATCCCGAAGTCTTTAACGATACGTTATCGATTACCTACCGTTATTTCAAAATTGAAGCTCATTGTCAATGAGCCTTTTGTAGGAATGCAATCACGTGGTTGTACTGGAGGACAAAATAATATTAATTCATATATTTAAAAGCACTTGTACGAGATCGGTAGTGCTATTAGCAAAACCTGTTTGTAAATTCTATTTTCCATCTCCAATCGATTATCAATCATTCTGAAACAGCGTTTTTAAAGATATAGCTTGCCCATCCAGCATCCATGGCAACGGCTTTCCCATGGTGATCACGAAATCAATTCATTCGTTAAGGAAGTATTATATCAGCACGTGACTGTTTCCTGTAAAATATCTATTAGAGGTATACAGTTTGAGGCTCTCGATACCAACGATGAAAGTGACTACGATTGGCAAGAGCCTGTCAGGGTTTTCTGTAGTGACGTGTTTCCATGACAACTCTGCTGAGTGGCATCATCGTAAGTGACTGGTTTCCATGGCAGTCCTTTTGGATGGTTTATTTTAAAGTGCCTATGAACAATATTTATTTTTATTTTAGATGTCAATTCTACATCAAGTAAATAGTAGAATGGTACAATATATTCTGGTTTGAACGCTGTGCCGCTGAGTTAAGGAGGTTTTAATATCCAAAATGCTAATTACATGACGTCAGAGGAGGTATTTGCAATCATTCTTAGTGGTTGTGAATGGGCGTTTCTGCTGATATAGGAAAATAAATTTCTAACATCATTTTATTTCAACCATGGGTATAACACTGATAATTTGACAAATGTGTGTAGTTGTAACAACATTTTTGGTATAGTAATTGATGCCTGCCCTGACGTCATGTAATTAGCATTTTGGATATTAAAACCTCTATTATAGAGCGAAAGAGGGCTAATCAGCTTATGGGGGAAAATCACACAATCGAAAAAGAAAGGAGGTACATGTATGTAATTAATAAAGTATGCGGCCTGCCAATAGGGCCATTCGTACCTATGAGAGGCAGTTAGCTGTGGCCTAACTAAGACGCAAAGTTCACAAAAATCTGCTATACGTGGGCTTAATTAAGTCATTGGCACAGCATTCAAACCAGTATATATTATACCATTCCACTATTCACTTGATGTAGTATTAATATCTAAAATAAAAAAAATTGTTCATAGGCACTTTAAAGTACATCTTTTCTTCTGAAAATATAGCATGCCTTTGATTAAATTTTAAGAATCTGCATGAGTCTCTTAAAGTGCCTATAACCTTTTTGCAATTTTTATAGCTATGAACCTCCGAAAAGTTTTGAGTACTTCTGTGAAGAAAGTTTTGGTTTACAGTGAATACTTTATGTTCACGCTTGTTTGGAATCGGGTAAAGGTGACCTTCCCTGACCGATGACAGCGTAAGTAAAAGCCTGGGTCGATACCTGGGGAGACGTCATCTCATTAACGCATTATTCTCCATGGCGCCTTTCTATCACAACAAGATCGATGCATAGAAAATATACACAGTTTGTAAGTTTTTAATAAACAAAAAAGTCATTTTAGTCAACATATTAAGTTATTTCTTTAAATGATTACAAAGCCGAAGTAATTATATGACGTCAAGATGACGTCTATACAGGAATCGACCCAGGCTTTTACTGACGCGGTCATGGATCAGGAAAGATCAAATTTACACATTATCAAACAAGCGTAGAACATAAAGTATTCACTGTAAAGCAAAACTTTATTCACAGAAGTACTTAAACAACCGACTAAGCATACACAAACCAAATTCTCTCGTTTCCCAGAACCTCTCATTAAAAAAAAACAATTATTGCATGACTTGAAATAGTTTCATCTTATGTTCGTTTTAGCTCAAGCAGCCATACTCCAATGGGTTATATCATGGTCAGCTCACTTCGGATTCTCCAAGCGCAAGACTGGTAATTAATGTGACTGATACATGTGGAACAGATGCGGTTGCGCAACATTCACTAAAGCTCGAGTAATACGGGCAACAATTTCTTGCACCTTGTCTCGCAACAACGTTGCGTTGCGAGTTGAAGCGCGTTTAGCACGTGTTACCACCCACTCGAGCAACTTGTCACGCAACAAATGTTGTTGTTGCAAGTTACGGTAATCATGAATGAATCCGACGCTGTGATTGGCTATTGGCTTGTACTAATTGTTTGTTGAAACAAGATGGCGGCCGTTGTTACGAGCAACAAAGCCAAACATTGTTGCAAAGAGTAGAAGTCACTTCCACTTTCTAAAACATGTTGCTGCAACTTGCAACATGGCAATTTGTTGCGTGACAATTAAGTTGCTCGATAACTGGTAATACGTGTAACATCGCACTTCAACTCGCAAATACGTGAAGCAGAAGTGCAATTTGTAATCAAGCCGACCAAACTTCCACGAGACGAAGTTTTATTACCACTTATATTCTTTTTGGAATCTTAACAAACGATTATTAACTATCGTATTCAGCTTTTTTTAACAAAAACAAACTAAAAAGTCAAGCGGGCAGAGTTTTGAAGAAGAGGGAAATTGAAATCTAGGAGCGTGCACGATCGGATTACGCAATCCCTACCGCTGCGAAATGGTTTCTCAAATTATTTGTTTTCTTTGGCTTGCTTGTGTGAGTCCTGCTTTTTGATTGGTTCAAATACAAACACAAAATGATGCAATTTGGACTGCAATCACTGCTGCTTTCAATCAATCAAATTGCATGAAACCCCAGTGATTTCAAATTGGATTTCATTAAAGTGTGAACCTTCTTGGTGTTGTCCGTGTGAATTTTGTATCTTATAGAACTTATAGAACAGAAAAATGGACACAGCTTTGCAACAGGGGATCCTTTGTATCTGAATGGCTGAAATATTATTTTCTTGAAGTGAAATTTGTTTTCAAGGGAATAAGTACCAAAATAAGAAGTATATAGCGTGAAGGACGAGGATTTATAGTAACGTAACAGACCTTTTCGCGGTAAAATTTGGAAATGAGTAAACGATGAGAATCACTGGGAATGGTAAACTAGTATGGCATTTAAGTAATGGTCCGCGCAAGAGGTAGGCTTATGTTATGCATGGAATGTAAAAAGGTGCTAATTGTGGTATTGTTTCAAACTTCCACCTCATTGGCTTAGACATTAAAATCTATCTAAAATTGAAGAAGAACATTTTTTCTCATTTTGTAAACAGATTTGAATTGCATCTAGTGAAAACTCTCATAACTTTCAATATGACGAACTTTCAATATGGGAAACATTTTTGAATTGAACGTTTTCTTGGTTATTGTTTTGCACTCTTAGCTTCTGATTGGACAAACGTTTTCACACAAAAGAACTCTACCTTTAAAATGCATTTTTAGTGGATATAATTTCAGAAATTTCTGATTTAAGGGTTGATGAGTTGTCAGTATGAAAAACAGAAAATACTAAAGTGGGGAAAGCAAATTGCATCTGAACAATAGAATTGTGCCTACCTCTTGCGCGGACTGTTACTTAACAATCATTCTCTGAAATCGAGGCGAATAGCTTCCCTTAAATGACGTCACAATGGCTAATCCCAGGCCTCTTATAGTTGTTAAAATTGCCGCACAGGTAGCCCAAACCATGCTTTTTTGCTGACTTTACGGAGTTAAAAAATTACAAACGCAAAACACGACTTTTTTTTCACAAAATCATGATCTCTTGAATAATAAATACTTTGGAAAAATTAAATTGCCAGGGCATATTAGCACTTTTAAGGTTATATTCAATCTAGCATAAAACTGTGTTGGTTTTGTTCCATCTTCAGGCTAAAGCGGTATATAAGGAAGCAATAGTTAACATTACAACATTGCTAGGATTAACCGATACAGCTCAACTTCGAGAAATGGCGGGAGAGATCTTACAATTAGAGGAGTCAATGGCAAAGGTGAGAATCTTTGAGTTACTGAAGATTAGGAGATATGCCTGCAAACTGACTCGATGTACATCACTCAGCACACTGCGGCAAAACGTTGTTCTCCGCTGGCCGAAAGAACGAAGGCTCTAGTTTCAAATACAAGTTTACGAGGTCTTAAACGTTTTTAGTAAATCATTTTATAACTTAGTAAACTCACAGTGAATTAAAAATTAAGAAAACTTCAACCAGTTGAAGTCTTTGGCTTAGCTTTCCAGTAGTTTTCTTGTTTTCGCGAAACATTTCACTTAAATACGTGTACGTAGAAACAGGGGTGATTGCCTCTGTTTTCTTTTAGTTTCGGCGGGAAACTGGGGAGAGGCGTGTGCGACCGGCTAGCTCGTCAAAAGCGCATGCGCGTGACGTTTTGCCGCTGCGTGATCTCTCAGCTTAAAGGAATACTGTCACTCGAATGGAACCTTCGAGTTTCTTTAGAATGACACACACTACAAAAATAACACACTGAGATAGAAGAGAAATACCATGTAAATGCGCGGATATGCTTTTCCAACATTTTCGATAGAGGATGGCAAAGAGTTAAAGTAAATTGCTTATTCGACATACTTGATTAAGGTTACAGTGACGGAACCAATTTCAAGTTGCTCAAAATTTATATTTAACGCAGTATTTTTCATCCACTCGAATCTTTGCCATCATTTATCAAAAAAATGTTTCAATTTTTCTGATCTCCAGTTGACCTGGAAAGAAAACCGGCTTGGCAAATCTGAGTGGTTCAGTTTTGTCATTCGTCATAAGAAAGTGTATCATTGGGGCTGACTGAGTGCCCCTTTGTGCGGCTGTGTCCACTGAAAAATCCAATTTTCATGATGGATACCTAAATCTATTGCTGTATTTGTCTCCTATAAATTGTACACTAGATCAGTGTCATCGAAGGACTGATTTTCCTGTCGATAGAACTCATTTTAATTTTCTCCGCGCGGCCATATTGGAATCTTAGACGTCACACGGTCGTTGACTGCAATAGGGGCAGCCGTGTGACGTCATAACATTCAAGATGGCGGCGCGCGAAAAATTCTAATGAGTTTTATGGACAGGAAAATCGGTCCATCAAAGACATTTAGTGTACAATTTACAGGAGACAAACACAGCAATAGATTTAGATATCCATAAGGAACATTTGGGAGCAAACATTGTTTTACAGTGTAGGTTCACTTTAAAGTCTGCACTACAGCCCAAACGAACGAATGTCAAAAATGAACAAACTTTTTCCCAATGGACCCTTTGCACGTGACGTCATAGCCGCTATGTTGGTATACAGTTAACAATAGATTCCTCGTTAGCTTCTTATGTTCTGTACACCAACATGGCCGCCATGCCCGTTGTCATTTGAATCTCTGGGGATTGAATGCAAACCATCTATAAGCTTTTTCCCGAATATAAGCATTCCTATATGTCCTATCTCATGTTAACAGTTAAGGAAGAGTTACAACGATTTCAAAGAAGAAATTCTTTACGGGAAGTACCAAATCAATCACCTAAGCGAACGTACTGGAAAAGACCCGGTAAGGAAAACGTCTGTATTTATTTAATGTTTTTCTTTAGTTAAAGATACCAAGATAGCATAAGAGAGAGGGAATGTGCGATGATAATGAGCGTGCCAAAAAATTACTTTACGCGAATGGGCGCGAAAATATTTTGCCGCCATAGATATTGTTGCTCAGCTGCTTTCGGTTACTAGATCTGTTTTTAGTAGCCTGGCAAACCAGCCGCTCCCTACTCGCGAAAGTGACGTCTGGGCAGCGAGGCAGAAAATTTCATACTGATGACGTAGCAGATAGCGTTTCACGATGCATAAATTAGTTGCAATTCTCAGAAGCCGAATGCGAACAACAGAGTTCTTTTCAAGGAATATAACTACCGAGGCTGCTCGTTTGCTTGGCAGTGGATCACCGTCATGAACAACCATGACATTCAAGCCTACTTAGCTTGTGTCGGTAGCTCGTTTGTTTCGTTCTTTCAGCGGCTCGGCCCGGTCAAGAGAATTTGTTCTACGACTGTCAAAACATAATAGTTGTTTATAATTTCAAAACCTACGGCTACACACAGCACAGCAGGCCACTTTTCAAGCCAGCTCTTTAGCCAGGTCAATATAGCCGAAGAGGTTAGCTACAGAATGCAGCGATTATTTTCAAGGTATACTACCGAGGCTGCCCGTTTGCTTGGGTGAACGGCCATCACGTTTGTGATTCATAGCGCACTTAAGTACATGTTAATAGCCCAGATTCACTATCTGTACGATTTATCCGGCAACTACAACTCTTCCAGTGTTCTGTGATAGCTCAGTGTGTGTAGGTTTACTGATATGAAATTATAAACAACTATGATAGTACCTTTTTGATCACTTACTTGTAAATGTTTTGACAGTACGACATTTCGCTTTACTAGCCGCTGAAAGAACTATGCAAAGGAGCCAACAACAGCACCGACACACTCTAAATAGGCTTGAATTTCATGGTTGTTCATAACTTTGCAAACTCGTTCCTAGGGTACGTCTTCTCGGTCAGATCCAAGATGGCGGCTACTCCAGAGAAGACCCTGGTAAAGAATGAACTGTCACGTATTCTGATTAGCTCTTCGATTATGACGCAAGGCTAGGGTTGTTCTAACAATGCTTTTTATTGGCGAAACGGATTGAGTCCAGAGAGGTGAACTTGTATGTAGATAATTTTATCAATAAAACGCATTTATATAACCTTAAAACACGTTGTGTAGGTAGAGCAATAGATGAAGTGCATTACTGAGTAGTTTTCTGGTAAGTTTCATCGGTGGGAAAGCCAGGAGAAGCCGTTAAACCTGTACATGTGCTATCGATCGCTTCGCTTCAACGCTAACGGAAAATTAACGGCTATTTAGGATTCTCTTTTAGCTTAGATACATCCTGGTAGCTTTGTGATACCTTTACACTTGTTTATTTATCCAAGTAAACTCTATTTCGAGCCATTTAGTAGACCTGTTTTCACTGCATCGTTCGCCGCGTGGAACTGATACCGTTAATCGCTTCTCGCTTACTCCGGATTGGGATACCTATGGTTTGTATACGTCATGAAATATTCCCATATTTAGCTTGGCCGCCATCTTAGATCGCCAAATCACGTGACAAAAGACGCAAAAATCGGGGAGTATTTGATCACGTGATTCAGCCTTTGCCAGGGTCTTCTCTGGAGTAGCCGCCATTTTGGATCTGACCGAGAAGACCCTGGGGACGAGGTTGAGAACTCTGTTGTTTGCATTCGGCTTCTCAGGAGAATTGCAACTAATTTACGCATCGTGAAACGTCTCTTGCGCGAGTTGGGGAGCGATAAGAGTCGGCTGGTTTCCCAGGCTATGTTTTTAGTAGACATTATCATCACACAAAATGCGAGCGCGCGCGTTGGAGATTTCCAGTCTTACGTATATGCTCTATTGAACATATATTCGCTATATATGTACGCACCTTCCCCCTCCCCCCCCCCCCCCCCCCCCCTCCAGTTACGTGCCTGGTATTTATAAAGGTTTTTTTTAAATTACATACAGGCAGGAGTAATGGACTCCTGATAAGGGTTATAGAAATGCCGAGGGAGTAAACATGATTATTTTGGAGATAATTTTGTTTTGATACTGTCCGTTTCCGGTATTCAATAACTTATTTCTTTCGAATAAACTTAGGCCAGAAAACAAATATTATGCTAATCAATCTACCCTCAGCCAATCTCTCACTTGATTAATTCATGAAATGGCAATATAAACTAACTAAAACCCTACCTTGAACTATAAAAAACCCTAACCGGTCAGTAAGCAAGATCTTACCCACCTAGAGTTCTCAAGAAAATGGTGAGGTAAAACAATCTGTTTCTGGAACTCGAACCCCGCTTCTCCTTCTTGTAAGGCAAATGTGGCAACCACTACACTAAAACAACCATCGTCTCTCAGTTGCTGTCAAATTATTAAACTTTAAAACCACAGCTAATCTATGTACTTTTAGCCAATCAGAATGAGTGAACGATTCTTCTCCTCAAGTACTCTGCCGAAAACGTACTCCCAGCCCCGACACCACCATCCTCGGATACCCACCGGCGACGCCGGGCAAAAAAGGGACAGAGGGGGAGGGGGAGAAGGAAAAGGGGTATTTTTTCCCTTTCCCTTTTCCCTTTCCCCTTTGCCCATCGCCCGTGGGTATCCGAGGATCAGTACTACTACGTTCTTGAGTAAGACGTTAAATCATTTGCCTCGACAGAATTGATTAATATTGTTCGATTAGCTGATACATACAACGGGACTAACAATCCTCAACCCGAGAATAAATAACTGCCCTTTTTACCCTTTGTCTCAACAGGTTGACTGGTTGCAGTACATAAATACTGTGTTTCAAGAAGTAGGATACGAATTCAAAGACGATGAAGAGATTATTGTTTATGACATTCCATACTTTTACAAAATTACGAAATTCCTCAAAAAGCTCTCAAAAAAGTAAGTATTGAAACAATCAGTACGTTACAATAACTCATGGGGTACCTAAGAGTATGGTAAACTCAATATAGTTATCATCTTCTTCACTCTTACAGGTCCATGCTAACATACCTCGGTTGGATTATAATCCAGGCAAACTATATCAACCTTGGAAAAGACTTCCTCGAAATTCAAGACGTCTTTGATACGAAAGCATTTGGCTTCGGCATATATAGCAGAGCAATTATCTGTCGTGTAAGAACGAAGGAGATGTTTGGTATGCCCTTGGGAAGAATATTTGTGGATGAACGATTTAGCGGCGAAAGCAAGAAACTTGTAAGCGAAAATCTCAAACTTAGATCCTTAAACTTTAATTTGAATTTGAAGGATTGTCGTTTTCTTGCATTTTAAACGTTGATTAAACAAATCCATAATTCTTTCTACTTGACTTTTCTCCCATTAAAGTTTGTTTTCTCACAGCAATTTCCACTAAACACTTCAACATATAGAGCTCCAATAGATAAGGACGATGATCGTTTCCACATTGCTTATATAACCTGTAGTGCAGACGTTGTATTTAGAGAGCCGTGTTATATTTGAACGAGGGCCGAAGAATGTGCCTTCCCATCCCCTCTCCTCCTCTTTCTCCCGTCCCATCCCCTCATGCACCCTCCTTCCTTTTTGTCCTCGCCCCATTCTTCCCTCGCAAATATAACGCTTCTCCACAAACTAAAATTACATCGCTTGTCGCTCGTGCTTCCTTCCTATAAAGCCCGGGGGCACTGCCGCGGAGACGTCAAAACCCTGACCCAAATGCCGTTTACCATATCCTATCCCAGACTAGCTTGAACAATTATATACCCTATCTCAGACTTGAAGCAAAAAATATATACCCTATCCCAGATTCCGAACAGTTTTTAAATTACAATTACACTACGAAAGCTGTTGTTTTGTTTCAATATGGTATTTTAAGCTGTAATGTGGTCGATAGAGCGCTAAACATGGCGCCAACGACAAGTATATCAAAATCCGTACCCTTTGCCAGATCAAAACCTTAACAAGGATACCCTATTCCCAGACCTCGGTAGCTCAAAAACCATACCCTATCCCGCGGCACATACCCGTATAGTCCAGATAACTAAAGGTAGTACCCCCTCCCCCCGGGCTATAAAGCCGGCCCCAGCCCTTCTCATATTCCCGAATACGATTTCATAATGTGTTCTTGCGCGTCATCGTCAACGGCTTACGTGACTCAGTAGTCACGTGCAACATACCCTCGCTCTAGAATTACCAATAATCGGTATGTGGCTTTTGCTCTTCGATTACCAATAATCACTAATTCTAGAATGTAAATTAAACAATGAAATTCAAGGATAAAGATAAATATATCAAATTCCGAACGGCGGTAGACGCGCTTAGTGTAGTGGTCATGACGCCTGCAGTACTAAGCACTACACGCAAACGGTTACGAGTTCGAGCCCTAGTAGGAGCGCTCAAAAATATGTTTTTCTCTAGTTTACCTTCTGTTCTTATTTACCTGTGAACCCTAGCTCAAGGTGAGTGAGAAACCGTGAACTCGTCCGATGGTTAGGGTTAGGTTTGTGGTTCGGGTTAAGATTTGTCTTAGAATTAACAGTAATCGTTATTTCAAGCGTGTTTGCCATTTACTGATTATTGTAATTCTAGAGCGTGGTCACGTGGAATTGGTCACGTGGCTCCTTACTCGTAGCAATAACTCGTGTCTGCACATTAATGTCTGCCAATACTTAACTCTGTTTCTTTTGAAGGCTGAAGAAATAGCTTCTCAAATCAAACATGTCTTCCGAGAAAGTTTGAAACAGAATGAATGGATGGATGAAAAGTCTAGACTAGCCGCTATTCAAAAGGTATACAATTATCATTATAAACGTTTTTTCTATATATTGCAACTGTGGTTATACGCACTAAAGTCCGAGTAAACTACGATTCGTCAGGAAATAGTGTTAACATGCATTTCTAGGTATTTTTAAGATTGCAGAAATTGCTCTGAAACTCAAACTCGTGCGCGTTTTGTGCGACGATTGTCACGTGTGATGTCACAATCATACTGTCAAGACTTTGTAGCTATGGTTTATACGACAAGTATTTTTTGCACGGCACTCCTAGCTTGGGCACGGCACTCCTAACTTGGCCACGGCACTCCTAAATAAAATTGGGCGCGGTACTCAAAATGTTAGCATGCGTACATAAAATTTAGGAGTACCTTGCCCAAAATGCTTGTCGTTTTGTTAGTACATTCAATCATAGTTAATAGAGTGGAATGGTTAGGAAACTCAGGGACCTTCTTTGTTAGCTTTTTTCAACCACTACCGTGCACAAAACACAATAGAAATTCCAACATGTTAATCAATCAGCCAATAGAAACGTGTGAGTTCAGTCGTTCAGCGGGAACGCTAATGAACCTCAATTTTGTCAAGTATAAGATTGTTTGCTGATGATTGCTTATTATATAGAGTTATAGATGGACCCAATGATAGAAACATTCTCCAACAAGATCTAAATACCTTATCTAGGTGGGAAAAAGATTGGTTAATGTGTTTTAATGTAAACAAGTGCCATACTATGAGCTTTTCTTCCAAAAATGCTACCAACAATCATGATCCACATGTATATTATTTAAACAATCAACCCTTAGAAAAAGTTCACCATCATCCTTATCTTGGTATCATGCTATCAAGTGATCTTAAATGGAGTGAACATATAGCACATGTAACCACTAAAGCCAAACAAACCTTGGGTGTCATAAGACGTAATTTTAGACATACATCTAAACAATGCAAATCTAGATTATATACTAGTATCATTAGACCCCAATTGGAATATGCAAATACTGTTTGGTACCCTTATCTTGAGAAAGACAAGTATAAATTGAATATGATTCAAAGATCTGCAGCCAGACTATGCTGTAACGATTATTCTAGGAATCCTGGATGCGTAACCCAAATGTTAGGTGAACTAAAATGGCCTTCAATCATAAGCCAAAACAAAGTAGCTCGTCTATGTATGTTTCATCGTATATACTACAACCCAATTGATCTAGATAAGACATTATATTTAACTCCTATAAAGAGAGTTACAAAAGGCTGCCATGCAAATTCTTTAAATAGACCTCACTCAAATTGTAAAGTCCATGAGTTTAGTTTCTTTCCCTGGACTATTAAACAATGGAAGAATTTGCCATTTTATATTGTAAGCATAACAGATCATCTTAAGTTTAAGATAGCCCTAAAGGAACACCTTATTGCCTCTGGCGAGTGGTTTTAATACCAATTATTTCTTTTATTTTTAACTTAAGCAGACGTATTACTGCATTTACATATTAGACCTTATTATTGTTATTATTTTATATTCATTTATTATCTAAGATTATTATTATATTTATAGTTTAAGCAGACTTATTACTGCATTTACATATTAGACCTACTAGATTCATATTGTAATTATTATACTTTAGCTTGATACTGACGCGATGCGGATATGCCGCTTTGTTAGTTAATAAACCAGAACCAGAACTATGATTGTGCACAATCTTTTGTCTTACCCCTTCCAACATAAATCGCAGCACCTTTGTTAGCCCTTTTGAAGTTTGCCGGATTTCCTAACCATTCCACTCTATTAACTATGATTCAATCTGGTCAGACTCAAATAACAAAGACGTGGCCACCGTGTTGATAAGATAAGATAGATAAGATAAGATCAACTTTATTTATACACGTTATCCTATTCAGAGGGGGACATTGGGCGGCTCTCAATACCGCAACACCGTAAAAAAAATCCGAAAACACCGCATCACCGCATGTAGCGTTAACAACTGATACCGACACCGCAATGACGCAATAATAGTTTTAAGAGTCCCGTGATTTACATGGATTTGACTTTGAAAATAAACGTTTCACCGAACACCGCAGGTTTGAAAACACAAACAACGCACACCGCAGGATTTAAGATCACCGCAATACCGCAATATGGGATTCAATTCACCGAAATACCGCACTAAAAACTGACCCACACCACACAGTCCAATGTCGCCCTCTATTCAACTAACAGCTGGTTTCCAATAAGGAGGTTTCACTAATGATTTTCACAAATATATAAAATACAATTAATTAAAAATTCACACTTCAATTAAAAGGACCTAATTATAACTACTACTAATTGTAAATACTATAATGACTAATAATATAGAGTGAATTGAATCTAATCTAAAATTGTAAAATTGATTGGCCCATGGGATAAAGTAAAGTAATGAAAATTAAGTTATTAAATTATTAAACGAAGCCAGCGACTCGCAACTACGAGCTTCATTCGGTAAAGAGTTCCACAATTTAGCACCATTATAGCGTAGGCTATTTTTCGAAAATTCTGTTCTAGGTAACGGAAGAGCTACGTTTTTATTGGAATTCCTTAAATGGTAGCCACTTGAGGCTGCATATTAATCCCTGAAAATGTTAGACAGTCTTTTTGGTGCCAAGTCATTAAGTATTTTAAACATTAGTCTAGCCTTAATTTGAGCTCTACGTTCGGATAGAGTGATCCAGCCAAGTAAGAGTAAGGCTATTTCTGATCAGCCGACTTCGTTTCGACAGTGCATAATTACCCTAGTACACCTGTTTTGGAGCTTCTGTAAGCGTTGAGCTAGGCCGCTTGCTAACGAATCCCAAACTTCACAGCAATAATCGAAATGGGGCTGAACTAATGCATTATAGACGGAGACAAGCGTGTCACGGTTTGCAAAATCTCTCGACTTCTTTATGGCACTAATTCCAGATGAAATTTTCTTCACGTAAGGAATTCATCGATATGCACCACGAGTGTTTTGCAATCTCTAACTCTTTTGATTGGATCATCTCCGATGACAACCTTTGGTTGTACAGCGAGATTATTTAGTTTTTGTTTTGACGCAATCAGTACATACTCCGTTTTTGCTATGTTTAGGCTTAATTTGTTTGCTGTTAGCCAATTTTTGATATTAATTAAGTCATCATTCAGCCTCCATTAATTCAGCTCCTTCTAATGTTTTCCCAAAAGCCGTTAAGCTAGTATATGAACTAACAAGAGAAGCTAACGAGGAATATTTTGTTTACGTCCACCAATATGGCGACGATTACGTAACGTGCAACAGAAGCCAGCAGTACCAGTTCTCGCCAAGTCATATTCTTGATATTCATTATTCTTTTCAGGCTCACCATATGTCTGAAAACTTTGGATATCCTGATTATATCGTCGACGATAAGAAACTGGACAAAGAATTTGAGCGCGTAAGTACTGACATACCTGTAACCTTTGTAATGCCGCTTGTATGACCCCCGGTTAGTAGTAGAAGCAGTCGGCTAGACTGCAGAATATCCTACCACGTAATATAACTTACACGTTGACAGTCAACGCGTCGACGCGTTGACGCGTTGTCACGGTCAAACATATAAATGAAATTGAAAATGAAATGAAATAATGAAATAAAATTGTAAATTGACATAACGTCCATTATCAATCTTGCTATTATCTCTATATATTACTACCTTCGTTCTACAAACAACCGCAGTCTACTCGTTGACGCGATGACTCGTTGACATGATGAATAAAGTGTACTCTATATATTACTACCTTCGTTCTACAAGCAACCGCAGTCTACTCGTTGACGCGATGACGCGTTGACATGATGAATAAAGTGTACTCTATATATTACTACCTTCGTTCTACAAGCAACCGCAGTCTACTCGTTGACGCGATGACGCGTTGACATGATGAATAAAGTGTACTCTATATATTACTACCTTCGTAGAAGAGCAACCGCAGTCTACTCGTTGACGCGATGACACGTTGACTCGACATTACTCTCTTAACTCTCTACGTTCATTGTGTATTCCACACAAGTTGACGCGTTGACATTTCTACAATACAGCTTGCTGTGGTGGGGTATTCTGCAGTCGTTCCGAAGCAGTCATTGAAAATATATTGTGCTATGAACTTGCAATGAGATGTGCTTGCCATCAACTGATAAACAAGTAAAATTATTGTACTACAGGTTGAAGTTGATAAAGACTCGTTCTTCAAGACCATGTTATCTACAACAGCGAACATCAAAAGAACAGAACTCCTTCTCGCCAACCAACCCGTGGATGGGAACAAGTATGTTGAAAAAAAGGCTATGAGTACATGGATCAACATTTGTTGGGCATCAAATTATGTTGCGAATTTTGATCAACACGTGTTCAACCGTTTATCATACACATAAAGCCGATGAAACACGGTTAGCAATAAATGTTGAACCATGTGTTTCATACGAGGTTGAATGTTGAAAGAAGCGACTCATCATGCTGAACGACATTGAACTCTACTCCATTCAACAAGTTTCAACTTGTTGATCACATCAACCAATCATATTATCGCTTGTGATCATGTGACTTTGTCGTTCATGTGATCTGATCAATATGGCGGCCGCCAGCCTAGTCGTCCCTAGGCCTTCTGGCTTGGTATTTTGTCTGAGTGGGTTAATGGGATCCCTGTGTTTTGTAATGGCTTGTGACGTCACTGCTCGTGAAGAGCTTGAGCAAATATCAAAGCATAGACCCTATGGATAAGTCCTGGTAACTAGCATGTCAACGAGGCCGGTAGGTCCTCTGGAATGTTGAAATTGAAGCGCCCGGGAGATTGCGAAATACACTGAACGAATGTTCAGTGAAACAATACCGTTAATTTGCTATGCGCCTGGCTGGTTGTACTATATAGAAACATTTTTCAACTAAACAATCATGTTCAACACGCCTCCACCTCCTGCTAGTATTTCAACTTCAACATTCCAGAGGACCTACCGGCCCCTTTTTCGTGTTGTGACCGCGCGAGTTATGCATAGTGTGTATGGGTTTGATTATTTAAGAGAGTTTTGCTTGGATATCGATTTCGAAAGCACTTTGCATGATTTGGCGTGGAGGAAACCCGCTCTAGGTGAATATCGTGTTGAGTTTCACGGCTCACTGAACAACTTCTACCGTTTGACGAAGCACAAAATTATGAGTTCATCCACTGGTAAAAACTGAAGATGGCTCTTGTTGCTGTCGGTCTATCTTCTCTGCTAACATCGAGCAGCGAATCCAAATCTGTAAGATGCACAGCTTGGAAGCGAAGTGCCAGGTATTTTGTTGAATAAAGGTGAATAAAGTATTACTTCACGAGTGAATTAAAATGTTAATACTCCGACTACATTTTGCCAGGTTTTACCATTTGAAATTACACAAACGTCAAACATTTTAGTATATAAGAAAACTCAAAGTGATTTTCCTATCACCTGATGCATGCAAGTCCCTCTTGTCATCAAGGGTGGTCCATTTTTGCGACCCATTTTGTGGCCCATTTTTGCGAATTTTTGGGCCCAGCTGGGCGAATAGCCCACTTCCGCGAAATGCTTAACTTGTCACGCACAAAGGTATCAATTAGCCGGTAACAAAACGAGCGGGGGACTGGAACCGAGTCAGTAAAACTAATTCAATTAATAACTAGTCAAAGTGACTATTATTTTCCAAAAGGACAGATCAAACTTAGCTAGTCTGGAAAGTGTGGTGAACTTTGACTCAATATTGAGGATGCTAGAAGGCATCAAATATGTCAATTTTCCCATACAAACTCTCTTATTTTTTAACATTGTTCCTCCAAACCATACAGTCATTGTAAAATTTTGGACGGACAAAGAAATTTCAATTGTTTATAATTCAGACAAGTTTCACTTGAATCACGTCAAACTTGGCACACATGCTAATCTCAACATACTCTATCGTGTGATGAACTTCATTTTAGAATTAGAGTAATTCTGATAAACTCGGTCCCAGTCCCCTGCTCGTTTTGTTACCGGCCAATACGAGGCCCCGTGCTAAATTAAATTAATTATTTTCTCAGAGAAAAGAATAAATTTAATTTAGCACAGAGCCTCGTATTGAAACCTTTGTGCGTGATAAGTAAAGCATATCGCGAAAGTGGGCTATTCTGCTAGGCCTTCTGGTTGACAGTTGGTGACGTCACACGCCATTACAAACCGCAGGGATCCCATTAACCCACTCAGACAAAATACCAGCCAGAAGGCCTAGGAACTAGGCTGGGCGATCGCCATGGAGTGGAACTATGGAAGAACATCAGAACTTATAACACTTGTTGAACGACATCAACCAATCATATTATCGCTTGTTATCATGTGACTTTATGATGCATGTGATCATTAAATATGGCGGCCGCTATGGGGTGGAACTATGGAAGAACATCAGAACTTATAACACTTGTTGAACGACATCAACCAATCATATTATCGCTTGTTATCATGTGACTTTATGATGCATGTGATCATTAAATATGGCGGCCGCTATGGAGTGGAACGCGAAAATCAAACAACATCAGAACTTATAACACTTGTTGAACGACATCAACCAATCATATTATCGCATGTAATGTGATTTATCGTGAATGTGATCATTCAATATGGCGGCTGCCTTGGAATGGAATTATGAAACAACATCAGAACTTATAACACTTGTTGAACGACAGCAACCATTCATATTATCACTTGTGATCATGTGACTTTATCGTCGTGCATGTGATCATTATTCAATATGGCGGCTGCATTACCATTCTTAAAGTGGTGTATCACTACTACGGTCTTCTTTTGTTCTTCTAATTAGACCATTGTCTATTGGTATTATCATTGTCTAATGGTATTCTCAAAATCTGAATGAGAAAAAGAATTCGAAAAAGATTCTGGTAGTTGTAGTCAAATGACGTCATAGTGCCTAATTATTTTGTAATCTAGTAATCTAGTCTGTAGTTATTTTATAATTACTGAATTGAATTATTTAAATATTTCATAATTGCTAATTAAAGTGTCTTGATCGATCAGTGAGCGATCTTGATCTGATATGAAGATCGTGCACGATAAAGTCACATGATTACATGCGATAATATGATTGGTTGAACGTGCACCTGACCAAAATGGGATGACCTGATTGGTTGTTTACCTCATTAATTATTCATAGCATATGTGATGTTACTATGAATATTAAAACTTTTCTTCTCAATGTTCCATAGGTGGGAAGAAAACCCTTTGTTGGTAAACGCCTATTATGAGCCGACACAAAACAAAATGGGTAAGTCTGATTGTCGAACAATAACATCTTGCAATTTTCAAAGATGGGTTCAATACTCTAGTCAGATGGACGACTGGGCCCTGTTGTTTTGCTCAATTCCGGTTACTGGGAAACTACTCACCCACCCCTCCCTTGGATATGCATTATGCATCGTTCTATTAATGAGTCACCATTAAACGTTAGGGTGAAGTGTGGGGGAGAGGGGGGGGGGGGGAGGGGTGGAGGTTTCCCAGTTATTCGAAGCAAGGGTAAGAGCTACCCCGCGGTTAATTCACTAACTCGTGTTTAATTTAATAGGTGCAGATTACAATTACGGATTTATCCGCTAGGGATAAAAGGCCCGTTTATACGACAGAAAAAGAGGAACGGCTCGGATAGAGAGAAGTACCGGTTCCATGAACATTTGTCCATTTACATGAGTAATATCTTGAAACGGTTCGGATAAAAAGTGGCACCGGTCCGCAAGCCTATGTGGAACGGCAAGGACTGTTTACACGAGAATAATTCCGAGACAGGTCATGGTTGAGCCCATGATAATGTTTAGATCACTGTCATTCATATGCGTCGCACATGACGCTCGTAAAATAATTATAAAATGGCGATTGACGAGGTAAGGCTGCTGTCTTTTATGTTTCTTTTAAGAAGAAAATCGGTTAGTTCTTCTTTGAAGTTGCACAAAAAACAAACAAATATAAAGCTTAGAAAAAGAGACTCATTTTTTCCCCTTCCCTTTCACTCGTTTATCGTCCGCCATATTTAATATTTAATAATTTAATAATTTATATAGCGCTTAATTTATAAAAAGATATTCTAAAGCGCTTTACATGAACTATGATTATAATAAATATAAAAATGTTAAGCTTTATATAAAAAAGACATTCTTGAGTTAAAAGTATCTAAAATAAAATATTTCAATGTTAATAACAGTGTATATATATGTAGACTAACATTTAAAAGCAATTCTGAAAAAATGAGTTTTGAGATTGGACTTAAAAGAGTCAACAGAACCACTCTCGCGGACAGTCAGCGGAAGAGCATTCCAGACCTTAGGAGCAGAATAAACAAAGGCGCGATCACCAAAAGTATTGCACCTCGTCCGGGGGACCTCTAGGAGGAGCTGATCATCATAAGTGCGGAGGGCATAGCGCCCCTGAGTCTTAACTCGCACCAGTTCAGTCAGATAAAGCGGAGCCATGCCTTTGAGAGCTTTGTAAACCAAGAGAGCGATCTTGAATTGGATTCGGAATTGCACTGGTAACCAGTGTAGTAGCATCAGAGATGGCGTGATATGCGCAAACCGAGGCACGTGACACGTAATACGCGCAGCTGCATTTAACACTCGCTGTAATCGATCAATCTGGTATTGCGGAATGCCATACAATAATGAGTTGGAATAGTCAAGATGAGAAGTCACAAACGCATGAATCAGAGTCTTGGTTGATTCCTCAGATAAAAATTTCCTGATTTGCCGTATGTTATACAGACCTCGAAACGCTTTGCTACGCACCTTACCGACGTGTACTTTCATAGTCATAGAGCCATCAAACCACTCCCCCAAGTTACGCACGGAGCTAGCTGGCTTGATTTCGGAGGCACCTACATGGATGTTGTCAATGTTGACCTTGCATAATTGTTGTCGAGATATTGCGAGAAAGTGGAGCTAAATACGCATGCCGACAGAAATAAACAACTGAGGACAAAACAGTGCAGGCTCAGAAAAGAAAGTAATGGAACGGGTACGTAAGCGTGTATACGATGCACAGGAACTGAAAACACGGGTACCGAACCCAGTTTTATCCGTTCCGTTCCGTTTCGGGACCATAGGCGCCTGTGGTCCCAGAACGGGTAAAATTGGCACGGGTAAAAGTAGGGTACGGATTGTTTACACGAATGAAATTATCCGAACCGTTCTAGTTTTTTATCCGAGCCGTGCCATTTTTCCGGTCGTGTACACGGGCCTAAAGTTATCGTAGCTCCGAACAACCGGGTCCTGACTCAGTGCTAATTAAGTAATTAAGAATTTTAAGAAACCAGGACGACGGCAAAAAGACAATAGAGTTAATTACAAAATACAATAATCACACTTGAAAATACACGAAGTCGCACGCATTTTTGCCGTTGTCTGCAAAAGCACAACGTGAAAACTCAGGATTTTTCGTTTAGTAGAGAACGCGAACGGAATAAAGTAAATAACTCTGTTTGGAATAATTATAGAATACACCGCAATTTGGATCATTAATAATTCATTTTCCCAAATTTTCATACAAACCTAAAAACGTAACCCTCCAATTTAAAAATCAATCTAACCATTTTCGACCAAAAATCATTCATAGAACGACTCTACATACACCTGCACAAAAATGGAGAATTTAGTACAGTTTAGCACAGTTTTCAAGTGATCTTTTGAAGTGGCGAGGTATTCGATAGTTGTACCCAGGCGTCTTTAAATGTTCTGTAATTATTTTGAATTATTAACATTAAAAACGGATTTACCCTTTAAACCACAAGCGTGATCAACATATAACTTCTCTTTAAGATATCAGAACAAAGAGAAGTAGGCAGGTCATGAGAATATTGGAGTCGATCACTTTGGAAAAAATGGTTTGATGTAACACCAAATTCTATTTACAGTGCGACTACTGTATATCCGGGGCACCTTAGACATTGAGAACGAGTCACATTGCGGAACAAACACAAAGTTTTCCAGCATACAAATCCTAGAATATCCTTGAAATCTAGGGTCTCGGAAATGCCATTTTCTTCGTTTTCCAGGGAACATTTTCCCTAAATCAATACGTAGTAAAACGCTGAGCACTTAGGTTTTTTTATTTTGTCGGAAAAATTTGTAGGCCCGGGTCAACGGGCCACTGCAGACTTTCTTCAATTGAAGTTTAGATTTACATGAATCAAACGTGATCTACCTCGATTCTCATTGGATAAAATGAATCAAGACCAGATAGGTTGTAGGTTTCCTCCGCATTTGAATGGTTTAACATCAAATTGGCCAATTATAATCATGGTGGTTAGAGTGAGTGCCTCCAAACCCCTGGACAAGTCGCAGTGCTCGATACAAGTTGATTAAGTCTAATAATCAAAGACACTTAACGTAGCTTACATCTCGTAGCTGTCTCTCAAAATTTCATGGCATTACTTTCTCTTCCTTTTTTAGTGTTCCCTGCAGCCTTCTTACAACCTCCATTTTATGACCATCGATACTCAAGGTATACTTTATTCTACGGTGATCATGACAGTACATTGATACATCGATACATTCGTTGTGTAGTGTTTAGTATTTCGTTGTCCTTATACTTACAGCCTATAGCTTGCAACTGCAAGCAGGAACCGTTACTATTAATGTTATTATTATTGTTATTGTTATTATCATTGTTGTTGTTGTTGTTGTTGATTCGTTATTTTTGTGTTTTGTTGTTTATATCTTTCGGACCAGGTTTTACTGTTTCGCCATTTGAATCATTAATTATAGTGGGTTAATTATAATTGGGTTGCAATCATTCCTAAGGGAATAAAATCGCAAAAACCTAGCAGCCATGTTGGTTGGCAATAGACCTTTTGCAGGAAACAGTCACGTGCTGATATAATACAGTCACGTGCTGATATAATACAGTCACGTGCTGATATAATACAGTCACGTGCTGATATAATACAGTCACGTGCTGATATAATACTTCTTTAACGAATGAATTGAGCTCGTGATTCCCATGGGAAAGTCGTTGCCATGGATGCTGGATGGAAAGCTATCTTTAAAAACGCTGTTTTTAATTAGAAAGATCGACAATCGATTGGAGGTGGAAAATAGCATTTATACAAACAGGTTTTGCTAATAATAATACCGATCTCGTACAAGTACCTTTAAATATATGAATTAAGATTTTTTTTGCAACCCAGTACGACTACGTAATTGCATTCCTGCAATAGGCCCATTACAAAAATAG
The DNA here is from genome assembly GCA_030867875.1 of Actinernus sp. WN-2022. NCBI lineage: Eukaryota > Metazoa > Cnidaria > Anthozoa > Actiniaria > Actinernidae > Actinernus > Actinernus sp. WN-2022. The sequence goes on along the minus strand of JAOWCC010001368.1, from coordinate 21,339,373 downwards.
CGACTGAGGTATCAGGCAACACATGTGAGGCATCCCGGCATGAATAATTGTGTTGTTAGTTAGAAAACTCGGTTCAAAAGATAATTCGATTAATTCGTTATCCTGGCCATATTCGTGGACACAGCGAACAGGTTTCTGGAAAAACGTTGCACGAAACGTCAACGGCGTGGGTGTTACACGAAACAACTCCAACAATATTCAGGCAACAATGTCGTAGGTTTTTGAAGGTATTCAAAACTTGCAACATGCTGCCGCAAATATAAAATTGCGTTTAAAATCGTCCAGCGCTCCGTGTTACACTATGTTGGCTTTTTTGCCCAACACTTTTGCTCAAGAAATCGTCGTTAAAAACCGTCGCGTTTAACATCAAAGCAACTTCTCTATTCTTCCCTTTTATGCGACGTCATCGCTGCCATCTTGGTTGACGTAAACAAAAAATGCCTCGTTACGCATTCGGGAAACGAGGAAACTGCTGAGGAAACTGCTGCGGAAACATTTGTGAATTTCAGTGTTTCCCCACGTGTTACCTCGTTTCGCCCGCGTGCGAAACATATTTTGCGGAAGCAAATTTTGCTCACCAAAGCAACACCGAAATTTACAAATGTTTCCGCAAAAATGTTTTCTTCTTTACACAGGGATTTAGCTTCTCTTGTTAGATCAACCAACATTTGTTATTTGAGTATCTGGGATAAAAGCCACCAATAAAGTTTGGATAAAATGCTCCATTTCCTTAAATCTCGTCCCAAGCGCCCGCGCTTTTTTCAGCCAGCGGGTAAAAACCAGCGGGAAAAAAGCGCGGGCTCTAGGGACTAGATTGCCTTTTCCTTGCATATTTTTAGTATGCCATACGCATGCGCCAAATAATCAACAAGGAGTAATAAGGAACCTCAGAATTAGCGGAGTGATAACTGTAAGAGACATCTAGCACATCACCCGAAAGAAAATTAACAATTAATTATTCTCACATTGCGGCCATGTGGAGTCCCAGAAGGATAAAATCCTTTGTTTTTGCGCAGCTAACCTCGTTCTGAAACTGTTCAGTTCGAGGCTGACCTTGCAGAACCTATTGTTTCTAGCCAATATGGCGGCCATATGAGAAGATCAAATTGAAAGAACAATTTTCTATGTCGAAAAAAGGCGACAAGCTTATCAAAAAAGACATGATAGACTCGTTTTCAAATCAAACTTCCTATCTCTGCTGGCTTTTGTCTTGTAAGTGTTGGTATTTAATAAATAGAGAAGCCTTAGCCCAAAAATCATTATAATTCATGAAGAAAAATAAATAAATACATGTTTATTTTACATTACTTAGCTCGATTAGCCCTTAGGTTATTCTAAGTAGCACTTACTCTAACTTTCTTTATTCGTTTCTCTTTCACCTTCTTAATCTGAATTTTTGTAAGAGTATAAATAAAGTGTGTTGTTAAATCTGATATAGCTATGGAAATGGATTCGATTTTATCAGCCGAAATAGGTCGTATCGCCAAAATATACATCGAAGTTTTTGAAGCCGTTCAATAAACTCGCAGCACGTATTTTATCAGATCTAAAAACTCTCGGGCTACGCTCTCATGTATGTAAATCTGATAAAACACTGCTGCTCGTTATTTAACAGTACATAAGACACGACGGGCATTTGAGAACATAAGAAAATTTTTGAAAGCACAAGAACGAAGGCACGTGCTTTTAACATTTCTCGAGTGTTTTCAAATGACTAGAGTGTTTTTATGACAGAGTATAATACATAGCTAACGCTGCTTTACTTGCTTTGTCATTTGAAGCGTATGAGCAAACAGTCTCGTACCCAGAGCTCCATGTCGTATGTGGAGATGGAGCTCTGGGTATACGTACGAGACTGGCGAGGAAAGGAAACAATAGGCGATTTTCATGATGGCGTCATTTGACTAAAACTACCAGAATCCTTTTCAAATTATTTTCTTATTCAGATATTCCAACACCTTTAGGAGTACTAAGACAGTGGTCTCACTTAATTAGAGGAACAAATTAAAACGCGCAAAGGATTCTGGTAGTTGTAGTATGTGACGTCATCATACAAATCGCCTATTATTTCAAAACAAAGCACGCTCGCGCATGGTATATACTCTGATAAAACACCTGTTTTAGCCAATCAGAGCGCTCTGGGTTATATTATAAACTCTGATAAAACGCGCGCTGTTGTAGCTAATCAGAGCGTGCGATATATCGTGGCTATAATATAAATGCAATACGGGTGATATTGTTGTCCTTATTTTCAAAACAAACGTAATTATAATTCCTGCATGCATGTTATCTTTACGTAAGCTATATTTCTCCTTCAGGGCGGTTAGCTACGGAGGAATGGGTGCAATAATAGCACATGAACTAATCCATGGCTTTGACGATATAGGTAAATAATACATAGATTTAGGCAAGCCTAAAAGCGAAACTCCCAATGATTATGACGAAGCCATAAATGAAATTTATATTGGGTCATAGATCCATATCTCTATTCCTAATTATGGCAAGCGCGCAGTCAGGTTGGCGCTTGGAATATCCGTGGTTGACATCCAATTTAAGGGTGTGTAGTCACTCTATCAGCCTCTTTGATCCCATCAATCAAACGTGTTACTGTTTAATAGGGTAATCATCGTTGCCAGATTGATGTCATGGAATTAAGCGCTTCGCCTCTCACCTCTGTGGCCCAGGTTCGATTCCGGGACGCGGCGCCATATGTGAGTTGAGTTTGTTGGTATCTCGCCCTTGCTGCGATTGTTTTTCTCCGGGTTCTCCGGTTTTCCTCCCTCCGCAAAAAACAACACGCTAAATTCCAATTCGATCTGTGGATTAGCCGGGACCTGGCTTTGATCAGCCCCCATGGTTGTTTCAGGTCTCGTTAGAAATTCAGAGGTTTTTAATCTACTAACCATCGCCATAATCAGTGGCCATAAAGTATTCCAATAACGTTGGCATTGTTTGTTCGTTTCTCTTAAGGTAAAGACTATGACAAACATGGTAATAATATCAAATGGTGGTCAGACGAGACGATCGCCGTCTTCAAAAACAGAACCCAGTGCCTGGTGAAGCAGTATTCAAATATTACCTTTTACGGTAAAAAGGTGAGAGAAGTGTATTATTGCTTTAGGCCACATAGGCGAGAGATAGATTAGATATTTAGCTAGCTGAGACAGCCAGCCAGCCATAGACAGACATTGGATACATGGTAATAATATCAAGTGTGGATAGATAAATGGATAGATAGATAAGGTAGATATATAGGGTAGATAGATACTTTTTGATTTGCGCGGGTCGCCACGTCTTCCAAGCATTTTGCCACATTTTACTTTAAAAAAATCGATACGTTAGTTTTGTACCAATTTCTTTTATGATTATGATTACCCTTTGTAAAAAGAACATTTTCGCATTGTCGGTTTTATCTTTTGTTTTAGTTTAATAACAGACACCACTTTTCTTTAGATAAGCGGAGAGGGTACGTTATCGGAAAATATTGGTGACAACGGTGGGATAAAACAAGCTTTTCAGGTAAGATATGTTTTTCAAATTCACCATGAGAAGTCAAAACCGTATCTCCAAACTGCAGTGTATTTTTAATTGTACTTATTTATCAAGCTTTAATATTCCAACTTCGTGCGCAGTACAAAATATATCCAAGCAGGTGATTGGCTAATAACAGCAGGGGCGGATCCAGATCCAGCCCGATTTTTGAAGGGGGGGGACGGATTTTTTGTTCAGGAACATGCATTGCCTCTGTAAAATGCTACAATCTGGCCAGTGCAACCAGTCCAAAGTGGGTTGGCTAGCCACCCAATCCACTCCCCCCCCCCCAAATCCGCCCCTGAACAGTGATTTATTGGTGACCAAAGCACGTTGTGCACTCAGTTGGAAACTAAAAAGGGTTAGATACTTTACGTTTTCGTTGTATTTACAAATATAATCACTTGCTGAATGTACGATGAACCCAACATTTGTTCATACTGCGGTACGCTTTCGTCCTCGTGCAGTATTTATTATTTTCGTTCATCGTACAGTCGGCGCGTGCCTGTATTTGTCAGTAAAACACGCCAGTCTCTAACCCTTAAATAAATGGCTCAATCCCGGTTTCTGGGAAACTACCCACCCACCCTCCCTTGGATATGCATCGTTTTATTAATGATTAACCATTAAAGGTTAGGGTGAAGTGTGGGGAATGTGTTTCCCTGGTTATCCAAATAAATTAGCAGGATTTACGCTCGACATGAAAGTGATAACGTCACATACATGTGCTTTCTTTTGTAAAATCCAACATTTTATGGCTTGAATAATAAACAGGCTAATAACCATATCCAAATAAATGCCTGTAAAGTTATCAAGCTACTGAATAGCTGATATTACAGCGTATCAGTCGTTTCAGCGGTATTATCCTGAACGCTTCATTTCGATGGAATAAAGCGCCGTTGAAACATTATTCTTGCATGTCATCGACACTCTCTTAAATAAGATACAGTTTGAATAGTGCTTCATGACATTGAATCGAGACGTTCAGGTCAATATAGACTTGCTCCAAGTCGAACTCTCTGAGTCACTGGGTAAGCGATTACTGGGTCAAAAAGCGTGCGTGAGAATCGAAGCGAGAGGCGAGTTCGACTTGTTTCACTTGCAGGAAATTGAATCGGGGGATTATGTTTTGGCGCGAAAACACGTTTCAGGGGCGGAGCTTACATTTCGCGCCTTTGAAAAACTCTTTCCGAGTACACTCAATTGTAAATACCACATCAACGGTCGAGTGACTTGACATGTCAACATACAATGCCTGAAGAATTGACGCTTTGTGATTGAGCAAATCTTAGTACGTCATAAACCACGCCTTCCGTTGACAAATCAACCGGTATATTTGGCGCGCTGCAAGTGGGAAAAGTCCTTCGTGCTAGGGGCTAAGAACAACTTTGAGAAAGTCTAGGGTCAATACTACTGAAATTGCTACTCGTAGACGTCACTGTAACATCAGCTATTGAACGAAACAATCAATCCCTGCTTCTCAATTCTCAGGCTTACCAACAGTGGAAAAACGACAACGGAGAGGAGCCACGCCTTCCCGGTTTAATGCTATCAAATGACCAGGTTTTCTTTATTAGCTTTGCACGCGTAAGTAGTACATTAAACTCTTTACCAATCGCAAGTTCTGAGGTTACAGTGTGAACTTTACACCGTAAAGGAGTTATGTCAATGGAATTGTACCTTCAAGTTTCTTTAAATCAAAACTACAAAATTAACACCCCGAGATCGAAGTGAAATTAGGCCATCCCTATTTCTTTTTCCGTTTCTCATCGGTGGGGTTTTCAAAAATTGGGTCGGTCGGTCGGGTGGAAAAAAAAAATTGTAATAAAAAATGCGCGGAGAGACTGGAACTAATAAGGCGCGGTTGCACAGGCGAGGTTACAAACCAACATGGACGACGAAACTATCGATGTCGTCGTCCGTATACGCTACAAACATGGAATTACAAATGCACCGCCGAAACTATTGTGTAACCTACCCTCGAGCATGAGTTTCCAGGCTGCTCTAGGGTTTCTTCACTCCCACCCCTCCCCCCAAATTTCTACAAAAAGCCACAAAAATGGCTCGGTCGGACGATGAGAAACGTAAAATAAAATGGGATGGCCTTACATGTTAATGTTCTGGCACGCTTTTCAAACTTTTTCAATAGAGGTGGCAAAGAATAAAGTCGATTACAGACTCTTATTCTAGAAACTTGATATCGGTTTACATTAAACCAATTTCAAGTTGCTATAAAAAATATCTTTAAAGCAGTAATTTTCGCCACTCGAATCTTTGCAATCATTTTGCTAAATCATTTTAAATGCATGTTACGTTTTAGATTTTTTTTTTATCTTCGTTCGCTTTTTATACATGTTTTGAATACTTTGATAAAGCTTACTTCCTTACTGATGTTCTTAATATGTTATTCTTGATAACAGAATTGGTGTAAGACCTATACGCCAGTCATGCTACTCTTCGAGACTTTTCATGATTATGCTCCCTTTCCAATAAGGTATGGTTACCATGGCAACATGTTACAGTAGTAGTCGAAGGGGTTTTGAAGGCTATTCTTTACATTATCTTGAAAAGGTAGGGCAACGAAAACTATAATTTTATAATATCAATAAATATCAAAATCTATAAAAAGCCTCCTTGAAACATTCTGTATGTCCACTTTACCATAGTATGAAAATAACAAAAGCCGAAAATTATGTTCAATAAAGTATTTTATTATACATATGACGAGAATTTCATTTCATAAAGCCCGTACGTAAAAATCTATATCTTATTTTTTCACATGTGAAATATAACGATACGTCCAATCACCATCGCATATAGCTTTTTCACATGTGAAAAATATAACCAATCAGCAAAAAGAAAATAGCGACTCAACCTATTAGATTCCAGCGACTCAACCAATGAGATTCGTGTGTACATGGAGACTCGGTCGTTCGTTTTTTCAAACTTCACAACCCGTGAATGAAAACCCGTACGCCCGGCCGCACTTGCTATGAAGTAATCTCTATTTCTCAGGTATTCCGTAGACCTCAAGTTTATTAGTCTTTCAAGGCTGTCACGAATTACCGACACTAAATAAATACCTCTTATTAACCGAGTGCGAGGATTGTACCTTAAAGTGCCTATGAACATTTTTATTTATTTTAGATATCAATTCTACATCAAGTGAATAGTAGAATGGTACAATATATCTTGCTTTGAATGCTGTGCCGCTGAGTTAAGGAGGTTTTAATATCCAAAATGCTAATTACATGACGTCAGGGGGGCAACAATTATTATACAAAATGTTTTGTTACAATTAAACAAATTTTTCAAATTATCAGTGTTATACCCATGGTTGAAATAAAATGATGTTTGAAATTTGTTCTCCTATATCGGTAGAAACGCCCATTCACAAGCACTAAGAAGTAATTGCAGATACCTCCCCTGACGTCATGTAATTAGCATTTTGGATATTAAAACCTCCTTAACCGGATACCTTCAGGGTGCGTTTCCAGTCTAAATTATGTAGCGCCTCGAGGAAACATCGTAGATAAATCATCCATGTATCATTTTAAAGCTTATAAAATTGGCTACAAGAATACATAAAAAGTTTTGAGTTCTTTGAAAATCGCGAATTTTCCTCGATCCCGTTTCTCCGATCTAGTGAGATGGCTTTCAGAAGCTCCGACTCCGAAAATATTTTTAAGTTTTAAAATCTGTTTGCTTTGTCGCATTTCAGAGGAATCAATTTACAAAATGTGTCGGGGAATTTCAAAATTCAATTTAGTTCAAAAGTTATCATGTTCTTCGTGAAAAGGCGAAAACATAGTTCGAGTAGATATGTGAGAAACGCCGCCAAGAGCTCTCTTTTTAGGATTTCCCAATTCCCCGACACCCTTTTGCAGCTGCGATATCAATTTACATTTTGTGAAAATTTCACACAAATCAAATAAATTCCTCTTGAGTGGGAGCTTTTTTAAAATTCTAAGAAAATCGAAAGCGTAGAAAATAGCACTTCATAATATAGCCGTCTGTCGTGCGTGAATCTGAAGCCCCGGCTCTCCAACAATTAGCGAGCTCAACTATCTGTCAAGATTTCCCGCCAATGTGATTTCCGATCAAAGCTACGCGCCGCATCGAGAAAATGTTAATATAGCCGGTTGTTCTAGTTCTCTTGTGTGACTTGGAAAATGGGAAAGACAAAAAGACCTCGAGGGACAAAGCCAAGGTGAACACCTAGAGACGCCTTGAATGCCAGCATAGTTAGTAGAGGAGACAGCGATTTGCAGGCGTCTGAAACAGCACGGCAATAGCGAGATCGTTTCAAGCGATTCAGAGTCACCGTCAGACTTTTATACGTTTCCATCTAAGCTTTCTTGGCACGGGTTTCTTGGAAACAAATATTCTCTCGGCTGGCTCCTATCAATTCTTCTGTTATTATGTTAAGATGTGGACCACTCGGCACTCTGTCTTAAAGTGAAAATACGAACCCTTGTCGGGTTTTGTGCCCGGGGGAGGGACTCCGATATAAAAGGGGTAGGGATGCTCGTCGGACATTTTCGATTTGACCCCTAAGAGGTACTAAAATGGGCGTGGCTCAAGCTTATTTTGAACCCTAAAAGATAATAATAATGTAAATTGATAACAGCTTTTTTGTTCAATTGATACCCGACCCCTAAAAGGTACCGCTTTACATAGAAATGTCTGTGTTTGATGGTGGATACCCTAAGTGGTACCAAACTCCTGATTTTGACCCCTAAAAGCATCCATGTACCCCTCACATAAGGGAGTCCCCCCCCCCGGGGGTTTTGTGAGGACTTCTATTTGGCTCGTAGTCGGTATGCATTGTTTGGCCTAGTTTTGCTTTTCTTTTTTCTTTGTTTTCCAAGCTAAGGGCATCCTGCTCGCTTTTTGGAAGACATAAGGCCAACAACCGATGGCCATGGAATTATGGAATCTTGTGTGAATAAACGTAAACATGAATTTAATATGCGCTAGCTTTCCCCACACCGTCATTACTGGCAGATTAATAAACACATGAACGGAGTTTTTGGTATATGACACACTACTACTAAAACTACATTTGTGTGAGAAAGAAAATGTTCCACACCTTTTTCGTTTTGAAGGTATCCGGTAACCTTAACTCAGCGGCACAGCATTCAAAGCAAAATATATTTTACCATTCTACTATTCACTTGACTTAGAATTGATATCTAATATAAAAAAATATTGTTCATAGGCACTTTAAGTTTGGACTGAGTTTGTTCTCCTTTTTTATGGCCCAAGCGCGAAGTGTACGGACCATAAAAAGGGAAAAACACGAGGATCCCATAACTAAATCTATGGAACGAGCAAACGAGTTAAAACGATGTTTATTACATGGCTTCTTAATTTCCTTTTAGATCAGTAGGTGGAAAGTCCATAAGGGAAGATATCGACCGCACATTGACCAAAAATACCTCGCGAAATTACTTAGCTATATGTAATAAGGAAAATTATATTGAGTAAAATATTAAATCGCAGGTATCCCGTTGACATCTTTCAAAACTGTCACGAGTTGCCGACGATATATAAGGTTGCTTTTCACAATTTAATCCTTACCTTTCATGTGTAGGTTTCCGATCGATAAAAACGTTTAATTTCTAGAAGCGATATTTTAAATTATTTTCTAAGACTTTTTGATCTTAAAGGGAACCTCCACTGAGAAATGTGTAACAATGTTGCTATCAGTTATTTGTCATGAATACCTAAATTTTATTAATGCTATGTTTGTTTCATTCATGGACCGATTGCCCTGTCCATAAAACTCATTGGATTTCCCGCGCGCCGTTATTTTGGATGTTATGACGTCACACTGTTGCTCTATAGAGCTATAGAGGCAACTATGTGACGTCACTAATATCCAAGATGGCGGCGCGCGGGAAATTCAAATGAGTTTTATGGACAAGAAAATCGGTTGATAAATGACATCTAGTGTGATTTATAGGAAACAAACACAGCATGCATTATATTTGAGAGTAAACATTTTTTTTAGTGTAGGTTCACTTTTAAAGCGTCATATTCTAATACTACATTTTCTAATATAGTCTAGCGGTTAAGGACCAAAATTTCATTGAGATGTGCGTTTTTTGATAAAAGCATGAAACTTTGCACGATTGTATGTCTATAGGTACTTAACAAATCTAGATATAGAGGCATCTCCGAAAATCCCTGTGAGCGGAATAATGACATTTTGGGGGGGGGGGGGGGGGGGGGGGGATGCCCAAAAAATGCTGAATCAGCATTTTTTCGTTTTCAGTATTACGGTTGTGGTGCGAAATAATTTGCCGTATGCAACTAAATGTTACCGAATGATCTTCTTCCGACCTATTATGTTTACAAATAATTTATAATGTAACACTGTCTGTAGTTCTAAACAATAATAAGTATTTCACTTACTAGATAATAACCCCTGAAATTGTAGACTCCGGCAGACAACATAAGAAGTAGAATGTATTTTTCAGTTTACTTTACAAAATAAATATCTAAATCCTACTCGTGAGGTCAACCAGAGAAAACCTGTTATTGCTATGGCGATAAGAATGGCACACTATAAATTCCTTTGTGTTAACCTTTGTGTTGATAAAAATGTATCAAGTTACTGGAGAAGGCCTGGGTTCTAATACACAAACTGTCATGGCCGCGCCCATACCCTGGAGTTTATGAAGTAAACTACAGATGTTCTAGAGCTGTTATTAGTAAACCTGCACAAGTTTAAAGGTAAGACCAGCACAATACTTTGAAGAGAGCTACCTATATAAAAAGTGGTTTAGTGAGCTGCATGCCATTTGCGTTTTAGATCAAATATCCAAATGGCAAAGGTCCGGCATAAAGTAGTTGATATCACGTGTGAAGCATCCACATCCAGTGAAGAGAGTGGAAGTGCAGTGAATGCGATTGACTGGGAGTTGTGCATACTATGCAGAAAGAAAACTACTGAAGACCTTGTCTGTCCAGCTAAATCAAAAAGAAACGATGCTAGAGCTGGTTACAAATCGTTAGTTAATAATCTCTCACAAATGAATGAATTGGGTTTAAAACCTTTTAATTTTAACATCGAAGAGCTCGACAATGGGCAGGGTATCGAGTCAAATTTAAATAACAATAACGCTGGTTGGCACAAATCATGCCGGAATAAAATAAATAGCACAGAAATTAAAAGGGCAGCTAAAAGGAAAACGAAGGAGGAAGATAAAAGTGCTCCAGCTACTCCAGTGAAACGAAGGCGCTCGACAGGAGAAGCAATTAGTGATGGAAAGAAAGGCGAGGACGTGTGCTTTTTTTGCGGCAAGACAGGAGGGTATTGACTCAAGAGTGAGGAAATATGCTACACAACTAAAGGACACCAGGCTGCTTTCCAAACCTGCTGCAGGCGATATGGTGGCAATCGATGCCACCTATCACACTAATTGTATTGTGTCCTTTTATAATCGTGCCAGGAGAAATTATAGTGAAGGAACCGAAAACCAGATAAACAGTAAACTTCATGCAATCGCTTTTGCACAGCTGGTGTCGTACATAGAGGAATTTAGAGGCAATGAACAAACTTCACCGGTGTTTCCTTTGGCACATTTGTGTCGAATGTATTCTTCAATTTTAGCAGATTTAGGAGCTGAACAATCATCCAGGGTTCATACAACACGGCTGAAAGAGAAACTTGAAGCAGAATTACCGGATTTGATTGCTCACAAACATAAGAATAATGTAGTCTTTGCTTTCCACAAAGACATGTGTGACGCTATATTAAAGGCTTGCGAGCATGATAATGATTCTGAAGCGTTACACCTCGCCAGAGCGGCACGAATAGTAAGAAGAGATATCTTTGCTCTAAAAAATAGTCCATTTAATGGATCTTTCAAAGAAAGTTGTCAAGAAGAGAGCGTCCCCACTTCTCTCAAAGCCCTTGTGTCAATGATTCTTGACGGACCATGCGCTATTAAGACAGACAAGGTTGATGATCTATCGCCTGGTAGTGTTGCAGGTCTAGTAGTTTCGCAACTTATAAGCTTTAACTCTGTCAAGAAAAGGAAACGTGACTCTAGGGAAGATGAGTCTCAACCTGTAGTACGTCATAATAGAGAGCGAGAGACACCTGTCCCACTGTACATAGGGTTGACGATCCACGCAGAGAACAGTAGTAGAAACCTAATTGATACACTCTTTCAGATGGGACTGTCAATCTCGTATGATCGTGTCATGTCGATCTCAACTGATGCAGCCAATAGTGTATGTTGTCGCTTTGAACAGGACGGTTTAGTTTGCCCGCCAAGGCTACGGAGCCAGGTTTTTACAACCGCTGCTCTCGACAACATCGATCGCAACCCCAGTGCCACAACTGCAATGGACTCCTTCCATGGAACGGCACTATCACTAGTGCAGCATGTAACTGCTGAAAACCTTGGAACTGACCGTGGTATCAATGTCATCGATGAAAGCGCACCACGACAAAAGACTGTTAAAGAGCTTCCTGATGCATACAGAAACGTAGAGCCTGCAGTCCTTACAACAAAAGACCTGGTTGTACCCAAGATATCAGGACCTGTAATGCCACCGAACGAAGATAACTCTGAATCTGTGATTTTGAGAGAATCTGATTGGTTAAACGACGTCAAATCACTTTATGGAAAAGCTGAACTGAACAATGAGGACTTTTTGTCTTGGGCTGCATTCTATGCTTCACTGAAACCGCCACCTGATCACCAGGTCGATATTGTCGCTCTGTTACCACTATTTCTTGAGAATGCACATTCTGTTGCAATGATACTACATGGTATGAATGTTGTTAATAAGATTGTGCAATACCTAAATCCTGATCAGACACCAGTCCTAGCTATGGATCAGCCTCTTTTTGCCATTGCGAAACAGATACAGTGGAGCATGCCCGAAACCCACGGAGAGAAGCGTTACGTCGTAATGTTTGGAGGGTTACACATCGAGATGTGTGCACTGAAAGCTCTAGGAGAGTGGATGAATGGGAGTGGTTGGGCGACTGCCTTGGTTAATGCAGAGATAGCTAGCACTGGCACCGCTGAATCGTTCCTAAAAGTTAGCCATGTAGCAAGAACCAGACATGCGCATGAAGTTACTGCTGCGGCCATGTACGTGCTGCAACAAACGGCATATGACGATTACAAGGCGTCTCTACCCGATTCGGAGCCCCCGTTAGACTTCGTGCCATGGTGTGAAAAGATGTCTTCCACTCAACCTCAGTTTTGCTTCTGGTTGCAAGTGTTGAAGCTAGAGCTACTTGTTCTTGAGATAGTAAGAGCGATACGAGAAGGAGACTTCACTGAGTACATCCAATCAGTTGCGCGCCTTGTGCCTTGGATGTTTGCGCTCGACCACGTGAACTATGCTCGCTGGTTATCTGTCCACGTCCGAGACATGTCTGCGCTGTCAGTAGTTCAACCAAGTGTGTATCAGCAGTTTCTAACTGGTGCCTTCGTAGTTCACAAATCTAGGCGTGCATTCTCCGCCATTGCTCTGGACCACGCTCATGAACAAGAAAACGCATCCATAAATGGCGATGGTGGGGCAGTTGGGCTGACAGACAATCCATACGCATTAAGGAGTTGGATGATTGGCGGGCCAGAGCTCGCTAGGATGGTCAAGGAGTACGAAGAACAGTCTTCAGTATCGAAAAATGAGACCAAGAAGCATCACGACCAAGTGCCCTTTGTCCAAAAAACCTTCTTAAAGCAAGTAACTGCTCTTGTGACTGCAGTAGAGGAGCTTGGAAATCCCTTTAAAGAGGACAGTGGCGACCTTATGGTGCCCGACACAAAAGACATCATGCCGAAAGAAGTAGTTGATGCAGTCAAAAATGTCCAGAAGATGGGACAAGCTCAATACAAGGACTTTGTGAAAGAAAGATTTATAGACCGGAAGAAGCCAATAACTGACCCTATCAAGAGGAACAAACTACCACTGTTTAGCCGACCTCCAGCAAAAGTCCCCTCCAAGGACAAGGCACAAGCTACAGCTTTGAAAGAAGATTGTTCTCTATTTTCCAGACTGTACATAGCGTGTTAGTCTCGAGAAGGTAACATGCAAGAGTTTTTCAAGCATGAAAACCAGCCCTACCCGCCGTCGCTATCACAACAAGGACAGCGAAGGCAGAGTAACAAAGCAGACCTGGTACCGTGCCTCAAAGGTACAACAGAAGTCCTTCCTGAAGGCCCTCAAGTGGATGCAAAAGCGTTCGACGGAGCGGTAGTTGTTCAAATGCTGCCCCCCAAAACAGAATCTAAATTCAGAGATTATATTGCAACTGTTTTCATACCATATATTATCTCCCAGCTGCAGTCAGCTCAACGTGTTGATATCGTATGGGACACTTACAAGAATGACAGTCTGAAGAGCAGTACAAGAGAAAGGAGAGGATCGGGGTCCCGTCGCCGCGTAGCACTGTCAGTTAAAATCCCGCCAAATTGGAAAGGTTCCCTTCGTGTGGATGAAAACAAGAAAGAACTCTTTGGGCTCCTCGCAGAAGAATTAAGTCGCCTTGGTACGCCAAACAAAGAGGTGTTCAGCACATACGGTAATGAAGTTGTAAGTAACGCTATTGAGTCGTCCCTTGATGGCCTTCAACCCTGCAACCACGAAGAAGCAGATACCCGGCTTTTCGTTCATGTTCTTCATGCCGCTCAGCAGCACAAGCGATTAATGATAAGGACGATCGACACGGGTGTGGTTGTCCTGGCCGTGTCTGTAATGCATAGGATCCCTCAGCACGAACTTTGGCTTGCGTTTGGAAGTGGCCGTCACTTTAAGTACCTGGCGATTCATGATATTGCTCCATGGCTTGGTCCTCAAAAAAGCTTAGCCTTGCCCGTTTTCCACGCAATAACAGGCTGCGACACTGTGTCATACTTTGGAGGTAAAAGCAAGAAAAGCGCATGGGACACATGGAATGTATTTCCAGACGTAACCAGGTCGTTTTTGGAGATAGCTCCTGCCCCCAGTGCCCCTCTCTGACAACTGCCTGCAGTCCATCGAGCGTTTTGTTGTCCTATTGTATGACCGAGGAAGTGAGCTCACCTCAGTTGACGAAGCAAGGCAGGAACTGTTCTGCAAGCGATCTCGCAGTCTAGATCGCATCCCTCCAACGTCTGCTCCTCTTAAACAGCACATCCTTCGTGCTACATACCAAGGTGGCCACGTCTGGGGCCAGGCACACTTGAGGCTTCAAGGAATACCAAGCCCAACTGAATGGGGCTGGGAGAGGGGTGACCCTTGGAAGCCCGTATGGACAATGCTTCCACAAGCACAGCAAACCTGCTATGAACTAATCCACTGCGCATGCAAGAAAGCCTGCAGAGGCCTGTGTAAATGCAGTCGGGCTAACTTGGCGTGTACAGCTCTTTGTGCCTGGGGCGGAAACTGCTACGGCTAAAGGGTAGAAAAACTACAAAAAAAAACAGAATGATAGATGCTAAAATGCGTACAAACTAGGGAAAATAAACAACAATTTCAAGCAAACATTTTTATAGGCTAAATAATTATTATTTACATATAAATGTGCATAGTGTACATCAATACACGCCTTTCATAAGTTTTACTTCCGGTCACGAAGACGAGGCTCCAGGTGGTTTGAAATCCAAGATGGCGGACAACTGCTCAGTCTCAGCTAGAAAGTACCTCCGAAAAGGACTCGAAAAGTGTGTTATTTAGTAGATCGTACCTGAATTTGGCTTCAGAATCACTGTATTTATGTTCATGTATAGTCTACCGTATATTAACTGATGATTTGCATGAAAAACGTCCACGTTTTCGGCAAAATACCGAAAGAGCGCGGATGAAACTTTTAAACTATTAACTTTTGTTGAAAATCTCAACAGATCAGTACCACAAAAAGCACACGCCGTATGAAATACTGCATTGCTGTGTACACTATGTACTGGAATAACTCTTGAGACGTGATTTATAGTGTAAGCCGACCCAAAACTGAGAAAGAGTATGGCTGATACGGTTGCTTGAAATATGACTAACTTATGGTTGTTCAGTTAACGTATAACTTTGAGGGAAGTGGGGGTTTCTTGGTGTTACAGATCACCACATATGTAACACAAAGAAAACTACTGTCTTCTAAAGCAAAACAACACCCTGAAATACAAAGAACCCTATCCCCCAGAAACAATGAATCAAACAATGAATCTGCTTCACCAAGAAGCACTCAGAAAAGTGATATTTGAAGTATGCGGGCATCAGGCGTCGTATTAATTAGGTACAGGCATTCCCGGAAAAATATGTTCCCTTGGTGTCAACGTACTCGAGAGAAGAGAAATCTTCAAGCATAATTCTGGCTCTTGGAAACAATGATAGCTACAGCTACCAGAATGAAGAAAATACTGTTGATGATATTCAATCAATGGGCATCAGTCAAACGATGAAAATACAGATTCAACCGACCGCTATTGAAAAACCTGCTCGTTTTTCTTCTTCAAGGAAATAAAAAATAATATTAGTTTCTACACAGGATTCTCATCTTCTAAAATATTTCAGGTCTAGTATGATTTTTATAATGTTTGAGAGAAGGGAGAAATATCATTTACTGAAATAAATGTTTAATTGAGGCTAACAGTAATATGGGAACTGAGGGAATACCACTTATAAACAGTGGCTATACAAGCAATCCAGGTCAATAAAAATATGAAAACATTAAGTACTAAATAAATTGTAACAAACTTATTAAAACTATTAACTGGTAAAATAGGTGTTAACTAAGTGGTGGTTGAAGGTGATATTAAAATTAGTCCACATGAAATTGGGGGAATCATAAGATGAGTGATAATGTATGTATGGATAGCAGGGTTTTAGCCCAGAAGGTTTGGGGTAAGGTGAAGCAAAATCAGAAATGAGAAAAACACTAAAAAAAAGGAAAATTATGAGTAGTGAGAGCTGCTAAATAAACAATAACTGATATAACAATGTGGTGGCCTGATGATATGAGAGTGAAGGGAGTGGGGGAAGTTGCTTGGGGAAAGGAGGAGGGCATTGGCACCCCTGCCCCATCTCCCCTTATTTGACTGGCTAAAACCCTAGATAGGGTGAGCTAATATACCACACAGAGCATGCAGGGATAGGGGAATTAAGGAACCACTACTAATTACAATCGGTTTGTGCTAAGTTTTTCATTATATATAATTATCAAATTATCAATAATTGCACAAAACAATATTTTGAAATTTGAATTCCATTCAAAAAGCCCAAGCAGTGTCCAAAAGCCTCTGCTAGATATATTCTAACTACAAATAAACTTATTTTAATGGTATATGAATAATAAAATCAATACCGTATGCTGTTACACAATAATGTAAGTGATACAAAGTCAGGGAATATACATTGAAGAGTAGGGTATGAATTTTATACAATGTGAAAAAAGGTATGAAAAAATAGAATTTACCATATAATGGGTAGGGATAGGGGAAGGAAAACGTGCTATCATTCTTTATTAATGTAAAAGTTATGTACATAATTTAAGTGAAAACGGCTTTGGGGAACTATGAACGGATAAACCATATTCTAACTGGAACTATGTCTGGATGGTTATCCAGTATAATGGCTGCTGTTTCGGTATACTCGTTGCCTGCAACTTATCAGTTGACTCCAGCTTTTTCCAATGTTTGTTTTCTGTTAGGTGAACAGTAGTTACATTTCCCATCGATAGCACTTCACTTGCTGTATTAAATAGCAAAAGAGATTAGATATCATGACATGAGCTTATTAAACAGCCTATCAGAAATAAACTAAAATTTGCTTTGCACCTCATATTTATCACTTTGCCTCAATTTTAGACCACAATACTAATTTACTTTAGGCAGAAGATATTTCCGACTCCTTTAAGTTAGCTTAGATATCTTCGACGGAAAGATGCCCCTGAAATAATTAATATCGTCCTCTGTAAGCTGCAAACGTTTTTTAGATTTGCAACCTGTCGGGTGTACAACAGTACATTGTTCGGAAATGACCGATGACTTGATCAAGTAGAAAAGTACTTTTCTGTGCGCTAAACAATATACTAAAATAATGCAGACTACACATGGACATAAATACAGTGATTGTAAAACCAAACACAGGTATGATTTACTGAATAGCATACTTTTGGGAGTATTTTCGGAGGTACTTTCTAGCCGAGACTGTGCAGTTGTCCGCCATCTTGGATTTCAAACCACCTGGAGCCTCGTTTTCGTAACCGGAAGTAAAACTTATGAAAGGCGTGTATTGTGAGTTTTTTTCATGCCTCCTAAGAAATGGGAACTGCAAACAATTAATTTAATGAAATGCTGACTCAGCATTTTTTGGGCATTTTCCCCAAATTTCATTATTCCGCTCACAGGGATTTTCGGAGATGCCTCTATATCCAGATTTGTTAAGTACCTATAGACATACAATCGTGCAAAGTTTCATGCTTTTATCAAAAAACGCACATTGGTTTCCCTTAACCGCTAGACTAATAGTACTTTTTTCCTTTCTTTTACAGGGTAAATGCATCTCTGCAAAATCTTGAAGCGTTTTCGAGAGCGTTCAAATGTCCCATAGGTTCGCCTATGAATCCCAAGAAAAAGTGTCCCACATGGTAAACGGAATCAAGCGAATACCAAGTGAGCCAGCGCAGTCGATCTTCTCCCGAGAAGGCCATTTTAGTAGAGAGCTGAGAACAAAAGTGCAGGGTTTGCTAGGAAAAAGAGCAATTCAAGGGAGCGGAGTAGTGGCAATGTTATTATATTGTGAATGAGTTAAGGATTAGAGACTACTCGCCGACTGTACGATGAACGAAAAATAATGAATGAAGGACTTCAACCTCATGTAGTGTTCATTATTTTTCGTTTATCGTACAGTCAGCGTTTGACGTCATTGTTTACATGTTTTGCCTCATTACCATAAATTTAACTTTAAGCTACAAACAAACAGACTATACATCAGTTGAAAGAGAATTTTAAACTTAGTAATCATCGAAAATTTGAGATTGATATGTTAAATATTTTACGGTGCATGCGTTGTAGTGAACAGGTATTATTTAAACTTGTTTCATTGAACAATTGGTGTAAATGGTGTATTTTAAAGGTTTGCATAACTTTAGGATAGGTAGTTAGGTTGTATTGTAGTCTCGAACACTCAAACATTGCCTGCGTGCTTGCAAAAATCTCTTCCTTCCCATGCAATGTCGAGAGAGAGGGAGAGAAAGGGAAGAGATGACACTTTCTTTGTCGAGTTGGATTATCTAGCAACCCTGTTATAATCCCCCACGTGACTTTGACCGCTCAAAAGTGAAAGCGACGTCTAGGGTTTGACCATGTGCACCACGTATTCCGGTAAAAACCGGTTTCAAATCTCATTTTGTTCGTCCACGGTTGTAGACGGCGGTAAATCTATAAAAGCATCCTTCTCTTTCCTTTCTCTCGCCGTTGGGAAGGAAGTGATCTCTGCCAGCAGGGAATGTTAAATACTGGTAAATCGTACGAATAATTCCACAGTAGCTTTTGTGGCTTCTAATAGTTAGTCAGATTTTCAACTTTTAGGAACTCGAAAATATATTTGAATTAGCATGGTCAGTCGACATAGCCATGTAGCTGTGAGCCTTTCATTAAAAATGGAACAAAATCGCGAACATATATAGCCGGATCCGCCTGCCGTTTGAAGACTGGTCGTACATCGCCATGCTTCTATGCTTGTCACAGATAGTGAGGTTTTCGATTGAGTGTTGTCAAACCAAAACCAAAGTAATCACAGAGCAGCCAATCACAGGAGCAAGTAAATCCCAATGAACCAATCACGAACTGAAGTAAATGAATTGGTTTTTATTTCGACCAATCATGAAGAAGTGTAAACTCAATCGTTGATACAGACCAAAAATGTTTGGTTTTAGTTGAGAACTTGATTGGCTGATAATAACAAAACATTTTTCATAGCCAACAGAAAGGCTAAGAAAACGCAAATCCGCTCAAGATGGTCTCAGTAATTGCTTAGCACTGTATGTACTCTCATATCTTATACTATTTAATCATTCACGAGTAACGTATAAAATTCCAAATTATTGCTATCTGTTCTGTGAAAGCTAGGCTTGTGTTGAAATTTGATAAATATTGAATTGATATCCCAAAAGCAATTCATGTTAAAAAATCCAAACTTATGGAAACCAATTCCTGGTATTAGTAATAAGATTTGTTATCACCGCTGGAAAGTGTTGCTCAAACCTCTTTATGCCCCTTCTCCAAAAAAATCTTAGTTTTACACTTTATTGGGAGAATTGAACCATTTCATTTAAAGTGTCTATGAAACGAAAATTGTTTTCACTTAATTTTATGAAACAAGGTTTAAGTTCTCGGCTTCTGTTGTTAGAACTGAATATCCTACCCTCCAAAACTGCAAAAGCTATACAATACAATACAATACAATACAATACAATAGACTTTATTTTCAGAGGGTAACACTTAACAGTAACCAAAGGTACTGATGACCCCGTGGCCCTCTATTTACAATAATAAATACATCTATCTACAAAAGGCTACGATTCTACGATTAAAATGCTAAAATTCTTATCAGACTATAAAAAGATTTTAAAAACTATTTAATACAATAAGATAGACTAATTAAAAATACCCAAATTCAGAAAATCACTAAAAGTATTTGTATAAAGGGGGTAGCTATGGATCTGCAAATCTAAGTTGTTTTTCTGTTTTAAAATAAGTTCTTTAAACAGATTCTTTTTAAGACATTTAATTGATGTGCTAGTTTTAAGAGTAGTAGATAATTGGTTCCAGTCGCGAATGGAGCGTACAGTGAAGGTTCGGCCTCCCTCAGTATTGTTTTTATATAACGGGCAACAAAGGTTTAGCTGAGCATATCTTGTGTTCCTTTGGTGTCTTTCAGAGTTTCTAGTTAGGAGGCTTTTTAGATATTCAGGCGTTCTATCATTAATCCTATTCAATATAATGGCTCAGTCGAACATAGCAAAGTTCATGCGACAAATTTCGCTCGGTCGGAAGCATGTAAATTAGGCCTGTGACGTAAATACCTTTGCACGCGCTTTTGTTTTCAAACTCTAAACAAAAGCGACTGCAAAGGTATGTACGTCACAATTGTGTAGCAGGCCCCTTAGAATCTGTGGCACAAAAGGTGGTTATTTGGGGTCAGGAAATGTTTTACCATTTGAAATTTTCTTTTACATCAATTTTTGTGTATACATGTAGTTATGTAATTTTAAATAATATTCCCTTAAAACTGTAAAAAAAAAATTCGTTTCATAGACACTTTAAAAAAGTTCTCAGTTTAACATAATTCCAAAACATATAAATCTTACAAATTATCTTAGCTAATAACATAGTTAACTTTTGCCTTTGCATAATGAAGATTGGTATAATTATATAATTGATAATGTTAGCTAGTTAGTAATAAAGAAATATGACTCTACTTTATTGTGTTTCACGGCTTGTTTAGTTAGGAGAGGTGTTTTGATGGTCTATCAGCGTAGCGGTCCAACCTGGGATACATTTAATGTGGGGCTAAGCAATCAAACTAACCCATATACTGTCGAGAAAAAAAACTCTGAATTTCTAAAGGGACCTGAAGCAACCATGTATATGAGCTGATCAAAGCCAAGACTCGAGAAATTGGAGCATTCTTGTCGGAAATAGCACAGCGATCATACACTATTGTTTCGTTCTTTGCTGTCTTTGTCTCGGCTCGAAGATATCTCTCGGCCAAGGTTTCCTGCTGTACCATATTTCCTTTCTCAAATCATCGTGTGAAGTCTAAAGTCTGGTCTGGCACTAGAGATAGTAGTATTGGTAATCATTGGTGTGCAAGTTCAATTAACGATTAATAGTCCGTGATGTTTGAAACTTTTAACAAATTTGTGGAATTTTCAAATAGCACGTTAATTGAACGTTGCACTCACGCTAATGATTGCCGCTTAATAATATAGATTCAGAAATGAAAGGCTAGGAGAACCAGATTAACTAGATTTTGCATCGAATTAACTAGCTTTGTGCATCGATGCACTGCTGTTAGTGATTAACATGTCTATACTCAGGACCGTAGCTAGCGGGGTGGCAAGGGGGACAGTTGCCCCTCACACCTCCCTGAAATGGTTGGAAATGGCATAGATTTCAAAATTTCCTGTGGGGGCATGCCCCGAGACCCCCTATTTGCTTCCACCTTCGCCCTCGATCTCACCCCCCACACAAAATATTCTAGCTACGGCCCTGATGCTAAGCCAATCAGAATTGAGTATTTTTTGTATCTATGTTATTAATTAAAATTATAATTGATCAGCCTACCATAGAATCTTTTATAGATAAAATCTTGCTACATATAAAGGATGAGATTTATAGACTTTATGTTGTATGAGATTTTGCAGTCATGCGTATATAGCCTCGTTTTGATGTTTTTTCAGATTCAAAAATGTTAATAACTATGTAGAGAAACATCAGTTTCATTTTCGCAATTCTACATATACATTTTACTTACATAAACATCTTTTAGAGGAAAGAGTTATTTCTCCTTTAACAGAACTGTTAACGTTAGACATTATGCAAATTAGGTGTATGGATAACTGCAAAATCTCATACAAAAGTCTATAATCCCTTCTTTTGGTCATCCTACTATTTTTAAAACTTTCCAAAATGTTGATTTATAGGTGCTCTTTGAGATGAGTGATCATTTTCGTGTTAAGGATCCTAGATTAATACGTTTGCAGATCTCAAAAATCATCACGTGTGAATAGGATGTATTGGATTGCGCGTTCCTAGAATGTTCAATGCACAATATCATGCACAATGTATGATACTTGATATGTTTCTCGGTCCCTATCCCACGTGTATGTTAAGGTTATATACCACTTCCGAGGTGTGTACGACATTTATCAACCCGAAGCGAAGCCGAGTATCAACCCGAGGCGCCGACGGTTGATAAATCTCGTACACACCTCGGCAGCAGTATATAACCATCTGATATACACGGTGGTGAAGTTTCCTAAAATATCAAAGCTCCAGGTTAACAAGTAGGTTATCAACGTCATGAATTTATTAATGAGGTTGATAACCTACTCATCAACTTGGAGATTCAATTGTTTGGTTGATAACTTAGATAAATACCGTTAGAGAACAAAGGAACGATTATACACCTAGTTCAATAGAGGTTGGCCCGGACAAGCAACATTCCCAGACCGAAATCGATTGTGGTAAATATAAGTATTGTCCATAAACGGATAAACTACGATATAATAGGCCTACTGCAGCTAACAGTCACGTGCTGATATAATATTTCTTTAACGAATGAATTGAGCTCGTGATCCCCATGGGAAAGGCGTTGCCGTGGATGCTGCCGGATGGCAAGCTAAATCGATTAGAGGTGGAAAATAGCATTTACAAACAGTCAGGTTTTGCTAATAACACTATCGATCTCGTACAAGTGCCTTAAGGTTTAAATATATGAATCAAGATTGTTTTGCCACCCAGTATAACCATGTGATTGTATTCCTGTAAAAGGCCCATTCGTAAATCGATTCGCAGTAGACCATGATTGATATTTGTCTTAAAGTTGTTGACGCAAAAACAAACGAATTCATCAGACTTTCTGCCACAACCACAATCCCATTTCGGTCAACGAATGTCGCTTGTTTTTGAGGCTATTTGCTATTCAAATGCGCCTCTATGTCATGGTATTGTGGTTCTGTCTGTGGGTCAGTTTGGATCATGTGGATGGTATGGCCTTAGCCACGAAGGACTGGGGCAAGAGCTGTGGCCGTGATTTAGAATGGCGAGCAATTCTGCAAATAGTCTCCTGTACGTTTTACGTACCTAGGTTTTTTTGTCGCTGCCGTTTTCTGGATCAACAGTTTTTGAAATAGGTGTATATATATCATGTTCAACTGATGTAAAACTAATTACTTTATCTTTAACTGGCTGCCCAATAATGACGCGCAGTAGCTAGAAAAAGAAAAACATTACATATACCTTAAGGCAATTAAAATTAAATGAGATCACTCCACGATTCTCAGTATTTCTATAGAGTTATTTGTGTAAAGAAAAATCTTAATTATTTGGGAAATATGTGGTTAATCCCCGTGTAGAATATTATCATCCGTAATGTGTTTCGATTCGTTTAATTATAATGTGCAAGATATGATATCGGTCTTGTCTTGTAATAAAAAAAAAATGGTCCTTTCCACGCTAGTTGAAGTAAACCCGTCCCAATTATATTCGTCTCTCATCAACGATATGATTTTATCCCGTGATTTTAGCTTTCCCTAATATAATACTTCGCAGCAGCGATAAGCGTTGGCCAATTAGGGTTTAGTAAGGTTTCTACAGAAAACCACAAACCGCATTATTGGTTTTCTCAATGTCACCAAACAAGGAGAGAACTGTTAGCTTCGAAACAATTAATATATTCGAGCTTGGCGATCAAGAAGACTAAAGTATTTAGCTTGGGATTGCGTTCACCAAATCTGCACAAGTCAAAATGGTAAGTACACTACGCAATGCCATCTGAACCATGGCCACAATTTTGTTTTCCAATTCTATTATGTTTTCCAATTCCAATTTAATAGCTTTTGATTTACTGTTTCAAACTAGCAATTTTCCTAATGATAGTTCTGCGATAACTCTTTCCATTTCAGCTTATTTATAATGTATGTAGCACTGATTCTAACAACTTCTAAATTTTGTGCAAAGGAACTAAGAACTTTGATTTGAAATACTAATTTCGGCAGAGTATACGTTGATATACATCAGATTTGAAGCAAATTGTTCTTGCTCATGTGTTTATAGGTTTTAAGCCGATTTTTAATAAGCAAACCGGCTATTTTCATCTTTTTGCATCGACTAGAATTACAATCATTGTCTACGTTGATAATAGTCACGGGGGAGTTACTGACGAAAAAATATCCCTGTGATTAATACAGTATTTTATGTTTTAGAAAATAACGTCTGCGCTGGTTTTCAGCAAAAAAAATTGAATAACGTGACGCACGTAGACTAGGGACAACTTCAGCGTATACAAAAATGGCTGAAATTTCAAAATGTTATGTTTTCTGCGAATAATAAGAGTTGTGCTGGAAAGATAAGATTCAAATATTCAGAAACTGAGAAACAACATATGTTTTGGACAATGTAGTTTAAGTTTGGGCCACTGGGATAAAATTGACTTCAAACACGAAATATTTACCGCCAATTAACAGATAGTGTTTTCAGTAAAATTTAAAAAAACTTTTGTTGAGATCTACATACCCTGAAATGCTATTCACAGTGATCTCCAGGAGTCATAGGAAATGTTGCAATCCCATGACCCCAACCCCCTGGATCTACCCCTGCAACTGGCATACCGTTTTCAAGATCATGAATTAAAGGACGTGTATACACGGCTAAGTTCCTTCAGATAACTTTACCCTTCTAGAATATACTCCAGATTCAACTTGTGGTGAATCAAAAACTACTTTCATCATTTCAGGTGCACAAAACAGGGTTTTGTTGCTCCAACTTCCCTGTAGCTACACCTGTACTTGTGATTCTGTTATCCTGCTTCGTGTGGCAAGCTGCATGCCAGATGACTGCTACAGTCATACCAGCTACTCAGACTACAACTCAGATCCTGGCAGGAAATGGATCCAGTAACGCTACTACCACTGGTAATTAACGTTATGGAACTAAGTATGCACATTTAAACAGATTCAAACCTAATTTGAAAATAAATAACCCTACCACGATCGAGAAAGACCACATGAAAATCACAACAATTTACAAACAAACTTTTAATAAACAATCAATTTTACGATCATTATTGTCACCCGCAATTAGCGAACTAAGAGCTATCCTAGCCGGGAACAAAATAAATTTGGTTACACTTACAATTAATTAATACAATACAGTACAGAAGCTTTTCTGTAACGTAGAACTCAAAAATAATGAGGATTAATGTAGGCAGGATATAAGCTAATACTACTATTAACTAGGATTATATTTATTTAAATTTCATCAGAGCCGGACAATATTTGGGAGACCTCAACCGAGTTTGAAGATATTCGAGTAAATAAGAACTGAATAGGAAGTGTTTGAACATTTGGGAGGGACAAACCATACTTTGTGATTTAAATGCTTGCGCTATTATATTCAGTTCAGATATTTACTCAAACATCTTCAAACTCGTTAAATATACTAATTTCGATGTAATCTTTCCGGTGGTGAGATTCATTTAAAGTTAAAATAAAATATGTTATGAATTTTATTAAATAAGACTAAATTTGCAGTTTACGAAAAGGCTAATAGAAGAGCCGTTGGGAAGGAAGTAATTTAGGAGAACTGTCAATCTTGAAATTGAACATTAACATTCGAGTTTCTGGAAAACTGCGAAAATAACAGTCAGAGATAGAAGTAATATGCTTTTCTAACTTTTTCGATAGAGGATGGCAAAGATTAAAGTGGATTACAAAAGCTTATTCTAGAAACTAGTAGTGAACCGATTTCAAGTTGCTAGCTCTAAATTGCTCTTAACAATTGGCCGTTAGCAATGATTGTCATAACTGTATTTTATGTGTTTCCTGAATATCAGTGAGATGTATAGTTTATAGTTTTAATTTCTGTATTTATTTATTTATCTATTTATAGTGCCTCAGTTAGTGAGAAACTAGCTGCTATCGATTCTGAAGTTTCTTCACCTAATATTCTTCCACAATGCAAACTTTATGTATGATTATTTCACTTCTAGGCTGCCCAGAGCTTTTTCAGGTTTTTTAGAATGTGTAAATGAAAGGCATAATTATAATACTAGATTGGCTGCTAGGAAAACATACTGCCTTCCCTAGATTTGAACAAACTATGGAAAATTTGGTCTTCGATTTTCTGGTGCAAAACTTTGGAATTCTATTAATGACGAATACAAGCTTCTGTCAAAACCGTCCTTTAAAAATTAT
This sequence comes from Actinernus sp. WN-2022, assembly GCA_030867875.1. NCBI lineage: Eukaryota > Metazoa > Cnidaria > Anthozoa > Actiniaria > Actinernidae > Actinernus > Actinernus sp. WN-2022. Next base: position 21,312,909 of record JAOWCC010001368.1, on the reverse strand, counting down.
ATTAAAACTGATATTATTAATTCCTACTGATGCTACCTATTATTTTTTGCCGAATTTTGTCTTTTTTCTTCTAGTTTAGTTTAGTTATATTTCATTTGATGTCTGTGTGCATATCTGCTGTATATATATGTATGTATATGTATATGTATGTATGTATATAAATTGTGGAAGGCTAATGTATAGCCACAGTCATAAAAGTGCTCAATGCGGATGCAGAGCGGTAATAAAATGTTAAAAACTTTAAAAATGGAAAAAAAAAAAATGTATGTTACTCGAGTTTCACGCTCGAAGCGATCATCAGCATATATATATATATGCAATCCATATATTGCTTATTGTTTCATAGAATTTGCAAATTGTAAGCTTACTTAATACTTGACCATACCATTGTAATTTGTTGTCTATAGTGGCAATCTGACACGATTAGTTTAACTATTTTCAGATTGCCAGTAACGGACATTTATATTTTAACTGTCATATAATTTATCAAGTGTGTGGTTACAAATAAAAAGTTGTTGTTGTTGTTGTTGACACTGAAATAAAGTTATTATTATTATTATAAGTATTTTCATCCACTCGATTCTTTGCCATCGTTTATGACAATTGTCCCAAAGTGTCCTCCAATATACCTGGAAATCATACTCTGCTAATCTGAGTAGCTATTTTTGTCTTTCGTCATGAGAAAATTAAACATATTGGAGTTGGCCGCGCCCCGGTAAGTAATAGATACGACTGTATCATTTGCAATGGCGAGTTATGTAATGTTTCATATGGACTCGACGCGTGGGGGGTTTCAAAGTATGTGTGCAATTTCAACTGCCGAGGTTATTTATTGTAACAACCTGACACCATAGACTATTATCTTTTGATTTCTCCGATCCTTCCAGTATCAACTAATGGAACAGTGAATGGCACATCAATCCAGCCGAACTCTACCACCATACCACCAAGTGTTGTACCCTCTCATATAATTAGCCAAGTATCAAATGTCACGGCCACGGCGGACAGTAAGTACACGCCTTCTGCTCGACAGAGCTGAACAAGAAGTCGCATGCGCGGGATCAATGTCGTCTCGTGTTTGTAGTACATTTTATCCCAGTGTTCAAAACTTAAACTACACTGTTCAAAACATGTATGATTTTCTTCTTAGTAGTCTGGTAAAAAACGTTCTGAGTCATGTGAAGCTTATTCTTGCAATAAAACTATTATTCTTCCGCCGCAAAAAACATGAAGATACTCGCAAAATTTTACAATTCAATCCATTTTGTGCTGTTGCTGTTCCCTAGTCCCCACGCAATCGCGTTATTTAGCTCTATCATTCTGCTCTACTGGTCTGAGTATTCTCTCCTTCACCACGCAGACGAAAGAGGAAGCAAGTTTGCCCTCATTGGAAAACTAACCAGCAACATTGTAGGTTCGGGAGAGCTTGTAAGGCATCCGCTTGCTTTTACCTTTTTATTTCATTAGAAAATGCGTTTTACGACATGTATTTTTTTCTGAACTGATGAGGTAAAGCAAATAATTGTTTACCGTATTCGACTCCCGGCCCACTGGTGGATCCAGGGTGGGGTTTTTGGGGTTGCAACCCCCACTATGGCAGAGTTGCTATTTTGTTGCTTTGATTTTTTTGGGAAGGGGGAGACAAGAAGAACAATCCCATATTAGTTTTTTTTCGGATTCTCGCTCAACCCCCACTTTGATAAAATCCTGGATCCGCCCCTGCGGCCCCTTGCTTTAGATTATATTTTGCATCTTTGCAAAAATGCATTTACGAATTAGCGCATGTAAATTATACTCGAGTTCACACTTATACTGAAACTGCGTAATACATTTTAATTATTTCCGGAAAATGAAGTTACTGTTTAAACTAACCCGGTATCCGCTTCTTTATGTCTTCCCAGATGTGTTTTTCCTGGAATTTAAAATATTATCACAGGAATGGAGCACAGCGCTAACAAGTAGGACAACCTTGACATTCGTATTACTGGCCAATGAGATCACGAGAACGGTAAGGACCTGAAGAAGCTCTACAATACTACTTTGCGTACACTTTGACAAGTTTTGACTGAAGAGGATTGAAAGTTCACCAATCATAATTCACCGGTAGCTTTAAAGTGCCTATAAGCCATACATGTTGCCAGTTATCTTTGATATAATAGATAAAGAATGAGTGGCCGATCTTTATACGATTTACAAACTCGAGCTGAAAGCGAGAGTTTGTAAATCGGATAAAGATCGGACACAAATTCTTTATCTTACTTATCAAACATCTAGATGTAGAGAGTCTTGTTTTCAGTTATTTTGGCGATACGACTTATTTTGGCCGAGAAAATCGAAGCCAAAGTTTATGTAAATCAGGACGAAATCTCTATCAGTTATCGGTCGGTGATTTCCTTTGTTTTTGCTTCATGAATTATTAATGAGTTTTATAATTAAAAGTCAAACTGGAAAATAAAATAACCGAATTTCAATTCGTTTATCAAGGAATCAAATTTCAATGACGTCATTTAAAGGATGCACTGTTTTTATGTCTGCTCCACTTATTAAACGATCATTCTTTGGGATTGTAAATATCGATCGAATGTGTGACACCTGAAGAACATTTCGTGGGGCTAAGCAGAAGTAGTGACGTCACAATTTCCAGCCGCGAGCAAACGACAAGCCTTGGAACGAGGCTACGCATCATAGACAAACTATTATCATAAATGTATTACTATTAAACAAGAAATGCCGGTATAAAAGGGTAAGCCCTTCCTTTTTTCAACCATAGCGAATTCGAAATTTTAAACGAGCGAATCAGTCTCTCCTGTTAAAATGCGAAATTTTGAGGGTTTAAAATCAAACAAGCCATCAAAAAGTGAAGATAGATATATAGATAACACTTTATTTAAAGAGGGTGCACAATTACAGTAAATACCTTATTCTCCCTTGTGGCCCTAACAAAAAGGATTGAAAATAACAAAAATACAAAGATCACCCTAAAAAAGTTTGAAAGCGAAAGCGATATATGAAAAAATATAAATATATATCCTAATTTACTTAGTTCGCGAAATATATATCATAGACCATTAATAAGTTTTACTAACAGGAAAATTATCGCCGGGAGTGTACTTAGACATTGAAAATTGGAAGTACAGTTTCTTAAGTGAAATTATTGATTTACAATCTTTAATATCATTCGGTAGAGTGTTCCACATGATAATAACTGAATAGAAAAATGTTCTGCAGAGACTGTTTGTGCGTGGGACAGGAAGTCTATACTTAGTATCAGATCTGGTATTGTACACAGAAGTAAATTTAAAAGACGATATAGAAGATATAGAGAATAATACATGGGCGCGCGGAGATATGTCATTTATTTTCGAGTTGAACACGCGAAGAAAAATCCCATATCTCCAAGCGTCCATGTATTATTTTATAAACAATACTTGGACCTGGGCCCGGTTGTTCGAAGCAAGGGTAAGCGCGTGACGTGGAAGTCGCTGATTGGCTGAGACGCGATATCCACACACGTAAAATTATCGTATTTTTACGTGTGTTCAGATACGATAATTCTCAGTGCTGGAAATCCTTGTAAAACACTGTAGTTTATAGAATAAAGTTGTTTATTAAAGACTTTAGGCGGTATTTTTTTACTGTTTACGAATTCTGTAGCCCGTACACTAAAATTTCGCACGATAAGCAATCAGTAGGGAGCACTCAAGCGGAGCATCACAGAGATGTTCACTCCACAAAGGCTGAGTGACAGCTGAAGGTGTCAGTGGCCTGGCCTGATGGCTCTTCCTGTTTAAGAGTTAGATATTACCTTAAGTTTTATGCTAAAAATCACGAGAAATGTTGTTGTAAGGTAAACTAATTTACGCCTGTCGTATAAGTATCATAAATTCTTTGTAGATAGATGAAGTGTACAGCAGTCGGAACGACACTCAATACAATGGGAGCCTTGTTATAGGATACAGGTATGTCGCTTGGTATTGTCGTACAGTTATTATTTGTAATCATTAGTGTGCAAGTCCGATTAAAGATTAATAGCTAGTATTATTTCATGTGCACTTTTCAAACGTCACGAGCACTATTAATCGTTAATCGAACGATGCACACTAATGATTACCGGTTAATAATATAGATGCGAAAATGAAAAGGTGACTGAATTAACTGATTAACTATTTTTTGCATCGAATTAACCGTGTTGGCACTGTTGTTAGTGGTTAACATGTCTATAGACCCATTCGAAAAATGGCGTCCAATTTAAAAAACTATTGTCCTGGTAACGTGAACACGAGGCTAGTCAGTTCACACAAAAGATTTTGAACGTGTAAGCGAGGCTAGTCAGTACTAAACAATAGTTAGTTAAATTGGACGCCATTTTTCGAATGGGTCTATGCTCAGCCAATCACAATTGATAGTGTTTGTATCTATATATTTATTAGACCTGATTGAGTCACACATTTACTGTATCTGATGCCGACATCAATTGCAATTGGCCTAATTCTAGATTTCCTTCCTGGATATCTAAATGGTTACTTTGTTTTGTTTTGCGTAGAGATACGGGAAGCCATCGGCTGGATTAGCCAAGTCAGTGGCTTCCAAAGAAAAGTATTTCTGATTATTTAGTCCAAGGAAAAGTTTATCATCATTATCGTAATGTATTTTTATGTTTGTTTTTTCTGATTGATTTTCTGTGTATAGATCTTCCGTAAAAAAAAACAGTATTAACTTGCCCACCGACGCAGACCTACACAACATTTTTACAGATACCATGCCCAAGGGTCTAGTGGTGATTTACTCACGCTCTTATAGTCACCTAGTCCCGGTGCCCGGGAGGCCAGCATCTGGACTAAAAGTCATCCAGTCCCGTTGGACCCTCGAGCATGTACAGAAACTAGACTTATATCCATTAACGTTCCTGTTTGATAAAGGCTACATTTTGGTCCAGCTCACTGACATATCATTTCTAGTAATTCTTCCAGGGAGGGTGTCTACGCCTCAGTGAAAGTGCAGTTCAAAAGAGGGGTTTCAGTCAATGTGTCTCTCATGGACCCTCTGATAGACTACTTGCGATCTGGAGGATCAGGAAGGCTCAAGACGGATATCGTTTTCATAAAGCTGAGCAAATATGGTAAGATTCAAGATTTAGGCAGTTTTGACTTTCAGTATAGCTCCAAACTGTGCGGGGAACCGGTCGGACTGTTTTATGTTAATATTTTTAAGTTTTGGCTGTATAAACGTTTTAACATTTAGCCCAGGGGATGTTATATAACGCCACCTGGGCATCCTTCATTATTAGGACTATAGTATGCCCCGTTCCTAATCCGCGCGGTGAACAGAACTCGAACAGAAGTCTCCGAAGTTTCGGCGAGTAAGGAGAGCCTAGTACATCAGTTGTGATGGTTGGCGAGTAAGGAGATATAGAACCTAGTACATGTCATGACTGTTGGCGAGTAAGGCAGTAAGGATATATAACCTAGTACAGGTCATGATGGTTGGCCGAGATGGGGCAGGGAAAGGGGAACATGCAGCCTTCATCACCCCTTCCATCCTCTCCTGTGGATCTCTTACCAATGCGCCAAATCAGTGTTTGAAATTGCTTCACAAACGAATGACAGTACCTATATTCCCTGGGGAAAACTCGCACTGATAACTGGTATATGGGAGTGTGCCGCCTCAAATGGTAGAGTGGTTTTAGAGCTGTTTTATTCTCGACTGAAAGAGGGTACATAATTTCAGGGTTAGGTCTGAAATAAGAGTATGGAAAACCATATATTTTGGTCTGAAATAGGGTTAGAGTTTTAAATCCCGGGTGGCACACCCAATCCAAAATTCAACAGAAATATATATTAGATGTCTGAGTTATCAAGACCTTATATATTATAAAATAATGATTCCAATGCTCTTTTCATTTTATGTATATATTTGCGCTCATATTTCAGTGTTCAATTCAAATAATTGTAAACTGACTTTTCTTATTTTCTAGCCGATTGCCTTATTTCCTATGTCGAGACCCAAGTGTGTCACTGCCCAACTAAGACATACAAACGACAAATCAAGTGTGCGGCGCCCGATGTGGGTGGAGGGGAGATCTGTCCGACGGATTGCGACACTGGACGCCAGGTGACAGGCACCAGACCGTGTACATGGGACGATCTAGATGCCGCCCTCTGTTCGACTGAGTGTCTCAAGCCAGCCATACTGATATATCTAGCTCTGGCTTTGCTAAACTTATTGTTATATAATTAACAATCACACTACGAGATCGTTATATAAATAGGCCGTGGGAGGGGGGAGGGGTGTAGGTACTCACAGGAATTTTGGGTGGGAGTGTGCCGTCCTGGTCTCCGGCTTGAACGAGGAAAAGAAATTCCCTGATTTCTCCGTTGGAAAACAATTTTTTTCTTCAAGGTAAAAAGGGTAGGGTTGACCGTCAGAAAACCTCGAAAAATACCCGAAAAATACCCTAAAAATACCAAACCGTGAAAAAATTCCCACCCTAAAATGTACCTCATGGTCTAAAAATCACCCTGAAAAACAGATTTCGCTTGGACAACCCTAGCCTGTGAACAGCCGTCCGTCTCCCCTCAAATACGGAGGTCTGTGTACAGGCTAGGACAACCCCTAAAAAATACCAAATCGCCGATTTCAAACCCTAAAAAATACGACGATCACCCCTACCAGCCGAATTTAGGAAGAACCCCCCCAAGGTCCTCACGTTAATGTTTCTAGTTCAGTTACGTAGTTTCTAGTTCACCAAGTCTTTAGGAAGTGGCTTTTTAAAGGTTTTATATTTACTTACTTTTATTCAGAAATACATTATTCTAAACAACAAGCAGAACGAATAATTTCCTATGGACTGGTGATGGGATCGTGGGTAAAACAGACTATTATACTGTGCATGCCGATTAACAATCTACGCTTGTCAATATATGATTAATAAAAACTCAGTCTAATTCTGGTAGTCGAAGGAAAACGGATACCGGTACTAAAAGGGTGAGTTTCATGGTCTTACATTTTTTTAGAAGGCTGTAAGAAGGAATCTTCCTCAATCCCTTGTGTTGGGGCGGAGCGGGTTTTGTCACTGAGTTGCTGGGGCGGAGCGGGTTTTGTTTTAAATTCGTTTCTGCGCTGGAGGTGGGCTAGGGGGGGGGGATTTTAGGGAATCATCCTCAGTACCACGTTAGCAGTTGTTTTTGACAACACGGATGCCACAAGCGCGCAGAATGACCAGCCTGAAGGTCACATTCAAATGAGGCACTCTTAAAATATCCTATTCAGATGTTGATTTAGGAGAAATCCAAAAGACCGGTGCTTTGCTCTGAGCCCTCGCCATGTGGGCTATGGATCTTGTGGACACGGCAGCCATGTTTAATTACAGAAGAATAAAAACCTTTGTTATCCCCCATCTAACCTCGTTCTGAAACTGCTCAGTGCGAGGCTACACGTGTGTAATCTATTGTTTCTAGTCAACATGGCCACCGTGCGATAAGAGAGAATTGTACTGTTGCTGCCTCCTCGACAGGCTCTTCTGAATGAGAATTCGAAGCACGCGGTCGGAGAAACTGGGACGAGCGCGCGAGGGTTGATGTTTTTTCCCCTTTCCCATCTTTCCTTTCGCGCCTTTCCTTTTCTTCCCAACTTTCCTTTCGCGCCCGTCCCATATCCAGCGAGTGAGTGACTGGGACGAGGCTAGTAGCCGTTTGTGCGAGCCCGCGTTCCGAAGAATGTTATTCAAACCTCATTAGTACCAGAAAAAGGTCTACAAAAATACAATTTCTAGTGCTAGAAAGCCAAACCAAAATTTTATTCCATAGAGCAATATTTTCTCAAGTTTAAAAGTTTAAGACTTTTAAAATGAGTTTCTCAAGCGTTTTTCAATAAACGTTACAACTGATATTAACAGTACTGAAACTATTTTGCATAGGTATGTAGGACACAAGTAAGCAAAACAAAGCAAAACCGGATCTCTTTACTTTTCTGGGATACTACCCACCCCTCCCTCCCTTGGATATGCATGTTAATTGTGATTCACTCTTTAAAGAAATAGGGTGACATGTGGGGGAGGGGTGGGGGTTCCCAGAAAAGCAAAGAGATACGCAAAGCCAAAATTCTGGTAAGCATGGAAATGAAGTCATCGTTAGTATGGGCTTCCTGTGCAATTGAAACCACAGGAAAACCAAGCTCTGTTTGTGTTTTAAATGATAAGGGTTTGTATGAGATTTTTAACGAGTATTTGGTTGTATCCGTTAGGCCAGAAATACTGAAATAAAATGGCAAGGCCTTCTTTCTTAGTTGGAGAGGTCGAGGGGTAAAATGCCCGGGGGGGGGGGGGGGGGGGGGGGGGGACTCCCATATAAAAGGGGTAGGGATGCTAGTCGGACATTTTCGATTTGACCCCTTAGAGGTACTAAAATGGGCGTGGCTCAAGCTTATTTTGACCCCTAAAAGATAATAAAAATGTAAATTGATAACAGCTTTTTTGTTCAATTGACACCTGACCCCTAAAAGGTACCGCTTTACATAGAAATGTCTGTGTTTGATGGTGGATACCCTAAGTGGTACCAAATTCCTGATTTTGACCCCTAAAAGGTACGACGAGCATCCATGTACCCCTCACATAAGGTATCCCCCCCCCCCCCCCCCCCCCCGGGGTAAAATGTCAACAGAATTCGCTGAAATTGCATACAGAGCCCAATGAAGTACAGATAAAGACTTCAGGGGAGTTTTCATTGATCTTATTTCAGTATTTCTGGCCTAACGGATACAACCAAATACTCGTTAAAAATCTCATACAAACCCTTATCATTTAAAACACAAACAGAGCTTGGGTTTCCTGTGTTGAAACACTTGAGCTCAGTCTCTGTGCGTTTCACTATGGCCTGGTTACTCAGTGTCACTGTTTGTTTCGGTGGTTTATATTCCTCTTTCACTTTCCCAAACAAAGCCTTTGTCAGATGTCCTGCTAAGCACGGATATATTTTACAGAAAGATCCCATGATTATTTTTTAAGGCGAACGAGAACAAGATTAGAACTAGAAGCTCGAGCTCACGGCTCACGCAATGTTGAAGTCATGACTCGTGATCACATCTCCACATCTTTGACAGTGACACTCGGTGACAAGAAAGCGAAATGAAGTACCTGTATTGAACTAGAAAAAGGTTATTCCTCTCAAAAGGTAAGAACATTATACAGGTACAGCTTTCTAGATCCGTACATGAAGTAGTTTAACAAAAATATTATTCAATAGATCACGTTCTTTAAGTTATGTGTAAAATAAGGTTATAAAATATATTGTGTTACAACTTAAAACATAATAATTAACTCATTTCCCCTAACGGGCCCTGTACGGTCTCCGACTTCATACTTGACGTAATATATTAATAATTGTTTCATAGCTTGTCTCTGTCTTTCGAAAAGGGTTTCAAATTAAAAGTAATCGAATAGCTACATGTACATGTAGATGCAATTGGATAAACTTATATATATGGTACAAAATAAGAACAACGAATTAAGTTCAGTAGTATGGGTATATTTTATTATTTTAAAGTAAAAAAGTGTATACTGGAATATCCTGGTGTATAGGCCTTAAAAAAAAAAAGAAGTAAAATCCACAATACCTGGCTAATAGCCAGGTTAGATTGATAGATAATTATGGTATACCCAATCTATATATCTAAAGGTGGTAATTTGCAAAGGAGGAGGCCATCACTAGGAATCTGCTAGTGTAGGTGGCTGTGTTCTCACACAATCAGATTAATGAAAGTGCATAAAAAGAAACTGGTGCAGGTGCAAATACATGTAGTGCATAATAATAGACAATGAATAACTAAGAAGTTTGTTAATTTTGAGGCCTGAATACATACATGTACATGTGTATAATTGAAGGGCTGTGTGAAAAAAATGGTGTGTCTCCTGATCACATTCTAAATTCTCCTTCAATTTCTTTGTTTTCTAAGGGAAAATTTAGAATGTGATAAAGAGTCACTTACACCCTTTTCTGCACACAGCCTTTCAATACTGTAATTATAATTTAAGCCATGATAGCTAGTACAACACTGATATTCCTATCACTGAATATACATATAGCCTGGTACAAAGGGCTACACCAAATGGCAACTGATGACTTCTACAAGTGCCAGAAGTGCAAAACTGAAGGATGATATCCTGACCCAGCTTGCTGAGCAAATCAAAGCAGTGAGTTTATTATTTACATTTGCTCCTAAGAATGTTCATTTCATTTGGCTACGATACTTGAGCTCAGCATGCATGATGTTCTTATATATTTATGCATTCTCAAACAGGATAAACTGCATTCATTTATAATTGAAGGGCTGTGTGCTAACATGGCATACATGTAAGTGCCCAGGTTGAGAATCTTGTGCAGTCTGTGCATCCGGTCAGTACATATGAATCCTTTCATTCTGCTCTTTGAAGCATTATTTCAGTCTAATAACACTGATCAGTTCAGTCTTCACAGAAGTAGAAGACAGAGAACGGAATAACAGCGCTGATATCAAGCTGATTTTTTTCATCGCTCTCAGTTTAACCTAGCCCTAACCCTAGAATCACTGACAAAAAATGTAGAATTTGTCAAAGTTTCAAACGAATTGACATTGGCCCTGAACCCACAGATCAGGTGTAATCATGTCTCCTCTTCATGGGTTATCTCGATATTTTAGGTCATCAGAAGATCTCCCAACAGCTTCACAAATACATGTAGTTCTGAATTCACGCAAGCTTCGAACCTGAAACTTTGGCATGATCATTTCCTGTTCTCTTTCCGCCAACCATGGATATGTTCTGTTTTGCAAATATTCGATCTAACAGTAAATATATTGAGTGCATTTAAATACTCAGGTTTATTTAAGCTCTCCTGCCTGTCCCGAGTAAAAATGGCGTATTCTAGATGAAATCTTGAACTTTAAATCAACTGGATAAGTGTTCGCTATGACGATTTACAAACGCACGCGGATATTGGCTGTAGTTGCATTATAATGACTTTACTCCTACCCATAATGCACCCGATATAGTTATATAGTTGAGGTGTGGGGGGTCAAAGTTTTTGCACTTCGCTGTATATATATATATATATATATATTTACATATATATAGTTACATACTGTGATACAGTCCCCATGTACATGTATATACATGTATATATAGATATGCATTGTGCTCTAAGAATTGAATACAATGTAGTTTAGCAGAATCATCAATGTACATGACATTATGTATAATTATTACATACAACTTGTAAGTATACCTACATGTATATTAATCCTTTGCAAATCTTTTCTGTTGCAGTTACAGCTTGGCCAGCAGAGTGCTGATGTTGTGGGAGATACTGAGTACAAAGTAACATGCAAACATATTCACCTGCAATGCCTCTTGGACCTACTGGATCACATTCTTCTTCATGGGTATAGCTAGAATAAAAAATTGGACACACTTTTTATATTAACTTATTGAAAAAAGAAATGTAGTTTTTGTTTTGTTGTGCATCTGTGTTCTTATACATGTATTTATATACATTTTGTACACATACATACAATATGTATGTATTTACCAGTCATCATGGACAGGTGATGCTTTTGAGTTTATGGATTTATTCTGTTTTACATACATGTACATGTACATACCACTCAAAAGTAGACTGAGGCTAGTCACCCTCAACCATGGTTGTCTCTGAGGGCCTACGATTTACAATGAATTGTCCATATCCAAGAAGATGTGAATTCGAAGGTCTAACCATGTGCAGTTTGAGAACGAGATTGTTTCACAAAGGCAGCACTTTCTACTCAGTTTTTTAAGACCCTGAGTGTTGGTCCGGCCAGGGTTTTGAACACAACTTCCTACACAATGGAGCAGAGCTTTAATAACCATTGAGATAACTGCGAGGTGCAGGTTAAACTGTGATGGGAGCAAAGAAATTAGATTAAAACTACATATGTATAAGTATTAATTGTAAACGATTGTAAATTGTAAATGTACACATTGTAAACGAGCTTATATGCTCATTAGTGACTACGTGGATAAATAAACTACTACTACTATATGTAACTGTATACTGTATGCCATGAGATATATTTGTACTGACATTCAAAATCATCCATGCAATACATGTTCAAGTTTAAATATATAAGTACTACATAGAGTACAGACTTATTCTTTCCAGTACAAAGTACAGAAGCTATACGTACAAATGTATGTGGACATGTGCAATATTATATATTTAACTAATGATAGTGTACATATATAGCGAGATACATGTCTCACATTCTTTATTATTATAAATAGTAATTGTCAGTTGATCTACATAAATTTGCAGAAGTTCTAATTTCTTATCAATTTATTTAATTTTAAGAACATTTTTGCTATTTAAATAAATAATAGTTGCTTGTACATATGTAAGTACAATGTACATACATGTATAGTGTTCTGTTGCACATTATCTTATTTTTAATGCTTTGTTTTAAATATTATTCAGTACTGACATTAGAATATAATTATTATTAAATTCATGACTTTGTACACTTTACTATATATATATATATATATATAGTAAAAAGTTTGATTAAAGTCTATCTGATGATCACGTAAGCGTGAAACTCGGAGTAACAGCTAAAGTGATGTCTTGCCTTTATTCTATCTACAACCCACAATCTATATATATATATATATATATATATTTCATTTGCATCGTATATGTACATGTACATCAATTGCTGTTCACTGTGACATATTTTCCAGGTTGCTGAATGTAGAGTATGGTTATTGGCCTTATGTTGTAAAGTTCACCCATTCAGAGACGATACGACTAATCTCAGCACATACTCAAGTCACCAATGATCTTGACAAAGGTACATAATTGCACTTAATTGTACATAACTATGACTTTGTATTAAATATTTTCAAGCATACGATGTACATACATGCATATATCTATTTTAAAAATGTTGTGTGATGCAATATATGGTTTTTACCTACATGTACACGTAGGTAAAATGTAATTTTGGTGTACCAAAAATAAATTCTCCCAAAATTTCACCCTAAAAATAAATGCACTAGTGGATGGTCGATTCTGACTCATTTTAGGACCTCCAGCCCCCGTGTTGGTATTGTCCTTGGACATTATCTGATCCTTGAAGCTCACAGTTTCCCTTGAGCTTCGCTCTTGGGAACTGTTCTCTTCTCAGAACAGATAATTATGTCTACGGATGAAATATCAGGGCATATTTCAATGCCGCAAATAGGTTATTGTATTTATAGAGTATAAAATGCCAATAAAATACCTGTAATATACAATGCATGTCTGCATACATCAATATCTGCTGGATTGGAGTTTGATCTTTTCTAATGTTATTATAATTCCCTGTATTGTTTAAGGACGGGTATGGGTTTTTATGGCCATCAGTGAATGTGTACTTGAGAGCTACATCAGGATGTTTATAGATGGACAAAAGACAGCCAAGAAGTTCTACTCGAAGTAAGTTTCATGTACTCTATGAAGTCTGTGCTATATGTAGTGTTTACAACACGAGCAAGAGTGTTATAGTGGCCTATACAATCCGAGAGCTAGAGCAGAGAGATTGTACATAATTTGTATCTGTAGGCCGATACAACACTCAGGTGAATGTTGTAAACTACATGTACTTGTAAAATAAAATTATATAATATTTAAAAAAAAGAACATTAAATTTTGATGTAAAATGTAAAAAGAGAGTTCAGCTCTATAATTTACTTTAATACAGTCATGCGCTTAGGCTCAAAAAGCAGGTCGTACATTGATCAGACTGTCTCTATGACATGTATCAATAGACAAGAATTTACCGGTACCTTGATATTTTCACCCAGCTGGGATAGGGGAAGTCAGTGATCGGAACATCAGTCTCTGTATCAGTGATACAAGAGTATCAGTGATACCGACAGTGATATTTTATTACCGGTAATCAGTATCTGTATACATGTATATATATCTGATACAACACTAATGTTTTATTAATCATTACAAGTTGTATCAAATATACAGAAACTGATGTTTTATTAATTGGCCAGTTCTGTATCAAACAAATGCAAAGTTCTGTATGTGGGTTTACAGTATTCATGTGACTCAAATTCTAGCTGTGTTGGAGTGGTTTAGCACCCTTATGAATTTTTAATGCATTTAACAATGTTTTTTTATAATCCCTTGTGTAATGTCTGTTTCTGAATTTCTACCATTAATTACACCATTTGTATGTTAACACTTACAAATGTATTCATGTACATGTATATGCTTGTCTTAAAGAAAGTTATTGTCCCTAAGTAAAAAATGAACCTAAAACTTTAAATATATAATACAATGGAAAATTAAATATAAGTAAGCGTATTAATAGCCATGTACGTACATAGAGTTTTGGTAAGATGTTTAGAAGGTTGCATACAACTTTTACAGCTTGGAAAATCTTATCGACAGATGGGTATATTTCCTAGGTCCCAGTCCCTAAATACATATACATCCCTGGACACACAACTAGTGTTTGTTGGATACAACACATATTTAATTCAACACTGATTAATAAAACATCAGTGTCAGAGGCAAACTCTAAGTTTTATGTTTTTCATGATAATTTTATTTAAAAAATTCAGAAAGTTAAAAAAGTTTAAAAAGTACAGAGTTTAGCAGTAAAATAATTTACATAATTTGTATCAGTGTTATATCGGACCTACAGATTCTCGACTGCGGCTCAGATATGTATTTAGCAAAACAATCTATAGTACGTACATGTATAATTCCAAAATTGCACATCAAATGAACACCAAAAATGTGGCATGTGTACACATAAATTTGTTTCTTGTATAACATGCATTACAAAATATTTCATTCTTAAACAGGCACTCATTCCTGAGAGACAGAGAGGTAAGTAGATAAATATGTGTATAATAAATAACGCCATTACAAGATTTCAAAGTACATGTACATAACTTGGCATTTTCAAGCTTGCAAATAAAGTGCAGTGGTTAAAGTGAGTGCAACCACATGTACGTGTATGTGTACTATATAAGTTTTTATAATATAGATACGATAGTACGCGCGCTCTGATTGGCTAAAAAGCCATGTTTTATCAGAGTATATAGCATGGCTTGCCGTGTTTTATTGTTTTCAACTGGCGGTTTCCTTTCATTGCGCGTGTAAATCTATATTATAAAACAGATAAAGAAGCCTTAAATCCATGTTTTATACTATCAAAAACACTCAGGTCATTTGAGAACACTCGAGAAATGTTGAAAGCACGCGCCTTCGGCTTGTGCTTTAACATTTCTCTCGTGTTCTCAAATGCCCATCGTGCTTTATGATAGTATAAAACATGGCTAAGGCTTCTTTATTTGTTAAATATAATAATCAGTCTGAAACGCACGCTCTGATTGGTCAAGAGCCGTGTGTTATTAGAGGACACACATGGATGGCGTCATGAGTGCACGCAACCAATTTCTCAACTCGTTTTGATTTGATATTTTCATAGTTTTTAGTTTGCAATTATTATTTAAAACAAATAGATGCCATGCATCTGTCCTCTTTATATAAGCTTTTATAATATAGATACGATAGTATGCGCGCTCTGATTGGCTAAGAAGCCATGTTTTATCAGAGTATATAACATGGTTAGCCGTGTTATATAGTTTTCAACTGGCGGTTTCCTTTCATTGCGCGTGTAAATCTATATTATAAAACAGATAAAGAAGCCTTAAATCCATGTTTTATACTATCATAAAACACTCTGGTCATTTGAGAACACTCTAGAAATGTTGAAAGCACACGCCTTCGGCTTGTGCTTTAACATTTCTCTCATGTTCTCAAATGCCCATCGTGTTTTATGATAGTATAAAACATGGCTAAGGCTTCTTTATTTGTTAAATATAGATGCACAGATGACGCCAAAACGTGAAGAGAACATCAGTTACGTTACTCGACTGCGACTCGTGGCACACTTCTTTGTTCTCGTCACATTGTGACGTCACTGTACATCTATAAGAGGACACCTGCACGACAGAATGGATTATGTTTTTAAAGCTCGTGTAATTTATAGTGTTTACTAACTGCTCGATTTTCACTGGTTTTGAAAACGTTCCAAAGGTTTTGTTAAAAGTGTGAGTCAAGTCTGAATTATGTAAATGGTGTAAAGTAATACATACAGTAGTTGCTAATCGCCGTTTTCAGCAAATGAAAATATTTTTTTTTAAGCACAGTTATTATAAACAACTTTCTGTGTAATAACATGTAACTCCAAGCTACCATGTAATATTCTGTTTATTTTTCACCAAGCTGTATTAATTATCGGGTTTTACGCGAGACATGTACGTGTGACGTCACAGCCGTGTAATATTCTTTTTATGCCGCACGAAAAATACGAGATTTAATGACTTATTTTATTTATTTATTTATTTACTTCGGCCATAATAGATGATACAAAATAGAATAAAGTAAAATATTCAACAAACAAAACACAGAGGCCAGGAGAACCAACACAGCGTTAGCCAATTACGTTGGTTTCCTATAAAAAATAAAATTACAATAAATGATCTAATTATAATACTTAATTCAACCTAAAATCAACATTCTTGCCTGGTGACATTTCAGACCTAGGGTTCTCGATGTCAAAATATTAATACAGAAGTGATGGCAGCTCAGATACGTAATATTTAAATAGTAATGACCTAAACTTAGGTAAAGAGATATCTGATTTACGCAGTTCGTGTGGAAGTGTATTCCAAGATCGGGAAGCTATTATAAAATAACTATTTTGGTAACACAGGGACTGAATGACTTACACGTATCGAATAACAAAACGTTCTTTGGTTTACATGTAAGATTATTCATCATTATTTTTGTCCTCACAGAGACTTGCTCTTCTGCTAACATTGGTGTCTG
The DNA here is from genome assembly GCA_030867875.1 of Actinernus sp. WN-2022. Lineage (NCBI taxonomy): Eukaryota > Metazoa > Cnidaria > Anthozoa > Actiniaria > Actinernidae > Actinernus > Actinernus sp. WN-2022. The sequence goes on along the minus strand of JAOWCC010001368.1, from coordinate 21,296,008 downwards.
GCCTGGACTTTATTGTTGTTGCTCTTGATCAGGTATTAACTACTATTATGGTTTATAATTTTAAAGTTACAAGAGCATCCTAAGAACACACGATTTCATTGGCTAAAAGGGATGAGCCCGAGCAGGAGAAATACGTGATCAAAATCGAGCCAATCATCAGCAATTTTAAAGTAATGTTCCAGGTTACAGCGATTTTTAACTCGTGGATATTGCGTTAGCAATCCACGAGTTATTGGTATGGGAGAAATCATGTCACTCGCTCACTCACTCCGTACGGTGTTAACAAATCGATATTATCATTATTACGCGTTTGGTGTTTTTCACTGCCGCTATCGCTCGTAAATATTCGTTGGCCGGCGTACATGTAACTACATGTAGTTATGATTGACGGCGACGTAAACACAAAACGTTGGTCGACCTTCGAGTTCTCAGTCCGCATAATATTGCAAATCGCTATAAAGAACGATTTGCATGAACGGCAAAGTATTTATATTTTCATGGAGCGGTTTTCGATTGATTATCGTAAAACCAAAATCAAAGTAATTACAGAGCCAATCACGGGAGCAAGTGAAATCGCAATGAGCCAATCACAGGAGCAAGTGAAATCGCAATGAGCCAATCACAAACTGAAGTAATTCGTGATTGTTTTTAATTGACCAATCATGTGGCAAAGTAAACTCAATCGTGGATAACTCTCGCTAAGACGAAAATTGATTGTGTGAATTTGTGCTATATAAATGAATACCTTTACGGTACCGACCAAGCAAGCGAGCTTAATAGATGTTTATTATGCTTCCATCTTGCGGTTATGACCCTCAAAGTGACCAATCATAGCGCACGAAATTAACTAACGATATATAGAGGATATTACATGGCCGCGCGGAGATACGGATTTTATCTTCGAGTGTGGATGAAATATCTTACGAGTGAGCGCAGCGAGCGAGTAAGATACTCATCAACACGAGAAGATAAAATCCGTATCTCCAAGCGGCCATGTAATGTTCTGTTTAATATATAATTATTGATGAAATACTAGTTTCAATCTCTTACTAAAAAGGCTAGAAATCTTTGAAATCGAGTCATTTTTCAAAAGTGATATCTTCACGTGTGAAGATATCATTTATATCTTCACGTGTGAAGATATCACTTATTAGAAAGAAATATACACTGGTATTTCATCGAAAATTATATATTAAAATAATGTATCTTACTTGTGTTAAATGAAACTACATGTATAATAAAATATGTCTAAGATTTGACATTGATGGAAAACGTAAAATTGGTTTACGTCACCGATACCAGATGTTATTCTTTCCGCTGACAAACCCATTCGCCGCGAGAGTCGAGCCACGAAGTCGCCGACCTTCGCCACTCGACCTCTCGTGGCTTCGTCGCTCAGTGTGTCGATACGTCACTGACTTAATTAAATATAGCTTAGTATTCTGTAAATAATACTCTGTGGGATTTACAGAGGTATCCAAATGCATCGAATGCTGCGTTTGGATTGGTTAGCACCCTGAATTATTAATGTATTAAGATGAATTAGATGTCTTATGTTACTTTTTGTCTTCAGGACACTCCATATCTCGGTTATGGTGCACTTGGACTTGACAAGCCAAAAGGTAACATTTTATAGGAAACATTCATATATTTTCTAGCAAGGAGGACGCGAAAAGATGATTTTCAAATTCTTCTCCGATCAGTTCTTACACGGCAATACTAATACATTATTCAATTCCACAAATATGTACAATTCATAACACAACGTTCATTGTATGTACTGTTTAATAAACGAGCAGTAGTTTTTTTATCAGATTTAAAAACACGAGGCAAAGCCGAGTGATTTTTGAACTGATAAAACACGTGTTTATTAAACGGCTTCAGAAACGTTACTTTCAAAAATGTAAGAATGTTCTGAAATGTTGTCGAAAAGCCTATTGCTTCAGTGATCAGTGAGGCCTATTGCTTCAGTGATCCATCTAGAAATTTAGAGCAGTGAGTGCCGTGAGTCCTAGGACTCACAAGGCTATCAAAGTGGGTCCCAGGCCAAAACAGTGAGTCCCGTCCATTACCTCGTGCGAAGCGAAGACGTAAATATAAGCTCTACATGAACATGAGTCACCGCTATCTTTTTTTTTTTCTCGTAGTGACCGCTGTCCACCAGTTCCGTATATACACAGGCGCGACACAGCGAACGATACTGCTGATTTGGCGTTTCAATACGGAATTTGAATGTGATTATTTCAGGAGAAAAACTAGCCAAATACAATGTAAAGCATACTTCAGTACAATAATTATAATATTAGGAAGGGAGAGTTAAAATCATTGCGTCCAAAGGGACGCACGTTACGACTTGTGTTTTGCATATTTTGGGAATTTGGTGTAGTCTGCGTCACGAAGATGCGCAGTTTGCACAAAAACCTATCACAGCGAATCTTTCTATATTTCCGGCCTCAGTGTAACAGTGAAATCCGTATTGAAATCTCAGGCCTCTATCGGGTGAAGCAGGTAGCCCTGCGATCCACTATACCCCTTGTTAGTAAGTCATTTGGCTCATGAATAGTTAATGATATTTGAAGCCCCTGTTATATGTTGCACATTATCTGATGCAGAATTTCATTTTTTTCTTTCAAATATAGCTATGAATAGAATTCATTCCTCACAAATCACTGGCTCCAACAATGTCTACATCGAAAACCGACCATGCCACTCTAGAGAAGGAAGCATAAGTATTTCAAGCAGTGTATCAAACTCCTCGACGATTACCGGGCCTACTAGTCCCGCAAGTACATGCCCGAGTGATACTGATTCGGTTGATACCACAGTAGAAGTGTTCTGTGAAAGAAAGGACACGCTTTCCAACTCTAAGGACATCAGCGAGGATGATAATAAAAGAATAACCAAACAGAATAAGGTTTCAAACGGAGATAGAGATTTTGCACAGGAAGCACATAAAACAAACAGTGGAACAGTAGATGAGAAACTTTCCACTTCTTCCCAAGCAGCAAAAGACATTTATAGCAATGTGACTGTCAGTTCATCGAACTCTAAGGCCGAGGTAAATGGAGGACAATCTTCCAGTCGTCCTCCCTCTACGGATCAAGAGTTGTTAAGGTTTATGGACCCAATGTTTTCACCTGTCGAAGAAGGCGGACTCCACGCCTTTAATAGGAGTATTAGTGGAGAGTTTCGTCCTCGCTTTGGAAGTAACTTATCTGAGATTTCAATGGACGAGGTTGAGATTGTTTTTCGACATGACCAGAAGAAGACTAGAAGACCGTACAGACCAGGATCTTCGAGGAAGAAAGAACACAGGCGCCACGTCGTGGGAACTGAGGGGCCTGCATTCGATGAGTCACTTGTGACAGTTGGTGGCAGCGAGAGGATAGACTTGAATCGTGATGGCGAAACTGAGGAGCAAGGTTTGTTTTGTGACTAGAGGGGGGGGGGGTTAAATTGTCGACATTAGGGCCCAGTTCCTCAAACCAAGATGAAACTAATCCGGGATTCAAACAGGGCTTGCGATCCACCAACCGAAAAAAAATGGCGGCTCCACATTGGACCACAATCCCTTGCGAACCTAACACACTCAAAATAACACGTAGACAATCTCTGTTCTCTTCCATGACAGTGTATTGATCGTTTGCATTGACGTCACAAAAAAAATTACCTCAAGAAAAAACTTATATTAGTAAAATATTTTTAATGCTGTGTATAGAGCAGGTAAAAATATAGAAATGACAGAAATTTTGGAGCAATAGAGTACTTCGTAACCGAGCTGTCGGCCAAATAATATTCGAACAATTTAGTGTAATTAGTATGCAGCGGCCATGTTGGTGTACAGCTTTAGTACACCAAGATGGCGGCAAAAACGTACTCTACAAATAAAGCTGTTTTCCCCATCAATATGATTAGCATTCACTTCACAACACTTTAGATATCACTTTTAAAGGTTTATCAAGTCTAAAATTTGAAATTGGCCGAAATTTATGGATTTCCTTGACATTTAGGAAACACTCTGACCTGGGCTGTCACAAAATTCAAAGTACTGTAACTCAAAAACAAATCACCGAATCGACGTAAATTTTACGGAGAATACTGAGAATACCGATATCTAAATCATATTAAAAGAACAGCTTCATATATATCTCATAGTTTAGATTTTAGCATTTTGATGACGTCACATGCAAAGGGTCTATTGGCAACAGCACTTGTACTGTTTTGTTTTGAAGATTTCAAACCTCTCTACGGCGATTTTATAACGGATTTAAAGTTTTTCGTGCGCAAAGGATTGTGGGTAAAAGTACAAGCCGCCATCATTTTCGGTGCGGCGGATTTGACACGCGTACTCGCAAAATTGGTGTAGATTTGTAGACATGCGAGTAAAATCTCATGACAACTTGCAACTGTTGCTAGTAGAATCTTGCTGAACTACCGTAGAATCCCGGTTATAAGCCCCCCCCCGGTTATAAGCCCTCCCGGTTATAAGCCAAAACCAAAACCACCCAAAACCACCCAAAAACCCTTACGAAGTTGTATAAGTCCAGGGCTTATAACCGGGATTCTACGGTATTTGGTGTTACTATGTGTTGTTGTTAACAGATCAGACCGTGCTGTTGGCAAAAATTAGTGGCAACTAGCAACAGTCGTGTGTTGAGGAACGAGTCAGTAGTACTTGTACTTTTCTACTTGTATTCCTAGAGTAGGTAACCACACCTATTCACCGACTAAAAAAAATTCGGTTAAAACTTAATCCAGGATTAATCGTACTTCGAGAAACTCAGGCCCCAGTACATGTATAATGTAATTTGACTGAAGGGGTTTAAAAGATAGTTTGGAAGCCACGTGTACGTATTTCAATCATACTGAAATTCTTCACCGTTGTGGAAAGAAGAGGCTGATGTAAACGTCATATATTTATTGTAATCTGATCATTATATAAAGTTGATAACATAGGGGAACATAATTATGCTTCAAAGGGAGTGGCGATATGTTTAAATATTATATGTAATAGATACAGAATGAGTAGCCGTGATTTATCGGATTTACTAACTCGAGCCGGTGTCGAGAGTTTGTAAATCCGATAAAACACGAATTCTGTATATGGCTTATCAAACGTCTAGATGTATAGAGTCGTATTTTTCAGTTATTTTGGCGAAGCAAAAGTTTCTGCAAATCAAGACAAAATCCGTATCAGATTACTCGTCGGACGTTGATTTCCTTTGTTTTTCCGTCATGCATTATTAATGAGTTTGATAAACAAACAATGTATATGTTGCAGTTGAAATTGACCATTCAGTTCAATTTGACCATGAGTCAAAACAAACTAGTTCAATTTGACCATTGGTCATATTCAACTAGTTCAATTTGACCTGGTCAAACTGACCCAGGTTTCGCTATCAATGATTCTAAAACAAATTCACTCTCCCCTTCCTGGCGGCCGCTTCGATATCCGTTTTCTGCGATAAGCACCCTCTACCGCCTGTAGTTTTGTTACACCATTCAATATTTACATTTTCCATTTTCTGTTGCTGTTAAAAAAAAATTGAGACGCATTATGGATCCACAGCTGTTTTGTCCATATAACGAAAATAACCGTAAATATTAGGACAGACATAAAAAAGTATTTTTTTAACAATCGTCGATCGGAGTTGTAAGTGGAACATTTGTTCCCATTTATTTGTCGAACTACGTCAGTATAATGAACATTTATTACACGGAAAGCTTGTTTAATACGGCTGTGAATTTTTACCCGTCAACTGACTCGTAAAAGTACCCTCAAGTAACCTCGATCAATTGTTTTACTGGCTGGCGGATAAAAAATAAATAAACACTCTCCGTGGCAGTTCATTCCTCCATCGTCAAGTAAAGTGATTGAACTGCATGAAAACGAGGCTAACGGAGACTCCGGCGAGCGACACTACGACAGTCAAAGTACTGTACTGTACATATATATATTACACGTTGGTACAGCGAATTTCTCGATTTGTTTGTATAGGTAATCAAATGGGGACGAGTGAATTTAGGGATAAATTTCACGCGTGTTTATCAAATCGAAGTAATTACGTAGATTTTGACAAACACGCGTGAAATGTATCCCCTAATTAGGCGCACTATTTGATTACCATTAATATTATAGAGGGAAAATTACGATGCAGAAAAATATATTTTAAGCGCGTGTAGGCGGCGTTTGAAATTTCACACTGATATGAAATTATAAATTACGCGTGAAATTTCAAGTTAAAATTATCCCTAATTTGTCCTCTATTGATAAATGCCTTGTTTGTTTCATATTTGCGGCGAGTCACCGTTCGCCTCGTTTTCGTAAGCGCTTCACGTGAATATTCAAATTGTCGGAGGGAAATGTGAGCGGGAGTCCGTTAAGTGAAGTCAGTTACTCGTTCTGAGGGCGCATTTCGATCTGGGGAATCAAAATCGCTTATTCAACGAGGAACTAACCACCTTTATTCATTGTTAGGAAAGTTATCTAAACAAAATACGAATGCATACAATGAGCTCAATCATAGCATTTTTCACCAAAGCATTGTTGATCATATATAATTCCCCTGGTAAAACGCAAAACAATAGCTGTTTGATTGGTCCATTGTTAATGTCTTATTGCAAGGATTTTGGTTGTCAGCCAGTTCAAAGTTCCCAACGATGCTGCAATAGAACAATTTGGAAAGGGAAGTGATAGAATTCGAAAAGTCTACCATTCGAATCCAGATAAGCGCTACCAAAATATTATTGTATGTGTAGTTTGTTCCCGTCTATGATTTCAAGACTAAATTCATAAATTATATAAATGTGGATATATAATGTATAAGTTTATTCTATAAGACACAGGATGTTCAGGGTAATTCAGCTGGGTGGTTGACCGCGGCATAGCAAAGATAACCGATCTACTTGTAACTATGAACTAAGCGAGGTTTTTGTCCTTCCATTTTTGTAGCTAAACGTGCGGTCTATATTCGTACGTCGTCGGTCGTCGGTCATGTCTGACTTCGTGGGCGCTGACTCCGAGAGCCTGGGTAGTAGCGTAGTATCGGGTGATTCGCTGGACCAGTTTTGTCGCGATGCAGACTTTGGTTCTAGTTTTAACCTGAGTACGGAACTAGCTGACCAGTCCACCTTGCTCGAATGCCACAATGAACAGCCCTCTGTTGTGGAAGCGGAGAAGAACGAGGACGAGTACACCAAGAGAGAGAAGGCGGCGAGTGTATTGAATACCGAGAGTGAAGATCATGAACAAGGGTTGAAGAAAATGGAAAAATCGTCAGAATATGATGGTGAGGAACTGAATTGTGGTCTTTGTCTTTCTTGATCTATCTGGTCATGCATGTGAAACATTTTGGGCTGACAGTACCTATTGGTTAATTTAGAAACTGGGGCCGAGTTTGCAAAGTTTATTAATATATGATAATTCTTACAGGTGTACCATCAACTGCGAAAAAAGTTAATCTAATTAAGAAATGACCCCCGTCACAAGAAAGAACACAACATAATTAGTAGGTTTACTGAGTTTGAGAAGGATATGGTAAATAGAAACTGAATAGCTGGTTTTCAAACATCGCAAAATAAGAGACGTCTGTATGGGTTGGAGGGACACTTGTCCCTTCAAACCATACAGACGTCTCTTATTGTTGCGATATTTGAAAGCTCACCACTTCGTTATTATCAAACCAAATTTCCTCAAACTTGGTAAACTTACTAATTCTGATGTGCTTTTCTTGTGATGGGGGTCATTTCTTGATTAGGGTGTCTTTGCAAACTCGGCTGTTATCGCCGAAAAAAGAACAAGAAGTCTATAACTTGCTGCCTTTGTGGTGACGTAAAGTCAGTCGCCTCAGCCAGGGGTATACCGACATACCTTTTTAAAATTACCCCAAATTCCCAAATTTAATACGAGTTTTGAGACAGCTCCAGAAGACTTTGTGACATTCACATCATATGTCAAAATCATACCGTATACTTTACACCAGAAAATCCCAAAATTTAATATACAAATACCAGGAGCCCATTACCCGGAGTGTCCACCTGTAGTATATAGGTATCACATCGTTTACTCGCTTCGTGCTATATTTAGAATGATTTCCCGCGAACTGAATACTGCAAAGCGTTGAATTCTTCCCTTTCCGTCATTATAATATGAAAGCTAGCTGAACGACTACAAGCATGACGTCAGTTGTGCTTTTTTCAGGGTCGAATTTGATGGTTCCCAAACTGGGGTGTGAGGGAGGCGCGATCACTTCCGCGAAATAATTCTATATTAAGCACGAAGCGAGTAAACGATGTGATACAGAGATAGTATGGGAGATGGACGCTCCGCATAATAAGCTTTTGTAAATACCCAAATCATTTGTCTGAATATACAGTATTCTTACATTTAAAGTTTCAATGTAAGAATACTGTATATTCAGACAATTTAAAAACCCATGTATTCCCCAAACCCCTGGTCGAACCAGTAAAGTATAATTTCTATCGCTTTGTGAATTGTTCAGGGATAATACTCGGACTTCCGACAAGACCGTCACTGGCAGAGTCATCAGGATCACTTTGTGATGTCAGGTGAGAGAAAGTAACGACGCAGTTGACTCTTGTTACTTGTTGGGTCACGTCACTTAGTCTGCTAGCAACGTAAGAAAAAAACCTGAGGATACACAGACCCGTTACATAAATGGCGTCTAATGTAAATAGGTATTGTCCTGGAGACTTTAGCCTCGTGTTCACGTTGCCACACAAAAGCGTTTTCACATGAATGTGAGACTAAAGATTCCTAAACAATGATTATTAAAACTGGACGGCATTTATGCAATGGGTCTACAGGCCATTTTGACGATGTTGCGCGCGCATTGAGAACAATATACATGCAATCAAGAAAACAAAAGATTGTCATGCAACATTGAGTTTCGGCGGGCCACATTCTGGTTTTTGGCGGACCACATGCTTTTGTTTTCAATGCGTGCGCAACATCGTCAAAAATGTCATCAACTAAACAACAACCACCACACCCAACACATCGTTTTGGACATCGATGTGTTGCCGTTCAGAATGCAATCAAAGGGGATATTCCAGAACACTTTAATATTTTCAAAACTACTTAAGTCCAGTCGCAATGGTCATAATACTAGGAACGGATATCTGCTGAGACTCCCCAAGCCGAGGACAGAATGGGGAAGGCGTGCTACATACTTTAGGGCAACAAACGATTGCCCTAACGATTGCCAAATGAATTTAAAAAGCCCATGCCTAAGTTGATTTTTAAAAGAAATATAAATAAGTTTTTAATTAATCAGTATTTATGCTAGTTTTATCTTTTTATGATCGTTCTTTCTTATTAATATTTTTATCTATTATTCTATGTCCATTTTGTCTTTTTTATTTTTATTTTATGTTATAGAGGACCCTCCTGAAAACCACTTTTGCATAAGTGACGGAGGCCTCCTCTCAAAATATATATTATTATTATATTATTATTAAAGCCGAGATGGAAATTATTATGTTTACCGAGTTTGAAGATATTTGAGTAAATAATAACCAAATAGGAAGTGTTTGAAAATATTTCGTGGGGCGGCGTCTCCCCACACCATACTGAACTCCCTTATTTTTGTGATTTTAAATGCTTGCTATTCAGTTCTTATTTACTCAAACATTTGCTTATATACGGGGGGGGGGGGGGGGGGGGGGGGGGGGGTGTCTTTTTGGAGGGAAATTTGCATTTCAAAATATTCGGTGAACTGCGGTCATTAACTGATGTCTTTGAACCTTACAACTCTCTGAGCATAGCAGCAAGAAGCTTTATTGCAACATGATTACAGCATGTTTTGTCTATGTAGCTGCTCAGGAGCCCATTACCAGGAGCGTCCATCTCCCATACTAGCTCTGTGAGTCAGCGTATGACCGGATTGAGCTATATTTAGAACAGATCTCACGGGAGTTCACGTGCCCACACTTCGGGAATCCAATCAAACCATAGTCAGGACAATGCAGCGTTAGTAAAATCACCTCAAAGAACAATAGATCATTCTTAATCTCGATAATTACGGCAAGCATATGCACGATCGCAGCAAAGTCAGAATGCAGTTAGCCGGGATACATGTTCTAAAAATAGCTCAAACCGGTCATACACTGACTCACGGGTATAGTATATATGGACGCTCCTGGTAATGGGCTCCTGAGCTGATATAACTTTGCGCCGTAATAAAGTTCAGCAACGACTACATGGCTAGCGATGGCGAAAACTAAAATCACAAAATGGTTATAATCCTTAAAATAAGCCTATGGGCTTAAATTCGGGGGGCTTATTTAGGGAGGGTTTTTGCGTTAAAAATTTAGGGGGCTTATTTTCAGGGGGGGGGGGGGGGGTATTTTCGGAATTTTACGGAACCTTTGGCTTACCAAGGATGATTTTAATTTCTTCAGTTTTTAATACCACTCGAAGGTGGACGGAAAATCTCAACGGGCTTAAAGCTCCTCTATAGAGGTTTCCGAGGGCCTACGATTTATCGTCCTTATCCGAGAAGACGTGAAGGTCTAACCGACCGTTTACTGTATTATGTAAAGGCAGCACCGAGTAGACGTGAAGGTCTGACCATCAGCAGTTCGACAACGAGATTGTTTCACAAAGGCAGCACCTTCTGCTCAGTTAGTTTAAAACCGTGTTGGTTCCGGCCGGGGTTTGAACCCTCGACCTCTCGCTCGCCAGACCGGAGCTTAAAGGGGCAGTGTCAACCAAAAAGGGCATGTTGCTTTCGTCACCACAGACAAAAATAACTACTCAGACAAGTAGAGTATGTATCCCATGAATACTTGACGTGAAAATCTGAGCCAAGTTCGACCAAGTATTGCAAAGATTCGAGTGGATGAAAAATGCTTCATTATAGAGAAATTTCAGAATAAAATTTGTAATCATTTTAAATCTTTGCCATCCTCAACTAAAATGGTTTGGAAACCATACCTGAACTTCCACAAGGTATTTATTTTCTATCCCGGAACGTTATTTTTTCAATTTCGTTTAAAGAAAATATGAGGTTCAGTTTGGTTGACATTGCCCCTTTAACCACTGAGCTAACTGGGAGGTGGTAATTTGAATCGATAATGTTCTGTTGTAGTGGAGTATGTAATTTCTGACGATTGAGCGACGCAGAAGCAATATAGTCAGAAATTGATATTCTGCCGGCACGGTAAAGAGGTATGGGGAGGAGACTATAGCATTATGGGTAATGCTTCTAGCATATATAATGCTTCGAGCGGGAAAAGTAGTCATTCTAGGCCAGTCAGCTCCACTTTTGTTTCTAATTTATTTTAGTTCTCTTATTGATTGTAGTACGGCTACTTTGTTTTGACTTAGTAAGTCGATTGTTAGTTCTCTAGCCCTCGGAGAATTCGGGTAGCTGCATTAGGTCGAGGAGTACGTTTCCGCATTTCCCCACGTTTTTTGACCACAGCCCCAGGGTGGTGTTTTCGTGGTTTAAGCGGTTTTTCGTATCTGGCAGTTTCCCATTAGTTAGGAATACAATTTATATTAATTCATTGTATTTAGTGTAGTACGGAGTGTCTGGCGACTATCCCACAATAAACTATACTTATGAAGTCTCTTGTCAGTGTAGTCAGAATTTTATTAGACAACTCTAATATCTTCAATTAGTTTGTTGACACTTAATACATCAACACTTGAATAAAGTTGTCAATGTGTATTTACCTTCCTGTCAATCAACCTGTATGTCTATTAGAATGATAGATAGGTGGATGCGGGATACATAGAAGCCAAATATGTATCCGGCCATCTACTGTATTTATCATTCTGTGTCTGCCAGTCAAACGTCCCAGCCACCAATAGCCCACTTCCGAAATATGCCTCACTTCCTACGTAGAAAGTGCTGTAGTCTTGTCACGAACGACTGAGCATTATGCACGGAGCCTCGTATTGATTCTTTTGTATGTAGGATGTGAGGCATATCTCGGAAGTGGGCTATTAAGCCAACATTCAATCCATGCGCCTATTTCTTGCCCTGTAACGAGTCTCATAAACTACTTACATTCTCGGCATTTCATATCCAGCCTAGATCCCAACACCATACTACTGGTATCACTGGAAATATTTAAGCGTAATGGGGAACAATTCCACAAGGTAGGGAGGAGTAATGTAAATTATTTGCCTACTAAAAAGTTAACGCATGCGCATCTGTGGGCGGCGAATTGTTGACCTCAGATACCCCCAAATCTACTGCGTTGATTAAGAAAGGAGGTTTGGAGAGGTCTATGCCGTTTATATAAATCCAAAACGCAAAATTCCAATTCGAACTGTGGTTTGTCCGGGTCCTGACTTGGACCAGCCCCTATGGTTGTTTCAGGTCCAGTTAGAAATTCAGAGTTTAAAGTCAGAGTTTTATAAGGACTATAGTTTAGTGAACGTAAGTTGTACGTGATCTTTTCTTATGAAGGCTATTCTTTCATTCATTCGATTCAGAGCCAGTTAGAATCCCATAGATTCCCATGTATAGTCGTCCCCCCCAATAACCCATTTTGACGATGTTGTGCGCGCAGCTAGAACAATGGCTCTGTTTTAAATACCAAAAGGTTGGTGAACCAGAACGAGTCTTAGCAGCTCGCGTCTGTTGTTCTACGGATGCATGCGCAACATCGTCAAAATGACCTATGTATAGTTCTCAGTCCCAGTTGACAGCAACAACTTTATTTCACTCCGATGGAAAATAACACAAAGAACAAATGTATACAATTATCATATAAAATGAGAGTAGGTAGGACCTGAAAATAACTTGAATGTTATCTAGTCAGGATCAAATAAAAAAATATTCATATAGTCACCGTAATACGTACATGTACCATGAATTACATATAGAAGAATGTAAATAAGAATAAGAATGAAGAAGGAAAAAAGAACAATGAAAGTGTTACAAATGTTCACGGAGACAATAATCACAATTGAAATCGAAACTACAATATCCAGTTTTTAACTAAGTGAGAAGGCATGAAATTCAAGATCTGGAACAAATGCAGTTAGCAGTTGGAACTAAGTAAACAAAAGACAATCTGGCTTTCAAATTCTGTCTAACTAACTGACTAACTAAGTATGAATGAAGCTTCTTTTTAAATAATACTCTATTCTATTCCCCTCTCATGGATACCCTTCCCCCCTCCCCCTCCAAAACAGATTTTATCACAGCCCTTTTATTTACATGGGTGTGGTAGTATTGTTTTGTGGTTTGTTATCAACTAAAATGAATGCGAGTAATGGCTGATTTTAACTGCCGTAAACCCTTCTGTATAATTCTTCCTGCACATAACCCCCCCCTCCCCCCTTCCCCCATGTATAACACCCCTTACAGGCCCTTTACAATGGATGAGATTATGCGGTAATCTTGTATTTATTGTTCCTACTTGTCAATAAAAGAAAACCAGAACGCAGAAATGCTTCCTCGCGAAAATTCGGCCGCTGTCTTTTCCTGCGAACTCGTCATACGGAGAGGACAACACAAACTTGAATCCTCCGTAAATATGTTAGAAAGTCAGCGAATGGAAATCGATATAACATTGCCTTTTTAACTAAGGGGTGTAGAGCTAAGTATGCGGTTGTGGAACTATAAATTGGTCGATTTATTTCATGATGATATACACGCCTTTCCTTCTTTTCAGATGTTTCGTACGTCCACAGGACATCAGTTTGGTCAGCTGCAAGCCGCTTACGTCATGCTCACTAACTACGCTGTCTACCTTCTGAGAAAAGGTAAATAACAGTTTGGCAACATTCAAAATTATTTCCTCTGATGTAGTGCACTCTATTCTAGTGTGTGATAACCTGAAACGACAGTAACTCATCAAATAACGCCGCGTGAGTGATGTAAGAGAGAATATACAATGTACTTCCTTTTCGTGCAGACATCCTTTGATAAAATGAGGCTTCGTTAGGCATACGCTACACACAGACACATCAACAACTTACCTAAACGCCTTTTAGCTCCTGATGGAGTATGGCGTCGAAGGCGCGCAAAGGATCCTAGTACGATATTGTACCTGCCCACTGCGTCCCCCATGAAAGAAACGTCTGAGCAACTAGCGGAACAATTCCATTCTGATGACGTAGCAGATAGCCATTTGGCGATGCATAAATTACGGCAAGCTCATTAGCCGAAGAGGTTAACCATAGTTAATAGAGTGGAATGGTTATGAAACCCAGCGACCTTCTTTGTTATAGGTCTTTGTTCGCTTTTTTCGACCGTGACCGTGCACAAAACACACTAGATATTGGAATATGTTAACCAATCAGGCAATATAAACGTGTGGGTTCAGTCTTTCAAGGGACGCTAATGAGCTATGGACCATGCACAATATTTTGTCTTACCCCCTTCCAACCTAAATAGCAGCGCCTTTGTTAGGTGCTTTGAAGTTTGCCGGGTTTCCTAACCATTCCCCTCTATTAACTATGGGTGAACTACATAGTTCTTTTCAATGTGTATAACTACCAAGGCTGCTCGTTTGCTTGGCAGTGAATCACGGTCATGAACAATCGTGAAAGTCAGGCATATTTAGCGTGTGTCGGTGGCTCGTTTGCTTCGTTCTTTCACGGCTGTTAAAGCGAAATATCCTACGACTGTCAAAACATATGCTTGACTTTTGATCGATAAAAGTTGGCTGCCTTCTCAGGCTAACTTTCGATATATGTTTAACCAAGAGACCATAAGTAAGAGAGGGAATCTCGAAATGTGTGGCGTGCGATGATAATGTCGAATAAAATCAATTTTTAGTAACTGGAAGCAGTTGAAGCAAAGTGGGGGCGCGCGCGACAACTAAATAGTTGGCCGTCAAAAGCCGGCAAAATATTTTTTTAGTTGTCGCGCGCGCGCCCACTTTGCTTCAACTGCTTCCGGTTGCTACAAATTGATTTTATTCGACATTGTCATCGCATGGAGATTCTCTCTCTTACTTATGCTCTCTTGGTGTAACTTGTCTTTTATCCGAGAAAATGATCAATTTAATATACCCCGGAGCCTCACGTTGAAGCATTTGTGCGTGACAAGCGAAACATATCTCGAAAGTGGCCTATTGCAGACGTGCAATACATTGAATAGCTGATATAGTGGCGTCTACGAAAAGCAGTTTCAGCGGTATTGACCCGAACGCCTCACTTCCATGTAATGAAGCACTATTCAAACTGTATCTAAATAGCTGACTTGATAGCTCAGTTGGTAGAGCGCCAGACATGTAACCTGGAGGTCATTGGGTTCGAGTCCCACTTGGGTAAGAGATTTTTTCTCTTTCCCTCGTAGGGCGTGCACACTTAGCACTACAGCTTACCACTTTATATATTACATTCTTTACACTTACTAGTGCTACGCGGCAAACATGATTCAATATCATAACTACATATACATATATAATCGCCGTGACCCCATATAACGCACCAATACCCACGATTGCTCTCATCTGACTTGATAGCTCAGTTGGTAGAGCGCCAGACATGTAACCTGGAGGTCGTTGGGTTCGAGTCCCACTTGGGTCAGAGATTTTTTCTCTTTCCCTCGTAGGGCGTGCACACTTAGCACTACAGCTTACCACTTTATATATTACCACTTTATATATTACATTCCTTGTATCTAAATTAGTTGTGCTTGTTTAAGAGGGTGTTGGTGTCGTGCAAGAATGATGGTTTCAATGGCGCTTCATTACATTGAAGTGGGCGTTCGGGTCAATACCGCTGAAACTGCCATTCGTAGACACGTAATATCAGCTATTGAAGGCAGCTAAAGTCATTACACATTTATTTCATGTGCATTTGTACTTCTATTCAACTTCAGTGGCTTTCAGAGAAGAGACGAGTTTTCATACCGATGTGATGATATCATTTGAAATCTTGAGAAAGATAGAGGTTAGCACAAGCGAAAAATATTATTTCTAATGGTTGAGTGGCTCGTCACCTGTAGAAGGCTCTGGTATTGTCTAGGGATTCACTGTTTCATTTTAAGCATTGAGCGGGAAATGTGATTGATTCTACGTCAGTCAGTCCTAGACTACTATGAGTACCCTTCTTTTGTTTCTTTAATATTTTTCTTAGGTTTATTGCATTGATACGTCGTCCCTGAAGGAGCTCCCTGTAGGTTCAGTGTCACTGCATTAGTCGGTGAATACGTTTCCACTTATATTTGGCTACATCTAAAGTGAGTTTTTTTAGTGGTTTTTCATATCTGGCGTGGCACTTTTCATGAAGATTTACACTGTAATTAGGGTGTGTCATTATTCGGCAAATATGACTGACTCCTACTCCACGATAAAGTATTTTTAATACGGATGTCTCGAGGTGGTGTAGTCAGAATGTGTTAATACCTGTATAAGCAACAGCCCAAAATGTTACTCTTAAACACCTCCAAGTGCCATTTCCCTTTTGCTTTTCAGATCGGCCTTAACTGTCAAACAGTGACCATCGCATCAAAGAACCAAACGTTTACAGTATCTTTTGGTGACGAAGCTTCTTCAAGGTATGCCTGTACGTGTTGGAAAATCACGATAAAAAGTTTGAAGTCGGCATGAAAAAATTCAGGTCGGTCGGGTTACCGGAAACACAACATTTATTTTGTTTGGCGTTGGGCAAAGCGTTGACTTTGTGAGAGTGTAGATCATGGAAATGACGTCATATCTCACTAACACTCACTGGTTTGTACAAGTTCTATTTCACACTTTTTACAGAACATGCAGTAAAGGAATATAAAGTAACACCGCGAATAATTAATAGAAAAGACGCATAATTGTTCAAGAACAGAGCTACGAAATTGGTGGGCAGTAACCAAAGTAAGAGAGAGTCTAGATCGTGAAAATGACATATCATATCTGTTTCTATAAGAAGTCAAAATGGAGGAAATGGAAAATTTTAAACTGGACTTTGGTTGCTTTTTTTTCATATGATCGTTACGATTACTGCGATCACTGAAAAAGTACTCGGATACTTCAATCATTTCACAGCCCCCCGCCGCCCCCCTCCTTCATCTGAGATTTTGAACCCCCCCCCCCCCTCTTTCCATTACTACCACCGTCAGTCTACCATGCTATTAAAACATGTTTAAAGTGACACACTTGCGTCTTCAACATTAGTAGTACTAAATAACCCCCCCCCCCCCCCAATAAGCCTTCTATTAATTTCAAACCCCCCTACCAAGCTTTTCAAACCAACACAACCCTTACCCCGCTCTAATAAATGAAAGCCCCCTTTCATTCAGCGATCAAATGGAAACCGGTATTGAGATAGACCACAGTTCTATCCCAGCGATCCTGATCGATGCGATCATTGCGCTTGTTACCGGTAGTGTTCCCACATTATCGATACGATTGCTGAGTACTTTTTCGGAGATCGCAGCGACTGTATCGATCGTAACGAGCGAAACCAGGCCCAAGGGTATCAGAAAAGAGGCGAAAGTAAGACACACATTTCGCTAGTAAAAATATATTAAAGTGCATATGAGCTCTAGCCAGTTCTCATTGATTTAAAGGTAAAAGTGCATATGAGCCCTAGCCAGTTCTCATTGATTTAAAGTCAAAGTGCATATGAGCTCTAGCCAGTTCTCATTGATTTAAAGGTCAAAGTGTATATGAGCTCTAGCCAGTTCTCATTGATTTAAAGGTCAAAGTGCATATGAGCTCTAGCCAGTTCTCATTGATTTAAAGGTCAAAGTGCATATGAGCTCTAGCCAGTTCTCATTGATTTAAAGGTCAAAGTGCATATGAGCTCTAGCCAGTTCTCATTGATTTAAATGTCAAAGTGTATATTAGCTCTAGCCAGTTCTCATTGATTTAAAGGTCAAAGTGCATATGAGCCCTAGCCAGTTATCATTGATTTAAAGGTCAAAGTGCATATGAGCTCTAGCCAGTTCTCATTGATTTAAAGGTCAAAGTGTATATGAGCTCTAGCCAGTTCTCATTGATTTAAAGGTCAAAGTGCATATGAGCCCTAGCCAGTTCTCATTGATTTAAAGGTCAAAGTGCATATGAGCTCTAGCCAGTTATCATTGATTTAAAGGTCAAAGTGCATATGAGCTCTAGCCAGTTCTCATTGTTTTAAAGGTCAAAGTGTATATTAGCTCTAGCCAGTTCTCATTGATTTAAAGGTCAAAGTGCATATGAGCCCTAGCCAGTTATCATTGATTTAAAGGTCAAAGTGCATATGAGCTCTAGCCAGTTCTCATTGATTTAAAGGTCAAAGTGTATATGAGCTCTAGCCAGTTCTCATTGATTTAAAGGTCAAAGTGTATATGAGCCCTAGCCAGTTCTCATTGATTTAAAGGTCAAAGTGCATATGAGCCCTAGCCAGTTCTCATTGATTTAAAGGTCAAAGTGCATATGAGCCCTAGCCAGTTCTCATTGATTTAAAGGTCAAAGTGCATATGAGCCCTAGCCAGTTCTCATTGATTTAAAGGTCAAAGTGTATATGAGCTCTAGCCAGTTCTCATTGATTTAAAGGTCAAAGTGTATATGAGCTCTAGCCAGTTCTCATTGATTTAAAGGTCAAAGTGCATATGAGCCCTAGCCAGTTATCATTGATTTAAAGGTCAAAGTGGAAAACAAAATGACCGTCATATGAAAACAAATTATTAGAGTCAAATTGAATGACGTCATTTAAGTCAATAGCTAATTTTAGTTCATTTCGCTCTGTGTTAAAGGGGCTATGTTATGGTACTGCGCATGTATCGAGTAATCGCTCGGTTGGTGGCTGTTAATTGGATACAAACAGTTACATTTCCCTCCCTCAATGCTTGATTGAAAGGATTTTCAATATTTTCCCTGGAGACTGTTTATATACACTATCTGTTAGTCATTTTTGCATATTTGCTTTGATTTTAAGCATCCCACATGGCCGAGAGGTTCGTTAGTTTATATAAAAATCGGTGGAAATAACTGTTTCCGGCCCGGAACGTGAATGTATAGTCTATTACCGTGACACAGCCTCTTTAATGTCAGCTCCGTTTTTAAAAATATATTTCAATAAGATTGCAAGGATCAAATGTCTGACGCCTGAAAACAACGTAAAAATAACCACATTCAATGTTATGACTCAATTCATGTTCACTTCATTAGCATAATGTGACTTAAATGACATCATTTCCAGGATGTTTAAGTGTTAGATAAAGAATGAGCGGCCGATCTTTATCCGACAAACTCGAAAGCGAGAGTTTGTAAATCGGATAAAGATCGGACGCGAATTCTTTATCTTACTTATCAAACGTCTAGATGTAGAGAGTCATGTTTTCAGTTATTTTGGCGATACGACTTATTTTGGCCGAGAAAATCGAAGCCAAAGTTTATGTAAATCAGGACGAAATCTGTATCAGATTTTCAGATCCCTCCACGCTCATTGATTTCCTTTGTTTTTGCTTCATGAATTATTAATGAGTTTGATAATGCATTTTATAGCAATATCACAACCATGAGTCACCCAAAAATGGTTGAACAAGATGTAAAACACTTTCCTGTACCCCAATAAACGATTTCTGGTTGGGGCTCATAAGCACTCTAGTTAAATCAGGCATTTTTGAATTACATTCTTGTGATTTGAAGGAGTTTCATCACATCACTTACTGCCCAAGTATCTAAGGCCAGTCCCTCTCCATCGTTATCAAACCTGGTGTCCAGCATTGCGGTGCAACAGGAGACAGTCATCACTAAGTGGATGGCACAGAACGACAAGCTGCAGGTCAGTTAGTGATTTGTGATAAGTGTACCTTTAACCACGATATGGACCATTAACTTTCTTCTATGTTTTAAGACGACTCGGAGGGATGGTTCAGCCTTGAATCGAATCCACGATCTCCAGTTGTTTTTGTTCATTAACTTACTTGCTTACTCACTCACTTATTCGTTCATTCGTTCATTCACTTACTCACTGTGCACTTATTCATTCCATCCATTCATTCATTCATTCATTCATTCATTCATTCATTCATTCATTCATTCATTCATTCATTCATTCATTCATTCATTCATTCATTCATTCATTCATTCATTCATTCATTCATTCATTCATTCATATTCAGTATTCAGTATTCATATTCATCATCATTCGTTCATCCATCCATACCTTTATTTCTGTATGTATTTATTTCTGACACGTTACGATTCGAAACTCAGCTAAGAAACTCAAATGCTAACTAAGTATCCGAAAGCCTACGATTTATCCATACAGAAACATAGGTCTAACCATTTGCAGTTTGAGATCAAAATCGTATCGCAAAGGCAGCACCTTCTCATGTATTTTAATTATAAGACTTGGATCGAATCCACGTCCACCCGCACAACATACTTAGCGCACTGAGCTAATTGAGCTATCAATGGAGATGTCATGGTGTTGCACATGTATGGAGTCAATGTTCTATTTGTGGATGTTAATCGACTAGAATCAGTTAAATGAGTTCTCCTTCCTCAATGTTTGATTCAAATAATACGCATTGTTACATAGACATAGGTTTTCCAGACACAACGCTGATTCAAGGTCACGTGGCAGTCATCAAAATCCAATGTATCTCGAGCGAGATACAATTCCCAGTTGTTGCTCGCCACGTGATCACATCGTGATAACTGGCTAGCTAACGGTGCGGGAAGTATTTGTTTACCAAAACGTCTAGATCTTCATCAAAAGCTTACCTTTTTCGTCGAAAGAAAGCGTTTACAATGCAAGCAGCTCCAAAGAAACAATCTATATCTTTATCAAGCGTGAGAGAGAGAAATTGGCAGCTAAAATAAGATGCAAGAAATAAACAAAACGCTACTAAAAATGCAGTAGCAACGTTGGCAGCGTTTTGTGTCGAAAAGCAGCTTCCCAAACAGAAGACGACAAACCTCGCTTATATCAGGTAGTACAACTAATGTATATATAACAAAACACGTAATGACGGTTCCCTCGGAAACCAGTGAGTTTCGTTTCCCTCGACTTTTGATGTTTGCCTCGACTGGCGTTTCGGGTAATATCGAGATTCTTGGGAAACAAAACTCACTGTTTCCGTCACGGCCATGTCTACACAGGGTTCGAGCTCCGATATTGTTGTCATCTCGCCCTTTCTCCGAAGGTTTTTCTCCGGGTTCCACGATTTTCCTCCCTCCACAAAAACCAACACGCTAAATTCCAATTCGATCTGTGGTTTAGTCGGGTCCTAACTTTGATCAGCCACTACGGTTGTTTCTGGTGCCGTTAAAATTCAGTTTTTTTTTTAATTGTTCCTCTCCAGATGGCTGATTCAAGTACCTCATGTTTCTCCCTTGTTCATTGGTGCGGATTGTCAGGACCAGATTCTCAGATAGAAGTCATCAGCTTTCAAAGTAAGCCCTGTTTTGTGATGACAGATTTCACTATCAGGTTCAAATATTGTTTGGGAGGAGGGGTGACAGGGGGCCAATAACCACTTCCTCAAGCAACTGCTCCCATCAGACTACTCCTCTCCCCCACTCCCTTCACTCTCACGTCAAGTCCCGGTTAATGTTAGCCACTGGGGACTGGGATACAATGTAAACATGCTCACCCTTGAAAAAAAAATCCCATTTGTTTTCTGATTTGGCTAGACTGCTAGCAAGTCCCTTCTACTGCTTATTTTTGTTTTAGAATGGCCAAACATGGTTCCAGATGGCTAACGATGGCTAGACATGGTACACGTAGAGGCATCCCTCTTTATACAGACCAGACCCAGTCAACTACGTGTACTATGTCTAGCCATGTCTAGCCATCGTTAACCATCTATGATTTGGTTGAACTTAACCCAAATATTTCCCCGTTGTTTACATTTTTCCCATTTCTGATTTTGCCTCACCTGATTAACAATCCTGATGATGCTACAATATATGTATTGTACTCCCGATGAGCCATCATCAAATACTTGGAGATCTCTGACCTGCTTGCAGGCCAATGAAAATTTATTAAAATACTGTGACGTCCTTTACTTTATGGATCGAGTTTTTCCCTGCTTTATGGTCTCAAGAGTGTAGCCTCCCGGCCTGCAGCTCTTCTTAGGGGTTCTATCCGACCTCCCTCCCCCAGTTCACCCATAAGAAAGGCTGTGGGGGAGGTTACCAAGCATGAGGCACGCGGCCATACAAATGGGAAAGAATGACGATCCATAACTTACGGTACGGTACAAACAAGGTTAAAAAGATATTGTAATATTGCTGAAAGGTAAACAAAAAAACAGATTTCATTCATTTTGCGGTCCGTACTGGACCAATCACATTATCACACGTAATAATATAGATACGCAAATACTCGATTCTGATTGGCTGAGCATAGACGTGTTAATCACTAACAGCAGTGCAAACACAGTTAATGCGATGCAAAACTAGTTAATTCGGTGCAAACACAGTTAATTCGATGCAAAACTAGTTAATTCGGCGCAAACACAGTTAATTCGATGCAAAACTAGTTAATTCGGCGCAAACACAGTTAATTCGATGCAAAACTAGTTAATTCGGCGCAAACACAGTTAATTCGATGCAAAACTAGTTAATTCGGCGCAAACACAGTTAATCCGATGCAAAACTAGTTAATTCGGCGCAAACACAGTTAATTCGATGCAAAACTAGTTAATTCGGCGCAAACACAGTTAAGTTCGATGCAAAACTAGTTAATTCGGCGCAAACACAGTTAATTCGATGCAAAACTAGTTAATTCGGCGCAAACACAGTCAATTCGATGCAAAACTAGTTAATTCGGCGCAAACACAGTTAATTCGATACAAAACTAGTTAATTCGGCGCAAATACTGAGTTAATTCGATGCAAAAACCAGTTAATTCAATTTTTGCATCGATGTTATTAACCGGTAATCATTCGTGTACAACATGAAATTAACGAGTAATCGTGCTCGTGATGTTTGAAATTTCCACAAATAACACTCGTCCTGCGGACTCTTGTTATTTTGTTAGAATTTTGAAACATCACTCACACTATTAATCGTTAATTGAACTTGCACAATAATGATTACCAATACAAATTTACTGACCATAAAAAAAAACGTTGCACGGCCCTGCCCCACATGCAAGAACTTCAGACGAGAGCAACGCACGATTAACAGGATATTTGTTTGTTTTGAGTTGAGTACAGCAGTTCATGGAAATGTAATTGTTATTACAATATTCCATGTCAGATATTAAACTTTGTATTGTATATGCAATTACATACATACATACATAAACTTTATTTAACTTCGAATTTACAGAGTAGCATTAAGATGCTAATATCTCCGAAGGCAATTAACTCAACTCGTGCTGTGATTGGCTAACTTGGTGATGGTATATGACAATTTGTCCTGTGATTGGCTAACTTGCTAAAACCCGCCTTTTCGTTCATCGTACAGTCAGTACGTGTATGTACTAGTTACAATATGAGCGACCGAATTGTATTGGATATAATAATAATAATTTAATAATAATAATTTATGGACTTATATTGCGCAAGTTTCATGTGTATATGATCACTTGCGCATTACATGATATGTAAATAACTTATGTATAGCTTAGCCTAAATAATATATGTTAATACTAATTTTACGGAAGCTAAACCTATACTAATAGATTAATACTAAATGTTTAAGAATAAAATACTAAAAATGAGTAAAAACTATACATTCTAATATTAAAAAAATTATGTTAAAATAAATTACAGTTAAATGCTTTCCTAAAAAGATAAGTCTTAATTGAACGTTTAAAAGAATCGAGAGACTGTTCGTTTCGTAAAGAGTTCGGTAGATCGTTCCACAGTTTAGGAGCAGCAGATACAAAGGCTCTATCGCCAAGTGTAGGCTTAGTTATGACAAAAGGTGGTTCTAGTAACAATTCGGTATTAGAACGAAGACAATATCTAGACTTACTCTTAATCTTAATTAGATCATTAATATATATAGGTGACAGACCATGCAATGCCTTAAAAGTAATAAGTAATAATTTAAAGATAATTCTAAACTTAACTGGAAGCCAATGCAGCTGATATAATATAGGTGTTATATGGTCGAATCTTGATATCTTACAAATAAGACGGGCAGCAGTATTTTGTACTCTCTGTAACTTAATTAGTTGTGTCTGCGGTAATCCGTATAAAAGGCTATTACAGTAATCGATACGGCTTGTGACAAAGGCATGTACTAAAAGCTTGGTAGATTCAGTGGACAAATACTTCCTTATGCGTCTAATGTTGTGTAAATGGAAAAATGAAGAATTGCATATCTTATTAATATTGGTGTTCATGGACAACTTAGAGTCGAACCAAGAACCTAAATTTCTGGCAACTGGAACGGGTGCAATATTACAATTTCCGACAGTTATATGTTCAATGTTTACTTTAGCTAATTGTTGCCTAGTGCCTATAATCAGAAATTCAGTCTTGTCATCGTTCAGCATTAGCCGGTCGGCAAGCATCCATTGGCGAATGTCCTTTATGCAGTTTTCTATGACAGAAATAGCGTTCTCCTGATTAGCAGCTGAGTCCGGCTTGAAAGAAAAGTAGATCTGAGAATCATCGGCGTAGCAGTGGACATTAGGGAGATGCGCATTCATAATATCAAATAGTTTCGATGCATAAATAACAAAGAGAAGAGGTCCAAGGCAAGAACCTTGAGGAACACCCCACTTCAGTTCAAAACTATCTGAGGGGGTACCATTAATTGAAACACGCTGCGTTCTGTTCATCAAATATGACGAAAACCAGTCGAGTACTTTACCAGATACACCAACCTTAGATTTGAGAGTGTCAAGTAGGATACTATGATCAACGGTGTCGAAGGCTGCACTTAAATCCAGAAGCACAAGGAGGGTTACTTGCTGCCGGTTCATATTCATCAATATATCATTCTTAACCTTTAGTAGCGCTGTCTCTGTACTGTGATGTTTCCTGTAAGAAGATTGTAATGCAGGGTACAGGCCATTTACAGTCATGTGACAGTGTAGTTGCTCACAAACGGTTATTTCCGTTAATTTAGAAACATAAGGGAGATTGCTAACAGGACGGTAGTTCTTAAACACAAGGTCAAGTCCATATTTCTTAAGCAATGGCATGATGAGAGCCTCTTTCCAATCATCAGGAAATAATGTGGTATCCAGAGAGAGATTAATGATTTTAGTCAAGACGGGCAACAGTACGTCAATGCAGTCAATGATTAGAGGAGTTGGCATTGGATCCAGCGCACACGACTTTTTGGTCGACTTCATGATAAGTTTTCTCGTGTCCTCTTCCGTCAGTGGTTTAAACTCATCAAATGATGTGATAGCATTAAGGGTGGGATCACAGTTTTCGGATTTCCTCACAGGTTCTGTATTAACTAGATCAGCACAGTCAAGTTTGTTCTGTATATCAACGATTTTTTGAACGAAAAAATGTCCCATGTCGTTAGCGAGCACATAATCATCATCATGAGGAGGGTAGAGTACATCAGTGTTCTGCTTTAACAGGTGTTTTGTAGCTTTGAACAATTTGCCTTGATCACAGCTATTTTCAGCAATAAAGTTCGTATAGAATTCTCGTCTTGCATTATTCATCAAGTAAGTTACGCGGTTTCTACATGCTCTATATTGAGCATAGTCCAATGGGGATTTCGTTTTCCTCCATTTTCTCTCAGCCCGTCTTCTTGATCTCTTAGCCGTCTTAATACCATCGTTAAACCAGGGCACGCGTGGCCTATATATAAATCGAAATTGAAAATATAAATTATAAATTGAAAATAAATCAATATCGTTTGCGTCACGGACATGCGCAGCGTGCACAAAAACAGATCCCACATTGGAGAGATGGTCTGTATGCATTAAGACAGGAGTTCTACCTTGTTATTTTACTCAGCCCGGGATAGGGGAGGTCGATGATCGGTTGTGAGACCTCCCTCGTACTAACGCTAGTGTAGTTAGTATTTTTATCATTTGATACAGGATTCTAGTTAGCTTAGATAGTATACTGTATCATCTGATACAGGATTCTAGTTAGCTTAGATAGTGTTCTGTATCATTTGATACAGGATTCTAATTAGCTTAGTTAGTATTCTGTAAGATCTGATACAGGATTCTAGTTAACTAAGATAGTATTCTGTATCATTTGATACATAATACTAATAGCGATAATTACAATTTCGTATCAGGAGTACAGGGGTGTCCATGTGAAATGTTGCGTTTAGATTGGTTAACACCCATTATTAGTTTCTCATCTTTGAATACTACTACTCCCCAGGTGTAATAAAGGGTACACTGGAATACAAACAACAGCAATATCTTGGAATGAGTTCCCGATGGGCAACAGGATATTTTGTCCTCACGTGAGTCCAAATTCCGCATATAAGCCCTGGGCATATATAACCCAGTAACAGATTCGTTCCCAATCGCTTCTAAGTTATAATTGGCGGCACGGGACTAACTAAGAGTAGCAAGCGCGCGTGGTGTCACTAGAGTTCGCGCAAGGACCAAGGGAAGAATGGAAAAAAAGGAAGGAAGCGACTGGCAGATAATACCCAGGATCCTGCAAGTTTTGGAAAAATCTATAAGACGCTGGATGTTAGGGGTAATTCGGCTGGATTGATGACCGCGGCCAACTAATTGCTGCTAATCGGCATTATGCGTGATGATGTCACGCCTTATGCGTGATGATGTCATGCCTTATGCATGACGATGTCACGCTTTTGTCATCACCACCAAGCCTCACTTTTGTGTTGAGAGAAAATATTGTGCCAAAGTGAGGCTTGGTGGTTATGACAAAAGCGTGACATCATCATGCATAAGGCGTGACATCAACACGCATAAGGCGTGACATCATCATGCATAAGGCCTATTGCTCAGCTAATTTTTTTTCCGGCAGAAAAAGGTTAACGTCCATCTGTAAATACAGCCTTTGCTCCCTCGTCGGCTTCTGATTCCCTTCTATACATGGGAAACAAATACAGCCGGCATGTCCGTAGCCTTGCCGTAACCTTGCCGTACCATAACTCTATACTTTCATTGGAGCAGAAGGACAAAAACAATAGGGAAACTATTTCAATATCACGGCATGCCGTACAGTAACCGTGCTGTAAGTACTTGCCGTAACTTGTCTACTCATACTTAATCTGTTATACCGTCGTTTGCATCTAAGCATGAACACGTTAGGCGAAAACATGTTCTAACTGTATCAAACATAACCTGATTCGTCATCAAACTTTCGAAGTTTGAAGGTGAGGATATATTTTACGATAAACACAGTAAACAAATACAGCCGTAACTTCAAACCAGATGTGGAGCTGGTTGGAGAATTATCGATACGGGTAGAGAATAAGTTGGTATTTTGAACGCGAAAGTTCGTCTAGCACGCCTTCAAACTTCGAAAGGTTGATGACGAATCACGTTACGTGAGGAGTCCATTACCCGGAGCGTCCATCTGTCATATATTCGTGATGCAGCGTTTTTCCAGACCAGATTATTTTTAGATTTCACATCTCGTTGTTCGCTTCCATCGCGGAATGTTGTCAACAAAAGATGCCTCGTTAGCTTCTCTTGTTAAGTCAAGCGACATGGCTGCAACATCATTAATCATTTGAATTAAAATTACGCAAACGCTTGTGATTGGCTAGCGGAACCAAACTCGCGGGAAACACATTCTAAAAATAACCCGGTCTGTCAAAACGCTGCTTCATAGACGTAGTATGGGAGATGGACGTAGTATGGGAGATGGACGTAGTATGGGAGATGGACGTAGTATGGGAGATGGACGTAGTATGGGAGATGGACGTAGTATGGGAGATGGACGTAGTATGGGAGATGGACGTAGTATGGGAGATGGACGTAGTATGGGAGATGGACGTAGTATGGGAGATGGACGTAGTATGGGAGATGGACGTAGTACGGGAGATGGACGTAGTACGGGAGATGGACGTAGTACGGGAGATGGACGTAGTATGGGAGATGGACGTAGTATGGGAGATGGACGTAGTATGGGAGATGGACGTAGTATGGGAGATGGACGTAGTATGGGAGATGGACGTAGTATGGGAGATGGACGTAGTATGGGAGATGGACGTAGTACGGGAGATGGACGTAGTATGGGAGATGGACGTAGTATGGGAGATGGACGTAGTATGGGAGATGGACGCTCCGGGTAATAAGCTCCTGGTGACGTTTGATACCCAATTAAAACATGTTTTCGTCTCACGTGTTCACGCCTAGATGCAAACGAGGGTATTTACAAGTCAGTATGCCAGCTTACAGACAACTAGGTTGGTCAGTATAAAGCATGAATGTTACGTGTCTGATAATGTACTAATTGAACGAGTAGATTAATGTCTCTCATGCATTTTTGTTCAGGAATGGGACTCTGTGGCAGTACAGCAACCAGGTATACACCATATATTCACCTAATTTTCCCAACGTAAACGTTGTAAGGAGAAATAACTATTTGCTCTAAAGAAGATGTTTATGTAAGTTTGAAATGGAAATCTTATTTCTCTTCATAGTTATTGACATTTTTGAATCTGAAACAAAATCATCAAAACGAGGCTGGTAATAAATGGGTGGAAAAGGACGGCTGTAAGTGGTGGTTGGCGGCCATTGTTTATGTGATTTCTTCGTGTATTTGGGCAGGGAAAATTGAAGTTGAGTCAGGGAAAAGCCAGGGAATTTTGAAGTCTGATGTCTGTGGTAACCATGGAACAACAAGAGCCACTGGTGTTGTCCGTTGAGAATCTCACTTCCATGCGTTGAGTTTCAAATCACGTTCAAACCAGTGCTGGGCCATTGGTAAGCCGAATAAAAAATACCGTTACATCCAGCACTCACGGTAATGAGTAGATTATCCAATCAGGGAACAGGTTCCAATTCTGAACCTGATCTTCGCATGGAAGTGAGATTCTCCACGAATAACACCAGAGGATCTTCTTTTTCATCTCTCCTCGCTCTGAATTGCTTCTTCGCCTTTTGCATGGAATTTATTGAAATGCTCATTTGCTTTTCATTTCTTCACAGAAGGACAAAACGGCGAGAGTTGTGATAGACCTCAGGTTAGATGCTCGACGGGCATGACATCAACTATTTGTTTTATTAATTTTTGCGTTAAAAGTTAAAGTGCTTCTAATCCTTCTTGCAATTTTTATACCTTTGAAAGGTTTTGAACACTTCTGCGAAGAACATTTTAGTTTACAGAGAATACTCTATGTTCTACGCTAGTTTGAAATGGTAAATAATTGACCTTTCCTGACCCATGACCGCGTAAGAATGGAAATTGGTTTCTTTTCGTCTAAAGATTGAATTTTATATTATAAAACAAATAGAAGATGGTGGTCCTATGTTCTATTTAACAATTAGACCCGCAGCCCGTATGGGCTACGAGTCAATAGTCCATGAGGCGCAGGGGCTATTTAACTCGTAGCCCATGAGGGCGAGAGGTCTAATTGTTTTAGTATAAACTAACTAGTTGGACAGTGGAAAGTAATAGAAAGAAACAAATAGAAGTTGATTTTTTTTTATTATTTCGTGAAAATGCGTGCGGTTTTTCTCTACCATGGGCTATCACAAATAGACCTATAGTAGCGTAGCCAATCAGAACGCAGGATTTGTAATAGTCCACTAGTTTGTTTATACTAAAAAAAGATAATGCGGTTTGGAGATCTTGGAAGCTGCTGGATGTACTCGCGTTCCGCTCGTACATCCTCTCGCAGCTTTTCAAGACCTGGGGTGTGCATTATTTCTTAATAACATGCATGGTGAACCATATAATTCTTACATAACTATTATGATGGACATATGACGTCAGAATGTGAAGAGAACATCAATTACGCCACTCGACTGCGGCTCGTGGCGCACTTATTTGTTCTCATCATGTTCTGACGTCTGGTGTGCATCTATAAGAGGACAGATGATCCCTAGGATAGTGCTACATCTGTAATTGTAATATGTACAGTTTAACCTCGGGTTAGTGATTCAATCCTGGTGATGACCCTGGCTTCGAACAACCGGGCCCTGGTCTTACAACATATGTGTCTGTTTTCTGTCAGAGGTTCTCGTTGTGGTGGATGCAGACAAATTCACGACGCAGACCGCCCCTATGCTTTTGAGGTAAGTATGATGTATAGTATGCACGTTGCCGTGTAATATTCCCAAAACGAGAGCGAGTGTTTTACCAGGGGTTCAAACACCGAGAAACAGGTGGAAGCACGATGCCGCAGGCGAAGTGATTTTATTGTTTCAAGGTGTTTTGTAGGCTCTGTTTACATACATACACTTTATTTATACACGAGTAAACATCAGTAATAGCATAAAACAATTACAAATACAAGGATTGTTAAAACATAAAATATGCCTACTGTTTTACATGAATGTCGTGTGTTGAAGTGTGATAGTTAGAAATAGGGAAGTTAGGTTACAATATTGATAATCTTTACTTATAAATACTTATTTTATCGGAGGCTCTGACATCCTCGGGCAGTGCATTCCATATCTTTGCCCCGGCAAAACGAAAGCATTTTTTACAAAAGTTTGTGCGCGGACGAGAAAAGAACATTTTAGTCGACGAGCCTCTGAGATTATATTGGAAAGCTTCGGTTCTTCTTTCAAACATTTTAGTCAGATACTCGGGTGCAAGGCCGTACAGTGCTTTATAGACCATGACTGCGTTTTGAATGGCCCTTTGAGATTCTAGTCTTTTCCACCCTAGGTTACTCAGTAGCTCCTCAACATGGGTATGGAATGGTAGACCAGTTAGTGTGCGGGCTGCTCTGTTTTGTAGTTTTTTTGTAATTTGTCAGGGAGCCCTTGGTTTAAGTTTCCCCATATGCAGCTATAATAGTCAAAGTGGGGCTAAATTAATGCCCTATAAACACTTAACAGAGTCGCAAAAGGAACAAATGGCTTCATGCGTTTAAGCGCACCAAGACCAAATATATTTTCTTTGTAAGTTCTTCGATATGAGTATAGACCATTTTCTCAGGTATGCGCACGCAATATTGGCCCGCCAAATCGCTTTTTGAACTATAGCCGATAATTTGAATAACAAAGGCTGACGCATCAGAACGAGTCTAACAAAAGCTAACAAAACTCACAGCCCGCCAAGAAATACTTCATGTAGGCAGCTTGGATTTAGTGTTGGTTGAAATAATAGGGAGGGTTATAGGAAACCACTACGTGATTGCCCACGTGAAGTATTTACCGGCCCGTCAAGCCTGTTGCGTGCGCATACTTGAGAAAATGGTCTATTCCATGATAAACATTGCGTTGCGCGAGTCCGGTCACGATCCTCCTGTGGGCGAGGGACGTGGGTTCACCCAAGCGGCTGGTAATCGAGCCTAGGTGTTTTGAGTCCTCTGATGAAAAGCGAAGCACGAGTTTTGGAAATTGCGTTTCACATAAATGGCTTTATCAAATACTGACTTAAGCTGGAATGGGAATTACTGAGTCACAGAAGAGAGACATATGTCTTGAAAGTTGTCAATAGATGCATTCAGAATAGAGTCCCAAGTTATATGTCCAAGTGAGAATCCATAATGTTCGTAATTATAACACTAGGAACAGTGACAATATAGGTCAAGAAAAAGTAAAATTAGAGTCTACCAAAAGAGCGTTGTTTTACAAAGGAGCTAGACTTTTTAATGATTTTAAGAACTCTTAAATAGTTTTTATGTATTGATAGTAGTTTTTTTATTGGATATTTTAACTTCGTTATATTTCTTTATAGGACCCGCATTGATAGCAATTTTATAACTGAAGTGGCTATCCTATCAAAATAATTATGTTACAATTATTATTATTATTATTGTTAATGGCTAAACCGATAGTTTACAGACGCCGCTTTTCAGACATCATTAGTAAGTATCGTTGACTAAGACTGTATATAATTATCTCATAGATGCAATATTCTTATCTTGTTGGCGGTACATTCAATAAGCATAGTCAGTAGCGTAGTGGTCAAGAATTACATATCACAGCTTGCCCAAGATAGCGTATTCTTAGCCTGCGTAGCAAGCCTAGGGGGAATTGGGAAGAGGAGGAAAGAGGGGGAGAGGGAGGGAATTGGAAGAGAGGGGGAGGGGGAATGGGGAGAGGAAAGGGAAAGGAAAGGAGGGCTTGCAACGAACCCCCCGTTTTTTCCCTTACGCCCCCAAATTATAAATTCATTTTCAGTGTCGTCTGACATGTCATCTGTCAAAATCAACCAATCAACTTCCTTGTTTCTGTCTGTTACAAATGTTTGACCTTCGGTGCGAAGGAAGTTCAAAATGACCCCTAGGAAAAACGAAGCCCAGAGATCAAACATTTGGGCTAGAAAATTGATTTCTGCATGGATTTTCACCAAATAAACACTCTACAACCCCTGGGTACCATACTAAATTTACAGCGGGAAATTGTGGCTTAAACATCGTTTTTCGACACGAAAAAACACAATTACACTCGCGTTACTAAGTACTGTTTAAAACTCTCTAGAGTCTAATGCCTCAAAATAAAATATAACTTCGCAGCTTCTGGTCCTAAAACGTAGCTATCCTGCATCGCTTGACATCCTAATCGTAAATAATCTACTTCTTATGGCAACCTAAGGTAAATTAAGGCTACTAAATTGGCCTAGCCAAGACCATTTTGGTTTCTCTCTCTCAATCTGGCGAGCGTTTTGTACGCAAAAACACATTTCTGCACCGAATTGAGTGCAATAAAAGCTATTGACGTCTCCTGGGTACATATTATCCAAGTGTAGTACAATATTTGGCCATACAAGTCAGTGTTTCTACATCAAAAGTTTGAAAATGTTATTCGTCCATTCACGACTTTCGCTTTCCAAACACTGGCATAATAAAACACAACCCTTCAGACATTTGCATCAAAATAAATACAACTTCGCAGTTTCTGGTCCCAAGACGTAGCTATCCTGAATCACTTGACATCCTAGTCGTAAAGAATCTGCTTCTAGGCCAACTTTAGCAGCCTTGAGTTGCCTTAGACTATTAGTAAGTCTATAACTGTATACAGCACTGGTTGAACAAGACGGGCCGCCATGTTGAACTGCCTTCTCCACGAAGCCGAAGATCAAACATTTGGTCTAGAAAATGGAGTTCTGGATGGATTTTCACCAAATAAAAACTCTCTGAAACCTCTAGGGTATCCGTACTAAATTTCCAGCAAGACATTTTGGCGTATACATACGATTTTCGACAAGGAAAAATTCACAACAGACTTCAGTTCTTCTCCGGTCTTCGGTTTTTCCGCCTGGGTCTTCGCAGTTCGTTTTTCCGACAACCCTGAAGCTATCGCTGTACATCTACTAATATCTCTATAAACTACAAGAAGTTGAAGATACTTTTTCCAAATCTGGTGGGTAAAATGGCCAACAAGTCCTTCGACTTCGTGAACACTCAGTTCATTGCATCGCGCCATAACTGCTATTTTTATTACAAGTGTCAATCAAATGTCATTAAACACCACTTTAGCCAATCGGAATTTTATGTCTAAAAAATGAACGTTAAAAGGGAAAAAACGGGGGGTTCGTTGCAAGCCCTCCTTTCCCTTTTCCTCTCCCCAATCCTCCTCCCCTCCTCTTCCCCTCCCCTCATTCCCTCTCCTCATTCCCTCTCTCCTCTTTCCCAATCTTCCCCATCCCCCCTGGGCTTGCTACGCAGGCTAGCGTATTCTCGCCATTCATCATTCAATCTCGTTCCCAGAGCCTGCGATCTTTTGGCCAGCGCCAAAATACGAGCGTTTCGTCACCACTGGCCGAAAAACGCGCGGGCTCTGGGAACGAGATTGTTCATCATTCTGTTCCTTTGTGCATTTATGCACATGCGCGATCTCCTTTCCGGTGTTGATGGCTTCTGTCGTATATCTTCTACAGATTGTATCATCTGACGGCACGGGTTCACTGTTGGTTTTAGCTGTGCAGAGCGAGCATGATGCATGTGAGTGGATATTCAAGATCTGTCAGTCCATGGCTGAATCGGTGAGTACACAGCCAAGTCCCAAGGCGTTCTGGCTGGAATTTGGTTCTGATGGGTTAATGGGATCCCTGTGGTTTGTACTGGTTGGTGACGTCACCTTCATCGAGTCCAGAACTGGCAACCGTGAGCTGTGTCGTCACAAACCGCTTCCCGGTTAGCTCAGTGGTTAAGCTCCGGTCTGTTGAGCGGGAGGTCGTGGGTTCAAACCCCTGGCGGACCAACACTCAGGGTCTTAAAATAGCTGAGTAGAAGGTGCTTCCTTCTACTCAGGATAGACCTTCTCGTCTTCTCCGATAAGGACGTAAAACCGTAGGACTAAAGTAAAGAGAGGGCCACATGTTAGATAACTGCTAGCCGGTTAACGTGTTTAAACCCTCTATAAATAAAGGTGACTTTACTTTACTTTACTAAACCAGAAAAAAAAACACTGGGATCCATTAACACATCAGAAAAAAATACCAACCAGAATGCCTTGGGACTACATGTAGGCTGGCGAATACATTGTACTTATGGAATCACGTTCTGCTGTCAATTATTATTTAGCCTGCGTAGAGGCCCTAATTTGGGAGAGAGGGGGGGGGGGGGGGGGTTGGGGAGAAGGGAGGGGGACTATGGAGGAATGGAAAAGGAAAAGAGGGAAAGAAGAGAGGGTCTGCAACGAACCTTGTGGTTTTTTCAATCCGCTCCTAATTCATAATTACCAGTGAAGTGTTACAACAACCTGTCAAAATAAACCAATAATCAAGAAGAAATTCGTTTTCATTTCCACTACTTGTAACTCTACGATGTATTACCTCCGTTGTACTGTCAAACGAGCGGTCGAAATCCAAAGGAAAATATCCAAATGGGGTTTCTCGACGTCTGTATGGGCCCTGTGCTGTGAAAAGTTGTATTCAAACCTATTCAAACGATGAGATCGTGAAGGATAAATTTCTAATAGTCTCTTTAGAAGTAGGCATTTCCGTACTATGTCGCCAGGATTTATCTCAAGTAGGAAGTATACGTGTGTTCGAAAACTCATGTATCTGGAATAGTTGGTGTAGAACAAGACAGCCAGACGAGAAGAGAAGGAGGCACAAAAGAGAAAATCGTCAGATGTTTTAATACTCCCGAAAAAACATCGTTACAGCTCGCCGAAACTCTCTCGGGGGCTCGCTTTTGCCCGAATAGAGACGGCCATTTTCGCAGGTTATTAGTCTAGGAGATATTATTCTCCAGAACACCAAGGACGAGGTCGGAAATATCTACCTTTTCTGAAGGTAATGAATGCCGTATCCAGACACCAGTAAGTGCAGATTAGACTGGAAATATTCATACTTGTTGACATTGATCAGTACTTTACTTGGATTCGGCTTCAAAGTTGTGATTGCCTATTCAAGTCGAACTGTTGTTGTAAGATCACACATGAGATCAGCTCATTAAAACATAAGCCATCGCGTTGATACGGTGGGACGAGAAGTTTGTCAAGAGTTGAGTACAACAAGCCAGCATGCCCGATGATGTGGCCGGTTTCTCGAACAAAACTCTGTTTAAACGAAATCCGACTGCACATTTCCCTATCTTTGACAAACCGTTATGGTACAATGTACGAGCCGCATGTGGCATGCAATGATACCGCATGCGGCAATGATACCGTTTTTTGCTAAATATAGTTGCTTTACAGCTTGCATTGCTCTTGCATTAACTCATATCCGTTGAAACCCTTGTCTTAAGTAAACTTCATACTTCCAAGCGTTTGTTATTATGAAATACTAGACACGGCTCTATGATACTCCTAACTGACGTGTGTGACACCTCCTGAACCAATCGAAATTTAGCGTTCAGAATCTGAACGTTAATATGAAAAAAAGACTGGGTTCGTTGCAGGCCCTCCCTTCGTTCCCTCTTCCCCACTCCACCATTCCTCCCCAAATCCCCCTCCCCGTCCAAAATTAGGGCCATAACTGACACCAAGTGTACAATTTACTGGAAATTTCCACTGGTTCCAGTGGAAGTTCCCTTTCAAGATTTCAAAGAGCGAATCAGCTAACGTTTATGTCGTGCATCTTGTTCAGTTTGACAATGATGAAGACCGCGGTTGTACAGTCATGAGATGCGTGCCCTGCTGCCTCATAACAACCAACGATGAGGTAAACCGTAGTATGTTTTTTACATTATTTTCCAAGAATTTAAGAGGTTATATCAATGATTTCGTTAAAACAAAACTACAAAAATAACACCCTAAGTAGAAGAGAAATACCATGTGAATGTCCTGATTTACTTTTCAAACGTTTTCGATAGAGGATGGCAAAGATTAAAGTGGATTACAAAAGTTTATTCTAGGGACTTGATTTCGGTTACAGTGAACCGATTCAAAGTTGCTCTATATTGCTCTTACAAGCAGTATTTTTTATTCACTCAGTCAATTTATTTTCGTAGGTAGGATTTCGTTCGCGCCACATATTTCTTCCTTTGTTTTGGAATTCACGCCAATTATGTTGGTTCAGTCGTTTGTCAGTGTTTTGCCGGCACCCAAACATTTCCATCCAACAAATTTGGATCTAGCCTGCAGGTCAGGCGCTTTGAGGAGAGACAACGAGCAAAACGGAGCGAGCTGCGAGATAAAATCGGCGAGCGGAGCGAGTGCCAGTCTCCTTTTTCCATTTTCGCGCGGCCAAAATGATTTTATCACTTTCTTTGCGTTGACATAGAGCAGTTTTCACATGACGGAAGTGTTTTGGTTTTGCCTTTACTAAGCTCTCCTATTGGCTTAGAAAATAAACCAACCAATTAGATTCCAAAGTAAAATCAAACGCAAACTGGTTTTGGTTTTTCTTTGGTTTGTCATAAGTAACTCATAAATGGCTTCCCTGTGAGCCTGTGACTATTCTCTCCTATGATTGGTTGGCTGTGGGTAATTTGCGTTTGGTCTTTCGACACTTACGTGAAATTCGCTCTAACACCCGGTGTTGGGTTATGTTGGATCGTGTTGCCATAAAATTAAAATTAAATCAATGGTTTATTTTACGTCGAAGATACAGGAAGCCGTTACCGGGTCTCCCAATACTTAAATATAAGCATATTTAAGTATTCCGAAAACTCCAGGATCTAATTTGAATTTAGGTTACCAACAATGTTCATAGTTTGAAGTAACGCGGAATTTTACAAGTCATTTATTTGTTATCTTGAGTTTTGTTCCAAAGGTGCAAATTGCAGCGCTCACCTTAATCTTATTCAGGTTGTTGTAACTCTGGCACAGCCTAACGGCAAAGACAGCTATCAACTGGTCAGCAATTGCTCTGTGCAGAGCATCACCAGAATATTTGTGGACTACGAGTGTAGAAACTACTGCATCGTGGTGAGTGTTACGTTTATACTCACTTTACACCTTCACGTTTTTGTTTTCCATGTAACATTAAGTAATGATCCGTGTAAAAGTACGATAAAATCCATTGTTCTGCGGCATTGAGCCTCCCTCACGTGGCATTTGTCTGTCTTTTAGACCACAATATTCATAGGTCTTTATTGGTCCCTTACTTGACTTATGGAATTACAGCTAAATTTCCATGTTTCAACCAATCAGATCAAGAATTTTCACAATAAAAAAATTAACACCCGTGCCGTACTTCTTACACGAATCATTTCTTAATAATTGTTATTATATAGCTATGTAATTTCGCGAGTTGTGATTGGTCAAGTTGCGGTCAAGAACCTCCGTACGGACCTTCCGCCCACTACCAGTCTCAAAGAAAAAGAAGAAGCTATATAATAAACATCTTATTAACCTCGTTTGCTTGGTCCGTACCTTATGGTATGGATCCTCGTTTTTCGTCCTTATGTCCTGAGTAATACAGTACCACTCGAAACCTGATTGCACCATTATACTGTAGCTCTGTTGTTTTTGTACTGCACGTTCTAAAGGTTAGGGTGTTTTGTATTGTTGGGTAAGCCAATGATGTGGCTCGTTTCGAGCGGTACAGGCCGGCTCTACGTCCTGCGCGGGCGGGTTCGCGCTTGGGGCAAAGATAGTCCAGATGGTACAGACCTCGCACTCGGTTAATAAGAGATAAATATGTTCCACAGCCTCCCCGCGTATAAAGCTATTAAAAAACGTTGCCGATAAAAAGCCGAAAACCTACGCGACAAGACCGCAAGGGAGTATGGGTATCGATCACTAAATATTTAAAACAGTTTTGCTTCGACCTCCATATGGATGGTAGAGTGCCTCAGAAAATTGCAGATATGGCTGCCGTTGTTCGATGGAGGCATGGCTGTTTTAGATATTTAATGATCGCTACCCATGCTCCCTTTCCGTCGGTAACTGCATGTTGTATTTTCCTCAAGATTTCAATTTGTGAAATGTAGCTTGCAAGCTACTTCTATGGTACGTACTTTTTCAACGTTTACTGTATTTATAGTCATCTTCTATTTTCCTCAGGACTCTAACTTGCGAGAGATCAAATAGTTACTGCTTACTGCTTTCCTTGTATTTATTTTTATAGAAGTTTGAGTACAGTGAAAAGGTAGACACCGAGGCGTCGTGGTTCGTTTGTTTCCGAACAGAGTACGAGCTCGGCAAATTCGAACGAGCCGTTGCTGAGGCGTGGAGGGAGCTGTTTCAGGTATAACAACCAGTAGCTATATTCTTATAACGATATACATAGTTTATTTGGTAAAGCAGGTTGGTAAAGATGGCAGAAAAATATATTTACCAATAGTTAAAGAACCTAGTGAACACGAATATTTCACGCAAACATAAAGTATAAACTAGTATAATCTAGATAAAGTATAGAGGGAAAATGCAAGAACTTTGTTGATTATTAGACTTGTCACGGTTTGGTTGTTGCGTTACTCTCGATAAACTGTATGTTGATATCTGATAACATGACCTTTTGCAGGTAGATCTACAGTTTTTAGTGCTTGGAGACGGCTCTACGCGACAGGATGCCAGAGAGCGTGCGAAAAAAATTGAGCATTTTTATGCCGGTGAACTTTAGCATCATACAATGAGGGTCCTTTATCCCAGTATCCTTTGCGCACCTCGTACGCTATAGCTTACCTTTGCTGCAAACCACTTCCGAACTCAACAAATAGAAGTGTTCAGGATCTATTGATTATTAGCGTTAATATTGTTCCCACTGGAGGTTAACAGAACTTGTGCTATTTTAAACTAAATATTTGTTCCCTCGTGGCTATATCATGAAAATCGATTTTATGCTGGTGGGAAATAACATTTTCAAAGTTCATGGTTTACCAAGCTATTTTGAAGCGAAGAAGGAGGATGTGTGGGGAGGGGGATAAAGTTTTGATTGATATGTAATTATTATAGTACTAGTTACAATATATTTATAAAGGTTAGCCGCGGGATTGGCATTTGTGTTTTATTGACAAATACAGACACGCTCTGACTGTATGATGAACGACAAATACTGAATACTGCATGACGCCGAAGGCCATATGGAGCATGAAGAAATGTTGAGTTCGTCGTACTGTCAGTAAGTGCCTGTATTTGTCAATAAAACACAAACATAAAGTCTCCAAGCTTTTCATATTAATTCCAAATGAGCGCACAATAAAATAGTCATTAGCCAATCACGTACTTGGATTTTGTACTGTGCACTGTCATTAGCCAATCACATACTTGGATTTTGTACTGTGCACTGTCATGCATTAGCCAATCACGTACTTGGATATTGTACTGTGCATTGTCATTAGCCAATCACGTACTTCGATTTTGTACTGTGCACTGTCATTAGCCAATCACGTACTTCGATTTTGTACTGTGCACTGTCATTAGCCAATCACGTACTTCGATTTTGTACTGTGCACGAAGATGGAATATTCAAACCGACGGTATGCACAACGCAGTCGTTAAATAAAAGTAATGAACCTATCAATGCTAAGCCCGAGGGGGGAGGGGTAGGGATTTGACATTGGCAAATAAATGTTACACTCCACTCTTGGGACAACACCTTTCATCAAAATATCACTAATTCTCCACCCCTTGCCCCCTCCCCCCCAGGTTAACATTAATAGGTGCATAAGTGCAGAATACATAGTATAATGCAAATTCTCATACTAATAACATAGGATCTATAGTTCTTCAAGCGATGGGGGATGGTAGGGCGAGAGTTTAGTGATTTATGTGGTCTAGTCAGAAACATAAGGGAGTTGAAACGTGTAAAGCCCATACCTCGCTTTAGCGCCATGCTCTGGATTATTCAGCGAATAAAAATGACCATATATGGAATAAAATAGCATTTACAACTGGCTTCAGTGTCACGCTAGACTAGACTGTATTTTCCAAAAATGGTACTTTTTATTCACTAAATAATCCGGAGCATGGAGCCGCTATTAAACGTTTCAACTCCCCTATATGTTTCTGGTCTAGTGCAATCAAAGAACTGCCAACTGAAATTTTCCTATTATTGCAATCATATCGCAAAAGTTTAGCAGTCTAGCTAATGAATTCCACCGAAGGCAACTCTACTTGTCTACTTTTTAGGATTGGGTTACCTTTGGTGAGGAGGAGAGAGACTGGCGAGTCACACCGCAGGAAAACGTCGTGCGCATGCGCATTTCATGACCACAGCGCGCGCATCCCACTTGTTTCCCGCCAAAACTAAAAGGAAACAAAGGCAAGCACCCCTGTTTTTAATTTCGTATGTGAAATATTTCGCGAAAAACAAGAAATTTACTTGAAAGCTAAGCCTAAAACAGGTTGGAGTTTTCTTAATTTGTAATAGTCTGTGAGTTTACTAAATTAAAAAATTGTTTACTAAAACAGTTCGTGACCTCGGAAACTTGTATTTGAAAACAGAGCATTCGTTCTTTCGGCCAGCGGAGCATAACGTTTCGCCCCAGTGCTCTCCCTTCCCCGACTCGGGATAGGAAACCCAAACTCTTAAACTTAGGATATTAGTAAAGTTGCCGCAACATCTTGGTCATCATGTAACCAATCAATAGCAAGGATAGCAATGTCACAATTTTAAATTCCAAACTTTACAAATATTCGACTAAGCCTTTTTAAACGGCTCCTATTCAAATTTCCCTTTTGTTGTACAAAAGTAAAACTGATTTTTAACAATATTTAAACGCTGTTGATTATCTAAGGAATATTTTCAAATATAAATGGACTTTGTAATTTATTTTAGCGTCATTTTCTGCAGCTGTCAGACAAAACAATTAACTAATGGAAGACTGTAAGTAATACTTTCGTTAAAACATTTCTATCGATGCAGCCATCCATTTAGAAAGTATCTTACGGGATATAGGCCCTTTTGCAGGAAATAGTCACGTGCTGATATATCACTTCAATAACCAATAAATTGAGCTCGTGATCCCATGTGAAAAGCTTTATTGCATGGGGAAAAAAAACTTCGAAACGCTGTTTTAGAAAGATCGACAATCTATGAGAGGGGGAAAATAGTATTTACAAACAGGTTTTGCTAATATCACTATAAATGAAGGCAATTTTTTTTGCCGTCCAGTACACCCACCTGATTGCATTCCTGCAAAAGACCCATTGGGGATGGGCAGAAACATAAGGGAGTTGAAACGTGTAAAGGCCATACTTTGCTTTCGTGCCATGCTCTGGATTATTCAGCGAATAAAAATGACCATATATGGAATAAAATGGCAACCATGCAGCTTCTCTGTCTAGACTATGTCACGCTAGACTAGACTGTATTTTCCAAATATGGTACTTTTTATTCGCTGAATAATCCAGAGCATGAGGCCGCTGTGACACGTTTCAACTCCCTTGATATATGTTTCTTGTGTTGGACCAAATCCCTGAAAAAGCTGGTCCAATCTATAAAGTTTCTTTTGAGATTTATTTGAAATATTTAACGGAAACAAATATTTTGGCCTTCCATCACAAATTGGCCCTATACGTCATGTTGTTCACTGAAAGAGGATTCCTGCAGTAAACAGGGCATACCTAAGAATGTCCTGCTGTTTTGGCCCAAGGCAACACAATCCCATTGACATAGCTCTTGCACAGCGCTTTCATATTTACCCGATTATTGAGACTTGTCTTGGCGATTTGGTGCCCGTCACTCAACCCAGCGTGATTCTGATTGGCGGAGAAATATACAATCTGTTTCGTTTCGATTTACATTTTATCCAACCGAGGCTGTGTACAAAGGTTCGTTTGCTTAATGGAAGACAAAACCCAAACTGAAGAAAGTCTGGGTCGTGTAAATATGAAAGGCGTTGTAAGAGAGTGATAGAAAGGAATGAATATTTATAGACAAATGTGACATCGAAAACCAGAAATTTGCTTGGTAAACGAAATTCGAAAAGTAATTATATATCCAGTACATCTTCTAACTATGGAAGTATTGCATATACTTTCATAACTTGAAATTTTATATTAAGAAAAACTGCTTTTTTTGGGGGGGGGGGGGATGAACTCCACAAAGTGATGGAAATGAATGTATAGTACTAGATCTTCCAGTTGTACTCTTTTTCAAAAATTCTATATTCATTGCATTTTTCTAACTGTTACACTACTGAAAGTTTTGCTCCAGTTTTCAAACATTTTACATGATATTTATCCATTACAATTTACAAAGAACCCTGGGTCCGTAATACGTACTTTCTAGAAAGTAGAACATTCATAGATTTTTCCTTCCTCGTAGAAATTTAAGGCAACCTTATACTGTGGGATACAGGTAAATAAACATGTTTAATGCAGTTTGTTTGTCGTTTCCATAATGTGTACTATAGTCCAATCCTTTCTGACGTCATTGTTTACAGTTTTGCCTCATTAGCTTTCAAGCTACACACACAGATACTACATCAGTTGAAAGAGAATTTGAAACTTAGTAATCACCGAAAATTTGAGATTACGTAGGAATTGACTTTTCAAAATTTTAAAATGGGCTGGGTGGCAAGAGTTGCTGACAGCCATACATTCTTTGTAAATTTTGAGATTTTAAAACGGTCATTCCTCAAAATATATTTATCATTTATACAATAGTTATTTACCATCGCGCTCTCTGATTGGTCAAAAACCATATGTTTATGAGAGTATAGACACACAGAAAGTATGAACAGACCAATCAAAGCGCGCGTTACTTGGAACATGACGTCATTTCATCCGGAATTCCATGTTCTCTACAAAATTGAAAATCAAAATGGCGGAGTGACAATTTGCAACTGGTTTGGTGGTTTATTTTGAAGCTGAAATTGAAAGAGAACTAAAACAACATTTCTGAAAAGGATAACTTAGAGGGCAAGACAATTTTTTGCCGCAAATTTAAGCCAAAGAATAAGAAGGCATATTCAAGGAACAGTGGACTTCAAGTGGATGTTATTTGTCTTCGGCCTTCGGTGGGTTACAAGGCACACATGATTGGGCGACACCCAGGATGAAAATTTTGTTAGCTTTCAGTAAAGGAACTCCTATTTTCACCAAACAGAAAAGAAAGATTTAGTTATTGGGACCTTCCTTCCAGTGAAATGAGGTTTTGAGTCCAAGGTAAGAGAGAAAAGCTCGCTTTTGACACTTTGTTTTGGTTTCTGTTTTTGTGTTTGAAAATTTGGCCTGATTTGGCATTTTGCTGGCAAAATTCGGATATTATTTTTCATGTAGTTGTTCGGCGTTAAATGAAATGGAAAAGCTAAAACTGAATTGAATGCTAACAACTGGCTTAATTATTTCATGACTTAATCGTTTATCGGAACGAAAAACTGTCGGTTTTGCGAGGCTGTTTGTGCATTTCGTTCGTAAAAATATATTAAATAAAGCTAGTAGAACAGGGTTTGTTGTGCTCTGTACTCTGACAAAAACACTCCTGAAGCTGTAAAACATTCCTGTACTCGTTTTTCATGTTCTACAGTTCCAGTCATGTTTTGTCAGAGTACAGACCACAACAAACCCTGTTCAATTTGTGAAATCACTCTCAA
The DNA here is from genome assembly GCA_030867875.1 of Actinernus sp. WN-2022. Taxonomy (NCBI): domain Eukaryota; kingdom Metazoa; phylum Cnidaria; class Anthozoa; order Actiniaria; family Actinernidae; genus Actinernus; species Actinernus sp. WN-2022. The sequence goes on along the minus strand of JAOWCC010001368.1, from coordinate 21,252,217 downwards.
ATTTCCGGTGATTATCAAGTGTGACAATCTCTTGATTTATATGGACTCTGTTTGTATATACCTCGCTTGAAGTTTGATGTATGCTATTGAGTAAAAAACGATTCGCCTATACGAGTGGTAGAGCGTAATTCGTTGTGGGTAAGTTACGGCAATGACTTAATCCCCGCTAAACGCTCAAACATTTTCATTAAACATCGTGTTGGAACGTCAACTTGAACATTTTACTGAAATGGCAGTTTGATCGTTTAGCCGCCTGCACATCAAACATTCAGCAAACATCTTACAAGATTGAGTCCGGAGAACGTTTTCCTGCGAGGTACCGCTACATGTATCTCACTGTTGCAAGTCAATTTATGATTGGCTAAATACGTCCTGCAGGCACAAGGTTTGTTAGAAGAGGTGGCAAAACGATAAACATTTGTTCATCACGCAAAATGTTGGATGAAAGTCTTTGAGCGTTTAGCCGGGGCTTTACAGCACTTTACTTTACGGCATGCCACGACATTGAAATGGTTTCCCATTGTTTTTGTCTTTTTGATCCAATCAAATTACAGAGTTACAGTAAGGTACGGTTACGGTAAGGCTACGGGCATGCCGTATTTTGTGCACTCTACGGAATCCGCTCTATTCACTACGACAGTTTATTTAATGGTGCTTGAGGTAAAACTATCCGTCATCCTTCTCCTTTTAAAACTGTGTTTTAAGATAGACATATTTACATCAAGCCGTAGTTAAGAGTTTGCTAGACCATTTGAGATCCACATATGAATGCGCAGTGTGGATTTCAAGTCTTGGTATTACAGGAGTTGCGTTGAAGTGGTTTTCATCGTACCTTTCTAATAGATCGCAACGTATCTCTCTGGGGGGGCTGCCTCTGATAACTTTAAGTTACCACATGGTGTTCTTCAGTCTCGTATTTAGGGCCGTTGTTATCACCATCTACTCTAGCAAGCTATTCGAGGTAAAAGAGTCATCTCCCAGATGTACATGTGTATGCAGACGACACGCAACTCTATTTGTATTTTAAGCCCGACACCACATCAAGTCAGTCTAAGGCAATTGAAGCAATGGAATTGTGCGTAAAGGCAATCGGAGCGTGGATGATAACTGACAAGTTAAAGCTAAATGATGACGAAACTGAATTCATGATAATTGGTGCGCGGTAACAACTTTGCAAGGTGAACATCGATAAGTTATCAGTCGGCGACGTCAGCGTCGCCCCTGTCGCTGTTGCAAGAAACCTTGGTACCTGGTTTGACGCCAACCTGAGTCTTGTGACATATTACTAAGACCTGTAAAGCTTCTTTCTATCATTTGCACAACATACGACGTATAAGGAAGTTTCTTACTAAAGAGTACATACATACATTTTATTGGCCTCCCCTAAGGGCTTTTCAGACTTTTCAGGCTTTTTGCGCCATAGAAATGTTAATTATTATTATGTAATACAAATTTCAATTACACCCCTACATTGATCAATCATGATGTGCCGAACGTAATTCAAACAAAGGATAATAATTGGGCGGCTTTGTTTATCTATAAGATTTAAAACACGTGACAAAATATCATCGTAGAATGGACCAATAGATGGGTTGCAGTCAATTCCCAGAGATTCAAATGACAAAGGCATGGCGGCCATGTTGGTGTACCTAACAAAAGAAGCTAACGAAGAATCTATTGTTAAAGGTACATCAACATGGCCGCCGTGACGTCATGTGCAACCCATCTATAGTTAGTTTTTATTACGTCTCTTTCCTGTTCTCAGGCTATACATCTGGTTATATGCACGTAACTTTTTCAAGACCTTCCAAAGTCGTCTTTGTAGGCATTTGTTTTCTCCCTCTTAACGGTGTATCACAACCCTCTGGACATTCCGTGTATCCATTGGTTCCATGCCGTCTTAAAAGTGGAGACTGATTGTATCCCCTTGTCGACATGTTAATACCAACATTAATTCGACGTGATTGGGTATTCATATTTGGTGAGCATTCGCACGAGTGTCCTCCCCTTGTTCCAGATGTGGAATCTACACTGTCATGATATCTCTGTTCAAGGGCATACCTTAAGGAATTCAAGTTGGGTACCAAGGAGGTGCTTCTTGCTGTAGTGAATCGTTTTGACAGAGCTGGGTTCAAGCTAAACTGTCCGCCAGATGGCAAGCTAAACTTCCTACAGCACACTAAATCAACACATGATTTCCTCAAGATCGTATTGGAGAAGAAATAGATGAAAGGGTTGATGAAGGAGTTGAAGAGACCGAGACAGTACGTTGCAATACGTACTACATCTCCAGGGTTGGGGAACTCAGTGGTGTACGGTTCAATAAATCCACAATAAACAACGAAAGGCAACCAGCAAACAAGAAATGCAGCAACCACGATCAGGAGCATCTTTAGGACTTTCTTCTTGGATGTTTTGAACAGTTTGTGGTCTCTTCTTGAGAAGTTACCATCGTCCATTTTACGATGTCTGAAATACACGAAGTGGAGGATTTTCGCGTACATGAAGGAAATAGTCGTCAGTGGAAAAACGAATGCGAACAAGGCCACGAACATTAGAAAACCTAACCCCAAAGGTGTATTATTCGGGATTGGTGTACAATATCCTATGGTTATGTTTCTAATATTGAGGTCTTCTACTTTAGAGAGGTAGAAGGTTGGTAGGAATAGTATGACCGACGTGGTCCAAGCAATTATGATCATCCACTTGGGCCGTCGGAGTGGTGTCTTATTCATTGGTTTCACTATGGCAAAGTACCTGTCAATGCTGATTACTGTCAAGAGAGCAATGGAGATTGTTGGAGATAAGAACTATGAAGAGAAAAGGAAAATCCCTGTGAATGATTTTATTTTAAAGCGAAATACATAATTACCTAAATTTACCAATATCATCATGACAGAAACAGATGGTGGATGCGCGAAAGAACAGAAACGATGGTCACGCACAGGTAGCCTACACATGACCGCAGGGAGCCCTGTGTAAGATAAGTGTGCATTCTCCTTCGTCGTATGTAGTACGATAAATAAGCAATGTCCTTGGCTGAGAAATGGTACTCTAAATATCACAGTTTTTCGCTTCTCGGGCAACTGTTCTTTTTTCGGACCATCTCTCAGCCGCGGACATTATCCGACGAAATATCACCCGCCTGAAAGGGTTTATTTATCAAATAGTTCCCGGACGCGGAGAGAAAATATCGCATATATGCATTCAACAATCATGCGCGAGAGAAAATATGATGGGCTATAAAGAGCGGTATTTCATGGCTAGATTAGGCCAATCAAAATCCAGGAAATTTCGCGCACTTTCTTTATCAGCCAATAAGAATTCAATAATTAGTCTACAGACGCATCTGTCACTCGAAACTTGTTTTTCAGCGAGAAAATTCGCAGTCTACCGTCCGGTAAGTTACTTTGTTTTCGTGATAATCTCCCCGTAATTTTTTTTATAGGATAATATGGTTAAAGTGCCACTACGACGAAAATTTACCATTTCGATTTGCCACTTTTTCAGTGTCTATAGGTCAATCAGTATTAGAAATATCCGAAATAGTAAAAAATATTCCCAAATGGGCATCTTAAACCACAAATTTTAGGAGAGTTTACCGGTAAAATCCTGTCCGCCATTGCTGGAAGCCGTGCCCTTTGTTCAGCTTTAAACAAAGGTTTATTCACCGGAAGTGATGTCATACACTTAACACGACAACCTCGTAGCGCGAAATAGCGTGCATAAAAAGTAGCCAACCTCGCAAAGATAAATATAACTTTCTTCTTATGTACGTGAAGACGTTTTTAGTAGAAATATGCCTCCAGGCGTTGTGTTCTGCAGGCGAGCGTTAAGTGTATGACATCATTTCCGGTGAATAAACCTTTGTTTAAAGCTGAACAAAGGGCACGGCTTCCAGTAATGGCGGACGTGTAGATTCAATATTCGGAGCTAAAAAAATAAGACTTCCCGTCGTTGTATCGAAAAACAATTTGAACTGGTAATAATATATGAACTCTACTTTATGAATATGCAAAAACATTGATAGGTCAAAATTTGATCGTAGGGGCACTTTAAAAGGCGAGTTGTATATCAAAATTATAAGTATGAATTTATAGTGTAATTTTCGCCGGTATTCCATAGAAAACCATGAAATAACCAGTAGATATTGTTTTATTGTTTTTAATGAAATTAGTATTGTTGTTAGTCAGTTTCTCTTTTTATTCATTTTATGTATAAGACAAATAGCTCAATTACAAGATATGCCTCACTTCCTACATACAAAGGAATCAATACGAGGCTCCGTGCATAATGCTCAGTCGTTCGTGAAAAGACTACAGCAGTTCTGTAGTTTGTCACGAATGACTGAGCATTATGCACGGAGCCTCGTATTGATTGCTTTGTACGTAGGAAGTGAGGCATATCTCGGAAATGGGCTATAGACCCTTTGCACGTGACGTCATAGCCGCCATGTTGGTGTACAGTTCTTTTGTCCTAACACCAACATGGCCGCCATGCCCTTTGTCATTTGAATCTCTGAGGATTGAGTGCAAACCATCTATTGTATACGGTGGAAATAGGCCTCTTTAGCTTGGCTCAATGTTCTCCCATTTCATATCTTTGGAGAACAATATTCTTCGTCCGAAGTATTACCAAATCAGTATAGAGCGGTTTTCAGTTGAGTGTAGTAAAACCAAACGCAAATTACACACAGCCAGCCAATCATAGGAGCGAGAAATCACAAGTAACTCATTAATGGCTTCCCTGTGAGCCAATGACAAACCAAAAGCAAAACCAAAACCAATTTGCGTTTGGTTTTGCTTTGGATTCTGATTGGTTGGTTTACTTTCTCAGCCAATAGGAGAGCTTTGTAAACGCAAAACCAAAACACTTCCGACACTCAATTGAAATCCGCTCTATCTCCTCATGCGTTTACCAGTAATTAAAGAAACTATACACCGCCAAGGGGTAATCTGACATGGAACAACATTGAGCCAAGCTAAAGAGGTATATATTCCATCTATCATAAGATCAAGTATTACCTGGAAAAACCTCAAAGTCTTACAGATAATGCTATGTGGCACGCTTTTAGTCTTGACAGAAACGAAGTTCATGATTATGGTCAGCGGTATACAGAGGGTACACACAAGGAGATCAGACCAGGCGAGGTGGAACAGAAATCTGTGCACGTTAGACCGCTTGCCGTGATTACGCAGGCGATTAATGACACAGACAACAAGTCCATTGCCGATAGTTCCACCAACTGAGGTAAAACCTACGATAGAGAAATATATTATCGATATGAAGTATACCTGATCAGGAGCTCATTACCAGGAGCGTCCATGTCCCGGCCATACTAAGTCTGTGAGTCAGCTTATCAGGGGCGGACTTCACCGTTTGCAACCTGAAATGTTATTGGTTACCCAAACAATAGCCTACCCCTAAAACAATACAAACTCTAACCCTAAAACAATGGAATTCTTCATCAGTGAAGTCCAATAGGATGCGACCTTAAAAAAAACTGTGAAGTCTAACTGGAGCGTATAGACCCATTCGAAAAATGGCGTCCAATTTAATTAACTATTGTTTAGTACTGACTAGCCTCGCTTACACGTTCAAAAGCTTTTGTTTGTACTGACTAGCCTCGTGTTCACGTTACTAGGACAATAGCTTTTTTAAATTGGACGCCATTTTTCGAATGGGTCTATGACCGTATTGAGCTATATTTAGAACAGATCTCGCAGGAGTTCTCGTGCCCACACTTTGAGAATCCAATCAAACATAGTTAGGCCAATGCAGTGTTAGTAAATCACCTCAAAGAACCACAAATCATTCTCAGTCTCGATAATGCTGGCAAGCGTGTACGGACCACAGTGGAGTCAGAAGATAGATACCCGAGAAACATATTCTAACAATAGCTCAAACCGAGCATACGCTGGTGGTATATATACCATATGATATATCCTATAGAGTATATGGACGCTCCTTGTAATGGGCTCCTGACCTGATATATATCTTTAAAATCATAAATGTTCAATAATATGGTGTAAATTATAAAAAACTTCCAAACATGTATCCTCAGAACAACTGCATGCTTACCTGTCCTTTTCGAATTAACATAAGGAAAGTTTGCCCTACTGTTATCAGTAGATATTTCTGGAATTATATTCCTCTTTCTATCCGAACAAACCTACAAAGAACCTTTTCAAGAAAGCACTTCAGAAATATTATTTTACTCAGTACTAAGTAAATTTTCCCATATAAAAGGGGTTGGGATGCTCGTTGGACATTTTCGATTTGACCCCTAAGAGGTACTAAAATGGGCGTGGCTCAAGCTTATTTTGACCCCTAAAAGATAATAAAAATGTAAATTGATAATAGCTTTTTTTGTTCAATTGACACCCGACCCCGCTTTACATCTATAGACATGTCTGTGTTTGATGGTGGATACCCTAAGTGGTACCAAACTCCTGATTTTGACCCCTAAAAGGAACGACGAGCATCCATGTACCCCTCACATAAGGGATCCCCCCCCCCCCACCCCCGGGTTCTTCTGTTGATGTCACGGGAGCGGTCCAATGCAGTTGTCACGACAGCGTTAGGATAACCGCGCTAAACAAAGAACTCAGTGGTGCATCTCTTCGGACTTTGTGCAATCAATAATCTTTAGATGCACGCGTCATTGCCCAATCAGAATCTATATATTTTGTCGAGTATGTTATACAGGGCATTATATTAGTTTCTACTATTTTATGCCTTTTCTCTATCCCATATCAATTATTTTGGAATACCAGTGTTAAATTTAGCTTATTTTTCATCTAGTTTAATTTGTAATTACCTAAAATGGAGAAAAATAGAAATCAAGAGAGCGATGGATCGAGTTCGATTCCGGGTCGTAACAAATTCCATAACAAATTCCTTCTTTCATGTTACTTCTTTGTAGGTAAAAAGTAAGTCAGTAGTTCTAAGTTACTAGGAGATGCGTGAGGGAACAAGTCGAGAGGAACATACATTAAAATGCAAGGGGAATGTGTATTATTATAGCATTGATAATATGCAATATGCAAGGGGAATATGTCTTAAAGCATTGATAATATGCAAAGGGAAATAGGACAAAGAAAGTGAGGGGTAAGGTCTTAGTAGAGCAAAGGAAACAGAGCCAAAGTAACAATAAGCTAAATAAGCTATACAAGAAGTGCTAAGTTAAGTATATTATAGGTATAAATATAAGATGTGAGATAACTAGACGCTACGTTAGGTATAATATCAATCGATAAAATAATATAATATAATATAATAATAATGTAATAATATAATATCAATAGATAAAAATAAGTTATCTACATTTACAATTAATCAAAAATCTACAGTCCTGATTGGTTCATTGCGTTTTTATTTGTTTCCATGATTGGCTCTGTAACTACTTACGACACTCGTTCAATCGAAATTCGCTTACCAACCAGTTGACAAGACTGCGAATCAGTCCCACTTACAGTGAAGGAAGGGGAGGAACTGATAAGCATTTTCCCTTCTCGCTACTCACTCGCTCCTTTGTCGTTCCTCCTGTTTTGTTCCTCCTCATTTCTATATCCCCCTCCTTTCTATTTCCCCCTCCTTTCTATTTCCCCCTCCTTTCTATTTCCCCCTTCTTTCTATTTCCCCCTTCTTTCTATTTTTCCTATTTCCCATTCCAGCTACTCAACTATAACCTGTAGCATCTTTAAAATACATCGGACGACATGAAGACATACAGAACTGGTAAATATAATAAGTAAAGTTTATTAGAGACAAATTTAAGTATTTCAACTTTAGAATTAACGCTATATATTTATGCTGCAAATTTGAGGTAAACAAGACAATCGTGGCCACAGGAAGACCAAAACGAATTTTGAGGATTGCATGTAAACCTGTGCGCAGACTCGACAGGTCTGCAAAATGTGCGCATAACCAGTCAGCAGTAGAAATTGCGGGATCAGTTATAAATGGTTTTGTTGATAAAATCTTCAGAAACTCGACACATCTCAGACAAGACCGAGGGTTAAGGAGAAAATCGCAAGAGTTAAGAGTTTTATTAGTTTAGTCACCAAGCCAATTACATTTGGAACTGGTCCATGAAAGGACTTAAAAATCGAAGCTTATACTTTTCTGCGACAATGCTTTGAAGTCAAAACTTCGAGTGAAAATTCAACCAAAATGATGTGCGCGAGCGTGATTTCCCGCGTGAAATTTACGCATGCGCAAGCGTTTTGCGGACCTGTCCGCAGGCACACCGCGGCAAAACGGTATGCTCCGCTGGCCAAAAGAACGAAGGCTCTGCTCTCAAATACAAATTACCGAGGGTTTCAACTTTTTTAGTAAATAATTTTATAACTTAGTAAACTCACAATGAATTACAAATTAAGAAAACTTCAACCTGTTAAAGTCTTAGGCTTAGCTTTTAAGTAGTTTTCTTAGTTTTTGACAAAACAGTTCACAAATGAATACTTTTAAGCAGAAACGTTAAAATCACGTTATGTGCCTGTTGTTTCATTTCAGTTTTCGCGGGAAACTGGGGGCGGCCGCGCGCGGACAAGAAATAGCAAATACGCATGCGCGTGACGTTTTGCCGCGGTGTGGTCCGCAGGCTATATAAATAAAATGTTCTGGCAGAGCAAAAACATTGGAGGCTGGAAGCTAGTGAAATAAAAAGGCACCTGCAGTGGTTGAAGGTAAATTAAAGTTGCTCAATATTTGCATTTTCTTATTCAAAATAAAAATCAAAGAACTGTTAAAGACCAAAGAAAAAAATCGTCTGTTCCCTACTTGTGGCGACAGTGATATGCCAATACTAACAGACTCAAATTCCGTGAAACGAAACAAATGTACAAAACTCTTGCACACTTGTAAGGGACCGTCGACATATTCTTAGTGTTAACGGCCACGTTTAGTCGAAAAGAAACTTTAGGATCGGACATGTATCAATTGACTGTTTTCTCGTTACCTGATCTATGGAAACATCTGCACGCATGTTTGGTTCAATCTGTAGTTTATGTCGAAAGTCCAAACAGTTTGCTTCAACTTCAGAAGCCATGGCCGCCATGTTGGCTCATATTTTTGCTGCAATAATCTCGTTTCCAGAACTGTTTTGGTCTTAATGTGTCGACAATACCTAAAATGAATTGAAATCTAAGCGGTTTCACACTTTTTTGCTGATTATGATAATGATCAGGGTAACGTTGTCCAAATATAGTAGAAACACAATGATGTGACCGTCCCAGATGGTAAACAGTTCAAAAGATAAAATGAATTTTACAATATGAAATGGATATGCTAAATAAGCTAGTCCAGCTTGATGTAAAACATTTAAACCTCTGAACCTCTGAATTTCTAACGGGACCTGAAACAACCATAGGTGCTGATAATCGTCAGGACCTGGCTAATCCACAGATCGAATTGGAATTTAGCGTGTTGGTTTTTGTGGAGGGAGGAAAATTGGAGAACCCGGAGAAAAACCCTCGGAGCAAGGGCGAGATATCAGCAAACTCAACTCACATATGGCGCCACGTCCGGGAATCAAACCTGGGCCACAGAGGTGAGAGGCGAAGCGCTTAACCACTGCGCCACCCCGGCAAAAAGATTGAAATAATAAATACGTTGGTTAATATATGTTACGCAATGTAAGTTGTAAAAATTACAAAACAAAAATATATACTTTTAAACAGTTCTAATATAATATTGGGTAGAATGCAAGTAGATATGAAACGTTAGATATGTATGTAAATTTTAGATTTATATTGTGTATAATACTGGCATACTAAACATACTCAACAAAATATCTGAATTCTGATTCGTCAATGACGAGTGCATCTAAAGGTTATTGTGTGCAAGTCGCATGCAAATGTTTGCTCAGTATATTATAAACACAAAATCGCATGAACTGCTCGTGCACGTGCTCGTGCAATACTTGATTTATAGGCACTGAGTGATATTTTGAAAGTTCTCAAATTGCACTCGCCTAAAGGCTCGTGCCATTATTATCACTTTTAAAATATCACTCAGTGCCTATATATCCCGTATAGCACACGGCTATATACGGCATTATATAGGGTATTCCCAGACCGAAATGAATTATGGTTACGAGTTATATGTCTTGGACGACTTTGTCGATTTAGCTTACGGTTTATTTATCCATTTTTAGCCTGTTCAGCCGTACGACGTTTTAAAAATGCCTTTGTCCATTCCACTAAAATTTTTCGTTTTCCATCGTCCGACCCATTTCAGTAGTTTGAAAGGTTTAAGACTAACCTAACTTAATGCTTAATTAACGAACTACACCTCTTTTCCGAGCTCTCTACGTTTTAGTTTATAACCTTTCTCGTACAAAGTGTCAATCCAGAACTACAATGCAGGAAAATGTATAGTCTAAGAATACATAGCAAATTTTAGGCGAGTCTTCAAGCCGACTTGGTTCCAGCGGACTCTCTCTCTCCGAATTTCTAACGAGACCTGAAACTGAGCCATAGCGGCTGATCAAAGTCAGGGCCCGGATAAACCACAGATCAAACTGGAATTTAGCGTGTTGGTTTTTATGGATGGAGGAAAACCGGAGAAAAACCCTCGGAGCAAAGGTGAGATACCAACAAACTCACATATAGCGCCGCAATCAGGACTCGAACCCAGGCCCCAGAGGTGAGAGGCGAGGCACTTAACCACTGCGCCACCCAGACCCCCTAGGGTTTGTTTTTTAACCGACCGACCTACCCACTATCACGAGCCAGAGGGCGATGGTAAACAAAACGTTTCATTGGGTTATCCTTAAAATATTCCCTTATGCCCTATTCGGCCTTATTTATTGAAATTATTGTATATTCTGGAGAAGCAAGAGACAGGAACTTTGTAACAAAACGGCAGAATAGATCAAACACAACTGAGAAAAGAAAGAAGTATTAGAATTGCACATATTTAGATTAATGCATGGATACGTCAAACATTAATACTTGTATTGGCTTCGTGATAGACCAAAAATTAGAAAGAACTGAAAATATATTTACCTGATGTTTAACTACGTACCTAGAAACGCAGTGACAACGAGGAGAGATGTCGAAGGCTGAGATCCAAGGTGTACAAGATGTGTTGCGTTCAGAGACGAGTTCATCTTCATTTCAGGCATTCCCTGGCACTATTCAAACTGGCTTCTCTGGATTCCTGAAATGGTGAGGAGAACATTAAAATATCATAAGCAGTAGTTTATCAGCTGGTTCAGTGTGTTACACCAGCGGTTGAAACGGAATACTAATGAACTTACGATAGTTTGCTTTGGCATACATATGTAGCTAAGAGCCAGCTGTGAATAGGCCCTTTGCAGCTAACAGTCACGTGCTGATGTATTATTTCATTAACGAATGAATTGAGCTTGTGATCCCCATGGGAAAGACGTTGCCATGGATGCTGGAGAGCAAGCTATCTTTTAAATCGCTGTTTTAGAAAGATCGACAATCGATTGGAGGTGGAAAATAGCATTTGCAAACAGGTTTTGCTAATAGCAATACCGATCTCGTAAAAGGCCTTTAAATAAATGAAGTCGGATATTTTTTGCTCTCCAGTACAACCACGTGATGTGTTAGCTGCAAGGGGCCTATTAGCTTGCCGCAGTCGGCAAACTAATAAAACAAGGAATAACCTAAATGTTTTCAAGAAGGTTAATATTATACGAGCTTACATTTTCCTTACATTGTACTAGTGATAAAATTATGTAACACACACTTGTTATTTTTTCTCACCTACTTCAAACGTTTGTTGTTAAATAATGTATTCATTGCGTCTTCCATGGCTTGTGTTGTATAATATGCATGCGGATTTTACTTGGAATTAAAAACGCTTTCTAATGTCTAACAGACTACACGCTCAAAAAGCAGATGTCGGATCTGCGTGAGATCCGGACAGAACGGGAGGTCTCACCAGCTTTCATATGAATTCACAAATAAGTACAGGATACCTGCTAGCAAGCCCTACGGCAATCTCCAATGAATTAAGAATAGGCCAATCCTTTTTTATGTCATTGTTTATATTTTTACCTCATTAGCATAAATTTAACTTCAAGCTACAAACAAACAGACTACATCAGTTGAAAGAAATTTTAAACTTAGTAATCACTGAAAATTTGAGATTGATAAGTTAAATATTTAAGTAGAAATTGACTTTTCAAAAATTGTAAAATGGGCTGGGCGGCAAGAGTTGCTGACAGCCATACACTCGGTATATTTTGAGATTTTTAAACGCTCATTCCTTAAAATATATTTATCATGTCACTCTCAAATTTTCGGTGATTATCAAGTGTGACAATCTGTTTCAATTTATGGACTCTGTTTGTTTGTATGTACGTCGCTTGAAGTTTGATGTATGCTAATGAGGAAAAAACGCAAACAAAGATTCGCCTTTACAGTACGTATGCCAAAAAGTTATACGAAATTGTACACTAATTTGCCATCGGTTAGCGTGATGTTGCAAAGTAATTTACCGCAAACGTTTTTACTTTAGTAAAACGCGTTATTAAAAGAAAGTAAGCAAGGAAGGATTAATTCGTACAGAATCTAAGTCATGGAGCTGTCAATGGATTTAATACGAATTATAATAAATCAGTTCTATTGTGAGATATTCCAAAACCCGCCGGAGGCAAAAAAAATTATATCCTGACATGTAGGAGTGCATTAGAATAATAAACCGGCTGTGGAAATATGTTTTCAGTAGAATTTTCTGGCACCGGCACTTTTACAGAGTTAAAGATAATGATGACAAGCTATGTTTTGCTCCCTAAAACTTACCATTTTACCTAATTCTGGAATCGTATTTTAGGCAATGTATAATAATATCATGGTTGCATCGAATGAGTTTTAAAATACCCTGATTATATTGTCAATGGCCGCGAGTGTGTATGGTATTTATCATTGCGAGAATGCTTAATGACCCTAATGCTGTTTAATCCAGAAAGAAATGAGATTTGTACTTTTTAAATTTGTAGCAACAGACATCTAACATTCTGTAATCAAAACATTTCTAGCTTAACAAATTATTTTTTTCGTTTATGGCGATGTTGTCTTTTGTTGCTTTTGATTGATGGGCCATTCTCGTCAAAATGCCGACAATGAACCATTCAAACATTTTTGATTCATAACAAACTGTGTAAAACATATAATGAGTCAGGGTTAATCAATGGTCACGAGTGTAATATGGGTTTTATCATTGCGAGTAATGCTTAACGGCCATGAGAGCGACCAATTTTTCTTATACCGTTTAACCCCGAATCGAATGAAATGTTGAAGTTTACTGCAGGAGCAGGCATCTAAAGTTCTTTAATCAAAATATTCATTCTAGCTTCACAAATTATTGTTTTCGTTTAACAATGGCGATATTGTATTTGTTGCGTTTGATTGATCAAAATTTTGATGAACGATTCAAACATCGTTGTTTCATAGCTTAGACCAATTTCGCTTGTACATTTGTTGTCACAATAGGTCATTTTGACGATGTTGTAGGAAGTTAGGCATATCTCGGAAGTGGGCTGTTCCCATACGTTTTCTTATAAATCGAACACTTATGCACCTCATTCAAAATGTGGGAACAAAACTGCGAACTGGTCTATTTCTCTATGTAGTGCAACCATGTCAAACTTGGTAAACACACAGTAGACAGCTGCGTTACTTACAAAGTGTTTGCGGTTGGGGGAAGTAGGGGGTGAAGGAATATTTATATTGCAACAACTGAATTTAGAAATCAGAATTTTCAAAGCACTTACATCACGTGATCGCTTTTGGCCAATGAGAGCACACCAAAACTTTGTGGTGAACTATCACAGCCGTAGTACTGCACCACATATTTATCTCCGATTCAGCAATTAGTTTTTAAATGTACCTCGGCCGGATTTTACATCAAAGTGTTTCGATGTCTGTGAAGAAAATTTAAGACCTAATTATGTTACTTGGATTTCATCTATGTTTCTTTGTTTTATGCTATCGCAGGCAGCCCAAGCTAATGATGCTTATAAGGAATGTATGGATTCCTTTCAAATCTGAAACTGTACTAAAATGGTCAAAAAAGTTATGAAATATTACCGGCGTGTTACGAAGTCGTTCCTCTTCATCACTGATGTACATTGTATTTTATGATTGACCTGGTTTTTTTTCTCCCTCTATAAAGGAAAAAAAACACATCAGTGATGAAGAGAAACAACTTGGGAAATCGGTAGTACGTACGGCAGCTACGTATATGTCGATATTGGCGAATATTTAAATTATTAATAAGGGCAATATACCACGCTTTCGATGTCTTTGTTCTCTCTTCTAAACAAGAGGGCTTTGTTGAAAAAAAAAGGAAAACTTGAAAATCGCGAGGAGATAACGCGCGCTGTTTCTATATCTTTAGCCTCTAATAGACATGGACTAATAGAAATATTTTTATTTGGATCCTTACGCAGCCAATGCATCTCGGAAGTGAACCAAATACTATTTACGCAGATATACTAAATAACATATTCTAGGTTAAATCAAATTTAACACTATCATTTCTAATTTTGAGACATTCAAAAATAAATTTTGAATTGGATTAGGTGGATCAATAAAAAGTATATATACGATTAGTATAATTTCATAATCAGAGTATGGGAGTCTCTATATTCACTTGGTCGAGAATTGCGGCATATGCCGCTATATTCACCTGCAGAGCGCCTGGAGGTGAATATAACATACAAGGCATTTACCAAAATGGCCGCTCGCATATTTACTAATGTTTCTCACGAAGAAATAAATAATATGAAAGAAAAATCTTTTCCAAAACCCACCAAAGAAGCAACTAAATAAGTATAGCTAAACTTGAAGCTTTTTTTAAATCCATAAGCATTCACAAACAAAGTTTACTTACGAGTTTCGGGTTGAGTTTATTCGGTCCTCGTGTCTTCATGAATCACAAACTTTCACAAGGAAATAACGTCTACTTAGAGCAATAAATGACACAACGAGACCTTTTCCTACAAATTTGGTTCGACTCAAAAAGAGTGTACTGACTTACTTGAGTTATTTTCCTCGTGGTTCTTGATAGAAAAAAAAACAAGTTCTATAGTTTCATTCAGGGGCCGGGAGCCGGTTGCTGTTATGCTCTTCTCGCGCCGCTCTCAAAAAGAGTGTACTTATTTGAGTTATTTTCCTCGTGGTTCTTGATAGAAAAAAAAAAAGTTCTAGTTTCATTCAGGGTCGGGAGCCGGTTGCTGTTATGCTCTTCTCTCGCCGCTCTCCGTGTATTTTCAAGCTTTATCTCATACTGAAATCATTTGTACCTTGATTTACCATTGTCTTTGATCCTGTGATGGCTATAATCCACAAAACTAGTTCGTAGTTTACAGCAAATGTGTCCTTTGAAGTGAACTCGTGAAAGCGGTTCATTTCGAAAAAAATTCTATTTGCCGTGGCAGATTTTCAGATTTGCCCATATCCACTCATTTGCTACATTTCCTCTCTTTGTAACACGGTACGAGGTCTCAAAAGTGAAGACTACTGCTTCAACTTGAATTCTAGTGTGCATGTGGACTGTTTTTTTTTTCGGTATTTCTATATTTTTAGAAACTACATTCTTGTAGTCCCTGCAAGTCTCGTGTCGAGTCGGTTTGTGCAATGAACCGTTAGCGGCACGTGAGTATGTAAATGTTTGTCACAAAACTATCCTGTCACGCGCGCTTGTAAAACTTATAAAAGGGTCGGAAGTCGGACTATTGTTGTCTAGTTTTAATTTCTCGGATATTCACTGATGAAATTATACTAAAACAATTATTCACTTCAGTCTCGGTGACTATTGGTGAATATTTACTTCGACTTACTCTCGGTAAGTATTCCCCAATAGTCACTGAGACTAAAGACTGTTAAATATAAACCTGTCTTTTAGCCAATCAGGGTGCGCGTACCATTTGGTTATTTTATAGGATTAACAAATCGCATACATTTGTTTCCATAGGTTCACACTAGTCTTTCTAAAGTCGACTTAGGCTAAGTAAATTTTATTTTACTTAACAGTTCACACACGCTGTGCGTGGATCAAAAAACCACGAGTCCTGAAAATTTGCGGCCAGAAAGTAACAATCTAGACATTTGTCGCAAAACATCCCAAGGTTTGATCAAATGAGAGACAAGTGAGTGACAGATTTGTTTAATTAGTCCGCTAAGTCTGGCTAAGTCAGACAAAGTCACCTTTTATTAGACTTCAAAATGACTTAGTGCCTTTGAATTTGCCGGCGTTAAGTCAAATTTCCAAGACAATTGACTTAGTCGTTCACACGGTATTTTCCCCTAAGTCAACCTAAGTTGGCTACTAAGCCTGACTTAGGAGCCTAGTGTGAACCCACCTATTGTCGGTACTCCGATCATATAAATGACGTCATAAAATGTTCGAAACTCAAGTAGAACAACAAGCGCACCGAGTTGCTTGACTGCAAACTTCTGGACATTTTATGACGTCATTTCTACGTTCAATAAGTGTGTAGACAATGGAGAAATGTATGTTATGCGATTTGTTTCTTTACAACGGCAAAACACTTATCTTCAAACGAGTGCGTAATCATAAAACTAAAAAATATGTAAGGAAATATTAGTCAACTTTGTACACAATCCCAATAATTATTGTTACCCAATACTCCAATACATATAGGTCTCATATCCACTTATAAGCTTTTAGGTGTTATAATTAAGGATGATCATTCAGTCTAAGGCCTCTAAGAGATCGTACAGCTTAAGACTTCTAAAAGAGCTGGTGTCCAACCGAATGATATAATAATTAAAGTGTATAAATGCACTATTAGTTCAGTAATGGAATATGCTGTTCAAGGGTAGCAGAATATCGCTGAATATCTGTGTCCAGGAGAGCCTTTAAGCTTATATAGCCACTCGCCCGGCTGTGATCCTTATCCTTATCAAGTATGAGGAACGGAACAGAGTCTGTTCCGTTCCTCATACTTGATAAGGATAAGGATCACATCACCTACGGATAGAGTGAGAGGCTTCCCGCCGTGAAGGCTATGCCTCTCCCGTAACCCGCGCCCACCGCCTCCCGTTTAGCTCAGTGGTTAAGCTCCGGTCTGTTCAGCGGGAGGTCGTGGGTTCAAACCCCAGCCGGACCAACACTCAGGGTCTTAAAATAACTGAGTAGAAGGTGCTGCCTTTGTGAAACTACTGGAAATGGTTAGACCTTCAGTCTTCTTGGATAAGGACGGGATTGAGTCATATTGTTTGTACTCCTGTGATCAGCCTCTGATCCGAATGTCTCAAATCAAGTATTCCTTGGTCCATCATTTCCACAAGGCGTCTTTGCATCGTTTTAGGAACTTGGCTCGCTTGCGCCGGTCTCTGTCTTCGATATGATGATCGAGCTGCAATCTCTGGAAGAGCATTAGAGGTAGTAAACATCAACGAATTTGGCGTCAGGATTGGGAGTTGTAGATCGTTCTCGACGAAGCTTAACGGTCTATTGTTCAGAGCCACTTCGACATCGAGAAGGACGTCCTCCAGCTTGGTCCAAGTCCAGCTTTCCTTGCCGATGGTCTTGTTCAAGGACGCTTTTATCAACTCCACCATGCGCTCAAACTGACTGCCCCACCACGGGGTGCGGCTAAGATTAAACTGCCAATTAATATCATTAGATGCCAAGAAGTCATGTAACTTCTCGTCCGCCATTACCGCGCGGCTCCAACTAATGTGCGGCCGTTGCCTGAGTAGATCTTCTGCGGCCTCCCCCGCGCTCTATGAGCCGCTTGAGAGTTCCAAGGAATTAAGGTTTCCATAGTCGACGTTAATCCTAATGTACGCCTTGGCTCCTTTGCCCGTCTTGGTGCGGTAGATCAACGGACTTGCATAATCCATCGAAACGACTTGGAATGCACGGTCGCTCTCTGTGCGGTCTCGTGACAGGTTTCGAGGTGACGGTTTGGCCACAGCGATTGCCTGGTATCTACAGCAATCGTATAGCCCTTGATAACTCACTTGACGGGACGCCTTAACCTTGGTAGCCTTTGCCTTTTGCGCACGCGTGCCATATCCAGCCCGACTTCCCCTTGGAAAATACGCCAGTGAGCTTCTTGCACTAACTTCACGAGTGCGTGTCTGGAAGGTAGATCGGGTACTCTCCTTGTATCCGACCCCGCCGGCACTCTAATATCCCTTGGTCATTCGCTTGGAGGTTTAACTGTAGTCGGTCCCCTTCGATCTGGCAGTTACGCTGGACGCCTTTGATCCAGAGGAGGTGTTGCTTGTTCAGTACCACAGTTCTTATCAGAGGTCCTCTGATTCGCTTGTCCCGTTTGTTGCGAGAGTTATGTGTGAACCGCGAGACCCACGCACAAACTCTCATGGCCTTCATTAGGCCGAACTTATCAAGAACACTGTTGAGGTCATCTGTCGCGTCGACGGCGCGCGCAAAACGTTCCCTAGTAACTTTCGCTTCTGCTTGGCTCTCTTTAGATAGATCGGTGATAATATCGGAAGGCCAGCATTCGGGTTGGCGGAGCCACATCGGTCTGTTGAACCAGAGTTGTGAATTGGGAATCAATTCACCGCCTCTGCTGCCAAGGTCCGCGGGGATCTGTGTTGTCCTTACATGACGCCAGTTCACTTCTGAGCGCGCTTGGATTTTCTGAACTTGGTTGACGTAATTGCCACCACCCTTGATCCAGATCAATACCACACTGCTGTCCAGCCAGCAATTCAAGTTAGTTACTGGCCAGTTCCGCACATTCCAGATAAGGTTGCTGGCCATGTGTCCAATGATAAGTTCTAACATTGGACTGGGTTCGAGAGGCATGGCGTACGGACGCGTGCTATAAACGCTCTCGATATTTTTTCTCCACGAGAAGAAATTTATAGAGTTATACGAAACCTATCCTTGTGTGAAATATGTCTTTAAATATATCAGCTAAGTCGACTATTTCTCCGACAGAAAAGTCGTCTTTTAGTCGAAGAAAAAGGGACGAACTTAGCAGCAGCGACTCAGCGAGCTCACCTATATTATCAAGAGATGTGAAATTTCAAAGAATAGAGTCTAATGGCGGAGCTACAGAAGAAGTGTTCGAGGTGGTCAAGGGTTCAGCAGAGGGAAACTTTGAGTATATATGGAGTGTCTTAAAGGATATTAAAAGTAATACCGACCGGTTGTTGGAGGATAACAAGGTGATGAAAACGGAATTGAAGACGATGAAAACGGAGTTTCAAGACTTAAAGAATTCTTTAGAGTTTTATATTGCTGAAGTGGATTCACTCAAGAACGATAATTCCACGCTGAAGCAGACGGTCAAGGCGTTGGAAAATGAAGCGAGAGAGTTTAAGCAAGATTTGAAGGAAGTTACTGACGACCTCGACGATACCGCCGATAAACTGGAAAATTTAGAGCAATATACAAGGAAATTTAATCTCGAATTTCATGGTATCCCTGAGGGACGCGAATCAACCGAACGCCTTATTTTAAAGATTGCTGAAGCAGTGGAAGTGGACCTCACGGAAGACGATATTGACATTTCTCATCGAATGTCCGTTAGGATAAAGGCAAAGAAGCGTCCTGGATACGTAGGAGTAGAGGAGCAACCAAGACCAATTATTGCTAGGTTCAGTAATTACAAGGCTAAGCAGAAAATGTATCGAGCAAGACGCGAATTAAGGAAGTTTGGCCACGGTGAAATCTTTCCAGATGCTGGTCCTTTATTCATTAATGAAAACCTAACAGCAGTTAAAAGGAAGCTCTTCAAAGATGCAAGAAAATTTAAGTCAGATAATAAACTCCAGGGGTGTTGGACCATCGATGGAAACGTTTTCATGCGGAAAACCGAGGAGTCGCGCCCTATCAAGATCAAGGATATTGAAGATTTAGATAAGTTACTGTAACTTATTTAATAGTAATACCAATAAGTTTAAATGTTTATTTACTCTATTAGCTATTTACGAAAGTTTAATTTTAAATTTGCAGTAAGATTCAGAATTAATTCTCGCTGTGAGATAATTGTCCATCTATTTCACCAGTCAGGTTCAATTTACATGATTTTAGATAATTGCATAAATGTGCATGTTGGTATGTGTTTGTTTATTTTTTTTATTTTCTTTCTGTTTGTTTACTCAAGCCAAATTTACCATCTTTATATTTTGATCTTTAGGTTTTCCTGTATAAATGGATGAATTTGATTTTTCTTTACTATCTTTAAATGTTCGGGGTTTGAGAGAATATACAAAGTTTAGAATTTTTTTAAATTGGATTACGAAACACAAGGGTGAGAAAGGAATCACGTTTTTACAAGAAACACATAGTACTAACGATGTATCAGTTGAATGGTCCCATAGAACAAGAGCAAAGTTAGTGATGGCCCACGGGACTTCGAAAAGTAGGGGCACTGCGATTGTTTTTGGAGCAAAATTGGATTATAAAATATCCCAAGAAATATTAGATGCAGGAGGGAGATATGTGATAGTATTGTGTGAAATTCAAGGTTCTAATTTTTTATTAGTTAACTCGTATGCTCCCAATGTGGAAAAAAATCAAGTTGAATTTTTTAATGAGATCTTGATTAGAATTAACGAAATTGAGTACCCAGTTGAAACTAATATTATCTGGGGAGGTGATTTCAACTTCTGTTTTGATTTAGACCTTGAATCATCCGGCGGTAATCCAATTCCTAAGGTAAAGTCCATCGAGACAATGGAAACAATCATGCTTGAACTAGATTTATGTGACATATGGAGAATTCGGAATCCCGCTTTGAAAAGGTTCACATGGAGGGGTAAAGGACAAGGTACACGTAGTAGCAGCCAACGTATACATCGTAGATTAGATTATTTTCTAGTTTCAAATGAATTGCAACCTTCTATTGATAACTGTGATGTAATTCCAGCCCCTAATACAGATCATTCGGCCATTACTTTAAAATTATTAAAAGTTAAAGAGGGTAAAAGGGGTCCCTCGTTTTGGAAATTTAATAATTCATTGATAGAAAACAAAGAATATATAAAAGAATTGAAATTGGTAATAAATGATTTGAAGAAGGCTTTGAATGAAGAGGGCATCTTTGATCCACAGTTACGGTGGGAACTGATTAAATATGAGGTACGTAAATTTACAATTAAGTTTTCTAAACATCTGGCTAAACAAAAACGGAGCGTATACAGTAATATTGAGAACAAAATCACTCAGATTGAGAATACGGAAGGTTGGGAAAATGATGAAAGTAAATTAACGGAACATGACAAGCTAACAAAGGAGTTAGAAGGGTTAAGTAACTATGTAATCGACGGTGTTATAGTACGATCCAAGGCAACCTGGCATGAATTAGGAGAACAAAATACTAGATATTTCTTGACACTAGAAAAAAGAAACAAATCTAAAACACATGTTAGGAAACTCGTTGACGCTGATAACAATGAAATTGTACAGCCACGTGAAGTACTTAAAGAAATCAGGAAGCACTTTAGTCAACAGTTTAAATTCAAATCAGGGAAGACAGAGTCTGAGTGTCTAGAATTTCTTAGTAAAATTAATATTCCCAAATTGTCAGAGGAAGAAAGAATGGCATGTGAAGGGAGGATGACTGTTAATGAATGTTTTAATAGTCTTAAGGCAATGGGGTCCTCCAAAACACCAGGAAACGATGGTTTAACAAAATAATTTTATTTAAGTATATGGCATGATATCAAGGAAGATTTGGTCAACTGCTTAAATGATAGTTTAAAAAAAGGTTCATTAACAACTTCACAGAAACAAATAATAATTACATTATTGGAAAAGCCAGGTAAAGATAATAGATTCATAGATTCATGGCGTCCAATTAGTTTAATAAATGTGGATGTTAAAATATGTAGTAAGGTTCTTAGTAAGAGGTTATCTCATATCCTTCCTGGTATAATTCATCATGACCAGACAGCTTTTGTTAAAGGGCGAGTAATAGATGAACCAATTAGAATAATTGAGGATATAATGTTTTACGCAAAGAAAAATTGTCTCCCCTTGATCATGTTTGCAGCAGATTTTGAAAAAGCCTTTGATTCGATAGAGCATCCTTTTATATTTGCAGTTTTGAAAAGTTATGGTTTTGGTGAGGGATTTATAAAATGGATACAAGTTCTTTTAGAGGATAATCAAGCGTGTGTTTCAAATAATGGTACAGCTACTGACTTGTTCGCAATTAAAAGAGGTACAAAACAGGGAGATCCTATCTCTCCATATATCTTTATTTTAGTTTTAGAAATAATGGCTTTGATGATAAGAAATTGTAAAGAAATACAGGGAGTGGAATTAGAAGGTAATGTTCGGAAGTTTGTAATATTTGCAGATGATACAACTTTCTTTTTAAGAAATACTACCTCGCTAGAGAAAACGTTAGAAATGTTAGATCTATTTAGAGTGTTTTCATCTTTAAAGATAAATGTAAAAAAATCGGAAATAGGATGGATAGGGAAAGAAATTGTGGAAGAGGGAAAGTTTAAGGATTTTAAATGGGTAGATTTTGAGAAACAAGGAGTTAAAATATTAGGTATTTATTTTACTTACAACAAGGTATTACATTATAACAATAATTTCCAGCGTATATTAACTAACTTAAGAACAATTTTATCTATGTGGCGGAGTAGACCCTTAACATTATATGGTAGAATTCAGGTAGTTCGTTCATTAGCAATATCCAAGTTATTATACATATGTTCGAAAATAGATGTGAAAGATGAGTTTATCAAATTAGTTGATTGTGAATTGAAAATTTTTATATGGAATGGTAAAAAACCTAAAATAAAGCATCAAACGTTGATAGGCGACTATGAATTAGGGGGTTTAAAAGCACCTGATTTTGAATCAATTGTTAAAGCGAATCGTCTAAAATGGGCTACAGCGCTGTTAAGTATAAAACAAGAGGCATGGAAATTCTTGCCCTTAATGTTTTTAAATCAAATTGGGGGTATATTAGCAATAGATCAAAATTTTGAAAAAGAACGAATTCCAAAGTATCTCCCTGATTTTTACAAAAGTGTATTAAGATGTTGGGCGGAGTTTGCTAGGGTAGAAGTAATAGATATTTCTGATATTTTGCAACAATCTTTATGGAATAATAGATATATTAAAATTGATAATAAATCAGTCTTTTTTAAGACTTTTTCGCAACTCAATATTAATAGAATAGTAGACCTATTGAATGAATCTGGTGAATTTAAATGGGAAATGGTAGAGAGGAAAGGCCTCCAAGCCAAGGATTTCTTTCATTGGGCAGGTTTAGTACACTCCATACCAAGAAAATGGAAAGAAGTAGTCAAAAATATAGGTATAATAGAGGGTACTATAGATATAGGAAAAAAATACTTAAAACTTGGGCAAAAGTCGTTTGATATAGAAAATGTTGAGAACTCAAAAGAAATTTACAAATGTTTAATTGGTGCGAAGTTTAAGTCACCTACCTCCCAAATAAATATTATAAATCGATTAAAGCCTGAGAGCCCATTAAGTTGGGAAGAGATTTATAGGCGTATATATTCAACAACGATTGATTCTTATTCACGATATTTTCAATATAGAATTTTGAACAACTGCCTTTATCTTAATTTCGATTTATTTCGTTTTAAATTAATTGAGTGTTCACGTTGCTCTTTTTGTTTAATTAACCAAGAAACAATAGATCATTTATTTGTAGAATGTATAGAGGCCAAAAATTTATATTTTGAATTACGAACTTGGTTAGGAAAGCACGATATAAATCTACCACCATCGAATCTTGTAAATATCATATTAGGGGTAAACGAACAGCCACAAAACTTTATTATCTTAATGTATAAATTAGCTTTATATAAAGCAAGAGAGAAAAGAAAAATCCCTACATTAGCTCTATTTATAAACTCTTTAGTGTATTTTGAGAAAATTGAATCCAACGTAGCAAAATCAAGGAACAAAACCCTGGAACACCTTAAGAAATGGGAAAAACTGTTAATTGCAATTAGACATTTTTCTGAATAGGAATAGCTGGCTTAGAGTATTTTCTTTTCTCTTTTTTTTCTTTTTTTTTCCTTTGTCTCTTTGTCGTATAAATTTTGTGTAATGTAATTTAGTAATTAGAAATGTTTACAATAAAAAATTGGCATGGTCAGCCCTTGCTTGGCTAACCGCGGCTTAGCTGCGACCAGTCACTGGGTTTTTCCGGAAGAGTGCTGAATAACAGCGAAAACCGCTTATGTCACTCCACTACCATCTCCAAAGGCGTGCAACTCTATTCCCTCCATGTCTTCTCTATTACCAGCTAACGCCCTTGGCACCAACACTTTGCCGTCGGGTCGTAACGCTCAGCTAGACCTTGTTTGTTGAGCTTAAAATACGCACGAGTCCATTTAGTATTCCCATATTTCCTTCCCTGTTGTAGGTAGGGAGAGCTAGTTTCCCTTCCAAGGAAGTTCCGTCTCGTACCAGCCCCATGTCCGCGCCTCAGTTGCTCCTTGAACTCTCTATACACTTCCTTTTGGTCTCCCTCTGGCGTGTCTGCCAGTCCCAAAACGTCGAGCCTGCATAACTCTTCGTAATCGCCGTGAGAGGTTGGTGTAAGTAGTATATTGCTTGTATCCACCTCTGCCAGGTGACAGGAGTATTCAGCCAAACTGTGTTTTCTCCGCAACGGGGTCTCCGGGTTTTCCAATACGTGGTACGCTGTCAGTCTTGATCGTAGCGAACTCACTAGCACCGAGAATCAGATGGACTTGGAGCTCTGCCTTGTTCTTCTTATGATGTGGATATAGTTTCAGCAGCTGTTCGTCTCTGGGTTTATCGAACGTGAGCCCTTATCTACTTTTGCACGTCTGTCCACAGCTTTCACGTTTACGGTATAGATTTCAACTTGTTTTGTCATGACTCCTAGCAACATCTCGATTTTGCGTGTCTTGCATGGAGCAGGCCGGCTTGGGAAATTTGTGAAGCAGTGCGGCAGAGGCATAAGAACTACCGGCTCCCGCATCCTGTAAGGCCCGGCATTGTATGCCCTCCACTTCCATTACAACAATTGGGTAGATAACAGCGCCTTGTCTCATTTCTCTGGCTGTCATTAGGTTGTCATTGTCGCACTTCTGACACTGATCCCTTCTTGCTCTTACACTCGGCTGCACGGTGTTTTCCCCTGTACAGTTGAAACACTTTCGAGTCAATAGTCTTTTTCTTTCATCAACGGTTGACATACGTGTATACATTTACTACATTTACTGGAAGCGTGAGCATTACAGTAAGCATCTGGCGTCCATTGTCAATCGCATTAAACAGACGACTTTGTGCTTGACCTTCGGCGCGTTTTGGAGGCGTTTTTTCTTCGCCGCTTGATTCCACTGGGTTTATGTCCTTCTATCGTTTGATGGTGCTTAGCAGCTGGTAAAAATCCAGCATTGCTATCCATCTTGGCGACGAACGAGATAATTAATTTCATTGGTACATCTTCAATTTATTTAGTTAAGAAATATTTTTTTTTTCTTGTCAATCTGTATGTTGTAGGATGATATCAAATAAAAAAATGATAAATTGTCATCCTTTCTGGAAAACGAAATTTTTTAAACATCTCCAAGAAGTTACTAAAATCGGAGAATGATAATTTACCAGTTAACCAGGTTTACTTGTCTAATCCAACCCTAAATTAGTGACCATAGGTTCCAGTTGGTTAGGCTATTGAAACATTTGGGGACATGATAAGAGTACTTGGATTTTAAAAATATATTGGTTTGCCTGTGGCAACACGAGCAATAGCAAACTCTAGTTCTGTCAAAACCCTAACCATCTTGAAGCTATATTAACTAATTTAAAGGGCCACTGTCAAGCCAAAAATTATAAACTTCCTCATGACGAAATACAAAAATGACCAATCGGATTAGCAGATAATGTTTTCCAAATCTACTAGAGAAAATGAGAACATTTTGATTAAAGATGGCAAAGATTCGAGTGGATGAAAAATACGACTTTTAAAGGGGCTATGTCACAGTATTGCGCATGTCTGAAATGTGTTACATTGGTGTTTTATTGGCTAAAACAGTTAAAAAGCTCTTCCAGGACCTTAAATTGTAAGATGATGTAATCTTTTCCACGAAAATAAGACCTGCGCCCAAAACTGATGACAATTCTTGGTTTGCAATCAACCGACAAAACACGACGGTCATGTTGGAGGAACTAACAATAGCAGCTAATGAAGAATGTTTTGTTTAAGTTCCTCCAACATGGCCGCCGTGACGTCACATGCAAACCAAGAATATTTGCGTATTTCCTTTGACTTGATCCATTCCACACGTGTGGTGCGGTCGTTTGTTTATATAGATATCGCTGAAAGTATCTGCAAATAACTTCGTTCCGGCCTGCAACAAAACTAACCCTAACCCCTGTAAGAGAGATTGACAGCATCTTTAAATCGGTTCACTGTAACTGAGTTTCAAGTTTCTAGAATAAGATTTCGTCATCCACTTCAAATCTTTGCAATCCTTCCATCAAAAACGTTTGAAAAGCATACCTGGACATTTGCAAGGCATTTCTCTTGGACACGCCCAGGATCATGTTGACATCCACCTCGCAGACATTCGAGTGCCCACGTAACTCGCTTCTCACATGTGCGCCTTGCAAGCAATTAAAGCGCAGCACTCGCTACCTTTTAGGTATACCAAAAATAAGATCCCTGGACAAAATCAGAAGAGCAGCAATTCATAATTTGGACAACAATTGCGTTAATACGCTGTTTCGACCGCAATCCCTCGCGTGGCCAACCACAATACACTCCTCCCCTCCCCACTGGAGGACATTTTTTGCAGCCACTGATACGATACTGACGGGCAAGATCCGCGCGTCATTGATAGACTATAATTACTGTGCAGGTTATATGCTTCGTTGTTTGTATTCTCCAACATTTAAGCTTCCTACTTAATTCAGGGAATACTGGTACCATAATAGTCTCCACTGGGGAGGGGACGGGTTTATATTCTAGCGATTTACGCAACTATTCGCGAGTACTTTGTCGTACGCTGTATAACGTACCGGCTTCAGACTAATTCTAATCGTCTTCGTTCGTATTTTTACTAGAGTTCCTTCAGTGCTCCTTATTAGTCATGTGTTTGAAGTGAAGTTTACTAAAGCAGCGAGTTTAACCCACGAAAAAGTGTTTCGTAACTTGATTATCATGCATGCTAAGTTGACGACTCATGCACGAGTCACTGGAGTCGTGTAGGCGATCGGACTCGGTGTGAGCATATATACTGGTATGTAATCAACTAAAGTCGATTGAGGTATGCTAACCGCCGTGGAAAGCGAGTAGCAGCTGACGTTTCGAGCGCTAGCCCTTCGTCAGAGCAAAAGTGTCCTAGCCCTTCGTCCTTTTGCTCTGACGAAGGGCTAGCGCTCGAAACGTGAGCTGCTTCTCGCTTTCCACGCGTTTCCACGGCGGTTAGCATACCTCAATCGACTTTAGTTGATTACATACCAGTGTTTATCTTCCCCGCCGACGCAGACCAACACTAGTTTTTACAGGAACTACAACCCCTGCCATTTAAGTCGGACCTCTTCAGCAATTTCCGGCTATTTTTAACACAATCCCCCTCCCCCATTTCAACCAAAGGTTGTAGTTGCCTATCGTGAGCATATATAGTTTGATAGTTTGGGGCGGAAATAATGGCTACAGTTTCCAAAGAGCAAAATCTCTCCTGTGATCAAGATGGTGAGCAGCAAATAATCTTCCTCTATCGGCCTTCGATAATGTCAAGCTGCCGGTTCAAAACACAATTAGCATTTACAATTACATTCTCAAATACAGTTGATTTCCGGTGTTTAAACTTCACAGGGGAGAACAGTAGTTTTTTTGTGCTGGGAATCTTAAGAAAATGTCGGGAATGGTAGACTCCGAGCATTTACTGGGAAATCGTTGATATGTCGGGACAAAATGAAAATAAATCGAGCCTGCACTTTTGAGAAAATACAGACACAGCTCAAATAGGCATGATAGCCCCAAAACTACAAAATATATATTCATCTAACACTTCGGCATGACCAGTAATATATTTTTCCTGCCAAAGAGCTTCTGGATTTTCTTTTTCCACGTTTCCTTAACTGAGCGGCAGCATTCACTACCTATTTGGTATACTCGTAATAATCATATTATATTTGTTATATGATTATTATAGCCGCAGCTTAAAGCTGGTGTAGGCCTGCTTTTACTCCTCACACACTCCTCACTACCCTTAGAGGACACAACCCTCGACTTCAATACGACTCACAAGTTGATTGTAAATACGACTCTGTCTCACAAGTTGATCAGTTATTGTATATGTCCGTATACGTATGCGGTTATCATTACGTGTCTCCTATTGGCTGAGAAAGTAAACCAACCAATCAGAATCCAAAGTAAAACCAAACGCAAACTGGTTTTGGTTTGGCTTTGGTTTGTCATTGACAGGGAAGCCATTTATTAGTTACTTGTGATTATACTCGCTCCTAAGATTGGCTGGCTGTGGGTAATTTGCGTTTGGTTTCACTACACTCGATTGAAAACCGCTCTATTTAGCTTTTCCGTCAGTGGTAAACTGAAGCGAACATATCAGAATTTTCAGTGTCGGTCGCGAAATAAAGACATTTTTCCGGCCATTTCATTTATGACAACGTATTAATTACTGATCTTTAAGCACGGATGGCACGAGAACACGTCGAAATATACTTGAACGATAATATGTCATGGCTATATATACTTGGTATCTAAACTAAGGTGAATATATAGTAGACATATTTAACTACTAGTACTTCTTTAAAATAAGCAAAGACCGCCATTTGTTCTTTGGGAGAATATTATATTATTCTTCTTGTAGTATGACAAATTGCAGTAGATCGACGAAGGCTCCAATCTCAGTCAAATTCAGTAGGGAAAAAATCCTCTCCTTCCCCCGTTTCAGTGATGAGAGCGTAGGCAAACTGAAATGGACCATAATTTAACATCATTGAATGGGGGGAGGGGAGGTCTTAATTTTCAACTAAATTGACCGAGATCGTAGCTAGAAGGCGCACAATTCGGTGCA
This sequence comes from Actinernus sp. WN-2022, assembly GCA_030867875.1. Lineage (NCBI taxonomy): Eukaryota > Metazoa > Cnidaria > Anthozoa > Actiniaria > Actinernidae > Actinernus > Actinernus sp. WN-2022. The sequence goes on along the minus strand of JAOWCC010001368.1, from coordinate 21,223,205 downwards.
GTCGGTCACTCTGAAAGTTTACAATCAAGGAAAATTGAACCATCTGCCGTTTGTCTGAGAACCTGAAATGTGACGCCAGATGATTCCATGTTATTATCATAAAATCGCAAGACAATATTTCCTTCTCAATATTGTTAATGAAAAAACTATTTCTTAAAAACGATCCGATCGCTTATTTTCTCGTTAAGAACATGTTCAACAGCCGATGTAATTTGCACTGAGTTTTAATGTTTACCAGTAAACCTTCATTGGTGTGGTAAATTATTATGAGCGGCATATACGTGTTGGAAAAAAGTACTAGTAAGTAAAACACGGTTATACGATTATGGTTGTAAATGCGGTTTGCTAAAACCCTTAAACAATCACGTGAAATTAAAATTTAAGCTTTAGCTACGAACTGGTTAGAAAGGTTTTACCTCTCGTTTTTATATATTATCGTGCACGTGACGCGACTCTTCAGTACTTTGACAGTGAAAGCGCTAAAAAGCAAGTTGAAACAAGGCGAAAAACCAATATCATTCATCGAATTCAATGTTGATATTGGTTCGATAAAATTTGCTCTCTTACGGTCCGACCAAACAATAAAATATAACATCATAATTTGCCACCAAAGTAACACTAAAATGAAATTACTTAATACCTTACCTTAGACTTCGAAGATGACAACGAAGAGTTTCCGTTCAAAATCCTGCCTTATTAGAAACAAATTCGGAGATGAAATCGGTTTAATGCACATGCCTCGTTGAAGACGCACCAACTGGATCAACACTGATGTCTATCAGTAATTGTGAAACTTATAAATATCTATCTCGTACGCGTGGACGTTCTTGAGAACGTTTGTGACATATAAATGGCTTTTGCACCTCTGAGTATATGTAATGACGTTTGATCTACTGTAACAGCTCGCTGGCTTCTCGTGGTGTGGGCTTTAGTATGATTGTTTGGAAATTTATCCTTCCTTCTGATGAGGAGAGAGAGAGCTTTTGAAAAGTTCACCGCCGCTCGGTCGTATAGAATGAGTTAGCTTGCCACTTGAAATTATATTCAAGAAAAGGCGTTCTCCTTGCTAATAATTAATGGTTTGCATTTACAGGTGTATACATAATTTTATTGAGCCTTTTTAACTGGTAAAAGCCTATGGTTGACTTCCTATATTTATATATAAGAGCACTATAATATATGCTTTAAGAGTTTTCCACTACTGATAAAATCGTATTTGTTGCTAATGCATTCGCTCAAGATAACTCATCGAAATGTTTTCTATATTATTTTTTTGAACAGACGTTTGTTTTGAACTGCACATGTAAGTGGCGAACCGACTGACGAAAGCCAAATTTGTAAGCCAAATTCAAGTGATCGTGGATGACTTCCCGCGTTGGTCACCTACTGAGACAGAAAGCTGAAAGACATTAATTGAAATAAGGAAGCTTTAGCCCGCTCACTGTGACATAAAAAAAAAGCCAATGTCCTAGAAATGCTCTATCTTCTGAATAGACGATGTGTGCATATTTAAATGTATTTCGCATCTCTGAGTATAACGTGACATTTGATATACTGTAACAGCTCGCTTGCTTCCCGTGGTGAGGCCTAGCTTTGAGGTGGTTGAAAATTTATCGCCACAAAACTAACCTACCTTCTAATGCGGAGAGAGATATTGCGTGAGTGCATTAACTACGCAATAGACTTGTGTGCACGAAGAAACGTTCAAACTCCTATTGTCTTTGCACAGAAGGAAACCGAGAAAACTGGTTTCCGTAAAGTAAAGTTCAAGATAGCATTGCGATTTAGGCGGCGCTAAACAAGTTATATATAACAGATATTTACTTGTACAAGTATTATGGAAGAACTTATAAGTACCAAAAAAATCCAAAGTTGTTAACATGGGTGCAGCTTTCAGGAACAGCTTCCGGGTACAGCGCTCTCATTTGATTGACGTTTCCCAGTTTTTGCGCTGTTTGAGATGCAAACTTGATAAGTTATCGTTTTGTGATGTGAAAGCTTCAAAATGACAAAATAAGCTGCTATTGCATGTACATTAAATACATTAAATCACCATTTGTTTAATTGTCTAGTAGTTTCGTTTGGGCAAATTTAAATTAGTTTTTACTGTAATGCCGAAAGAGTGTTTTGTTGTATTTTTGAGTGTTTTGAATGTCAGAGTATTTTGTTGCTCTCTGTAGAAAATTATTTTATATATGAAGGCTGACTAACGAAATGCAAGTAGGCTAGACTACTGTATTTAAACTTCAATAAATGCTGTCGTATGTTTCCAAATAAAAGTACAAAGACATAATTTGTTCTAATTTTAATTTTAAAGTAATTGGCAGAAAGAGCAATTATGTCTTTGAATTATAATTAAGTCGCGTTCGTAATTTGCTTGGCATTTAGGTATATAAACCCTCAGTGCGACTATACTGAACGAGAACCAATCATATTGCAGCCTGAAAACAAAGAATCCAACTTCTTGTTATTTGAGCCAATCAGTGTCCAGTACAATATCATGTCAACTTGCTCGAGCCTCGATCCAGTAAAAGGCGAATCATCGGAGTTTCGTGGGCTAGGTCTTTTGAATGAAGAAATGAAAATATGCTAGGATTTGTATTTTGGAATGCTTTAATTCGTTTTGCATTGTATTTAGTTCTCGTTATCGAAGTGACCCCGGATGTCAGTAGTCGAATGCACTGTAAAATTATCCAGGAACTGTTTTATCACACTCTTGAACCAGCATTGTCCGGGTGGGAATATTCGTAGGAGGTTTCTACTTAAGCCACAACTTCTAGTTCCCAGGCCAAGTACCAGCCTCTGAATTTGTATGAAAGGTTTTAAATGGGCTATGTTAATAGACCAATTCGACCAATGGACCAACGTACAATGTATAGAAAACCGAAGACATGATTGCACCTTTCCCAGCCCAGCTAGCGTTTGATCAGTTAATCTTTTATCTGGTATTCTAAGTTTGCGGACAGTGAATATTTCAGAAATTCCGTTTGACGGAAATTATTTGGCATCGGATTCCCATACAAACACTGTATTTTGCGCCATGTTTCTTTAAAACAAAACTACAAAAATAACACCCTGAGATAGAAGAGAAATACCATGTGAATGTTCTGATATGCTTTTCACTTTTTTCGATAGAGGATGGCAAAGATATTAAATTTTAAAAGCCAATTATTGGATAAACAGTTAAACAGACAAACGGTTACGCGAGGTTTATATGAAAAAATTCCCTATACCAATACAGGTACGTTAGCAAAAAGTAATAAACAAAATTACAATCATGTACGAGATATTTAAAAAAGTCTGCTCGCCAATTTCAAAACATGAAAATATTTAGCTGACAATAACATTATAGATTTGTCTTTCATTGACAGAATAAATAAGAACCGTGACCTCTTATCAAAGGAACGAAAATTGTCATTTACTCTATATACATTACTAAGAATGTTTGCAAATTACTTATGTTTGCAAATTCACTATAATCACATTCCATTGTATAGTGAAACTCGTCACCAACCTGATCACCTGCACATATACATGCATCAGGAGTTCCGGACTTCCGGTTGGATCATACTGCATTCTGGGTAGGTGGGCTCAGAAAACTGGATTTGAGCGCAGTCAACTTGGAAACTTTATTAATCCCGTTCTAAAGCTTAAACATCGACTTAGAACTCCCAACTGAAGAATCTGTAAAGGTAAGATATTGCGTGTATTAGGTAGTAAGTTTTTGAACTTGCAAAGGAGCAAAAATTGACTGCACTCAAATCCAATATGGCCGATCTAGAAGTTGATGCCCACTTTTCTGAGCCCACCTACCCAGAATGCAGTGTGATCCAACCGGAAGTCCGGAACTCCTGATGCATGTATGGGGACAAACACGGGCATCACAATGGATTTATTTTATTAATTGTAAGCTTGATTGAATAGTAATACCGAGGTTTTTTAATAGACAATTCTAAGTTTCAAGCCAGGGTCAACCGGTTGAAAGTATTCTACAAAGTAATTAGTTTAAGTCATTATAAGTCGCTATTATCGCCTTGAGTTGACAAAACCATTGATATGCATATGATTGATTCCCTATCCTGTAGGCTGGTATTAAAGATTAGTCGAGTCACTGGATAGTAATGACGTACGTATGGGAAAATTTAATCCGACGTAGACATTGAAGTACGCCTCGGGTCAATATGGTTTCGTCCATAATAACCTTTTAAAGAAATCTCTTTTACAACTACAGCGTGATACTTATGTGGTCTATTACCTAGGCTAAAAAGACGACAAATTTGCTAGTAAGACCAATGGACCACTTCTATGCCTATGGTCTTAAATACAATAATTCCGAGAGAGTCATAGTTGTTAAAACAAAGTTAAATGAACGCGAAAGTCATTTATGTAGTTCAATTCAAGTTGCTTTGTTTTTCAAAGCTCGGAATAGCCAAGGATTCCACATTAACCTCCCATTAAAGGGTTCATTTCACTTCACTCTCTCTGGGAATGAACTAGAAAACAACCCTTGCTGGATTGCGTCGTATCCGAACTCCCCGTACTTCGCCAGATCGAACCGTCCACCATCGACATCCTTGTTACTAGCTAACCCAGACCCACTCAATTAATTGCCTCGTAATCCGAATATCCGAATTCAAAATCCAAATTCTTGAAAAATCCAAATTCAAAATTAAAATTACAGATTATAAAACAGAATCCAAACCAAAATATTGTAAACAAAATTAAAGGACCGCTTTTTAAAAAGCAAAAATACAAAATACAAAAATCTAAATTAAAAGAGAATCCAAACCATTGTTAAGGTAAATGTTACGCTTTTTTTAAACAACAATTCAAAAGCCAAATTCAAAACCTAGCACTGTTCGTTTCGCCCTAAAGCTACAGGTTTCATGATCTTCCACTGAATTGTGCAAATTAGTAGGCGGTATTTTGGTAGGTAAATTAGTAGGCAAATTAATTTTATTTAAATTAATTTAAATTTTCTTTACAACGAAACTCGCCAATGCCTTGATCATATGGAAAGCCATATTGATGGTATAAAAGTACTTAGACTTAAATTTCAAGATGCTGACTGCATATGCTTTGGTTGTGTCAAATGTTTAGTGATGAACTCCTTTTCGGTATTGTCGGATAAGTTGATCAGGAAAGTCAATCTGATCTCACGACGTTTTTCAATATTTTCGAGTTCTGTCAAAGACCCGTACCATTTAATATGTATTTTATAATAGTATAGAGTAAACATAAAAATAATAAAAAGATACAATTCCCTAGAAGTTTTCGAATAATTATTGTCAACTAAGGATCGGGAAAACGACCTAGAATGTCACTGGTGATCACGATCAATAAAATATCTCGATATTATGTTTTCACCAAGGCTGTCATGGCCACTCCATACCTAAGAATATCGGGATGATAATTTAAAAGTGATCTAGAATGTTCGAAACGATCTTACGGTTCTCCTAAGTTCTCCGAACAGATAAAAACTGCCAGCGTATTTTAAAATTCATTTAATAAGCGTTAGAAGTGTTTTAAGAAATGATGAAATGACATTTTAGCACAGTTTATACGACAAATATTTTGGCCAACGATACACTGAAAAGGTAAACATGGTCTACACGCGACAAGTGTTTTGGAAAAGGTACTCTTTAAATAATAACTTGGGCACGGCACTCCAAATAAGCAGGCAGAGGCTACCTATGCACAGGATCTCAGTTCTCCTAGATTTTCAGTCACGTGTATCCGGAAACATTTACACGATAAAAAATACCGGGGAGTCTGTTATGAACAAATTTGGCACGCTTACCACAATTTAGAAGTGCCGTAGCCAAAATTTTGTCGTGTCACCGCGCGAAAAACTTTAAATCCGTAATAAAATTTAAATCTTAAAAACAAGCAGGTACAAATGATGTTGCCAATCCACTGTCATTTAAGAGAATATATAATTTCTACGGATTATTTTGACAATGTTAGGTTCGCAAGGAATTGTGCGGGTCAAATGTACAGACGCCATGTTTGTCAGTACGATGGATTGCCCGTCAGTTCTTCGAACTGAGACCAAATCATTCGATCTCACTACCTGCCATCCTCCGATACCCAAGGGAAGTTAATGTCTGTCGCCCACTAACTGCCCTTGGGTGTGTGAGGTTGACTGCCTGCTGTCGATTACGTACTGTCAACATCTGAAGACACATGTTCACCCAGTACCACAAGCAAAATTTACACCATCAGCCAAGATAGTAACGATATCAGATCTGAGCATGTACAGATAAATTACTTTCAGTGCAATGCGTATTGATTAGATGTGGGGTTTCATATTTCATAAGTCTTCGAATCTTCTGCCTGAAATGTTACAGTGAAACTAGACCACAAGATTGTTTACTGCCTAAGTTGCAAACCGTATAACAGCGTTGACAACATAAAACCTGGCATTGGATTTTACCGCGCAAGCTGCACGTCTTAATGAGTACGTAATTTTAAATGTTCATAATCTCGCCAAAAACATGCCTGGGTCATCCTGTTTTCTGTTGTCGAAATAAAAACACATTAATTAATATTCAGTGGCGTCATGCTCTGGCAGAAACAACAGAAGCGCCATCGGTCTGGAATAACTTGTTTGCGTTTTCATTCAGCGTGATACTGAAAAAGTAGAGGTGCACGAACATACAGAAAAACAGCTGTAGTTCGAAGCCAGTTAACGTAAACCAAACTTTCATTCAGACGAGAGAACAATACAGTTTTTAATGACAGTTTGATATTCTTAACACTGACCGTGGCCAGTGTTTTTCTGTTTTTCATGCTGAAAGCGGAAAGAAAATTCAATGACAGTAGAAACAAATTTCCCACTGGCCAAAGAGTAAATCTGGGTTTGGTTTTAGAAAGGAAAAGTCCAAGGCATGGTTGAACATAAGCTGTCGTATTTATAGCATCAGCAAAATTTTTAGTTCTCAATATTTTCACTACCCGTTTATAGAGACCGTGACATTGAAGGATTTGCAGACGGAAAGCGAGCTCACTTATAATAAAAAAGCGGCATATTTGCCTTAGTAAGATAAGAACATACCTTTCAATTTATCACAGATTATCAAAGTCTCACTTACTGGTTGTCTTTGTTCACTGCATAATTGTTGTACTACTGCTAATGAGAACTTCTTAGAGCTTCTCTCACGCCATTTCACTGGTGTCTTAACAACAAATATCATTGTTATATAGCTAGTGCATAGCCAAACGTTTTCCAGATATAACGTGCGCCCTCATTGGTTGATTTCTGGTCACCTGACAAGTAACACTGAAAGCAAACTGTTTCCCGCGCGGGAAACAATTTTGAAAACTATGACGTAGTGGGTAACAATGCATCAATTGTTCCATGTTGCCGCTGGTGTCGCGTGCACCACTGGTTATCTAAGTTCCTCCCGAGAGGAACGAACCCCGGGGGGGGGGGGGGGGTACTTACATGAAAAATGGGTATGTATGTGAGGCCAAGAGGCCCAAACCCTGGCCCTGTTTGACCCAATCCGAGCTCCAAAACCCTGATTGCCCCCTTTTTGGAAAAAAAAAACCTGATTGCCCCTTCTTTAAATTGTTTTCAAAACACGGTCGGATATATATCCTGGCCGGTATACCGCGTACCGGGATTTCATGCAAAATACGGAACATTTCAAGTCGGGACGTGGCATTGGGTAAACAAATCAGCAGATGAAGTACATAGATAAAATTAGCGGCGTCACGATGTATGGGAACCTCAGTGCTTGCATGTGGGCAGGCGATAAAAATGCGGCAACAGAAGGTCTTTTTTTGACATAGTAGCTAAAAAAAATGAACTGCCTAAAAATACTGAACCCCGACCCTGACTGCACCCAAATTATACTCAAATCCTGACCCTGATCTGCCCAAATCAGGTCAAAACCCTGACCCTACCTGCCCAAACTGAGCTCAAAACCCTGACCCACCCGGGCGGCACATACATAATACGTCACAAACAGGAGTACCCCCCCCCCCCCCACCCCCCCCCGGGGAACGAACCTGGGAACGGCTGAAATTCAGGCTAATCTAAAGGTGGGAAATATTTGTTTACCAAGACATCTAGATTTTCATCAAAAGCTGTTACCTTTTTCGTCGAAAGAAAGCGTTTAAAATGGAACCAGCTCCAAAGAAACACGTTACATCTTTATCAAGCGTGAGAGAGAGAACATTGGTATCTAAAAAAGATGCAAGAAAGAAACCGAACACGCTATTAAAAATGCGGTAGCGACGCTGGCAGCGTTTTGTGTTGAAAAGCAGCTTCCCGAAGAGAAGATGACAAATTACCTCGCTTGCATCAGGTAGTAAAAGTTACAGTATGTCTATATAACAAAACACTTAATGAATGGTTCCTCGGGAAACCAGTGAATTCATTTCCCTCGACTCTCGAAGTTTCCCTCGATTGGCGTCTCGGGAAACATCGACAGTCTCGAGAAACAAAACTCACTCGGGGCCATGCAGTCATTAAGCTAAGTGTTTAATCCATATATCAGTGTCGGTAGCCTCAAGGACTAGTTGTGGAAGCTGTGACCTCACGAGCGGTGGACGCGCGTTTGTATGTCATGCCAGTAGTCATGACGTCGTCATAGACGTCATAGGATCACGTGACCCGTATTCAGCTGGATCCATGTAGTTTGTGATTTCTTCGATTTTCTTTTGTGTATTTCATCCTGCTGATTGTGCTCTTAAATAAATGTAATCCATGTGTTGTAAGCTATCAGGATTGCTTGGTAATGGTGGGCAGCTGTACCTAGCGCACATGTGGCCTTTTGCAGGAGCATCTATCCGTATTGGATTTGTGAAGTCGCGAAATCCGACCTGATCTATTTTTTTAGCGTGAGACATTGGCGCGGTATTTCATTATTGACACAGTTTTCATACACAGGGCTTTTTGAGATTGATCTACTGATATCTCATCCGTGGTCATATCAAAGTCATTGCGTACAAAAGCCTACATATCGATACCCCAGTGAATCACTTCCGGTATCGGCCCAGTCAGATCACTCGAAAATACATGGTTTTGGGAGCTATTTTGCCTTCTAAAACAAATAAAATGATTTATGAAAAATTTCTACATTCAAATCTCAGTTAAGTAACATCTAATCTGCAACTGGTAACTGTGTATATTAAGATTTCGAGAGAACAAATTTGAATTTGCTTTCCAGTGAGTGAAGTGAATTTTTACAAGGCGTTACTCGTTTATGGACGACCAAGCAGAAGAAAACTGGGCTTAGCTTGAATACACATGTCCAAATTGACTTTCTACCGCTTAATTCAGATAGGAGAATGAATTTCCAGTGTTTTGATGTATAGAACATCGAGGTTTCTCGAGTTTAGAGTGCAACGAATCGCTGTTAAAGTTCCATTTCGTGCTATTTTTTCTTGTGTGAAATTTGTAATGACCGGAGCTGCCGAGTAGGAGAGATTTTTGAGCGGTCAAAAGAGGAAAGCAGAGAATTCTCCTTCGTATAGTTCTGGTATCAACAGGTAAGCCATATTATAAACTGGTAATGCGACTGAAGTTGTTATCTCTCCGCTCAAATAAAATCGCATTTACTTCAAAGCGATGACCAATACCAAATGTCCTCTTCTGTGTGCAATGATTTTGATATGAACTGATCACAACGTCATACATTCGTACGACAATAATGACAAGCTCGAATTTCGCGGATTCACAGGGCTGGTATATATGAAAGATGGACGCTCCTGGTAATGGTCCAGTCACGTGCTGATATATCACTTCAATAACGAATGAACTGAACTCGTGATCCCATGGGAAAGGCTTTTCTGGATGGCAAACAATCGACGATCGATTGGTGGTAGAAATTAGCATTTAAAACAGGTTTTGCTAATAACACTACCCATCTCGTACACGTGCTTTTAAATAAATGAAGTTGGATATTGTTTTGCCAACCAATACAACCACTTAATTGTATGCTGCATAAGGCGCATTACGACTGACACGCTAGTGTAAATCTAGTTTTCAAATTTTAAGCGTTACGAAGTCGCTGAACAAATTATGTTTGAAGTGACGCCTCATGATGGTTGTCTCAGTTATTGTAAGGATGTTACTAAGAAGAGGAACGGAGTACGTGAAACGGGGATGTGGAATGGAGTCTGGGGAGAGCGGTCAGCGGTCGTACACAATTGGACACTGGTATGTTTCAATTTTGCTTATTTCACAAGATTCGGAAGAGCAGTTGCAATTTAAAACGTTGACCCCGAACCCTAGCTAGCTAACCTAACTAAAGCCATCCTTAGACTCTGATAACTTACCCGTAATGCATCAGTCAATTCCAGCAATGCCCACCCCCCCCCCCCCCCCCCCCCCCCCCGGGACATGGTGGGGCATTTGCATATTTTAAGATCCCAGTAGTGGGGCATTTGTAACCTTATATCGGCCCGGGGGGCGGGCATTATTCTACCCCGGGGCGAATGGTGGGGCATTTGACACTGCCGAAAATAATTCTGGGAAAGAGCCGGACTGGTCTCGTGGTAACGACGCCATACTCTATCAAGTAAAAAAAAAACAATAAATCTGAGGTTGTTGTAATTACTCCAGCTGCCCGTGGATTCTACATGTATCTATTTCTCTAAACCTAGAAACCTGCAGTTTATAACAACAACAACAACAACAACGCTTTATTTGTACCATGAAATAGCAAATTTACATAAGTAAACATAAGAAAGAAAGAGATATTCTGGAAATCTGGTACTAGCTACCTGAAATAACCATATAGGGCTAGACAAGTCAGGCAGCTAATTATTTTACATACAAGATTTATGGTCAAAGCGAACAAGGGCACAAAGAAACAAGTAGTTGGAAAAAATATTTCTTTATAAAAATAGAGTAAATATATACTTGAGAGAGGATGAGAGAGAGAGGAGAGTTAATATGTATTAATAATGTTAAGTTTAAGTTTCTTTTTGAAAGTTAATCTCTTAAGAGATTTTGTATCGTTATTAATAGAGTTCCATATTTTTGCACCTTGAAATCTAATATTAAATTTTCCATAATTTGTTCTTATTGAAGGAAGAGAGTAGGAGGACCTAGAAGCAAGTCTTGTATTATATTTGTGTATTTTGTTGACTGGAATAAAAAAGTTATTGAATGCCAGAGGCAGATTACCTGATTTAAAGTCATACATAAATAATGCATTATGTAAAAATACAAGGTCAAGAAGTTTAATGATATTTAAGGTTTTGAAAAGGGGTTTAGAGTGGTCTTTATAATTGGAAAAGGTTATGATTCTCATGGCTCTTTTTTGTATTATAATAATTGGATTTAGAGTTGAGATATATGTATTTCCCCAAGCAACTATTCCATAGATCAAAAATGGATAAATTAAAGAATAATATAGGTTGATAAGAATGTTTAAATTGACAAAGTATCGAATTTTAGATAATATACCAATACTTCTTTTAATTTTCTTTGTTATGTAATTAACTTGAGATTTCCAATTTAAATGCGAGTCTATCATTATACCTAAATATTTTATATTTTTTTCATTCTTTAGTGACTGTTTATCGATTATCAAGTTAACTATGTAATTTAACTTTTTTTGTGGCGGGTGAAAAATAACAAAATTAGATTTAGTGATATTTAAAGACAGTTTATTAACACACAGCCAATTGTAAACTTCTTGTAGTTCTTTATTAACAGTTAATTCAAGTGTTGATAAATTCTTATTGGCATAAAATAAATTAGAGTCGTCAGCAAATAGATGAAAATCAAATATGTTAGAAGATTTATTAAAATCATTGATATATAGAAGAAACAAGAGTGGTCCAAGGACCGATCCTTGTGGGACCCCACAGGAAATTTGTTTATAATCTGACACAACATTTCCAATTGACACAATTTGTTTTCTGTCTTTGAGGTAGGAGCAAAACCAGTCTTTTGTAATTCCTCTAAAGCCATAGTGTTCAAGTTTCATTATTAGAATCTCATGATTTACGGTGTCAAAGGCTTTACTAAAATCTAAAAAGATTCCACAAGAGTAACAACCATCTTCAATAGATTTTTGTATTTTATCAGTAATTGATAAAATTGCTTGAACTGTAGAATGCTTTTGACGAAAGCCAAACTGTTTGGTATATAAGATATTTTGTTTATCAATATAATTCATTAATCTCTTAAACATCAGCTTTTCTAAGATTATGTTGAATATAGATAGCAATGAAATAGGACGATAGTTGCTAAGATTGGTTTGTGATCCTTTTTTATAAACAGGAATTACTCTGGCGAGTTTGAAGTTATCAGGAACGAGACCAGTGTCAAAAGAACAATTGAATAAAATTTCTAATGGCTTTGATAGAAACTTTTTCAAAAGTTTCAGCACTTTTGTTGAGATACTAAAGGGTCCACTTGCTTTATTTGGATTTAAGGTAGTAATTACTTCCTCAATTTCTTCAGATGTAGTTGGAAAAAGATAAAAACAGTTAGGTTTTTGAGGAGCTAGATAATTAAGTGGTGATTTATTTATTGGTGGAATAAGATTGGCTAGCTCGTTACCTATGTTAGCAAAGAATTCATTAAAAGCATTTGCAATAGATTTAGTATCAACTAGTTCGACATTATCTTTGACAATCTTTGCTGGTATATGACTTATTCTGGGTTTAAGCGTTATGATCTGTTTGATTCCTTTCCATATATTTTTTATATTATTACTATTGTTATTGAAGTAATTATTATAGTATGATTTTTTGCTAATCCTTAGTAGGTGATTTAATTTGTTTCTATAAGATTTATATTTAGAATGATAATATGCTGAGCCAGTTTTAAGGTACTTCTTAAACAGATTATTCTTTATATTCATAGACACTCTAACAGCAGGGGTGATCCATGGTTTAGCCATTTGTTTAATTTTTTTCTTACTTAGCTGTCTTACCGGGATGTGTTTATCAATGATGTATGATATTTTAGAATGAAACGAGTCAAATATTTCATTAACATCATTAGTCTCTGGCAGCTGTGAACTCCAATCAACAGCCTTAACTTCTTCAATTAATACAGATTCATTAAAGTGTGAATAATCTCTCTTGTATATTTTGATATTACTTGGAAGATTGGAGAGTTTATTAATAATCAAAAAGTTAGGAAGATGGTCAGTGAGGTCATGTAAGATATTTCCACTCATTGTGAGATGTTCAGCTGAATTAAAGAATATATTATCAATAAGGGTGGCTGAATGATCAGTTAATCTTGTTGGTTGTAGAATTTGGGGAAAAAAGAAATATGACCCTAGAGTATTAATAAAATCATCTGTTGCTGAATGAGTTTCAAAATTCAGTAAATTAATGTTGAAATCACCCATAATAGTACAATACTTGTTTTCTTTACTGATTTTATCAATGATTGGATTTAGATAATTCATAAATGTATCAAGATTAGTACTATTGGGATGTCTATAAATGACACCACAAATTATATTACGGTCTGTTTGATTTTGAATTTCAATCCACAGTGATTCATACTCTTCCTTAGAGGTTGATAAATCTTTTCTAACAGTGAATTTGTGATGTCCATGGACGAAAAATCCAACTCCTCCAGCATTAGAGAGACTTGGTTGAGAAATAAATTCATAACCTGGAATTTGTGTGTTAAGTAACTGTTCATGATCTGTCTTAATTTTTGTTTCACTTAAGCCAATAACAGAGAAAGAGTGATTTAATTCTGTTAACATGCAAATAAAATTATCATGGTTTGCAGCAAGACTTCTAATGTTACAATGTAAAACCGAAAAAGGGTTATTTGCAAAGCAGTTATTAATTTCTTTATCATTATGGAAGTCATGTATTGAGTAATACTTAAAATTAGTTTGCGAAGGAACGTGTTGGTCGGCATCCAAATCAGAAAGGTGAGGCACATTGCTAACAGATTCTAGAATATCAAATCTAGGTAATAAGTCTAGCTTAGTTTTAGCCATTTATACAGTCTTATCCACGTTATTTGTATATGCTAGGTCACGAAAAAGCCGGGAAATCTATGGATGTTTAATTTTTACAACATAGCTAGAAAATAGCAGTGCCCATACGTTGTATTCTTAACGCATTTTCAGGAGCCATTCGAGGCCCAAGCTCTGCCGGTCCGAGTTTGAAACGATATCTTAGTAGTTTGTTTACAAATATACACAGTTTCCTGCTGTCAACCAGACGAACAGAACAGTCACACTATTATTATAAAGTCTATCACGTGGTTTTAATAAGCGTTTATTGTCGATAACATTAACCGCGTTGCGAATGATTATTTATAGGAATGAAATATAAACTATATATACTGATGTATTAATACCATTTTGTCTCCAGGCGGCTCAATAGTATAATCATACAGCGGTAATACAAATACAAAACAAGATGGCGGATCTACAAAACGAACAGAAACTATTTGCATGGAATTAAACTTGGGCAGTATATCATTATGGATGTGCCCGGGGGTGGGGCATTTTCCTTACTTCTTTGGCTCCACTATGGGGCATTTGAACACCTTGCTTGTCCCCACCGTGGGGAATTTGAAAAAAAATCACGAAAATGGCAAATGCCCGGGGGTTGTCCCGGGGGGGGGGATGGGCATTGCTGGAATTGACTGATGCATAACCTACATAGTGGCATGTCAGCCCCTAGACAGGTGTACAATACTTTAATGAGTTATTAGAACACGTACCATGGAACTTTGCTTTCTTGGAGGATGATTTAGATGCTTGCACTTAAAAAGTCAAGGATTTAATCCTTGCAGCTACTGACCAATATGCATCCCTTCTTCAAAAACTCTTATTTCACAGCTGTTAAAAAGAAGACACACCCTCCTTGGATCATTAACCCTTTCACGCCCACCTACGGAATTTTCCGTATTTTACTGGTTACTTGATTTGGGAGTTTCAGTCTGACAAAGTTTAAAGAGCTAGGCCCTGAGATTCCCACAAACCATAATGTATAGACAAGTGCTCCTAATGAACTGCATTGGGCATGTCAACAAAGAATAATTTCATCTAAATCCTCCTTTCTTTGCATAAGTGAACTACAGGTTACATTATTTCATTTCAGAAAAAAAGACTAAAATAGCACTTCCAAAAATAATCATTTCTCCTCAGATTCTACATTTTCTCTCCAAAATGCATATTTCACATAACATTTAGAGTTTCATGGTTGCACTAACCTCACTTTCTGTCTCCCAACACCTAAACTTGCCCAGAACCAAGCCATTCTGTCCACAAGCACTTCACAACAAGCTAAATTCATCCATAATGACCGCAAGTCTAAAGCCATTTCGACCTAATACCTTCATAATGGAATCAATGGCAAGTAAATGTTGTCCAATATTCCAAAAAAGCTATGATAGGTGGCTCCAGACCCCCATTTATAAAGCCCACGCTAAAGTGACAAAAGACGTCCTGGCCCATTCACGAATGGGAAATGTGGCTCTTTCTCTGTCACAATAAACTGGCACAGACTCGCTTCTTTGAGAAAGTGCTGATTGAAGCTCTCATCAGACTTAATGATGTCCTCCAGCACTCTATAAATGGTGAAAAAGGCTTTAAAAAGCCTGAAATTCTCTGTATTCCTCCAAACAAACTTCCTGCCAGCTCCCTTGTAATCTACAACTGCTTTCAAAATGGCCGTCTAAAAACTTTGAGCCCCCAGTATTATAGGTCAGTTGAAAATTCCATGGAAACAATGACTGTAGTTTACTTAGGGGGGGAGGGTTCTTATCGGCCTAGAAATAGCTAAAAATTGGTTCCAAAAACTCGGGCCTGAAAGGGTTAAGGTACCGATAAAAACATGCCAATATTTTAAACTTTCGATGCCTTTTATTGCTATTGACATCCGACTCCTAAAAGGTACCGCTATACATAGAAATGTCTGTGTTTGATCGTGGATACCCTAAGTGGTACCAAACTCCTGATTTTGACCCCTAAAAGGTACGACGAGCATCCATGTACCCCTCACATAAGGGAGTCCCCCCCCCCCGGGTTTGGTGTGATGTGAACAGAATGAGAATTAATACAAAGAAGTGTACGTAAGATCATGAGAATCACTCGAAAAATAACCCTGTCATTAATGATTATCATATAAATGAACAAAGTTTAGAAAGTGTACAACAGTATAAGGATTTAGGGCTGATCTATCATGGAATACACATATAGATTCCATAAAACTGGCAAAGGCCAATAAAGTGCTTGGTCTAGTGAAGAGAACCTGTAAAGCACTAAATGACATCACTACTTTAAGAACTGTATATTGTACTTATTAGACATTTAATGTAGTATTCATGTGAAACATGCAACCCATTCACACCGAACGAAATATTGAGTCATAGATTAGAAGCCGTACAGAGGAGAGCAACCAAATTTATCCTTAAATCTCATGATGACTATAACACAAGATTAAGTAAGCTAAACTTACAGAGCTTAGCTGATAGGAGATTCACAAGGGACGTGT
Organism: Actinernus sp. WN-2022; assembly: GCA_030867875.1. Lineage (NCBI taxonomy): Eukaryota > Metazoa > Cnidaria > Anthozoa > Actiniaria > Actinernidae > Actinernus > Actinernus sp. WN-2022. The sequence goes on along the minus strand of JAOWCC010001368.1, from coordinate 21,206,753 downwards.
CATATTTATTTAATTTAATTAATGGACATTATAACATTGACACTAAGCCGGCTATCTTTTTGCAAAGACAGAAACGTAAATTACCATGCACCTACTGAGAAGTAATGACTCGCTTGACCTGAGTCAAGTTTACAGTAGCACAAATGTTTTTTTTCGTACTAATAATTAATGATTGGAATAGTTTACCAATTAATATAAGAGAGGCTATAAGCTTATTATTTTAATAGTCCTACTCCACACATAATTTGTAAAATCATTTATGACATCAGTAAATAGTAAATAATAGAATCGCATAGCCAAAGCTGAATCGCACGGTGCATTTGCGAAATCAGACGCTGATTGGCTGAGACGGAGTGGTGATTCATCGGACTATGCGATTCAAGGAAAAAAAGCGACTCGGGCGATATCGGTTTTCTCGTGCAATGTAACGTGGAATTACCTCGTCAGGCATGTGATTTTCCTATAGTATTATACTTAGTTTTAGCTGGGAAATATCCCTCGAATGATGCCTTTGGTGCTTTTGGAGTTCCCCACTCCGTTTTTTTCCCCTTTCTTTTTCCACGCTCATATTATAAGTAGTATTATAGTTATATTGGTAATAACAGAGTAAACTTAATAAACTGACTGAAACATACTTGAATTTGCTTTTGTTTCAGTTTGCATCATGCACAAGAATAGAAGCCTGAGAAAATCAGACGCCTCTCTCCACTCTGATTTCTCCAAGATAAGCGAATAACTACTAATCTGTTATCGAAATATATACCCCCATTACTATTACCTGGTTTAGTAACATACCTGATTCAAAGGATAAGGTATTGCTAGAATAAGTGTATAAGTTCGAGAACCGATTGCAATGACTCAGATTGCTTCACATGTTTAACTGATTTGCTGCGATTTCATTTGCCGCGATTTGGGAGGTGTAGAAGAACAAGTACAGCTAATGATCAACGCATTACTGCATCTGCGTAGAGTAGTAAGAACAAGTACCGCTAATGATTAATTCGTCTGCGTAGAGTAGAAAGAACAAGTACCGCTAATGATAAATACATTACTACGTATGCGTACAATAGTAAGAACAACTACCACTAATGATAAACATATTACTGCATCTGCATAGAATAGCAAGAACAAGAACCGCTAATGATCAATGCATTACTGCGTCTGCATAAGTACCGCTAATGATTAATGCATTACTGCGTCTGCGTAGAATAGTAAGAACAAGTACCGCTAATGATCAACGCATTACTGCGTCTGCGTAGAATAGTAAGAACAAGTACCGCTAATGATCAACGCATTACTGCGTCTGCGTAGAGTAGTAAGAACAAGTACCGCTAATGATCAACGCATTACTTCGCCTGCGTAGGGTAGTAAGAACAAGTACCGCTAATGATCAATGGTTTACTGCGTCTGCGTAGGGTAGTACGAACAAGTACCGCTAATGATCAATGCATTACTACGTCTGCGTAGGGTAGTAAGAACAAGTACCGCTAATGATTAATGCATTACTGCGTCTGCGTAGAGTAGAAAGAACAAGTGCCTCTAATGATCATTGTTTTACTGCGTCTGCGTAAAGTAGTAAGAACAAGTACCGCTAATGATCAACGCATTACTGCGTCTAGGTAGAGTAGTAAGAACAAGTACCGCTAATGATCAACGCATTACTTCGTCTGCGTAGGGTAGTAAGAACAAGTACCGCTAATGATCAATGCATTACTGCGTCTGCGTAGGGTAGTAAGAACAAGTACCGATAATGATCAATGGTTTACTGCGTCTGCGTAGGGTAGTACGAACAAGTACCGCTAATGATCAATGCATTACTACGTCTGCGTAGGGTAGTAAGAACAAGTACCGCTAATGATTAATGCATTACTGCGTCTGCGTAGAGTAGAAAGAACAAGTGCCTCTAATGATCATTGTTTTACTGCGTCTGCGTAAAGTAGTAAGAACAAGTACCGCTAATGATCAACGCATTACTGCGTCTAGGTAGAGTAGTAAGAACAAGTACCGCTAATGATCAACGCATTACTTCGTCTGCGTAGGGTAGTAAGAACAAGTACCGCTAATGATCAATGCATTACTGCGTCTGCGTAGGGTAGTAAGAACAAGTACCGATAATGATCAATGTTTTACTGCGGCTGCGTAGGGTAGTAGGAATAAGTACCGCTAATGATCAATGCATTACTACGTCTGCGTAGGGTAGTAAGAACAAGTACCGCTAATGATCAATGTTTTACTGCGTCTGCGTAGGGTGGTAAGAACAAGTACCGCTAACGATCAATGCATTACTGCGTCTGCGTAGAGTAGTAAGAACAAGTATCGCTAATGATCAACGCATTACTACGTCTGCGTAGATTAGTAAGAACAAGTGACGATAATGATCAATATTTTACTGCGTCTGCGTAGGGTAGTAAGAACAAGTACCGCTAATGATCAATGCATTACTACGTCTGCGTAGCCAGGGTAGTAAGAACAAATACCGCTAATGATCAACGCGTTACTGCGTCTGCGTAGATCAGTAAGAACAAGTAACGATAATGATCAATGCATTACTGCGTCTGCGTAGACTAGTAAGAACAAATACCGCTAACGATCAATCTCAGGGGCGTTAAGGCATGGGTCTCCAATATGGCCGCCGCAAATCAAGAGTGGGTGGCCTATCTCTTTGTGCTTGTGAGATATTTGACATATTTGATAAAGTCACAACCTTAACACATTTTTGTGACAGTCTCCATGGAAACGTGTAATGTGACCTTTGAACTTTAATTTTAAGGAAAATTGGGAAATGCCTACTGGAGGTCGGTAAAAGTTGTTGATATAGTAGATATTTTCATGTAAATGAATCAAAGTTAGGACACACTTCGGTGCTCCAATTTGAAAAGTTGGTTATTATTGGAATGTTCGTTAATTCGGTGGAAACTTGAGGATATCAAATTTCACACTTACCTTAAATTGCCTTCCCCTTAAAATAACCAACTTTTCAAATTGGAGCAGCAACGTGTGCATTAACCTTGATTCACTTGCATGAAAAGATCCACTATATTAACAACTTTTACCGACCTCCAGGAGGCTTTTCCCAATTTTCCTTAAATTTAGAGTTCAAAGGTCACATTACACGTTTCAATGGAAACTGTCACAAAAATGTATTAAGGTTGTGACTTTATGGAATCTGTAAAAGTGCCGAGACTATATCTAAGAAGCACGACGAGATAGACAACCCCCTTTTGATTTGCAGCGGCCATATTGGAATAGTTTGAGACCCATGCCTTAATGCCCCTGAGATGCATTACTGCGTCTGCGTAGATTAGTAAGAACAAGTAACGATAATGATCAATGCATTACTACGTCTGCGTAGACTAGTAAGAACAAGTGCCGCTAATGATCAATGCATTACTACGTCTGCGTAGATTAGTAAGAACATGCAAGTACCGCTAATGATCAATGCATTACTACGTCTGCGTTTGTTGCTTGTCTTTTGTTTTAAATGATACTTCTAATACATTTAAAATAGAAAAATACAGGCTCAAATCCATAACACACTTAACATACTACACGTGTAAAAACGCTTACAAAGGGAAAACTATTTGACAATTGATTTTTACTCAACGATTTGACTTGAGGGGTATGTATTTAAATTAAATAGTAATTAAGGTGACACTCTCACTTATTATGCTTATGCCTTATTAAATGTATGCCTTTTCTCTCGCAATGAATCGCGAAACATAATTATGATGATTGTGCTTAAACTGCGTATGTCGCTAGTAGAGCATAGTACAGTAAGTAATCCTGAGACGTTTAAGGGTTTGGTCTTAATTGCAGGCTATGTCCTTAATTAAGCATTTTTAGAGTTTTAATAGATATAAGGAGCAAATGTTGATCGTATTTAAATATAGATTATTGTATTGTATTGTCAGTCCACATTCTTTTGCCATAAAAAAAAACCTCTGTACATTAAAATCTCAAACATTTACTACCATTCTAAACGTTCACAATCATCTGACTTCACAGTTATGTATCGTTAATCGTGGCAACTCTCAATGTTCTGCGACCCAGTACAATTCTCAACATTGCTGACTTAAAACGTAAAATATGACTAGAAATCGGAAATAAACATAAAGCCTAAAACTACAAATAGGCCGAGCATTACGTAAATAAATTAAACCGACTCAAGAATAATATAAATTATATTGCCTACGATTTAAATGTAAGGTTTCCCGATGTTCTTTAATACCTTTACTGTGATTATGGTTTTTGTTTTTCATTTTTCTCAACACTGCCCTACCTCACATCGATCTTCTTGGTCTAACCTAAAACATACAGTATATTATGCCTATGCAAAGCAAATTTACATGTGTGATATATGCGGCCGTTGGGAGTTCATTAATGAGGCATATAAAGTGAAATGATGCTCCCAAGTAAATGTAACTGTTGCCGCAGCTTTACGCGTCCTGTTTCCTGTCGTTACTAGTATTTTTATTGTGATTGTAAGGGTTTTCTCTACTTAGTCTTTCACCACTTGTTTTTACTATTTTAAGTCCTGGGCCCGCAGTAATTGGCTCACTGCTGTTGCGGATCCCCTGCCATATTTTCTTGAGTTTGTTTACTAGTAGTAGGATTTATTATGTTATTTTTCTACCCTTTCCTTGTACGTTCTTTCTGACTTTGAAAATGGCGAAGCTAATAAAATAAAATAAGTGCACTTGCAAGCAAAACCCACGAACGGCAATCCCACCCACCGGCCACACGCGTGCAAGCCCGGCGGCGCATGGGTTTGATATCTTAATCTTACTATACACCTAACCTGAAAACATGCAGCTCAGTAATGTTGTTGCTATTTGCATGTGATAAGCCTTAGGACTCGCTCCATGAATATATGAGTTCCAGACCACTATAAGAGGGTCTCAATGGGGGAAAGCTTTGACGGTTGACGGTTATTTTTTTAGGGGTTTGACGGTTGACGATTAACCCCATTGACTGACCCTCCTATAACTGAATCCTGAATCAAAAACTGAACAGTTTTGACGGTTAAATTACAGGTTTGACGGTTATATACAGGTTTGACGGTTAAATGTTTTGACGGTTGACGGTAAAAAAAATCTTTATTTTGACGGTTGACGGTTAAATTGTAAGGCAATTTGACGACTGACGGTTAGCCCAATTGAGACCCTCCAATAACTGAATCCTGAATCAAAATCTGCATGAACAAGATTCTAATCAAAGTTTGATCGTCTTCGCGCGATGCTGCCGGAGTCGCAAGATATAACAATATTTACCCTGTCATAGACGCAGTAGAAAGTTCTTGAAAAAATAACTATGCTACTCGCTTTCAACTGCAGTTAAGCCACAATGACATTGAATTGAGTAGTTTTGCGTCCATGGAGACGCCTTTCAAAAAAATAAATTATGGCTTTTTTTATCATTTCTATGCGTAAACAACGCAGAAAATCACGGACAGCTAGAATCGGGTCTACACAAAATTCACCAGTGTAGTGAAATTACACCACTATATGCATCACGTAAATATACTGAACATTTCAAATGACCATACTGGAGAATGAATTATTAGTGTACCTGTTTCAGGAGCAAGTCGATGATCATAGCAGTTACAGGCTCCGGTGGATTCGGTAATGTTTACTAATGTTACTGTAATGAAAGCAAGGAAGAAGTACATGTTGTGTGAACAATAGTCTGTCCTTACTAAATTGTTATTTCTTAAGGTTGTAATTGGCTAGAAAACTCATTAATGAATACAAATGACTACTGTGTTAGATACCATGAGACTGATGGTCTGCATATAATTTGTATTGTAGAACTTAATATTATTATAAGTTTACAGTGCTCATAAGATAACAACAGATGACGTCTAACTGTCGGGTAGCCGAGAAGCTAAAAAAAACTGACGAAGGGATAACTTTTGTTACGAAAAAAGGAGTCAATTATCGATATCCCTGGTAATTTGCAGAAGCTCGCTAATATATAACTTCCAATTATAGAGGGTATGAGTAGGCGCTTCTTGAATGATAACTAATCATTATTATATGGGCCGCGTCAGGCAAAAAGGGCCCGGACGACATTCAAGTTAAATAATTCCTACAACGGCGTTCCTAATAACAGGTTGAAGATTGTCTTGTATTCTTGACGAGAAGCGCTACATTTCATTCCTAACATCAAGAAATTGACAACAAAAATCAGGGATGAAATTTACGTGATTTTGATGCAAGGACCCGATTACAAATATGACCACAAAAATTAGGAATCCTGTCAGAGTGGATGATTTTGATGTATGACATTCATTTTTACGTGCTGGCATTAAAGAGTAAACAATAAATAAGATGAACACTTTTTGGCCAAAAAAAATCTTTTCTGCAGTCATTCTACTCCCCGTAGCTCATAATATGATTTTAGCAATAGTACAGGTTACACCTTGAAACAATCGTCTGATGATAAGGAATCATTTGCGCCTGCTAAAATTGTGATCACACCCTCGTGTAAAAATATCGTAAATTTCATCTTCGATTTCACTGGTCAATTTCATGAAATCAACACTACTTGTTAGTAGCACAATGTACATGTAGCTCTCGCGATGCATATTGTAATCGCACCACAAGTATAAAAAACATGGTACAATTTCAAAATACAATTACATATTATGTCGTCCGGGCCCTTTTTGTCTGACGCGGCCCATATATTAGACAATTAGCTATCATTTAAGAAGTGCCTACTCACTTCCCTCTATAATTTATCATCTTAATTTGTTATCTCTCCTGTTTTCTTGAGAAGCGTAGCAATGGTAAAATGAGAGACTCCACCAGGCCAACTCGTAGTTCTTGACCGCCATTTTGAAATGTAACCAAGCCTTTGGTGACATCGAGGCTGGAGTTGAAACAGCTTAGTTAGAGGCTTGTATCTAGTTATATGATAATCAAAATATATCCATATTCATAGATAGAGGGTTTGTATCAGTGCAGGGTCAACTCCATTCTCCATGGCTTGTGTCTAGTTATATGGTAATCAAAATCTATCCATATTCATAGATAGAGGGTTTGTATCAGTGCAGGGTCAACTCCATCCTCCATGGCTTGTACCTAGTTAGCATGATAATCAAAATCTATCCATATTCATAGAAAGAGGGTTTGTATCAGTGCAGGATCAACTCGATCCTCCATGGCTTGTATCTAGTTAGCATGATAATCACAATCTATCCATATTCATAGAAATAGGGTTTGTATCAGTGCAGGGTCAACTCCATCCTCCATGGCTTGTATCTAGTTAGCATGATAATCAAAATCTATCCATATTCATAGAAAGAGGGTTTGTATCAGTGCAGGGTCAACTCCATCCTCCATGGCTTGTATCTAGTTAGTATGATAATCACAATCTATTCATAGAAAGAGGGTTTGTATCAGTGCAGGGTCAACTCCATCCTCCATGGCTTGTATATAGTTAGCATGATAATCACAATCTATCCATATTCATAGAAAGAGGGTTTGTATCAGTGCAGGGTCAACTCCATCCTCCATGGCTTGTATCTAGTTAGCATGATAATCAAAATCTATCCATATTCATAGAAGAGGGTTTGTATCAGTGCAGGGTCAACTCCATCCTCCATGGCTTGTATCTAGTTAGCATGGTAATCAAAATCTATCCATATTCATAGAAAGAGGGTTTGAATCAGTGCAGGGTCAACTCCATCCTCCATGGCTTGACTGTATCTAGTTAGCATGGTAATCACTGATCTATCCATATTCATAGAAAGAGGGTTTGTATGAGTGCAGGGTCAACTCCAACCTCCATGCGATGCTAAGGCTTGGTTACCTTTCAAGAACTAGGAATTGGACTAATAGTCCAGCTATCCGGTTGCCGGTACATCGCCTTTCAGGACTAGAGCTAGCAACTGTATTCAAGATGATCAGTAATTTATGGCATTTGAATTAAGTACTACAGTGCCGAAATACGTTACTGCATATTAAAACTAGATAAACCATGAATAATCTTTTTTTATTTAAATCATGCCAATAAATACAATACTATAAGAAATGAAAATGAGACACTATAGGCAATCAGCTGAGGAAAATGCTATTAATTCTATCGTGTTTTCAGTTAGTCGCAAATTATTAGTTTTATAGAGTCCAGTCGTTATATTTTGCAATCAATAGTGCTATTAATTAGCACTAAATCCTTTGTTTTCTACTGTTTAATTAGTGCTATTTAGTGCTATTTGTTATCATATAAGAAATATTTCAACATAGTTAAGAGGGGAATGGTTATGCAACCCAGAGACCTTCTTTGTTATAAGTCTTTGTTCGCTTTTTTGAACCGTGACCGTGCACAAAACACACTAGATATTGGAATATGTTAACCAATCAGCCACTTGATAGATAGAAATGTGTGGGTTAATTCAGTCGTTCATGGGACGCTAACCTTCCAACCTAAATCGCAGCGTCTTTGTTAGCCCATTTCAAGTTTGCAGGGTTTCCTAACCATTCTCCTACATTGTATATTAACTATGGTTTCACCGATATGATGATTGCTCTCTATTCGTTTTAACCAGAACTCTCGATATCTCATACTGGGTCTTCGCCCATCATGTTACGGTATAATAATTTTTTTTCAAAAAGGTGATCATTAAATCGATAGCCAATCGTATTGCACCTAATTGCGCCTCAACTCTGATTGGTCCAAAACATGAAAGCCTCTGTTCTGATTGGCTACTCGAACAGTGAATATGATCATGATTTCATATTCACCTCCGAGCGAAGCAGCAATCACCTCGCGCGAGGTTTTGTCCATTTGACAGAAAATAAAATAACTATTTGGTGCTTGCTATTCACCTGCAGTGTGGTATATATATACTAAAACGATTATTCACCTCAGTGTCGGTGAATAATTGTTAAATATTGGGAATGGTTGCTTATGACAACGTTCTCGAAGTCAGGTATACCGTACATACGAGAATAATATAACAAGAATACAACGACATAGAAACAGAAAAACCAGTTTGGGTTTTAATTTTGTTGTTTCATATCAAAGGGTAGATGCTGATGCGGTTACCAGACGTTGAGATAAAAAAATACGTCTGCTACACAACACGTCATTATACGGAGCATCCTAAGAAAGTGTGATTTCATTGGCTGCTCGGCGTGCTTGATTTTCTTTTATAATATAGATACGATAGTACGTGCGCCCTGATTGGCTAAAAAGCCATGTTTTATCAGAGTATATAACATGGTTATCCATGTTTTATTGTTTTCAACTGGCGGTTCCTTTCATCGCGTATGTAAATCTATATTATAAAGCAGATAAAGAAGCCTTAAATCCATGTTTTATACTATCATAAAACACTTTGGTCATTTGAGAATACTCGAGAAATGTTGAAAGCACGCGCCTTCGGCTTGTGCTTTATCATTTCTTTCATGTCCATCGTGTTTTATGATAGTATAAAACATGGCTAAGGCTTCTTTATTTGTTAAATAATGCACGTTCGAGCATTTCTTTCCGCGCAGATCGAATTTTTATATTATAAAACAAATAGAAGATGATGTGGTTCTCCTGTAACAAAATAATGCACTTTCAAGGTCTTGAAATGAGCTACTAAATGCCCTGGCGTTCCACTCGTGCACCCGCAGTTTTTCAAGACCTCGAGCGTGCATTATTGTGTTATAGAAAATATGGTAAACCATCTTTCAATGATTTGTTAAATCATTCGTGTAAGAGAATGGCACCAGATGGCAATGTGTTAATTTTTGATGGTTAAATTTCATGATCCCATTGGTCGAAGTATGAAAATCGCCCTAAAGGTGAGGAAACCGTCTAATTTCCTCCAATTTTTCAAATTATTATAAAACTACGATTTGCATTGCCGTTCCAAATGTCGATTATAAAGCAAATCGTATGTTCGGAACCTTATCAATCGTGCCTGTTCCGTAGGTATTGTTTTCAGTGGCTGTTTCTATTGGTTGGAAGAGAATTTGCTAAAAACGGAAAATGAATGGATTTCTAATACTTTTATTTCAGAATTTTTATACTTATCACCCGGTGTTTCCGTATTCTAAACACAAAAATACCATGTGATGGAGGCTCAGTGCTGCAGAACAATGGTTTCATCGTACTTTCGACGCGGTCATTGTTTCATCGTACTTTCGACGCGGTCATGGTTTCATCGTACTTTTAACGCGATCATGGTTTCATCGTACCTTTAACGTGGTCATGATTATATTTCATCGTACTTTTAACGCGGTCATGGTTTCATCGTACTTTTAACGCGGTTATGGTTTCATCGTACTTTTAACGCGGTCATGGTTTCATCGTACTTTCAACGCGGTCATGGTTTCATCGTACGTTCAATGCGGTTATTGGTTCCGTTAAATTTTCTTCTCTTCAACAATGGACCTTTTTGATCATATGTACCATTCCCTTGTGTATTGTTTCTTTTATTTCTTGAAATCGCACGAAAAGACACATTGATATGGAAATAATGTGACGTATAGAATAAAGAAACTTCTTTAAAATTGAAGTTACCATAAATCAGTCAATTTGGTTTCATGATGTTTCCGCTAAAGGTTGCGATATTTATTGGCCTCGGTAAGAACAAGAGGTTCTGAAGATGGTTTACATCCAATTACGCACAATGCCCATAGCCTGGAAATAAGCTTAAGAGTTTATTACTTAGTGATATGTTGGTTCTAAAGTTTTCATCCATACTCTTTTTAGCTTAAATAATGACTTAAGCGCTACCATTTTAAGTTAATTTCCATTCTAGCTACAAGTGAATAGCCAGTACCAAATAGTTATTTTGTTTCCTGTCAAATGGACAAAAACTTGCGCGAGGTGATCGCTGCTTCACTCGGAGGTGGGCCGTCCCTTCATGTAGGACGACACGAATTGCTACCAAATTGTATTCTATTGTATTGTATTGTGTTGCGTTCTATTGTTGTATTGAATTGTATTGTGTTGTATTCTATTGTATTTTTGGTAAAAATTCGTGTCGTCCTACATAAAGGGATTGCCCGGAGGTGAATAGCAAACTATATTCACCTCCGGAGTAGCCAATCAGAGCGCGCGAAAATAACTAATGTATTCACTTGTGTGGTATATACTAATGAAAATGTTGCACTGAGTTGTACTTTGCTTGTTTCCGTATATTTTGATAACGATATCATCGGTGTACAGCAGACACGGCGGTTCATGTTGTGTCCCATGACGCTATGACGGTGTTCCCTGGAATAACCTGCTTCATTACTGTTCCACGCTCGGAAAAGATGACCCTCGGTTCGGCCATGTCAAACTTACTTATTCAGTTTTAATGCAATCGCCGTCAATCTTTACGACATAAAAGCTTTCCATAGTAAGTGCTTCTATGTTTTTTTTTCAAATTTAAGGGATTTTGGCGGGAAAATAACGCACGTCACATTTCACATTGTGATAGACCCCCCCCCCCCCCCCCCCCCCCCCCCACTTTTTTATAATAAACCATGCATTTAAGACTATAGTTTGGTCATACCGGCTCAATTACATTTTTTTAGTTCCCCCCCCCGCCCATACTTGAAATTTCGCTCCGCCGTCCCTGATGCACCTCCTCTAAGCACTCTTTTCACCTGGTGGCCATCTTGGATTAAAAGCGAGGTAATCCTTTGTTTTTGCCAGGTTAGCCTCGTTTTTACTATCCCTTACTACGAGCCTAACCTAGCAAAGACAATAGATTGCCTCGCGTTGAATCCAAGATGGCCACTAGGTGAAAAGAGTGAGTTGTCCTACATCAGTGATACAATGTGTCTAAGGTAATGTAAACTGATCGTTTTATTGAGAAAATAAATATATATGCAAGTTCATATATGTGGTCTCAGTCTGTTGGACCAACAGAAAACATTGCACATTTTATAGGACAACCTATGAGCCAAATCCGAAGTGCCAATCAAAATACGTGATAGTTCAGCTTTACCATGCATGCGCGCGAGAAGCAGGGAAAGAGGTTGCTATAATAACATAATAGACCAGTTCGAGGTTAATTCCAACATTTTGAAAGGGGTGCAATGGGAATCTGATGCCAAATAATTTCCGTAAAAATTATCGAATTTTTTTAATATTCACTGTCTGCAAACTTAAGAAAAGATTAACTGATCAAAATTTGAGGGATGAAGCTGTGCTGGGAAGCGTGCAATCGTGTTTTCAGTTTGCCAGACATTGTCTGTAAATTTTCCCGCAGACTTTGAGTCGTTGTTGTTTAAAGCTTTCTAACCTTAAACATTTAATTGCACACCTTGTTACTTCCACCTCCACCCACTTCGCCGACTTTCTGTCTACGTCACTATCAATAATTAATATATATCAGTAGATAGTGACGTAGACAGACAGATGGCGAAGAGGGTGGAAGAGGTTGTTGCAAAGAATGGAATTATATTTTTAAGGATAGAAAGCTTTAAAAGCTAATCGAAAAAAATGTTTTCGATATTATGCTTTTTTTTCGATAAATGATCGTATGAATAATAAACGAGTACTAATTGCCGAGCAACAACTGTTCAGGTTCTCGTTATCTGATTGGCATTGGAAACAAGAGGACATACTACAGATTGTGTGATTACTCGCGCCACTAGTAGCGCGCTTGCTCCCACAATTTCAATCGTTCAGTAATCTTTTCCGCTTGACAATTTTCTTGTTTGTTGTTGTATGAAATAAGTGACTTTATTTAAGTGTCAATGTATTTAGCTTTGCAGCTATAAATTGGGGACACTAGTCCTACGATTTTACGTCCTTATCCGAGAAGATGTGAAGGTCTAACCGTTTACTGTATTTTGTAAAGGCAGCAACTTCGACTCAGTTATTTTAAGACCCTGAGTGTTGGTCCGCGCGGGGTTTGAACCGTCGACTGAGCTAACCGGGAGGCGATAAATTTTGATTCTCAAGTACTTGACTCAGTTTCCTAATCCTATACCCGGGAGCAGGTTTACTCGTATCCCTTATTATATTTTGTTTCCACTGATTATACTAGCTCAGTTATTTTAAGACCCTGAGTGTTGGTCCAGCTGGGGGTTGAACCCGCGACCTTCCGCTCGACAGACCGGCGCTTAACCACTGAGCTAACCGGGAGGTAGTTTACGATGGTATGTCCTCGGCTTATTTACCACATTTTGCGTCATCTCATGGTCTCACTCGGCTATAGCGTCTCATAAAATCCACCACAGTTTTGACGATCAGATGACGCAAAAAGTGGTTAATAAGAAGACCTACAACGGTAAACTATCGTCAATTTGTTGTGTATACCACATGCGCATGCGCTGCAGTGTCCTGGGGTGGAATCAAATGAAAGCGACGTCGGTCGGCATGCTTTAATTTTCGCAAACATTTACTATCTGAGCTTTTGACAGAAGTCTCCCCTTATTATTTGTTTTAAGACCTTTAAAATGTCGGGAATAACACGAAAACCGGTAAATTTACCATCTTGGACCGACCTCGCTTTCATGATTCGGCCCCAGAACAGCTTCACAGTCATTCCATCAGTTAATTACCATTTCTGGTATAGGACTTTTTTGGCATGATGACGTCACATACTACAACTACTTTGCGCGGTTTCTTTTGTTCTTCTAATTTAGATCATTGGCTTTGTACTTTCAATGGAGTTTTAAAATTTGAATGAGATAAATAATTTGAAAAAGGTGCAGTGAAATGAAGCCATAATGCAAATGTCCTATTATGGCCAGTTATTGCTACGGGTTAATTCAGGGACCGCGGAGTGAAGGGGGCTGGGAGGCTGTTGCTCCCCCCCCCCCCCCCCCCCCCCGCCCCAAATAATTTTGCCGCCATTTTGAATTGTCTAAGTAACTACTGCAGTTAATTAGACTATCATTGTCCGCCTCCATTCGTAAAGTGCTCTCTGAAATTTTAGCCCCCCCCCCCCCCCCCAATTCGAAATTCGCTCCGCGGTCGCTGTAATTATAATGGAGTTCGTTAACAGGTTCAACTCCTGACATGCATGTACTAGATTTGCGTTTGACGCGCGACGACTAGAAGCCAATCAGTGGAAACAAAGCTGTATAATAAAATTATAAGGGAGTAAACCTGCTCCCGGGTATAGGAATAGAAAACTGAGTCAAGTACTTGAGAATCAAATCAGTGGTTAAGCGCCGGTCTGTTGTGCGGGAGGTCGAAGGTTCAAACCCCTTAAAGTAACTGAGTATAAGGTGCTGTCTTTATGAAACAATTTCGCGCACGAGCTGCAAATGGTTAGACCTTCACGTCTTCTCGGAAAGGACGTTAAAACGTAGGCCCATCCATTCAGTGGATGAAGAGCCACCTCGTGGATATGCCACTGATTAATCCCATTATTTATTATTATTATAGGACGGCAAGCGGACTAGCTGGGTGACAGATATATGCAAAATACACCTACTTTCAAATTCTCCCGAATATTTCTCTTTTTACCAGACATTGGCCGTGCTAAGTTGTCTTTGCATGTGCTCAAATACGTATAGACGCATTATGCGTGTAGCTAGTATAAAAACGGCCAATAACCGTTAAAATGCCCCTCCTTGAAGCGTATAGCCGGGCTACAAATTTTACAGCGTGAATTGTCTTATTATAAATTAATGTCGGGCTTGAGGAGCTGTCGAAATACACAAAATATGCATTTGCGAAAGTCTAACTCTAAGCAGTTCACGGGGAGCATGGCGGTTGTTTGCGACTTCCAATTTTCAAAAAGCGGGATAGACCGGCACTGTTTGGTACTATTTTATTCGACAAGAAGTTGTCGTGAATTTGTTTGCCGGTCGCACAACTGATTGACTTTCTCTGCGCTGTTCATTGTTTAATTTTCCCGAAAACCGTAGACGCCTTTCACACAGATCTATGTAGACGATAGAATATGTCTGGTTTAATCAGTTTGAAAGTGAAACAAATGAATTCGACCACAGTAGGAATATGATAGTATATAGCGATTCTATTTGAAATTCTGACGCAAATCGCTATTAAATTTGTAAAAATATTTCCCTCAATTAAACGATGCTGGATGGATATTTTCCAAGCGGAATTTCTATGATTTGCGAATAACGCATTTCTATAGCCTATCTGATATACCTAAAATTCGAAAAAGCGTAATTGTAAATATCCTCTAAGAAAACAATATCTTAAACTTCAAAAGGAACCGGCATATAATATTGTATTGCCTTTTGATTGAGGTAAACCGGGTTGAATTGCCGATTCGTACCGATAAAACTATTTAATTCAACAGTTCAATTTAAGCTGATCAAAACTTTAATTACATTTTAAACATGTCAGTGAGTCCCTTAAGTTATCTGTTGTTGTTGGTTTTCACGGGAGAAAGATATATTTAAAAATAGACTTGTTTCACTAAAAATATAATAGATCTAGAATCCAGAATAAAGTTCGATAAATAAAAACATACCAGGAACAAACCATGCATCCTATTGAAGCTGTAAAGCTAGGCAGCGTGTATAAAAAATATATTGAAATTGCATTTTCTTTCTCATCAGATATAACTAATATTGAAAGCGTGTCGCCCTATTACTCGGATGAGAAATAACCGAGACTGTTGACGTCTCATGACGTCATCGTACGTCACCATGATAGCTGCCACATAAGTCAAGCTATAGAAATTCTTCCTCAGACAAAGGAAAACTCGCTTTATTTAATTCATAAGTGAATGAAAGCGGGCAGCAAAAAAGGATTATAAAGTGAAACCGGGTGGGAGTTATACATTAGCAACATTAGGGAACATTTTGTAGCAAATACAATGATTTTCGGCTTCTGAACTTACACATAATCTAGTCTTTTTAAAAATCTTAGGCTCAGTTGATTGAATTATTTTTTTCAATCGTCTTCAAACTAAGTATTCAAGTAGTTTTTTTTTTTGCAAATGTGTTTATTCCAATCAATAATACATTGCATGATTTTTGACAGAGTAATAAAAATAACAGCATTTGTTAAGTACGTGTGGTCAATAGCACTGGAACAAAAGGTCCACAGTGTGGAAAACCCTGATGAGAAAAAAAAATGGAAATTTGGATTTTCATAGTATTTCATTGTATATATAATATGTAATTTTATAATATAGATACGATAGTACGAGCGCTCTGATTGGCTAAAAAGCCATGTTTTATTTAAGAAATAGAAAACATTTCCCGTGTTTCTATCAGTAGAGTTATAGAAACACGAGTGGGAGTTTGGGAGAAGGGCGAGTGTTTCCACAGCTATTTCGAGTTCTTCCACACTTCCACAAGTGTTTCTGTAGCTCTATAGAAACAAGGGGGAAATGTTTTCTATTTCCTTTATAAAATAAACGAATAAAAGCACGGAAACGCTTGCTTAATTTGACAACCAAAACGTAAATTCTCACAACTCGCTCAAGCGCGCGCTCAACTGTCTATGTTTCTATAGTTATATAGAAACACGGCTTACAGCCAATCACTGGAGCGCGCGTACTATCGAAACTATTTTATAACAGAGTATACAGTGTACTGACATTGTTTGCCGTGTTTTATTGCGGTTTTCAACTGGCGGTTTCCTTTCATCGCGCGTGTAAATCTATATTATAAAACAGATAAAGAAGCCTTAAATCCATGTTTTGTACTATCATGAAACACTCTGGTCATTTGAGAACACTCGAGAAATGTTGAAAGCACGCGCCTTCGGCTTGCATGTGCTTTAACACTTTTCTCATGTTCTCAAATGGCCATCGTGTTTTATGATAGTATAAAACATGGCTAAGGCTTCTTTATAATAGGCCATATTTATATAGCGCCATGCATATACCACAGTCTCATGGCGCTTTACAGTTACTGACATATCCCGTCAGTGAATTTTTCGGACTGCTTTTACGGCGCCAATGGCTGCCACGCAGTATACAATGTTGTGTATGTGGTTAGTACAATGAACAGGCTGCTGTACCGGGTGACAATCCCCTTCTCTTTTTCGAGTAGTCAGTACAACAGGTTCTTTCACGTCCCCTTCCAATACTGATTAGAAGTAGAAGGAGACAAGGCCAACGGCTTATAAACGTCCCTGCCCAAGGACGCGGCCGGGTTCGAACCCCCCAACCTCCCGCACTCTAGACCGTGCTCTACCAACTGAGCTAACCAGTGAGGCGGTTATTTGTTACATAATGCACTCAAGAAAGTATACGGATTCTGATTGGTCAATAACGAGTGCATAATAAGGTTATTGAGAACACAATAGGCCCTTTGCAGCTAACAGTCACGTGCTGATATACTTCATTAACGAATGAATTGAGCTCGTGATCCCCATGGGAAAGGCGTTGCCATGAATACTGGAGAGCAAGCTATCTTCAAAAACGCAGTTTTAGAAAGATCGGCAATCGACTGGAGGTGGAAAATAGCATTTACAAACAGGTTTTGCTAATAAGAACGCCGATCTCGTACAAGTCCTGTAAATAAATGAAGTCAGATATTTTTTCTCTCCAGTACAACAACGTGATTTGTTAGCTGCAAAGGGCCTATTGCATGCTCTCAACAAATGTTTGCTCAGTATATTATAAACAAAAAATCGCATGAACTGCTCGTGCTGATAGTGATTTATAGGCACTGAGTGATATTTTGAAAGTTCTCAAATTGCACCCGCCTAAACTCTGACTCGTGCAATTATCATAACTTTCAAACTATCACTCAGTGCCCATAAATCACCGTATACAGTACTCAGTAGTACTCGCGATCAATGCGATTTCCTCAAACATATACGATAATCTTGGAAATTCCAATTTAAGCATAGGTCCTATGGTTTTTCCACATGAGATGTTTCTATGATATTTCCATGAAGGTATGGAAATATCATGAAACATTCAGTGGATCGGAGAAACCATGATGGAAAAAATCTGTAAATTGGAATTACCAAGATTATATTGTACATTTAGTGATAGTATGGAAATCAATGACATAATGAAAATCCAAATTGCAAGGGTTTTTCCATACTATAAAAAAATGGTTGGTAGTTCCAGTGTCAAACACCTTAATTGTTGAGTACAGGATTATATAAAATACGTAAGTTATAAAACATTCATGTCAAAAACGTTTTTAATTGATGATCTGATATTTAATATTACAGCAATAAACTGCGTTCAGTGGTGATGCAGCCATGGTATAATACATGCCGCTCCTGAGAAATTTGTTATTTGATCAAATGAAATCTATTATCACTTTTCGATTGGTATTGACCTTATTCATAAAGGCATCAAAGCGACGCCAATTGTTCCAGCTTATCACTGACAGAAAGAGAAAAATATACAATCGATGGCTGAAAATAACGTTAATAGACCAGTTCGTTGTTAATTCCGACATTTTGAAAGGGGTGCAAACATGGCGCGTCGAAATACAGTGTTTGTATGGGAATCCGATGCCAAATAATTTTCGTAAAATCGAATTTCTGAAATATTCACTGTTATACAAACTTAAGATACCAGGTAAAAGATTAACTGATCACAATTTGAGGGATGTGGCTGTGCTGGGTAGCGTGCAATCGTGCTTTCAGTTTCTCATACATTTGTCTGTAAATTTTCACGCGGACGTCGACTCATTGTTACAGACAAGACAAATTCGATTTTACGGAAATTATTTCAGTTGGCATCCAGGATTCCCATACAAACACTGTATTTCGCGCCATGTTTGCATCCCTTTCAAAATGTCGGAATTAACCGCGAACTGGGGCTATTCCTTGTGATACAAATGAAACCAACAGTGCGGTACGACAGAAACGCCGGAAGACATTTCTAATTCTGGCCGGCTTCTTTTTTTGCGATATTTGGGACAACGCAGGCATGAGATATGATCATGAATAACTAGGTCAATGCGCCAAAACCTGTTCCTGTTTATTATTACTCGGTAATGCTTGTTGCATGCGGACATTGTATTGTATGGTCTGGCCTTATGAGAAGTGAATCTGTTTAGAATGCTACTAACGTGAGGCAGGATTGAGGTTTTCAACTTTCCCTGGATATTAAGATGATCACACCCACTCAGCCTATCAGAGCTAAGTATTTTAGTGCTCTAAATCTTCATATAAGGCCACTTATATAGGGAATAATAATGTTTTTTCTCCCTTTGTTTATATTAAAAGCGTCACCTGTGACTCCTACATCTTGAGTGAAATAAAGACTGTCAGTTGTTGTTAGTTGGATGGAAGATAAAAACAAATATGCTAATAGTCACACCATTACCTCACTTGTCGTAGAATATAGTCAGGTTTATCTTTTCATTTTTTTGGGAGTGAAATGTTTGATAATCAAATGAAATGTGTTGTCAATAATTTTTGTATCTGAATTTGAAGGGAAACTCCAGATATGCAAATGAGGTCTGCTCTGTGTTTTGTTGTCAAACACACCAGTACAAATATAAAACTAGACAGGTTTTGCAGCACGTTGACTGATGTATTACATCAAAAATGTTTCATTCAATAGGTGTATGTTATTCTATTTGTACATGTAATCGAATTTAGTCATTTGAAGTCATCATTAGTGTATTCTCTAAACGGTTACTCTAGTTTTCCCTAACGTTGGTAGGTCGGGGAAAAACTTAGGGCTATCCGCTAGCCAGTACCATGCACCCTATGCGGAGATATATATTACAAACTTGTTAGAGTGTGTACATGAATAAAAACAATGTGTACATGAATAGACAACAATGTGTACATGAATAAAAACAAAAATAAACAGAATATGCATATCAAGCGGGATGTACAAGACCATACTGAAACTACGTAATAAGATAATCAAAAGCAGTAGCCCTGGGGCAGATCCTGGGGGGGAGGGGTCTGGCGTTATGTCGAACCCCTTTTCTCTCGCCCTCTTACAAAAGACAACTAAGAAATGGCGCTCGCGTATATCGAATTCCCGTTCCGAACCCCCTCAAACAGAGACCTGGACCGCACCAGGTAGCTTTAATCAAAATCAAAAACAGTAGGTTTTATCAGCTTGAGATGAAGTATTAATTTACTTTCTTCTAATTTTTCAGCTTTGTCTTTTTCAGTTGACCGTCGGGGTGAGTGGTTGACGTGAAATACAGTGTTTGTATGCAGGGAATTGATGCCAATCCGATGCCAAATAAATTCCGTAAAATCGAATTTCCAGTGAAATATTCTTAAGATACAAACTTAAGATACCAGGTAAAAGATTAAGATATCGAAATTTGAGGGATGTAGCTGTGCTGGGAAGCGTGCAATCGTGTTTTCAGTTTTCCATACATTGTCTGTAAAAACGAGTCGAATCCGCATCAATTTCCATACAAACACTGTATTTCGCGCCATGTTTGCACCCCTCACTGGCAAAACGTCGGAATTTACCGCGAACTGGTCTATTTCAAGAACGTTGACATATAAAAATATATAATAAAAAACATTTATCGATGCCGCTGAGATCATATGTTGTCTTCTTTAATATTTTTTATTTTTTTTGTCTTCATTTGGCAAGGTTTATGCAATTAGGAATATATGTACTGTGTAATGATTTAAACATTTCTTGGTGGGTAGGACCATTCTCTAAGGGCGTTAGACAATGAACACTCGTAAGTGATTTATGGAATTTAGAGTCCCTCGCATTGTTTACTCTATATGGCCCATAAATCACTCACATTCGAGCGTTGTCTAACCTTGTAATTATCATGATAGTGTATATGTATACATACATATAATTTATTTACCATCGGATTTACAGAGTAGCTAAGTGTGTAAGCTAGTATCTCCGAGTGCATTGATCAGTCAGGATCTAGCAATGATGAATAAAGTTTGATTATTATTATATATATTGCCGTAAAATGCTCAGCTAGCTAATTACCTGACGAAAAAACCTGATGGGTGGTACCAACCCTGCATACGTGTGTACTTAGACTTTTTTACTTCCAATCAAAAAGGTTTGTAATTAGCGTTTCTAAGTTGAAAACCTCAGGTCATATTGGATGCTGATTCTAATTGCTCTGATCAAGAAGTTATAAACCACAGCTATTAACAAGAACAAAGCCTTTGTTGTGCTTTTGTTTTTCTGTTTTCAGTTCCCTCACGCAAAGAATGGCAAATTTGAATCCAAAAATAAACTCAATTGAAACTATTTTTAAAAGGTTTTAGCCTAATATATTTCAACTAAAATAACACAAGAAAGGCAGCCTCAATTCCGTGTGAAGACAATAAAAGATAATGCTTAAGTGTAATCAATTTAAAGCCTATATATAAATTGCAATTAAATTTTTCTCTCGTTGAAAATCGATTCAGTGCTTCGAATCTGGATCGGTTATTTATTGATGTTCCCCTAAGATCATCTTGTTTACTCATCTTCCCAGAGAAATAAATTTTCAGGCCATTTAATCAAAACTATCAGCGAGGTTGTTTTATTTCGTATGTTCGCTTATCCGAGCTAACGTACGTATAACTTTCCCACGCAGTTACGCAAACGGTTATTGACCTAACGACCTCGTTTCCATGCCCACTCATCTACACCTGCTTAATACCCACAATGCCACGGTAAACACAGAGGGAGTTCGACACTATGAGTACGGGGCGCGATTTGCTTGTTTTTCGTACCAAACCTGTGCCTATGTAAGCCTTTGTAGGTAATAAAAGTAATCCAGGAACACTACGAAGATGATAAAGACAGAAATGAGTGGATCGGATCGAAAAGAGAAGGTAATGTTCATTGCAAAACATTTAATTGTTTTCCCCGGCGCGTGCGGTTCTCCGAATATCTCATTCATTGAGCATCTCTTACATTGTATATGTGGAATTCTTGGACTGAATTAAATGCAGGTTAATGCTTATAGCTTACAAGTTCCATTGCTATGGAAATTTTCTACTGAACTTGCAGCGATCACAGAATTTAATGTCGCAAAACTCATTTATAATTTGTGATTCAGCGACTCAATGCGTGATATGTTTTATTTTATTCTTTGAAAACCCAAAATATATCGCTTGAGATTTGTGTAGAACTTTAACACCAATTTAAACGCCAAACGACATTACAATTGTAATCGTCTTGGGATTTCGAGCTGGATTTTTCCAATGCATGAGACTGAGAGATTTGAGGTAGATTTTGTTTCTGGCGGGTCGAAATTCTTTGAGTCGTTTTGTCGTGTTCAAATATCACATTCTATCAACCCCCTGCTGAAATCGTTTTCCCTCTATGCATACGCAAAGAAAATTAAATACAGTGGTGGGCTATATTTATCCAATGAGGTCAAACCTTGTTGAAGGAAAAGATATATTCGTTTCAAAACCGTATGATTTTCCAATTGTAAACGCGCAAATCACTGTGTTTACTTTCACGTGTACATTTAGAGTTCCAGTTTATGTATAAATTCGATTAATTTTACTGTCGAAAAGCGGAAGCTTTATTTCGATTTCCGGAGTTCTAAGCAAATTGGTCAAAGACCTGCAGTTCGTGAAACCGCGATAAAGCCATAGAGAATAGAACGCTATACGTATTAAACCCAAGCAAACTATAATGCTCCCATGATTTTATCGTAAGTAGTATTCGTCTTTTTTATGACACGTAAAATTTAGGTATCATAAGCTGAACGGAATGCATTATTAGGCATCGTAGTTTGCGATAACTCAGGCTTCATGCTGCAGATAGCTTTGAAGTCTCGAAAACCTTACATTATGAATAAGTCATTAGATAGTCTCGGCCACAAGAATAGCTACTGTCTTTTATCCTATAACTAGTTCGATAATTCCCCTATTATAAATTTTATTCTGGGGTAAGCGTTATGTGAATCGATCTGTTAATTCTTTTTCGTAGAAACCTCTGGATGAAGATGTGGAAGGTGAATTTCAACTTCTTCGGGAAAGTCCAGGTTTGTAAAATTAGTTGTTTTGTGAACGTGATGTTTTCACAAGTGAATGAATATATACGGTTAGTGGCTGCATTGGTTTTTATTGCTGTGTTATATACTGGTATATGTTCCAGTGAGTTTGTGGTTTAATTGGTCAGTGATTATATTTATTTAGAATGAATAAAGTGTATGGTTTTTGTGAGTTGTGTTATTTGTTTTTCTCCCCCCCCCCCCCCAATATTTAAGCCAAAACAAACTATTAAAGGCCAAGGCTATCAGTTTTTCCAGCTTGAACCTACACATTTTCATCTGTGTGTAATACACACTCAAATATTTCACTAGTTTAATTTACTAGTCTCCATCCAGTAGCTAGTACATATCTGGTTCAATGTTTTTCAAGCATACATATGTACATGTATAAATAACTGCAATTTAGGCAAGGTAAAATAATCCAGTGTTTGGTAGTTTACCCATTGGTGGCTTTCTGAGTGGTTCCTGGGTTGTCAGGGCTTTCAAAATGTTTTTGAGTTGGAGGTCAACATAGGAAAATATATAGGCATCTGTGACAAAACTCAATCAGGGCCAAAGGCTAAAAGTCACTGAAGCAAAAGTTTCATAATATAATGTCTGTTGATAATTAGAGAAAGTAACCAGCAATGTAAATTATATTGTACATGTACCTCAAAACAACTGCCGGAGCTCCAGACTGGCTGCCAGCTTGTTTTGAAAGCCCTGGGTTGGTGATGCATACTGGTTATTACAGTAGGTCGGCCATGTACATTGTCCATACGTGTGACTGTCTGTCTGTGCAACCCATGAGTACTAGGATGAATTTGGTGTCCAGATTTGCTTGGTGAGAACCATGCAACCATCATTCTTAACCATACATGTATGAGCAGAGCATTCTTCAACTGCACAAAAGGCAAGAAGGAAAAAGGCTCTGCAGCATTCATGTTGTTTTTGATCATATTGCATTCATGAGCATATGCTACAATCAAGAATGTTGGTTTTCTCTTGTGCCCAGCTGCAGACTCACTTGGTCACTCAGTCATATCACCTTCGTCCACCATTTTTGTAGTGGCCACATGTTTGGTCATCAGCGAAAAAAAATGTACAGGTAGATGTGTGCTGATAAACTGGTTTTAACAGGCTTGCATTTTCAAGCCCAGAAGCTTGGATGCAAACAACACAAATGCATGCACATACAATGTATCAGAGCCTTCTTTTCTTCTCACATTTTGTAGGGAGTTGAATAACTGCCGCTCTGCTTGCACTTGGTACCAATCATTAACACACAAGGGCGTAGCTACCCGTATAGATGTACCTTAGGTGACGTCACAATGTGAAAAGGACAAACAACTGTGCCAGCAGATGCAGTTGAGGGCCATCATATAAACTGATGTTCTCTTCATGTTGTGATGTCATATATACATGTGCATCTATCAGAGGCATTTAATACCCATGGCAAAATCAAAGCTGTTATTTAACGTCACTAACTCGTGACAGTCTGGTAAGACTGATAAACTTGAGGCTGACAATATTGGGACCTACGATTTTACGTCCTATATCCGAGAAGACGTGAAGGTCTAACCATTTGCAGTTTGAGAACGAGATTGTTTCGAAAAGGCAGCATGCACCTTCTACTCAGTTATTTTAAGACCCAGAGTGTTGGTTTGGCCGGGGTTTGAACCCGTGATCTCCTGCTTGTCAGACTGGAGCTTAACCATGGAGCTAGCCATGAGGTGATATAGAAACAAAATAATATTTATATGACCTGACATTATTTTTGGCAGGCCATTGAGTGTTTGATTCATTTCCAAGCATATTTTCACCTGCTATTCCTGTAATTTGACCTGCTTTTTGGCCATTCGCAGGTCGCTATTTCGAGCCCTGAATATGTATGTGTACTACTAATAATCAATTATTGGATGAGGCTGAGCATGATAATGAAAATTATCAAGGCAGAGGTCTGATCTGCCAAAGGCTGCATGAGGCTGATATAACACAGACTGAGGTCTTGATAACTTTCGCTATAATGCAAAAAAAAAAATCAATAATATTATTGTCTTATTATACACTTTATTAAGCTAGCAAATGTGTTAGCTTTATTTTTGCTAACTGAAATGCCGTAAATTGGTTTGTTTACGATTGAATTTCAAGATGTTTTGTTTCTTATTTGAGCTACAAATTGCTTTTATCAACACGTTTAGGGGAAAAGAAAGACTACTGGAAACATTTAATAGCTGAGAGCTTAAAATAGCAAAATGGCACAAAAAGTGAAATAATTTCTCTACTGTGTAGCGTAAAATGGTTGTACAAGGTTCTCATTTCAAGAGCACTATACCCATACCTACAGATACGATGTACATGTTATTTATAATACCTACAGATACTGGCAGTGAGTCACAACCTACAGATAATATCTACAGATAATATTGTATGCATGCGTAGTCAATGCTATAGCCAGCTATCGAGAATTAGCTGTGTTCTTAGCAAATCAGAATTGAGATAGTGAGTTAAATGTATAATAATGTCATATATGTAGCCTAAAAGATGATTTGATGCAGTAAACACTAATTACATGTTATGTGGATGTAGCACAAAGCCTGCTGGGACTACATGTAGTTTTATGGTGTTCATGGCTCAAATTTAACTTTGAGGAAAATTAACCATTTTGAGTTAACATAATGTATCTACAAAAAAAATAAGTACTTAAATAACCAACTGATTCTTTGTAAGGGGCTGATATCTGGATGTACAATTACATGTAGAATTATTTTAGGTCAAAAACCATTACTAACCATCCTGTTTGCTGTTTGTATCTAAATAATTTTATTGTAATCCCTTATTTTGTGTTTGTTGGTTTTCAATGTTTGTGCATCACTTGGGAATAATATTGACCCAGGGATTGAGCCAGAAGGAACAATTTGGCCCTTTTCCCAAGTGAACTGGCATTTAATTTCCTTTGGAAGCAGACAAAGTAGGTCAATTTGACTGTTATTGTATTTTTTTTCATGGGACAAATGTATTTTTAAAGTGGGAATGGTGTATTAATGGTGCAACCTGGCTCGTTACCTGTTGACCACAAGATTTGTAGGTTACAAATAATGTGATGCAGATGGCAGTTTCATGGATCTCCCCGGCTAATATTAGTCTTAAGAGCACATTTTGTCTTTGAATACTTAACAATAATTATTGATTCAAACAATTAAGTCTGCTCATTTTAATACATTATTCCAATAAGTATTGTGAACTTGTGCTGCAGCATAATGTGGTTTCTGCTTCAAATTCTCAATAGTTAATTCACTCACTAGTGCTTCTCTGAGTTCTCAAGAAGAATTCAAAAGAAGGAGGTCATATCAATGAGTTATTTAACCCACATTGTACATACCTCCTATATGTACATGGTTCTGGTGTACATGTACTTGTACAGACCTATTTGTGATCTACATGAATCTATGTGTACACAAACACACATAAATGTACATGCATGGAGTCTGATTAATATTTAATAATTATCCCCCAAACTGGAGTGTCTTGTAGTGGATAAATTAATTACCATTAGCCACGAAGTAGCTAGTGAAGTAAAATAAATACCCACTGCTACAGGGTAATGCCACTGGTCAGAGAAAAGTCAGCGAAAAACTTTTTTTCAAGGTCAGGAAAAGTCAGGGAATTTTGCATCTGGTGATCGATCAGGAAAATTTTTTATTTCTTGTCAAAGTCAGGGAATTTTATTTTTAGGTTGCCACGACGGCTCCTCGTAATATGCCTCAAAGTGGAGACATGCGAGGGGAGGCTACAAGTTTTGATATTAATGACTTTTGTTTTGGATGAGGGAATGTCAAATAGTCTTATTATGGTCAGTGAAAATTGTTTTCTGGTCGGGGAAAGTCAGGGATATTTTTCCCTGATGGGTGGCAACCATGTGCTACTGTCACTCATGGAAATAATTGTTTTAGCATATCCCACACCTGTAAGTTAAATATATACTATTTTTTAAGCCAGCATCAAATTAAGTTTAAAGTTCACAGGCCATAAAATTAATGGAAAAAAACAAGGATCCATAACTTCCCATGGAATGGACCAAGCAAGCAAGTTCAATAAGATGTTTCTTACTAACAGTACATGTATTATGACTCAAAAGTATTCACAACCAGCTTTATTTACTTCAGCTTTGTGGTCTGTATGGGAAGTTATGAACCACAAACTGACCAGTCATTTATATACATACATGTACATGTACTATCTGGTATTTATAGCCATATACATGTATGTTGTTACCACAGGTAAATATTTAATAATATATATATAATCAATTATTCTCCTTATTTAAAGTGCCAATAACCCCCAAAAAAATTTTTTTGCCGTCTATTCTGTATAGCGCCCTGACAAAGAATTCGAAAAAATAAAAGTAAAAAAACTAAACTTCGACGATTTTACTGGCGTCAAAGTTAGCGAAAACTTCCGTTTTGGGCTTCCTGTTTCCAGTTGGAAGTCAGCGCGAGTCTTGGTGAGGGCCTGGAATTATGACGTCAATCGGGCGCATTTTACTACAACTACCAGAATCCTTTGCACGGTTTCTTTTGTTCCTTTAATTTAGACTATTGTCTTGGTATTCTCAAAGGAGTTGGAAAATCTGAATAAGAAAAAGAATTCAAAAAGGAAAAACGTCCTATTATAGTCTAATCAATAGGAAATAAACTCCATCACAAGAAAGAGCACAACGAAATTAGTAAATTTACCAAGTTTGGTGATATTTCATTGAATATTTATCATGTGGTGAGCTTGCAAGAGTCGCAGAAATAAGAGACGTTTGTATGGGATTGAACGAACGCCTGACTACATACACGTCACAGGCCACTGGTCTCCAGGCTCCCAAAGGGAATTGAAAACTGACGGCCACATGTTCTGGTTCTCAACTTTGAAACGCCGTAAAAAAAATCCTGTTGAGTTTTAGCCTCCTATTTTTGCCTTAAGTTCTAAATAATGGTTTAAAGTTTCAATTCCAAAAAAAAAATTTTTAGGGTTATAGGCACTTTAAGAGAACCACTGGCACTGCAACATCTTTTTACTTGAATTGCTTTAATGTTTATGGATGTTTGAATTCCAGTTAACTGTGCAAAATAATTCCTATTTATCAAATATTTGCACTGTATAGTTAACCTTGTTGTGTTTTATTTCTTGTTCTTAATAGTTTTCACAAAGAAAAGACCAAAAAGATTGGTTCTTCCTGCCACGAGAGAAAGAAGCTCTATACGAAGCCTCATCAGGTGTGTACATGTACACTGGTATAATCAACTAAAATCGGTTAAGGTATGCTAACCGTCATGGGGAGCAAGTAGCAGCTGACGCTTTGAGCGCTAGCCCTTCGTCCTTTTTGGCTCTGACAAAAGGTAGGGCTTGAAACATCAGCTGCTACTTGCTCCCCATGGCAGTTAGCATACCTCAATCGACTTTTAGTTGATCATACCAGTGTTTATCTTCTCCGCCAATGCAGATTAACACTAGTTTTTACAGGAACTAGTCACCCATCGTAGTCAGTACATTGTACATAATTTCATATAATTTTGAGGGTTGTAGATATTAATATAATTTTAAGAGCCAATCCTCGGTGCCAGAGGCTCGAATAAATATAAAAAGGTGAAGAGGCCAGAGAAAGAAAGAGGAGTGTAAGATCATGCAGGATGCGACAAAACTTAGGTCCGATTGTCCGAGACAAGTAAAAATTTGATTCAGACAAGTAAATATTTGGCACAACTTGTCCATTGGACAAGCACATTTCTGGTTGGCAATGCCTACGAACAGCAAACACTGAAATAAATGAAGAAAATTAAGGCAAAATTGGAATGTATTCAATACTCACAAAAAGAAGGCTCTTACATGTATACCTGACAAAAAGTGTTAATACCCATTTTGCAGCCATGTTGTTTCCGAAAAGATCTTAATTCCCTGGTGGAAAACTTGGACAGGATCCTGACAGGATCCTGCATAGAATCCTAGTTAGGATCCTGACCCGGGGGGGGGACTCCCTTATGTGAGGGGTACATGGATGCTCGTCGTACCTTTTAGGGGTCAAAATCAGGAGTTTGGTACCACTTAGGGTATCCACCATCAAACACAGACATTTCTATGTAAAGCGGTACCTTTTAGGGGTCTGGTGTCAATTGAACAAAAAAGCTGTTATCAATTTACATTTTTATTATCTTTTAGGGGTCAAAATAAGCTTGAGCCACGCCCATTTTAGTACCTCTTAGGGGTCAAATCGAAAATGTCCGACGAGCATCCCTACCCCTTTTATATGGGAGTCCCCCCCCCCCCGCAGGATCCTGACACAGGATCCTGATCCAGTACTCAGGATCCTACACAATTCCTATAGGATCCTGGGCTATTCCCTGTAGGATCCTGGGCTATTTCCTGTAGGATCCTGGAATATTCCTGTAGGATCCTGGGCTATTCCTGTGGGATTCTGGGCTATTCCTGTGGGATCCTGGGCTATTCCTGTGGGATCCTGGGCTATTCCTGTAGGATCCTGGGCTATTCCTATAGGATACTATAGGATCCTGGGCTGTTCCTGTAGGATCCTGGGCTATTCCTGTAGGGTCTTGGGCTATTCCCTGTAGTATCCTGGGCTATTCCTATAGGATACTATAGGATCCTGGGCTATTTCCTGTAGGATCCTGGTCTATTCCTGTAGGATCCTTACACCCAAATCGTATACCATAGTTGTCATTAAACATGAAAATAACACAGTAATTATTGTTTTAAAACTCTATGTATAGTTTAATAGAAACATGCATGTTTACAAGTGAGTTACATTTGTTTTTTACATGTATCATTACAATCGCCAGACAGTGAAATACTCCTATTTCTATAAATAAGTTAAAAGTATTCATTTACAAACTGTACATTGTACATGTAGTTCGAGTTATATGTATATACAATACACATGTGTACATGTAGTCCAATTCAAAAATGTCATATTCTACTAGTCTAAGTCTTGATGGTTCCGATAAGTTAACTACATGTAAATTAGTCTGACTATTTACTAAATAATTAAAGTTAATGTTGTCTAAATAAGACCTCACGTCTAAAAACCTTACATTTTATTGGACTCCCTTTGGGCCGCATGTACTATACTATAAAGAAGTTATTGCTTAGTGAATCAAAATTACAGAGTTGAGACTTAATATGTAACAAAAACTGCAT
Source organism: Actinernus sp. WN-2022 (assembly GCA_030867875.1). NCBI lineage: Eukaryota > Metazoa > Cnidaria > Anthozoa > Actiniaria > Actinernidae > Actinernus > Actinernus sp. WN-2022. The sequence continues at coordinate 21,176,775 of JAOWCC010001368.1, read as the reverse complement.
CTCATGGAAAATGTAGGCATTCCATCACCTTAGCTGGACTTCAGTGACTTTTGAGATGAAATTTGAGCTTTTGAATCTGACTAAAGTAGATAGATTATTAAATCTTAGCTATAGTAAAGCGAAATGTTGTACTGTCAAAACATTTACAAGTGATCAGAAAGGTACATGTATATACTGTCATAGTTGTTTATAATTTCATATCAGTAAACCTACCAACACTGAACTATCACAGAACACTGGATGAGTTGTTGCTGCTGCATAAATCGTTCAGGGCTGGCACTTTTCAAGCCGGATCTTTAATTGCTAGGGAGTGAATCTAGGCTATGAATAAACATATTACATGCAAGTGCGCTATGAATCACGAACATGATGGCCGTTCACCCAAGCAAATTAACAGGGAGCCTCGATAGTATACCTTGAAAATAACTGCATCTTCGGCTACTTACCTGGCAAAAGAGCTGGCTTGAAAAGTGGCCTGCTGTGCTGTGTGTAGGTTTTGAAATTATAAACAGCTATTATGTTTTGACAGTCGTAGGACAAATTCGCTTGACCGGGCCGAGCCATGAAAGAACGACGCAGACAAGCTACCAATTAACACACACTAAATAGGCTTGAATTTCGTGGTTGTTCTTGGCGGTGATCCACTGCCAAGCAAGCGAGAAGCCTTGGTAGTTATATTCCTTGAAAAGAACTCTGTTGTTCGCATTCGGCTTCTGAGAATTGCAACTAATTTATGCATCGCGAAACAGCTATCTGCTACGTCATCAGTATGAAATTTTCTGCCTCGTTGCCCAGACGTCTCTTTCGCGAGTGGGGGAGCGATAAGAATCGGCTGGTTTCCCAGGCTATAGTTTTGGAGAAAATCTAAAAACCACTGAATGTGCTTGGAATACAAAGTTATTTTCAGCGACTTTGAAATGAACTGAGGAACCTTGCACATGTACATGTGTAGATGTATGGTATGTGGAGTGGTTAAGATGAAAGCAAAAACGACTAACAAATTGATGTAAAGAGAACAACTATATACAGGTGTAACACCTTAACATAGCCCCTTTAAAATCTAGCTTAGGTTTGGGGAAAAAAAGTAACAGAGTTAATAATAAATGTTCCATGCCATTCTAACTTTTTAACTTTTAGTTTATTACATAAATTATAGCTACATGTATATAGGTTTTACAAACTATACATTTTTAATAAAAATGATTCTGATCTTCACTCACTACTTGGCTGTCAACTTTTCCCTGATTAGCTTTCATTGTTGGTGATGATTTCAAGAATTAACCCTTTAGCCCCAAGGGTGATCAAAGGGAAGCAGGCAGATCATGAGTATTTGGAGTTGATTAAAATGTATCCAAATGTATGTGTACTATAGAGAAAGGAATTTGGATTTCACTTTTGGGGCTGAAAGGGTTAAAAACTTTGGTCCTTGATCTTTAATCCAAAATTAACCTGTAAAAACAATTAACCACAATAAGAATTACGATTTTAGATGAGTACTGCGGTTTGCCAACCGGAAACTGGAAAGCGACAAATATTTTTCTACATCCTACTTCCGTTTCTACCAAAATGACTTCGGTTTAGTGGCTGATTGTGTCGAATAGGGTATTGAGAAGCACTCCAACATCAAACATTCTAGAATGATAAAGTTTGAAAAGGGATTAACAAGACCTGGGACATGAACATGTGAATTTTTGTCGTTCCAAAAAGACAAAATGTTTGAATTACTACATTGTATATAGTACAGTGAATCTCAATGAAGTCCATCACAACTCTTTAAGAAATTTCGATTGGAATCGTAAACTTCACTTGACTTCTTGGAAGCTTTCATAAATAGTTTCTTCAAATATATCTTGCAATATATTCAAGTACACTGACTACAGATCAGAGTACAGGGCTAGTTATAATAGTAATTTATTAATAGGCCATAGCAAATATTCCACTTTTAGTGTGAGCAACATGAACAAATTAACGAACCTAACATAAACTTCTGCTCACCATTTCTTCAGGAATTCATCTCTTCCAGAACTGAAACTGCCTCTCACTTGGAGCAGTTATTATTATCTTTCATCTGATGAATATTGGCATTGAATTGCTGTTGAAATGACATTCTAAGCGAGTTTGAAACTCCAGCAATGAACCGAAGAGAAACATGGCGCCTAAAAATTGAACTATTCAAATGCTACCAAATATGGATAGACTTGGTTCTAGGCCACTCGGTTGAAGCACAGGCAGCCCAAGCCAAAACGATTATAGCAAAACTGAAACACATCAGCGATGAACAGGAACTCGATGTATTACAGTATTGTGCAAAATTCATGACTTCATGACACACAGGTAATATTTCATGACTTTATTTCCTGTTTTACTACCGTTTCAGATTTTTTTTTTTAATCCCATACATTTCTTGTAACAATCATTAGCTTGGACTGCCTGTAGTTAAAGTGGAACTTTGTGGCTTCCATGTTTATATTCAAATTTCTCAATCATATCAAACAATTGTTGTCGTTCAGAGTATTGGGCCTGACTAGATGCTAGTGATCGAGGCATACGCTCATCCTTTTCAAATAACGATTCCATGTTTTTAATCGCACTTCCTGTAGCCTACGTTGTATTCGCCTCTCTTCTGCCGGCTCGCTACACTTCCTGAATGTGTTCTAGTATTCGACGATCCGTCCTGCTTTCCAAATATGGAATATATTGACCATAATTTATATGGAATATCACAGGTAGCTCTCAGGAACGACACTTTTCTCAACAAATTGTTTGATATGGAAAGCACACTTAAGGGGCTGGATGAAAATATTTTGCTTAATTAAATAATGGGAATTTGTTTTTGGACAAGCCAGCCTACTTGGTGAGTAATATAAAATATTTAGTCTAAAACAACCAGGAGAAGTCATTGTTATGTTAGAGCTTTTTTTATCCTCTCAACAACAATTAACATCAGGAACTGATCATTAATTACAGGGGGAGGGGGGCTGGCTGGTGAAAAAAGGGGGTGGGTCCCCAATTTTAATGCAGAAAATCAGGGGGGCATAGTAAGCTAGAGTGGAAATTATTGGGGGGACTGGGGTCATCAAAAATTGAGCATGACATTTCAGTTAATTCTTATAAGGATTCTGTTCCGATCCTAGAAAGATTATATAATTTTTCAAGAATTTGCTATGTCATAGGATTCAATTCCTATAGGATGCTACTCAGGTTCTTATTCCTTAATTATGTAGGATTCCTATTCAATTAGGTGCTGCATGTTCCCACATTGTACATGTAACTATGTACATGTACATGTAGGTCCTATTCAAGATGTTGTTCCTACATGTACATGTATGTAGGATCCTATTCAGGATTCTGTTTAGGTTCCTATGTACATGTGTGACCTTGCACGCGAAAACGTTAATATGGCTTTCGCAAAAAAACGGGTAACAAACGGCTTTTACTTCCGTTCGAACGACTTTTGCTTCCGTTTGAACGGCTTTTGCTTCCGTTTGAACGGCTTTTGCTTCCGTTCGAACGACTTTTGCTTCCATTCGAACGACTTTTGCTACCATTTGAACGGCTCTTGCTTCCGTTTGAACGGCTCTTGCTTCCGTTCGTTCGAACGACGGTTTTGCCAAGCAATGCGAACGGCTTTTGCTTCCGTTCGTTCGAACGGTAGACGTCCACTTCGTCCATAAACTAAACAACACTCAACAGCGTCCTGCTTTCTCTATCAAAACACGAAGCTTTAAGACGCTCGTTGGTTTATGACTAGCTTTATTGCTCGTATACTTCTCGGATCACGCCGTGGATAATACTAAAGTAAAGCCTGAAATAAAATGTCAATCCTTTTCCGTGTTAGAAAGATACGATACAACTACAGAAGCGCGAACATAAGCGGCGAAGGTTTGTCATAAACCAAACAACAGCGTTCTTTCTCTATCAAAACACGAAGCAGGACGCTCGTTGGTTTATGACTAGCTTTATTGCTCGTATACTTCTCGGATCACGCCGTGGATAATACTAAAGTAAAGCCTGAAATAAAATGAGAATCCTTTTCCGTGTTAGAAAGATACGATACAACTACAGAAGCGGAAAAGGTTTGTCATAAACCAAACAACGGCGTCCTTTCCCACACCAGCGAGCCGCTCGTTCGAACGGCTTTCCAATTTGAGAAAACGGCTTTCCATCTCCTGCGAACGGCTTCCCAACTCGTTCGAGCGACTATCCAACACTTTCGAACGGCTTTCCAATTTGAGAAAATGGCTTTCGAACGCAAGCGAACGGCTTCCCAATTTGAAAAAAAACGGCTTTTGCTTCCGTTCGAACGGCTTTTGCTTCCGTTCGAACGGCTTTTGCTTCCGTTTGAACGGCTTTTGCTTCCGAACGCCTTTTTAGGCCGTTTGGACGGCTTTTGCTTCTGTTCGAACGACTTTTGCTTCCGTTTGAACGGCCTTTGCTTCCGTTTGAACGGCTTTTGCTTCCGTTTGAACGGCTTTTGCTTCCGTTTGAACGGCTTTTGCTTCCGTTTGAACGGCTTTTTAGGCCGTTTGAACGGGTAGCGAATGGCTTTTCAAAGCCATATTAACGTTTTCGCGTGCAGGGTCACATGTAGGATCCTTTTTAGGATCCTATTCAAGATGCTGTTCCTATGTAGGATCCTACTCAGGATCCTGTATATAGGATCCTATGTAGGATCCTTTTTAGGATCCTATTCAAGATGCTGTTCCTATGTAGGATCCTATTCAGGAACCTGTATCATGGATCCTGTATTATGAGGATCCTATGTAGGATCCTTTTCAGGATCCTATTCAAGATGCCTGATCCCTATGTAGGATCCTATTCAGGATGCTGTATAGGATCCTATGTAGGATCCTTTTCTGAGGATCCTTATTATTCAAGATGCCATTCCGATGTAGGATCCTATTCAGGATCATATTTATTCAAGATCCTATTCCTACATAAAGATCCTATTCAGGATCCTGCTCCTATACATAGGATCCTATTCAGCATTATGTTCCTATGTAGGATCCTATTCAGGATCCTGTTCCTACATAGGATCTTATTCAGGATTATGTTCCTACATGTATGTAGGATCCTATTCAGGATCCTGTTCCTACATAGGATCCTATTCAGGATGCTATTCCTACATAGGATCCTATTCAGGATTATGTTCCTATATGTACATGTACATGTAGGATCCTATTCAGGATCCTATTCCTACATATGATCCTATTCAGGATTCTGTTCCTACATGTATATGTAGGATCCTATTCAGGATCCTGTTCCTACATAGGATCCTATTCCGGATTATGTTCCTATGTAGGTTCCTATTCAGGATCCTATTCCTACATACATGTAGGATCCTGTTCCTGTTCAGGATCCTTCTCAGGAACCTGTCCCTGTGTAGGATCCTACAGGATCCTACAGGATCCTGTCCAGGTTTTCCACCAGGGTATGGCTTAGGAACCTTGCTTTAATTATGCCTTTGTATTTTCAACAACATTTTTTTGAAAACCACATTTTGGCTTCAGAAAACTAAAGTATTTCTGATGGTTGTCCGAAGGACAAGTGGTTCACAAAATGTTTCTCTTGCCCTGGGATTGTGGTGCTTTTTGAATATGCATACATTTAAGTCTTAAAATATATTTAAATTACTGTATTATTATAATTATTTTATAAAAGAACAAATATTAAAAATTACAGACTTAATTTCATGTAATTTACATGTACTGTATGTTTTGAAGATTTTATGAAATGTTAGTTTAAATACAATACAATACAATACAATACAATCTTTATTTACTCAAATGGGAAATACTAAAAATATACAGAAGTGGACAAACATATAAAGGTAGATAAAATTGTTAGGCAATATTTTGAGTTTGAGAAGTTTGAGCCTGGGAGCTAAGTGAACCGTGAGGTTTTCGAGTTAGCCCCCAGCCTTTGAAAGTATTTTACAAACAGAGAAAAAGGACAATAAGGAATGAAGGTTTATAGTAAAACAAGAATAGCTAAAGATTATCATGATATTTGAGACTACTGGACAATTTCAATATTTACAATAGGTTATTTATCTAGAATGTTTTTTTTTTTTTTTTTTTTTTTTTTTTTTTTTTTTTTTTACTTAATATGTTGTTCTGACAGTAGATAGTGTTTTTTTTTTTTGCGAAGACAAAAACACTAAGGTCTTTTAAGTGGCTAGGAATATCCTGCCAGAGATCAATTGCCTGATATGAAAGCATTTGTTTGCCAGTATTAGTTCGGACACGTGATTTGTATAAATTCTTTTGGGTTGAGTATCTTGTGTTGTATGTGTGTTTGCCACTGGCATATTGAAAAAAATCATTAAACAAGCTTGGAAGGAGACCTTTATGCCACAAATGAACAAACTTTATGGCATGAAGGCGATAAACATTTTCTACAGTTTGAATATCTAAGAGATTTAGTAAGGGGAGAGCGCTTTCCGTATTTTTGCCAAACATAACAGAGAAAAATATTAACCTTGCTACAACATTTTGCTTAGTTTGTATCTTTTTCAAGTGTGATTGGTAAGCACTCCCCCAGGCTAGAATAGCATAAGAAATGTAGGGGTAAATAAGGTTGTAATATATTTGTTTTAGTTGGTGAATAGATAGATAGTGCCTAAGCTTGGATATGATACCAATATTTCTTGAAATTCTAGAGCAAACATATGAAACATGATATTTCCAAGACATTGAATCGTCAATCAGAACACCTAAATATTTTATATGGTCTTTTCTTTCCAAGTGGCACGATCCATCTTTGGTTTGTAATTTTATATCAATTTCTCCGTCCTTTTTCCGCGAAGATTTAACGATCATATAATTTGTTTTAGAAAAGTTTATTGAAAGCTTATTCGTATCGCACCATTCCTTGACTCGGTCCAGTTCAGAGTTTATCAATGCTTCTAGGCTTTTTAGTTCTCGTGCTGATGCGAATACTTTGGTATCATCTGCAAAAATTCTAAATGTTAAAGTGTCTGAACAGTTTGGAAGGTCGTTAATGTAGATTAAGAATAAGAGTGGTCCTAGGGTACTGCCTTGTGGTATACCACAGATCATTGTTTGTTTCGTGGATTCAGTGTTTCCTAGCGCAACATATTGTTGTCTGTTCGTTAGGTAGTTTGTAAACCAGTTTAGGGGGACCCCCCTTACTCCATATGCCTCTAGTTTTTTTAATAGTATTTGGTGGTTGACCGTGTCGAAAGCCTTTGAAAAATCTAAGAATACTCCACAAGTATACATATTATTGTCTATAGCTCTTCGAAGACTGTCTACAATTTCAGTTACAGCCTGTGCTGTTGAGCGGCCTTTTCTAAAACCGAATTGGAATTGGAATAAAATATCGTGTTTTTCAATATAATTTATGAGCTGTTTGTATACTAGTTTTTCAAAGATTTGCGTTAGGGCTGACAAAGTGGAGATAGGGCGATAATTGCATGGGTCCATAACTTCCCCTCCTTTATCAACAGGCGTTACCTTAGACATTTTTAGTACATCCGGGACTATGCCTTGAAGTAAGGATTGGTTAAATATTGTTGTGAGGGATTCACTTATACGACCACCTGCTAATTGTATGCATCTCTGTGGAATACCAATACAGGACTTATTCAATTTAAGCCCCATAATAGCATCATAAACTTCATGAATGCAGATACTTCTGAACATAAAGCTATTTGGAAATGATTTCTTAATGTAACTAGTTGGGCTTATGTCATTTATGGGAATATTCTCTGCTAATTTAGGGCCAACGTTTATATAGTGTGTGTTGAGTTGATGGCAAATACTAGCCTTATTCGTATAGCATTTATTGTTGTATAGAAGTTTCTTAATACCAGGTGAAAAATTTCTGTTTCTGTTTACAAGCATTCCAATTAGCTTCCACGTGGTTTTTAAGTTTTCTTTGTGCAAGTCAAATTGTGCTCTAAAATAGCTCTTCCTTGCAGCCTCCTTAATTTTGTTTAATTTATTGTTGTATATTTTATATTCTTTAATCTTTCTCGGTTCGTTGCTTAAAAAATGTGTTCTGAATAGTTTTTGTTTTCTCTTAATTGAGACAAGAATCGCATTTGTGATCCAAGGCTTCTTCATGTGTTTTCTTTTTCGGTGTGATGCTTTCCGTATCGGCACATGTGTGTCGGATATCTGTTTAAGCGTATCTACTATGTTGTTCATACACTAGTAAACTTATGGCCGAGCTCCTATGGTACATGTACGTGATACAAATTAACATGTAAAATATACAGTATACTGATGTACATATTTACATACATACTATAAATTTGCATTCAGATTTGTATATGTAAGCATAAAATTATATAATTATTATGTGACACTGACAGTATATTGTTATGTAATGCAAGAAAGAAGAACTCGAAATAACAAACTGCAATTGCAAAATATATATAATTACAAAACTTATGTATCAATTCGGAGCAATAAAAATTACAGAGGAAAAGGAGTCAAATAAATTAATGTAGATCGATCAATAGACAAATAAAGAAATACATAAAGAAATTGATAACTAAATATGATAAATAATTAGATATATACTCTGTACATAATTATACTGTAGACCAATAATAGAAAAAAAGTATTTATGCTGAGACATGAAGGACAGTTACTGAATTTCACCAGTTTTTTGGACTTCATAAATTTGGTGGTACATAATTACCTGCAGTGATATACTTCACTGAACAATTACATAGACTTTTTAATAAACAATATATCACAAACATGATATAATAGTACATGTCATTTAATCACGCGGGTTGTTTTAATCTACAGGAATAGAACGTTGTTTTGCCTTAATTGCCAGGCATTTGCAGTGAAAAGGGCAGTATTGTTTAATGCAATACCATGAACCTTTGCACCCTATCATCAATTAACTTATCACTCATCTCTAGCTACTTCGTAATACCAGGAGTCACATGGGCTTCTAGTGATACTAATCACTTTCGTGTCCCAGCATTAATGTCATTATTGTGTTCCTCGTAATGGCTTAATGTTATTAAAATTTATAAGAACATATACCTATAGACTATCATAATAGTTTTTTTTTTCTTTTTCCAGTTTCATGAAATCTGTTGTTGGCAAGGACATGACAAAGGTGACTATGCCAGTCCACTTTAATGAGCCTGTATCATTTCTTCAGGTGAGTTAATATCAATTAATTGAATTTAGTATATACCACACCAGTGAATATCACTTTTCGCGCACTCTGATTGGCTACTCAAACAGTGAATATGATTTCATATTCACCTCCGAGCAAAGCAGCGATCATCTCGTGCAAGTTTTTGTCCATTTGACAGAAAATAAAATGACTATTAATATATTTTGGTGCTGGCTATTCACCTGGAGTGTGGTATATACTAAAACAATTATTCACCTCAGTGTTGGTGAATAGTGGTGGATATTTACCTCGCCGAAGCGGCTCGGTAAATATCCACCACTATTCACCTCCACTTCGGTGAATAATTATTAAATATTATTTTACTATTTTAAAATTATAAATAATTTGATAAATTTATATATTTGAAGAAATCTATTACAATATACGTGTAGTGCACGTGCAATTTGTATAACTATTTATTATCTTTTAACATCTTCCTAATGGTATTATTGTTATGGAGGACATTTTGTATAATTAAATTTTATAAAAATAGAGTGGATACCGGTATGTCTCTATAATAAATAATTATATAATATCAAATGTTGAGTCACATCATGCTATAATTATGTTACCTACATGTATTTTACATTACAAAATATGTAACAGATAATTATTAAATAATTTCCAGTGGGTGACTTTTACAGTAAATTGTTCCAGTAGCTATAAAGTTAATTCTGTTCAGCTGATTTGTACTTTTTAACACAGAGACTGGCAGAGGATCTAGAGTATGCTGATATACTGAACAGGGCCTGTGGTATGTACAGTTTTTTTGTACTATGCATTCAAATTTTATAAAACCCAAGGGGAAATGACATTCATGAAAGAAAGCCCATTTGCTGTTGCTATATCCGACTGGAAACATATGTAACTCAACTCACATATGGTGCTGCATCCAGGCATCGAACCTGGGCCACATGAGGCGAGAGGCGGAGCACTTAACCACTGCGCTTAAGCCCTGCTCGCTCCCCTGAATAGGTGTCATCCTGGAGACTTTAGTCTTGTGTTCACGTTGCCACACAAAGGCATTTTCACATGAATGTGAGATTAAAGATTCCTAAACAATGGTTATTTAAATTGGACGCCATTTATGCAATGGGTCTACTCTATGATTAGATCTGAAATGTGAAACAAGGCCTTACAATGTACATACAAATGCATTGAGCAGATTTCGTATGAGTGGGACAAATTACAGCATGTCCACAGCCTTACTGGAACCTGATGCTGTACGTACTGTATCTCTGTAATTTGATTGGATTAAGTCGTCTGGGACAAATAAAACAATATTTAATAAGGAAACCATTTCAATATCACTGCATGCCGTATGGTAACTGTGCTGTAGTCAGTGCTGTAGTTAATTGCCCCACTCATACAAAATCTACTCTGTTAATGCAACGTGGCTGTAATAGAGTGGAACAAACTACTATGACATGGTTACTGTACAGCATGCAAAAGTGACATTGAAATGTTTTTTTGTCCTGCTGATCCAATGAAATTACAGAGTTACAGTACAGTAATTACATGTAAGTTACAGTGAGTGGGACAAACTACGGCATGTCTGTCACCGTGCTCAGTAACCGTACGTGCTGTACGTGCTGTACGTACTGTAACTCTGTGATTTGATTGGATCAGCAGGACAAAAACAATGGGTAACCATTTCAATGTCATGGCATGTGGTACAGTAACCGTGCTGTAGTCATGTGCACAGTGCTGTAGTTTTACCCACTCATACGAAATCCACTCTGATATAATATGAAATACATTGTAATGTACAATCAGACCTTGAGGTGCCATTCAATTTAATTTTAGCAGCCAAGTTTTCATTTCAGATAAAATATATAAATTATGGTAGTGATTAGATGATGTTTTTTATTCGTTAAGTTTGCCTTTTTCAATGTTGATTTTAGAATAATTTTACTTTTGTCATTAGTTTGCAAGAACTCTTTTGTTAGGCTTGCTCATGTAGCGGCATTTGCTTCTTCAACATATTCCACAGTCTTATCAAGGTGAGTAGGGTTTTCTCTTTTGCATGTACACATGGTGACATGTACAGTATACATACATACAGTAAAGGCTATTAATTACACGGTGGCGCGAAGATATTCATGAAGTTTACCATCGAGAGTCGAAAACATTTCATGAGTGAGCGCAAACCACCGTATAATTTTATTTTTATTTTATGGACAATTAAACTGACCCAAGAACTCTAATATCAATTCATTTTACTTACTGTCACTGTCAGTACAAACTTCTTCGTGATCTGGGGAGTTTCATCTGGTTTTCTTGTCTCTTCGTAGCAGTCGAGAAAATCTTTAGAGAGTTTTACAAATGTAGATCGTATTTGGCTTTTTGTGCTCGGAATATTCATTGTCATCAATCAGATCAATCCATTTAAGCTGTTTACATCTTCCTCTGTGATCCGCCATCTTTGTAGTTCAAAAGGCGGCAAACGTGACGTCATCGATATTTTCACTAGTGAGGATATGGAAAATACGCCCCTCAGTACCCGGATGTAGTTTCGTATGAGTTCTATGGGTGGTTTAGCTCTCAGTAAAATACTATCGTTCATATAATAAATAGAGGATATTACATGGCCGCGCGGAGATTACGGATTTTATCTTCGAGTGTTGATAAAATATCTTACGAGTGAGCTCAGCGAACGAGTAAGATATTTCATCAATGCGAGAAGACAAAAGTTGTATATCCAAGCTGTTTAATATATAGAGATTATTACATGTTAAGAGCTTCATATCATTTTTATTCATGAGGTTTTCGTATCATATCGCGAACGAGCGAGTCACATTAAAAGTGAATACAATAACACAAAATTAAGCATAACAAAATTTATTTCTAAAAGCAATAGTACAGTGAAGTGATATCGTATCACGGCTTTATCACACGGATATCAACCCCAAATGTGTAATAAATAGAGTTTAATACACATTTGGGGTTGATATCCGTGTGATAAAGCCGTGAATAAAAACCATATCAATGAAGTGATACGATATCACTTCACTGTACTATTGCTTTTAGAAATAAATTTTGTTATGCTTAATTTTGTGTTATTGTATTCACTTTAAATGTATAATAAACAAATTATGGCATGTTAAGAGATTGATATCGTTTTTATTCACTCGATTTTCGTATCATATCGCTCACTCGCTCGTTCGCGATATGATACGAAAACCTCGTGAATAAAAACGATATCAAGCTCTTAACATGTAATAATCTCTATATATCGATGAAATGCCAGTTTCAATCTCTTACTAAAAAGGCTAGAAATCTTTGAAAGACAGTCATATTTTCAAAAGTGATATCTTCACGTGTGCATGTGAAGATGTCACTTTTTAGAAAGAAATATGCACTGGTATTTCATCGATAATTATATATTAAGTGTAGTTTCTTGATAATATTAGCGTTAGTCGTTGAATAAAATAAACTTTTGCTGTCAGTATTACTATTAGCGTTTGGGAAACAGACAAGACGGTTGTTTGAGGTGTGAAGTGGTAAATTCCATTTCGATCTCTGGATTAGCCGGGTCCTGACTTTGATCAGCCCCTATGGTTGTTTCAGGTCTCGTTAGAAATTCAGAGAATCCAGAGTCGTGAAACGAGAATATACTTTTGCCGTCAGTTGTTTGCTGTTGAATGAAAAGAGAAGACGGTGGCTTGAAGTGTGAAACAAAAATAAGCTTTTGCCGTCAGTAATATTATAGTCTAGATAAGTTACATGCAATTTTTATAGCTATGAACCTCCGAAAAGTTTAGGGTTCTGTGAAGAAAGTTTTTGTGTACAGTGAATACTTTGTTCTACGCTTGTTTGAAATAGTGTAAATTTGACCCTTCGCGATCCATGACCGCGTAACTAAAAGCCTGTAGATTACTGTAGAGACGTCATATAATTAATTCGACTTGGCAGTCATTTGAAGAAATACTTAAAATGTTGACTGAAATGACTTTTTTCTTTACTAACAACTGTCTATATTTTCTATGCATCGATGTTGTTGTGATAGAAAGGCGCCATGGAGAATATTGCATTACTGAGATGACCTCTATACAGGGTTCGACCCAGGCTTTTACTTACGCGGTCATAGGTCAGGAAAGGTCATATGTACATGATTTCAAACAAGAGTAGAACTTTGAGTATTCTCTGTAAGGCAAAACTTTCTTCACAGAAGTATTTCAAACATTTTGAACGTCCATATATATGTTGTGGTTCAAAATTTTTTTGGTTCAATTTTTTTTTTTTAAACCACTTCAAATTTTTTTAACCGGTTCAAAATTTTTACACTAGTTCAAATTTTTTACACCAGTTCAAAATTTTAAAACCAGTTTATATTTTAACATTCTAAAAGGGAAGTTATGTTAACTGATGTTAGGGTTATTTTAAATGCTGGATTTGGGATCCTAAATTAGTGACTACTAGATGTTATTGTTTGCTTCGTTCTATTAATGTTTGTTCTATTGTTTGTCGGTGAAGGTAGTAGCAAATTGGAGCAAATCTTACGGGCGCTGCGAGGCGACCCAAAATTATTAGTGACTAGCTCTAAACACCCTAAATTAGTGAGCATCCGTTGTTGACGGTTAGGGTATTTTTAAATGTAGGGGTAGGGTTTGTATTAGTTCACAGGACCATCGAAGAAGCATTATTATTCTGAGTTGTTCAGTGAACTAGTTCTAAGTGTAGTGACTATAGCTCTAAACATCCTAAATGAGTGAGCATCCGTTGTTGACGGTTAGGGTATTTTTAAATGTAGGGGTAGGGTTTGTATTAGTTCACGGGACCATTGAAGAAGCATTATTATTCTGAGTTGTTCAGTGATCTAGTTCTAAGTGTAGTGACTATAGCTCTAAACACCCTAAATTAGTGAGCATCCGTTGTTGACGGTTAGGGTATTTTTAAATGTAGGGGTAGGGTTTGTATTAGTTCACGGGACCATTGAAGAAGCATTATTATTCTGAGTTGTTTAGTAATCTAGTTCTAAGTGTAGTGACTATAGCTCTAAACACCCTAACTTAGTGAGCACCCGTTGTTGACGGTTAGGGTGTTTTTAAATGTTTTTTTTTTTGTTTGGATTATAAGTCGTTTATGGCATCATAGAAGGCCTCTTTACTTACGCACGGTTCATCGGCCATCTTAGAAGAATCCGGTGCGCATTCGCGTATAAATTTAAGAGACTGGAAACAAATTAGCATAATGAGAGGGACTGGGTTCAACGACTAGCACTTATAGAATATACGGTGGTGTTCAAATCAACGATTGCTTCTGTGGCGCATTGCGTTAGGCGAGTGGATCATCGAGTAGCTGAAGTTAAGCCCGATCGGGCAGGGTTAGTGAGTGGATAGGTGACCGCCAAGGAAAGTGGTAAGTAAGTGGTACAGTAAGGTAAGTAGGTAGGGGGCAAGGGAAAAGGGAATGGAATAGGTTGGGGTTTTTTTTTGCAGGGGAGGGGTGGGTATATTTTTTTTTTCTTAACCAGTTTTCAAAATTTGAACTGGTGTAAAAAATTTGAACTGGTTTAAATTTTTTTAACTAGTTTAAAAAATTTTAACCAAAAAAAATTTCCAACCACAACATATACATGCATTGTAGCTATAAAACTTACTGCAACTGAGAAGGGTTATAGGCACTTTAAAGGCGAGGGTGCGATGTTGCAGAATTGTTCTCCAGTTATTCCATCCAGTCGCATAATGTAGCGACTGCCGCATAATCGGGCCAAAACTCTCTTTTATCATCTGACCCGTACGGTTCTCCGCACGCTTTCCTTTCAAAACCATTTACAAAAGTTACGTGATTGGGGCCGTACAGACGAATGGGACGGAAAAAGCCGTCCGGCCCAGAGCGGCATTTTGCTTGTTGTTTTGCCATATGTACGGTGCACTCGGTCCGTACGTCATAATAATAATAATAATAATAATGGCCATATTTATATAGCGCGATATCACCACAGTATCATGGCGCTTTACATATTACTGACATATCCCGTCAGCGATTTTTTCGGACTGCTTACGGCGCTAATAGCTGTCACGCAGTTTACAATATTGAGTGTGTGGTTAGTACACTGGCCAGGCTGCTATACCGGGTGACAATCCCCTGCTCTTTTTCGAGTAGTACAGCAGGTTCTTTCACGTCCCCTTTCAATACTGATTTGAAGTAGGAGGAGACCAGGTCAACGGCTTATAAATGTCCCAGCCCAAGGACGCGGCCGGGATTCGAAACTCCGACCTCCCGCTCTACCAACTGAGCTAACCAGTGAGGCGGTCATGACTTCGAGCCAAATATTTCCCTTCCGGTTCTCACACTCAGTCAATAAGTACCTTTTTCGCGGACGGTAACCTACGATTTCCTGCGATCTGATTGGTACCGGCAGCGGGTGGCCTGATTTTAAGACGGTACGAGGTCGTCCGCTCACAGGGGAGGGAGTGAGCGGACGACCTCGTACCGTCTGAAAATCAGGCCGTAGGTAGCGGGCGGGTTTTCGTATCTCTAACCACGATCACGTTAACCAGTGCGCGTGCTCTCGATTCATTGGAGTTTGTTCTGTAATTCTCTCAAGTCGAAAGATAATAAAGAAAACTAACACGTTATGTACCGGCTTAGGGATGGTCCATATAGAGAAAATAACTGTACCCCCGGTCTTGAAAGTACTGACCTCGACCAGTCTTTCTCTATACGGATTTATAAAATAACCCACAGAAAATACGCGCTCTGATTGGTTGAAAGCCGTGTTTCTATAACTCTATAGAAACATGGCAAATTATGCCGGCATCGTGGCCTTGAGGCTTGAACTCAATTTGAAACTTGGCGAAATAATTCCTAAACTTTTCTAAAAACATTGAGCACTAAATTCAATTCGACGAAGAACCAGCTACAGTATTGTAAGAAACGACAATGTGTTGTTAGTTTAGGAACAAGCCGATGTTTTATTCAACTCAAAACAATCTCAAACGGTACGAATTACAACATTCATTTTTGTGGACAAAGTTGAGTTGCTCGCAAATTTGTGCGATATTAAACAATCATTTTCGCCAAAACAGTCTATTTTGGCTGACTAAGCTCAATTAAAGACTATTGTTTGGTAGATTTAAGCCGGAGAACTTTAAAAAAATCCAGTCTTAAATATTGCTAACATGATCTAGATGCACAAAATAGAGGTTGAAATAGAAATGGAAATCAAAAGTACAGCAAAATGTGGAGCACAAACCTGACAAAGTTAATCAACATCCAAGACCAAGTGCTACAGTCTTGTACAGATGCTAAAACTCCATCCAACGGGAATGTACGGTTCAGTATGACCGTATGTGCCGTAGAGGATGAGAAGGGCAAGGAAATCTGATCAAGCTTGAAGTGTCTGATGAAAACAACCTGCCGTCCGTATGCGACCTCATGAGGCATGACACACGGCGAATCGACGAAGAACTATTCTAGTCCTTGGAAGACAGAATGTACAAAACAACTGATGACCCGAGGGATGACTTCCATGTTTTGTAGCTCTAGATTTTAAAGAGAAATCCAAAATATCCTCCTTTCTTGCAACACGTCTTGATCTCCTGCAAACTTTGTTTACAGTTTGGTACGAAAACCGGCGCCCGCTTGATCCATGCACGCCGTGAAGTCCATGAGGCAAAATGAACTGTTGAACATTACGTACTTCCGTGTATTGTCAATCCAATTTTAGCATTAGTCCATAGAGCTTCTTTTTCTTCATCGTTCTGTGTAATTTTGGGCTCCAATTAAAAGGTTTTTCGTAGCTAGGCTGTTTTTTCAAACTCACTGAATCGGATTGACAAAACTGACTGATTTAGTCATGTGATAAGTTCATGACGTACGACTGCACGAGTTAGGAGAATTTATCTTTTGATGATCACAATAAACGCGCGATTTTCCTTTGTTGTACTTATTTTCTGTGGGTTATTTTATAAAGGAAATAGAAAACATTTCCCCTTGTTTCTATATAGAGTTATAGAAACACTTGTGGAAGTTTGGAAGAACTCGAAATAGCTGTGGAAACACTCGCCCTTCGGGCTCGTGTTCCCACTGCCATTTCTCGTTCTCCCAAACTCCCACTCGTGTTTCTATAACTCTATAGAAACACGGGAAATGTTTTCTATTTCTTAAATCTCAACTGGTAAATAACTCATATACAGTACCGCCTGGAATTATTGAAGCATCGGGTCGCGGTCAAATTATTCACCGCAATGAAAGCCGCGGTCGAAATCCGCGGTCATGACACAATATTACAGTATTGTGCAAAAGTCATGCAAACGTATTTCGACGAATTTCGCTCTTTGTTCCTACGAATGTCGCCGAAATTTCGTCGAAATTTCAGGCAACTTTTCGTTCGAAATTTCGACGAATAATCGATCAGATACGCGAAAATTCGAATGCCAAGGCGAAATATCGCCAACCTGCGAGCGACATGTCGACGATATTTCGTTTATTGTCAAATGAAAATTCGGACCAGGTTATTGAAATATCGTGATCCGAAATTTCGTGATCCGAAATTTCTTCGTACGTGTTCATTGCCCAGTTTTGTATTTTAACCTTTCTTTCACTAGGATTAACGCGTGACAAATTCGAATTCATGACAAACAGTTTTACAAACGTATAGTAAGATGGTTTTGGTAAATAACCTGTGTGCCAGAGGCGTCAAAAAGTCAAGATTCTTAATAAAAGTCCCCGTCAATCGTGAACTGTCAGCCAGACAGTAAACTCCACAGTTGTCCTCCTGTACCGTTCGAAAGTGAGCCGTAAAGTTCAGTTAGTCAAAGTCTGAATAAAGTTTACAACTCAGGTTGGTCGAATTGACCGAGTGAGCCGGAAAAAGTAACTTGATCTTTCACTCATCGGTGAAACTAAGACTTTAGAATCTTTTATTTTCGCCGTTCATTCAGAACTCTAACGGCGGGTTAGAATCTTAATGATTCTAAAGTCCGTTTGAGTTCTGAATGAAGCGAAAATAAAAGATTCTAAAGTCTTTAAGTTTCACCGATGAGTGCTTCTCTACCCTCCGTTTGAGTTCTGAATGAAGCGAAAATAAAAGATTCTAAAGTCTTAGTTTCACCATAGTTAATAGAGTGGAATGGTTAGGAAAGTTAGGGACCTTCTTTGTTATAGGTCTTTGTTAGCTTTTTTCAACCACAACCGCCACCACCACCACAAATTCCAACATGTTAATCAATCAGCCAATAGAAACGTGTGAGTTCAGTCGTTCAGGGAACGCTAATGAACTATGATCGTGCACAATCTTTTGTCTTACCCCTTCCAACCTAAATCGCAGCGCCTTTGTTAGCCCTTTTGAAGTTTGCCGGGTTTCCTAACCATTCCACTCTATTAACTATGGTTTCACCGATGAGTGCTTCTCTACCCGCCGTTTGAGTCCTGAATGAAGCGAAAATAAGATTCTAAAGTCTTAGTTTCACAGCGGTGTTGAATAAAGAATGAAAAGAACGCCGAGTCATCGCGCCAAACTCGCACGTTTGTGATCATGACTGCTACATCTTCACACTAAAGTCAATGATTTCGGCGTGATACAAATCTCAGCGGCCGTGACCGCGGCCGTGACCGCGGCCAACTAATTACCGCAGTTGACCGCGGTTTTACCGAGGTATTACCGCGGTAATACTGCGGTCATTCTGAGGTCAAACCGCGGTATTACCGCGGTCATTGGACGCGGTAAAACCGCGGTAAATGCTTCAATAATTCCAGGCGGTACTGTATATACATGTATATACTAGAATTTCTACGATATTTAAACAGGATTCTCACGGTCAGGGAGAAGTCAGAATTTTTTTTCCAAGGTCAAGGAATAGACTTGTCAGCTTGCCTGTTTGTTGTCCTATTTCAGACCACGTGATAGTTCTCCAGAGGATATCCAGTTATAGAAATTGGTTCATTTCCTCTTGGGATACAGAAAAACAAAAAAAGGGAAAAGTCAGATAGTCTGAAATGGGACAAGAAACAGGCAGGCAAGCTGACTAGGTCTCTAGTCAGGGAATTTAGTATTTGGTCAGGGAAATCCCAAATTTCAATGGAAGTCAGTAAAAAGTTAGGATATTTTTTTTTCAGGCTTCATATACCTATGTTTTGGGCTGTTTTCTTCAATTTTGCTGTGCCAAAATAGCAATTGAATATTTGGAAAAATACGAGCGTCCGCTGAAGGTCAGTGTAAAATGCTTCTTGGTCAGTGAAAAGTCAGGGAAATTCTAGGGAATTTTTTCCTACACATGTGTTGGTACCCTGTTAAAAACATTTATTTTGACATATTTACCTTAGTTTCAAAACATATCAGTTGATGAAATGTTTTATATCTACAACGTTATCTTGGATTAGGCACGTAAGGGGATAACGTGGTTGGGAACAACCATGTTTTCTAAGCGGCTTTGCTATACAAACCACTATTCTTATGCATTTTCCGCAGATTCTGGAAGCCTTTTAACCCACTCCTTGGAGAGACATTTGAGTTAATCAATACAGATGTAGGATATGCACTGATTGCTGAACAGGTTTGGAATCGCTTTTTGCTATTTTCACATTTTACAGTGCGACTACTGAAATCAGGACCACTTAGACAACGAGAACCAATCACAGGGCCACTTAGACAACGAGAACCAATCACAGGGCCACTTAGACAACGAGAACCAATCACAGGGCCACTTAGACAACGAGAACCAATCACAGGGTTACTTAGACAACGAGAACCAATCACAGGGCCACTTAGACAACGAGAACCAATCACAGGGCCACTTAGACAACGAGAACCAATCACAGGGCCACTTAGACAACGAGAACCAATCACAGGGCCACTTAGACAACGAGAACCAATCACAGGGCCACTTAGACAACGAGAACCAATCACAGGGCCACTTAGACAACGAGAACCAATCACAGGGCCACTTAGACAACGAGAACCAATCACAGGGCCACTTAGACAACGAGAACCAATCACAGGGCCACTTAGACAACGAGAACCAATCACAGGGCCACTTAGACAACGAGAACCAATCACAGGGCCACTTAGACAACGAGAACCAATCACAGGGCCACTTAGACAACGAGAACCAATCACAGGGCCACTTAGACAACGAGAACCAATCACAGGGCCACTTAGACAACGAGAACCAATCACATTGCAGAACGAAAACAAAGCATTCCAACTTACCGTTACTTGAGCCAATCAGTGTCGAGTACAAGACAATAGCATTTCGACTTGCTCGAGCTTCGATCTGGTAAAAGGCGAATTTGGTCGACTACATGTAGTTCTGAAGTCAAAATCTTTCGAATGATGAAAATCGCATGGATATGCTAAGATTTATACTTTTGAATGCTTTATTTTTGTTCTGCAATGTGTTTAGTTCTCGTTGTCTAAGTGGCCCTGTGATTGGTTCTCGTCGTCTAAGTGGCCCTGTGATTGGTTCTCGTTGTCTAAGTGGATTCAGTAGTCACACTGTAAAGTTTTAAATATGTTCAAAGGTGTCTCGATGAAAACTCCAAAGCAACTATGCAAATTTGAACCAATTTTCTTAATTTTTAATATTTTTGCTTGATTCAGCTCACATTTTCACAAACAGTACACAATTTCATACAACTGATAATGTCGAAATCTTGACCTGATCACACCTGACCTGATAATGACGTATTATGACATCAGCCAACCCCACTTTTTTTACATTTGAGCCATTAATCGAAAACAATTGGAAACTGTTCAAACTTAGAACACACGTGCACAGTACAAGTTTTATCAAAATCCCTTGTGCGGAAGTTGGCAAAAGATTTGGGCTATGATCCTTACTAACGTTGTCAAAGTTGTCTGAAAGGTCCATAGCTTTCTGTCAGTAGAAGTGAATTAGAATCCAAACTGATTAAAAATATTTCTCAAAGCTTACCGTACTAAATCTTGATGCCAAATAAAAGTTTGCAACTTTGCAAAGTTTGCATCAAGCCATTATATTCGTTTTTGTAGTTTTCAACTACCTGCAAGATAGCCAATTACATTGTATTGTGTAGCTAATACATTTGGCATAACAACTTACCTATCATTATCAATTTTCAGGTCTCTCATCATCCACCAATCTCAGCTCTGCATGCTGAATCTGATCACTGGGTGTTCTGGCAGGAGTACAAGTTAGACACAAAGTTTAGGGGACAGTTCTTCAAAGTGATTCCAACTGGAACTTGTCACCTAAAGCTCAAAACCAATGGGCATCACTTTTCCTGGAAGAAACCCATCACCACGATACATAACATATTAGTGGGGAGTCTTTTTGTTGACCAGGTAAGTCATAAATAGAGGTTATTGCATGGTTTTCTTTGGAATACCGGCGAATATTTGGAATACCGGCATCGCTAGTGTGAACCAAGCTTAAGTACAAGGAACATACGCAGACGCAGTAATCACGTCTATGAGAATAATAAGTACTGTTAATGATCAATGAATTCACTGCGTCTGTGTATGTTGCTTGCGCTCGTGCTGGCATCGCTAGTGTGAACCAAGCTTAAGTACAAGGAACATACGCAGACGCAGTAATCACATCTATGAGAAGAATAAGTACTGTTAATGGTCAATGTGTTCACTGCGTCTGTATGTTGCTTGCGCTTGTGCTGGCATCGTTAGTGTGAACGAAGCTTAAGTACAAGGAACATACGCAGACACAGTTATAACATCTATGAGAAGAACAAGTACTGTTAATGGTCAATGTATTCACTGCTTCTGCGTATGTCGCTTGCGCTTATACTGCCTTACTGGCATCGCTAGTGTGAACGAAGCTTAAGCCCAAGCAACATACGCAGACACAGTAATAACATCTATGAGAAGAAAAAGTACTGCTAATGATCACTGTATTCACTGCGCCTGTGTATGTCGCTTAACTGTTATGCTGGCATCGCTAGTATGGACAAAGCTCAAGTACAAGCAACATACGCAGATGCAGTAATCACAACTATGAGAAGAACAAGTACTGCTAATGATCAATGTATTCACTGCTTCTGCGTATGTCGCTTGCTCTTATGCTAGCATCGCTAGTATGGACAAAGCTCAAGTACGAGTACAAGCAACATATGCAGACGCGGTGCCGTAATTAATTTAGCGGATTTCGGCAATGACTTACGGCACGGTTACTGTATACGGCATGCCGTGACATTGAAATGTTTTCCCTAACGTTTTTGCCCTTCCGATCCAATCAAATTACAGAGTTACGGTACAGTAAGTTACAGTACGGTTTCTGTAAAACTACGGACTGCCGTATTTTTGTCCCACTCATATACGAAATCCGCTCTAATCACTGACGGCACTGTGTCTGCGTCTGCCTATACTGCTTGTGTTTATACTTGCGTCAATATAGTGTGACTCAGGCTTTAATGTTTGTTGATGTGTCATGTCAGTACACGTTGTTACCCATCCGCGGTACAAGAAGAGATGGCGACTTTTATCCACAGTTTTTTTGCACAAAAAAGCTTTAGATCCGTTACAAAAAAAAAGCGGTAGAAACATTTTGTAACCTTAAAAATCAAACCCAAAAAAAACGGATGCTATATATAGGGCTTAGGAATACACCAAAGAAACACTGTTGTTTACGTTCTCAAACAAATAATATAATTCCCAAATAATGTACTAAAAGTGGCCATTAATGTCTACATTTCGGGAGATCGATATCTTCTGTATTTCGAGGTATTCGCATTTTGGAATTATACTGGAATTAGTCCCAAAAGAACATATAATAATAATAATGGCCATATTTATATAGCGCCATATCACCAAAGTCTCATGGCGCTTTACATATTACTGACATATCCTGTCAGTGATGTTTTCGGACTGCTTATAGCGCTAATAGCTGCCACGCAGTTTACAATGTTTTGTATGTGGTTAGTGCAATGACCAGGCTGGGTGGCAATCCCCTGCTCTTTTTCAAGTAGTACAACAGGTTCTTTCACGTCCCCTTCAAATACTAATTAGAAGTAGAAGGAGACATTAAGGCCAACGACTTATAAACGTCCCTGCCCAAGAACGCGACATATGTCTCGCTTGGCTTGTGTTAGGCCAACTGTATGACAGCGGCAAAACATTAGGCGCATGCGCTTCTGGTGGGCCAAGCGTCATGCTAGTTTCCCGCGCAAAATGAAGGAAAACAAAGGCAATCAACCCTGTTTTAGGTCTGTGAAATATTTCGTCGAAAGCACCAAAACAGGTTCAAGGTTTGTTAACTTGTATTTCAATGTGAGTTTACTAAGTTAGAAAATGATTTACTTAAAAAAAATTACCAAACCTGTATTTGAACAATCTCCTTCCCAGAGCCTTCATTATTTCGGCCAGCGGAGCATAATGTTTTGCCGCGGTGATCGGTTTGCCGTGGTTTACTTTTAACTAAAGTCGACGTTAATTACTCACAATGAATTACAAATTAAGAAAATTTCAACCTGTCAAAGACGTCTAGGCTTAGCTTTAAAGTAAATTTGTTGTTCTTGGTGAAAGAGTTCACATTCGTACCTAAAATTAGAAACAGGGGTGATTGCCGCTGTTTTCTTTTAGTTTTGGCGGGAAACTGGGAGGACGCGCGCGCGCTGGGCTCATCAAAAGCGCATGTGCGTGACGTTTTGTGTCGTGCAACTTTGTACACACGACAGGTAACCCTAAAAGGCTTTCGGATTTCGTTTCAGGATGGAGACATATCGGTAATTAATCATACTACCAGGGAGCAGTGCACTATGCATTTTGTGCCAGTGAGGAAAGTCCAAGAAAACTTCAGGAAACTCAAAGGTACGATAAAGGATAATAAAAGAGCGGATCTGCATGTACAAATTTGGACTTACAACTGTCGCATACAATAGACCTTTTGCAGCTAACAGTCACGTGCTGATATAATACAGTCACGTGCTGATATAATACAGTCACGTGCTGATATAATACTTCGTTAACGAATGAATGTGCTCGTAATCCCCATGGGAAAGACGTTGCCATGGATGCTGGATAGCAAGCCATTTTTAAAAACGCTGTTTTAGAAAGATCGACAATCGATTGGAGGTGAAAAATAGCATTTATAAACAGGTTTTGCTAATAACAATACCGATCTCGTACAAGGCTTCTAAATAAATGAAGTTAAATATTTGTTACCATCCAGTACATTCCAGTACAATGACCTGAATGCCTAGCTGCAAAAGTCCCATTCACCCGTCTCACGTGACGCCCAGAAACAATAGAAACAATAGGTTTTGCAAGGTCAGCCTCGAACTGAGTAATTTCAGAACGAGGTTAGACTAGGACTCAATATGGCCGCCATGCGAGAAGAGTCAATAGCTTACAACATGACTTACGTACCATTTACACACAAACAACACACTTAATTAAGACTTTTCGCTCACAGCACACGAAAATTGTATTCTATTCGCATCCGTTTTGAAATAGATCTTGTTTCGACAGTTAAAGTGTCTATAAGCCCTTGCCAGAAATCATTTATTTGGGCGCAGTGTTTTAAATCTTGTTCAACCATTTTTTGGGCGATTCAGAGTCATAGTATTGCTATAAAAAGCATTACAAATCCTTGAAATTACGTCATTTAAGGGGCATTATGCAAATGAGTTCAAAATGAATTGAGTCGTAACCATGGGTGACGCAAAGCGACAAACTAAAATAAGACAAGTGGGTTTCGCATTGAGGGAAATTGGCCTTTTGCTGGAAAACAATCACGTGGTTGTAAGGGGGAGGGGGAGGGGGAGAATTTAAAGGCACTTGTACGAGATCAGTAGTGTTAATAGCAAAACCTGTTTGTAAATGCTATTTTCCACCTCCAATCGATTGTCGATCTTTCCGCTAAAACAGGGTTTCTAAAGATAGCTTACCCTCCAGTATCCATGGCAACGCCTTTTCCATGGGGATCACGAGCTGAATTCATTCGTTAACGAAGTATTTTATCCATTCAGCGTGTGACTGCAAAAGGCCTATTGCGTGGGAAAAGTAGCCAATCAGAAGACGAGAAACTGAGCAATTTCTGTAAAAGCCCTGAACACCTACGTACAGCCTCGCATTGATAGTGATTTTCAATATTTGTTTCTCAGGTGAAGTGAAAGATGCCGAGGGACATGTACGGTACACAATCAGCGGCTCTTGGGATAGATCACTGGAATGTACACCAGTAGATGGAAGTAAGAAGATAAATGTTATCATTAGGAACCCAACGTGTATACCAGGCCCGTAGGAGGGTGGTTCGAGGGGTTCGAACGAACCCCCTTGGGACGTCAAATCCCCCTCTGAGTGTTTGTTTTCACTGGTCTACCTGTGTCAATCTACAGCGATACTGTTATAAATTTCAAGAAATTCTTGTAATTCCACTTTGGTTTTGCGTATACAACAATTTGACACTATCTTTTTAATGCCACAAAATGTGCCACATTGCATCTCCGAGCTTATAACTTTCAAAATTTTCAAGGCGGACCCCCTAGAAAAACTCGTGCCCTGCGGCACTCACTTAATATCACTATAATATACAAAAAACGAACCCAGCACGGGCCTGTATACAGATACATTTTGGTTTATGCATCCCTGGGATGTGGGTACCTGTATTAATCTATATTAACCTTTTTAGAGGGTATAATGACGATAGTGATGATAAATAAATGATCATTATCATCATAATTTTTTATATATATCTGTATATAAATTTGATCAGTTTTTATTTATTTCAGGTCTCAACAGTGACAGTATTGACTTATGGAATTCGGTCTCTCGACCTGAGGATTCTTACAAGTAAGAAAATCATCTAAAAATAGTAACCGTAACGGGACTTCTTAAAGGAAGACAATTTTCTTCATAGAAGGAATTATTGGTCTCGAGAAAAGATTTAATTCTTCTAAGCAGCATTAGTCGGTAACAAAACGAGCGGGGGACTGGAACCGAGTCAGTAAAACTAATTCAATTAATAACTAGTCAAAGTGAGCATTATTTTTCAAAAGAACAGATCAAACGTAGCTTGTTTGAAAAGTTTGGTGAACTTTGGCTCAATATTGATGATGCTAGAAGGCGTCAAATATGTCAATTTTCCCATACAAACTCTCTTATTTTTTAACGTTGTCCCTCCAAACCATACATTCATTGTAACAATTTGGAGGGACAAAGAAATTTCAATTGCTTATAATTCAGACAAGATTCACTTCAATCACGTCAAACTTGGCAAACATGCTAATTTCAACATGCTCTATCATGTGATGAGCTTCATTTTAGAATTAGAGTAATTCTGATAAACTCGGTCCCAGTCCCCTACTCGTTTTGTTACCGGCCAATTACCATTCTTCCAACAACAAAGTGGACTTGCAGAGACAACTGGAGACCAAACAGTTACCCCAGTGCCAGTGTGTATGTTTATTAATTTTGATATAATTAATAACCGCCTACTGCCTCACCGGTTAGCTCAGTTGGTAGAACACGGTTTAGAGTGCTGGAGGTCGGGGGTTCGAATCCCAGCCGCGTCCTTGCCCACGGACGTATAAGTCGTTGGCCTTGTCTCCTTCCTCTTCTAATCTATACGAGGGGGACGTGAAAGAACCTGTTGTGTTATTTCGAGAAAGAGTAAAGGATTGTCTCCCGACACAACAGCCAGGTATTCTGAGGTACTAACAATCACTCACGATTGTAAACTGCACGGCAGCACATTGCGCCACAATAGCAGTCCGTATCACAAAAATAACCCTGTGAAGCGCATTTGAATATATTCATATAGAATTTGCGCTATATAAATGAATACCTTTTTGTATAAAAGTGAATTGGCCTTGCTGACTGCCGACGTGTTTTCTTTCAGAATGTATGCTTTTACACGATTTACGATTCAGCTCAATGATCCAGACTACGGTAAGACCCAACTTTATACTCATACATGTAGTTCCACACCATAATGCTAATCATATGCAAACTGGAGAAGCCAAAGCAAATTAAAGCTCTCATTCCGTAGCCTCCTCCGCAGGCATCTCTAATTTTCGAAGAAATCAGATTTAAAAAATCGTGAATTGGGTTACCTGTGGCTCCAATCTCCCTCTCTTTTCTTCATCTGCCACAGGGAGCCCATAATCTGATTTCTTCAAAAAATAGAGATGCCTGCGGAGGAGGCTACTCATTCCGTCAAACAAGGAAAAAATACAAAAAAATGACGTGTGATGTGTACAGCGTAAACTTATGCGTACTTTTTTGCTACCATTGCAGGTGATGTTTGTCCAACGGACTGCCGAAATCGACCGGACATAAGATTTCTTGAATGTGGCAAGGTAATGCTTGTGTGGTTACTTAAATGCAGATTACACAACAAGTGTTGCATGCAGTAGCCTTTGGTATCAGTATCTAAGTCGTCCGGCGGCGTCTTATATTTCTTCTTCCTCTTCATCATGTTATTATCTTTATCATGTATAATCATTATCATCATCATCGTTATTATTATTATCATTATTAGTATTGTTGTTATTATCATCATCATCAGTATCATTATTATTATTATCATCAACGTTTCTCTATTCCCCCATTTTCACTTTGGTACAATATCCTCTAAATACAAGCCATACTTGTCCAATACTCTGACAAATGTATGCATAGCATTGTTTTGCATTTTATTGTATTGCATCGTTCTACTATTGTATTGTTAAAGTATTGTTATGTCGATATAATACAATACAATGCTATGCATAAATTTGTCAGAGTATTGGACAACCCTCATACAAGCACTATTGAATTCTGTCGATGTAAACATTTTATTTTTATCATCCATATAGATTGAGAACTCTGCTGTTGAAAAGCACCGTCTCGAAGAAAGGCAGCGATCATCAAGACGAGATAGGGAAACGTCATTAGGTGCATGGACGCCAAGGTACATCACCAGGAACGACTCAGTACATTTAACCATTAAGTGAAGCTTTCTCTGGACAATATTTTTCAAGAATATATAAAGTTTACATGACTTAAGGCTTGAGCTACAACATAAACTAATAGCAGAGAGAGTCCCAGTCTAACCGAGCTAAAACGTATGATACACAGTTCATTATCGTTCAAAATGTCAGTGTTTATCAACAAAAGTTGCAGCACGTTGCGACTTGTTGAATCAACAATCAACATCGCTCAACTTTCGTTGAACAACAAGTGTTATAAGTTCTGATGTTGTTTTAAAGTTCCACTCCATGGCGGTTGCCGTATTGAATGATCACATGCACGATAAAGTCACATGATCACAAGTGATAATATGATTGGTTGATGTCGTTCAACAAGTGTTATAAGTTCTGATGTTGTTTTATAGTTGCACTCCGTGTCAGCCGCCATATTGAATGAAAGTCACATTATCACAAGTGATAGATAATATGATTGGTTGATGTCGTTCAACAAGTGTTATAAGTTCTGATGTTGTTTTATAGTTCCACTCCGTGGCAGCCGCCATTTTGAATGATCACATGCATGATAAAGTCACATGATCACAAGCGATAATATGAATGGTTGATGTTGTTCAACATGTCGAGTCGCTAACTTCAACATTGTATGATAGACTGTTCAACATTTGTTCACCATCACTCGCAACAGTTGGCAATAAAAGTAAAGTAAAGCCCCTTATTTAATGTCGGTATCTCATTCACTATCAGATTGTTCTCCCAGGAGGCTGACAGTGCACTAGCATTGAACAGCGTGACTCATAAGTAACGCAACGTAACGTAACGCAATGCAACATTAGTGACTCCTTCACTCTATCAGAGTGTTCTTCCAGGAGGTTGATGATGTACTAGCTTTACCCCTTCCACTTCAGATCTCCCGATTAAGGGAATTCAAAGCTATACAAGCTGTTCGGATTACCTTAGAAGAGTCGATACAGATTACCGTTCCGCGGCATGAATCGAACTCAATGTGCCGTGCACTAAACCTGTACCTTGAATGATCGACAATGTTGAACCGTGTTATCAAAGACCCTATGCATAAGTCCTGGTAACTAGCATGTCAACGAGGCCGGTAGATCCTCTGGAATGTTGAAATTGAAGCACCCTGGGAGATTGTGAAATGCACTGAACGAATGTTCAGTGAAACAATGCCGTTAATTTGCTATGCGCCTGGCTGGTTGTACTATAAAGAAACATTTTTCAACTAAACAATCATGTTCAACACGTTTCACACCTCCTGCTAGTATTTCAACTTCAACATTCCAGAGGTCCTACCGGCCTCTTTTTCGTGTTGTGACCGCGCGAGTTATGCATAGTGTGTATAGGCTTTAGAACTACATTTATTGTCGCTGCAACACAGTATATTCGTTTTCTTTTTCAGGTGGTTTGTACCACAAGAAGACCCACACACAAGGACGTTTGACTATGTGTACAAAGGTGGTTACTGGAGAAGCAGAACAGAGGGTAGCTTCGACGGTTTACCGGATATTTACTGATTGAAATTATCATTTGATGATGTTATTTATTGATTTATTTATTGATTTACATCTTCCTTAACCTTCCTTCGACGATACTGAATCTGCAAAGGAAGTGGTACGTTTTAAAGGTTTGTGCTTGGTGTTAATACCACTATGCTTTCCCATGATTTCCTTGAATAATACATTACTTAAACAGAGAGGTGACACCTTCAAATGATCGTTCAGAGTGGAAAAAGCTCGGTTTTTAATGTTTTTCGGAATGAGTCAAGATTCAGTAGAGGGCTGACAATAGGGAATGGTGTCATGCCTTATAAAGCATGTTCAATTGATCACGTGTATATGGGAGGAGCAAAATCAATTGTCAACCTCGTGACTACAAGACTTTGAGGACGACAGAGAAGTCCGAACATTCAAGAGTGGGGAAGTGACGTATTCTCGAGAGAACATTATATATGGTTCTATTGACGCTTTGTTTCGACGCGGAATACTTCTCCTGCACGTGCGAGGGTTCATTGTCATTAAAGGTGACGAGAATAGAAACATTTTTTCTCATGACAAGGTATAATTAACGAATCAAAGACTCGTACTTAGCGATGCTGTCTTTACACACACACATGCTGTGATGAATTATTTACGTCTTGCGGACCACAGCAATGACTAGCTGGTATTCCAACTTTACACAGAAAATATATTATTACACAAGGATACATTTGAGATTTATATTCAGTGGGAAGCACAATACAATTATTGTGTGAACATTACTGAAATTGAAGCCACACTGAGGAGAAAGTTGAAATTCCCACGGTAGGATTATGTTTATATATATGGAGCACGTCAGTAACTGAATATGCAACGTGAAGCGGTGCTCTTGCAAATAACTATGACTTCAAGTGATCTGTGTTATTCATTCTTTGGTTACAATTATGTTACCGGGATGTGAGACCCTGCGGTAAAGAATTGTTTCACAAGGTTTCAAATCATGAAGCCTGACTTCAGATCGAACACCCTGGGATCCTGAGGCATTATAGAAGAAACGCGAGGGAGAATGGAAAAACGAAGCGAAGCGAAGAGAAAGTCAACCACTGAGAATCTCACTAAGAATTGGTTCAGATTTTTAACCTCCTCTGTGATTGGCTTCTTACACTTATACCCAGTCGCTACCGTGGACATTTGATATAACGACGATTTTTATTGGCTGGGAAATGTTGGCACTGATGCGAGGTTAATAACATGAAAGTGAGGTTTGCAATGGCCGCGGCCAGAGAACCTTTTCTCCTCAGTAGAATCTCTCTGGAACCAGGATAGCACAGCGGAGATCGAGATGACAAACAACTGTCCGTTCCGGTTGGTACGAAAAGACTATATCGCAACCCCGCCGTCGCAGTGCACTCTGGGATGAATATCTCAGTTTCCATTGTTAAATCCAAGATGGCCGCCCAACAACAACAATGGAAAACCGAGATATCCATCCCAGAGTGCACTGCGACGGCGGAGTTGCGATATAGTCTATAATATCTCCATACCGCCTTAGCAACAGTGATAAATATTTATACATGCAGTTGCCAAAGGGTATCCGGGATATTGATCAAGCAACGGAGAGATTGGAGCTCGAAGTCAAGTTTTAGGGTTCTTGAAAGAAGAATCCAGAAATGGAATTTATTGGGTTGGATTTTGTCTTCGTTGGTGGAATAATAGCATGAACTAACCACAACGCATTTGTTTTTAAATCTAGAAGGTAAATGAGAATATTAGGAATTAAGTAATAATTAATTAAATATACAGCCATTTCCAAAGCGTCGGTGAAAAACTCTTTAGTCCTACGGGACATTATGGGTATGCAGCTCCTAATATCAAGAACAGCCAAAGTAAAGCTATTTTTTGGTCTGATGCTTGGAAAGCCTGGATAACCAGCGTCTACGAATAGTAGTTTCAGCGGTATTGACCTGAAAGCCTCACTTCGATGTCGTGAATCGCCTTTAAGATACTACGACTTTAAGATACTACGACGGCGACGGCTGCGACGACGTGATGTGAAAAATGGTGTTATCGATAATTTGTTTATTATCGTTTCTTTTCTTCGACTTTTGTTGCATTTCTCATCCATGTTTTCGAAAAATAGAATGTGCACAGAGTTCCGTTTAGGCCGAACGAATAGCAGTGCCATTTACGTTTTCAGGTTTTCGTGTTTTCACGTCGTGTTTTTGCAGACAACGGCTAAAATGAATGCAGCTACATGCATTTTCACGTGCAGTTATTGTATTTTGTAATTAAGTTCATTGTTTCACCGCGTTGCCGTCGACGTTGCCGTCGTGGTATCTTATAAAGTCCCTATTAACTGTTCGGATTCACGCTGCACTGCTGTGTTCTGCAGGGTCATATCTGATTGGTCACAGCTATTGCAGACGCAACCACCGGAAACATCGAACCATTTACAGACTCTGACGAACTACATACATGTAAAAAGTCTGCAATATGCTTGCAAATGTCTTTGAATGTACAAATTCAGTTATAGGCATTGTTTTATTGAGTAGAACATTTATCTTTTTTTTTACAATCTAATGTTTGTAAAAACGTTTGTAAATTTCAGTGTACATTCTTTCACAGACACCGCTTTGCAAACATTGTACAGACTTTTACGTATAGTTCTTCAAAGCGGTCTTGTAAATAGTTCGATCATTAAATATTTTACAACCGAACAGCTTTGACCAATAGCTGATATTACGATTGTATCTACGAATAGCAGTTTCAGCCGTATTGACCAAAGGAGCTCTTATGTACTGACCCGAACGCCTCACTTTAGTGTAATGAAGCACTATTCAAACGATAGTCGTGTTTGTTTAAGAAGGTGTTGTAGTTGCGTCACACAAGAATGATTAGGGACTTTAAGAAACCACGACGGCGACGGTAGCGACGACGGGCGCCGAAAAGTGTTTTCTCTTGAAATCTGGTGATTACGGTTTCCTTTATTCGCCGTTAATTATTTTTTACATCCAGTTCTTCGAAAAATATAATGAGAATAGGATTCTCTTCGCGCCGAACGAAAGACGGAGTGATTTATTTTTGACGTTCGCGTTCTCTATGAAACGTAAAACGCATGGTGTTCACGTTGGATTTTTGCCGACGACGGTCAAAATGTAAACGACTACGTGCATTTTCACGTGCAGTTATTGTATTTTGTTGCATTTCTCATCCACGTTTTTGAAAAAAATAGAATGTGCACAGAGTTCTGTTTAGGCCGAACGAATAGCAGTGCCATTTACGTTTTCAGGTTCTCGTTCTCTACGGAACGTAAACTCAGCGTTTTCACATCGTGTTTTTGCAGACAACGGCTAAAATGAATATAGCTACATGCATTTTCACGTGCAGTTATTGTATTTTGTAATTAAGTCCATTGTTTCACCGCGTTGCCGTCGACGTTGCCGTCGTGGTATCCTAATTAGGGACCTTACGCAACCAGGACGGCAACGTCTAGGACGACGGCATAAAATACAATAACTGCACGTGAAAATGCACGCAGTCGCCTTCATTTCAACCGTTGTCTGGAAAAACACAACGTCAAAACCCCAAAGTTTACGTTTACAAGAGAACGCAAACGTAAGAAAGTAAATCACTCTGTTTTTCGTTCGGCGTGAGCAAAACTTTATGCTTATCATATTTTTCGAAGACCTGGATGTGAAACGTAATTATAAACGAATAAAGGAACTAGTAAACACCAGATTTCGGCAGAAAACACTTTTCTACCTCCCGTCGTCACTGCCGTCGCCGTCCTGGTTGCGTAAGGTCCCTATTAGGGACTTCAGGACGGCGACGGCAGTGACGACGGGACGTAGAAAAGCGTTTTCCCCGAAATTTGGTGTTTACTATTTCCTTTATTAGCCTTTAATTACTTTTTTAAATCCAAATCTTCGAAAAATATATAATAAGCATAGAGTTCCTTTCACGCCTAACTAAATATCGATATATTTTTTACGTCGCGTTCTCTATGAAACGTATGGTTTTCACGTTGTGTTTTTCCAGACAACGGTCGAAATGTAGGCGACTGCGTGCATTTTCACGTGCAGCTATTGTATTTTGTAATTAAGGCTATTGTTTTATGCCATCGTCCTGGACGTTGCTGTCGTGGTTTCTTTAAGTCCATACTGATCTGCTACTAGAACTTTATAAGTATCGGAGAAATATACAGCTATTTCAAATAATGTTGTCTGGGAGATAAGGAATAGGAAATTAGGGAATTATAGAGTATTAGGGAATAGGGCATTAGTATATTCCCAGAACGAAATGAATTATGGTCACAAATTATACGACCTGGACGACTGAGTCAACTTATAGCTTATTGTTTATTTATTCATTTTTAGCCTGTGTATAGCCGTCCGATATTTTAAAAATGCCGTTTTCCCTAATGCCATATTCCCTAATGCGCTATCCTAGCCCCCGATATAGTACTGATAAGGCAGGTATGAAGTGTTTTTTTGAACATATAGCTTTTTGACAAAAGTGTTATAATGGTAATAGTTCCTTCGTTGGTGTCTCATCCTCTTCGATTTTTGCACTTAATTCAGAAAAAAAAAAATCTTACTATTTTATGCATGTTAATAATATGCTTGTACTGTATTTGTGTATATTCTGACATATATGAATTTAGCTAGTAAGCTTAATTAAATGACCTTTTAGACTACTGATCCAGCGAGACCAACAATGTTCATATCACTACCTGAACACCAGTGCCGGCGCTTGGCAGGAGTGACGAGTACCTACATTCTTATCCCCAGACCAAAAATGGGCGAATCAAACGGATGTTCGAAACAAATTTCTGGCGCAGGCGTTTGACCGTGTTGTCATGGTAACCAAAAGAATGATAAATTCCCGCCAGACGTCTGGGTGAGGCTTCAGAAAGTTATATGAGACAACTTTCGTTCAAAGGTATCGGTTTAAATTCACAGTTTTAATGTTTACGTTTTTCGATATCGGGCTTATATATGCTTGGAAAAGTTTGCGAAATTAACTCTTCCGACCGTGTTGAGTTCAGGAGGATAAAACCCTGTTTTGTTAGTCTAAACTCGTTCTGAAACTGTTCAGTTCGAGGCTGACCTTGCAAAACCTATTGTTATTCTAGCCAAGATGGCCGCCATGTGAGACTTTCGTATTCGTAGCATACTGCTGAATGGCCTATACTGCTGAATGGAATGGTTATGCGGTACAGATTTCTGCAGTGTTAAGTCACATTATGCAGTTACATATTCTCCAAAAACAGCGCCGAAAACGTGCAGAAGTCGAAACGACAACAATCAGTAGGGCTTTCCACAAGTTGCTTGGCAACTTTTTGGCAACTTTTAGGATTTCGAGCAACTTTTTTTATTCTGAGAAACTTTTTTCACTCGAGCAACCTTTTTTTATTCTGAGCACTTTTTGCCCATTGCAGCAACTTCAAAACAGGTTTTGTTGTTTATAGGCAGTAAAAGAAGGTGTTTTTCAGTGTTTCGAAGACAATTTTGAACAAGGAACCCCAACAAAAAAATTTGTATGAGTTTGTGGTGTTTCACGGTCATCATGTGGTTGCCAGTGCCAGCGTTACCTTGGGATCAGCGGTTTAAAAGAAAATTCAAAATGGCGGACGAGGCAGAGTTACTTCAGATCCTTTAAAGGCAGCGGCAGGGCCATGAGCAAGCTAAGTATCCCAGATAAAGCTGGCATTGCTATGTACCCATCTGATACATAAGTTGGTGCAATTTTAAGCAATTTTCATTTTTGAGCAACTTTTCAGCAACTTTCGAGCAACTTGTGGAAAGCCCTAACAATCAGGGTGAGCCAGGGATTGTGGGTATACTGGTATCCAAGGGTTTTTCAATTGAGTATATGGTATTTTTACATTGAAATATGGGTATTTGGTATATTATATTTTTGTGATTGTGTTATAGTATTCGGCAAGTTTTGAAATGATTTGAATGTCGTGTAGTTTCTCTAATTTGGGGTATTTGTGTATGGGTATTTGGGTATATCACTCTCCCTCCCCCTGACCGAGGCTGGACAGTAACAGAGTTGTTAACAGTCCACCTCGCCGGTGGTATTTATGAGTATACAACATCAAAACGAGGATAGCATTGAACACATTGATCATGCGTCTGTTGTCGTCGTGTACAGCGGTATTTTTCGAATAGGAAACTGTTCATATATTTTTGGTTATGTAATAGAGATTTTATTTATCAAATTTTGTAACTGAGTTGGTCCTATTGATTTTTGAAGTAACTTATTTGCCTTGACAATTTTGACATTCTTGATAGGAAGAGATAGCAGCGTTTTTTTATGAAGCCGTAATTAAATTATTGTTCTCCTGTTTTGTCAGTTTAGATATTCACAGCAGTTGGTAATCAAACTTTGTCTTCAAATTATTGTATTTACTAAAATAAACCGAACATAAAAGCGGATGGGTTGTCAATCTCGTTCCCAGTGTCTGCGCGGTTTTTGGCCAGCGGTGACCGCTTGGCGCTGTCCAAAAGAAACGCGGGATCTGGTGCCGAGATTTTTAATATCTCCAATTGACAGGACTGAATAACTATGGCGCATGCGGGAATTTTACCGAAAACACTATCTGTTGGCGGTAAATATTTCCTGTTTGAAGGCAATTCCTTATCCCAGTGGCCCAAACTTAAACTACATTGTCGAAAACATGTTTCTCAGTTTCTGGAGGAAAGGTCTGAGTATTTGAATTTTATCTTTCCAACGAAACCATTATTATTCGCAGAAAACAAAAAGGTATACTCGCTAAATTTTGAAGCAACTTGTGGAAAGCCCTAACAATCAGGGTCGGCCAGGGATTTTGGGTATACCACAGGCAGCCCAGCCATGCCATGCCCACGCATCTTAAAAGCATCGCCTGCGATGTCTACCGCTGATTTGTGGACCGATCAATCTGCAGATCGTATAGCGATAAGGCAATTCCTTATCCCAGTGGCCCAAACTTAAACTACATTGTCGAAATCATGTTTCTCAGTTTCTGGAGGAAAGGTCTGAGTATTTGAATTTTATCTTTCCACCAAAACCATTATTATTCGCAGAAAACAAAAAGGTATACTCGCTAAATTTCTTGTAAATGCTGCAGTTCCCAGTCTACGCACGTCATGTTATTCAGTAAAAGGGGTCTGGGTACGAGATTGTTATTCAGCGCTGTCTCCAAGTGGGTTGTCAGGGGCGTAGCTAGGCATTTACAAGTTGTACGCACAAGTGCAGTAACTACCGGTTTTAAGGGCCCCCTCGTAAAAAAAATACAAGGCCAAACAGGAAATTTTCGTCTGAAAGTGTACGCACGTGCGTATATGCGTACAGGAAGCTACGCCCCTGGTTGTGCGCAGATCAACACCGCGGTAAAACGTCACGCGCATGCGCTGTTGGTGAGCCGCATGTGTCTGATCTCCCTAGTTTACCGCCGAAACTAAAAGAAAACAGACAATCACCCTACGTGAAATTTTTCGCGAAAAATAAGAAAACTATTTAAAAGATAAGCCTATGACTTTAACAGGTTGAAGTTTTCTTAATTTGTAATTCACTGTGAGTTTACTAAGCTATAAATTTATTTACTAAAAAAGTTTAAGACCTCGGAAACTTGTACTTTAACTCCAGAGCCTTCTTTCTTTCGGCCAGCGGAGCACAACGTGTTGCCGCGGTGAAGTAGTACCGTTTAGGAGGACGAAACTATGAAGTCACGTGCATTAACCCGAACCATAAACTTACCCCTTACTGGCCTAAGGCTAGGGTTCACAGGTAAACAAGTTCCCAGTGTTTATCGGCTATCCTTCTAGACGATATATGATCTATGCTTTACCCTCCAATAGACCGATTTAGCTTGTACATTTGTCCCATTTCAGATCATGTGACAGCTCTCCAGGGGATTCAGTGCTTTGTTTTTCAATAAGAAAAATTGATACATTTCCTATTGGGATACAGAAAAACAAGAGAACCTGGGACCAGAAATGTACAAGCTGATTAAATCGGTCAATTGTTGGAGCACGTATGGGCAAGTTATCAACGAAATTCCAATATTTAAATAAGTACTCTAGCAGGGCTCCCATAGTAGGGAATAAGTCAGATTTTTTTATTTTTGTCAAGGTCCGGAGAAAGTAATAAAAGATGGCGGCTGTCCATTTGACCACAATCACCTGCGAACCTAAAATAGTAAAAATAACGCGTAGAAATCCTCTATTCTTTTCAATGACAAGTGTATTGGCAACAGTAATTGCAGTGGCTTGTTTTTTAAGATTAAAAACCTCTGTAGCGATTTTATGACGGATTTAAAGATTTTCGCGCACAAAGAATTGTGGGTAAAAGTATAAGCTACCATCTGTTTCGGTATCCCAGCTCACCTCCGCGCGGGAAGAGGTCTGGTAACAATGGCATCAGAACGAGGTCAGTTGTCCAACAGATCGCAAAATTTCAGTTGGTCAGAAATGTTTTCCTCGTTTCTTTGGGAGAATCCGAATCCGGATTCTTGAATCCAAAAATGGATTTTGCTTTTCTTTACCCAAATCCGAAAACGGATTTTGAATCCGTTGAATCATACTCAGAATAGATTCGAAGGATCAAATCCAAATCCAGATTCTTGGATTCATGATCCGTTTCTATGGGAAAGATTCGAAAAGAATACTTGTGGCTAGCGGCATACCAAACAAAATTACTGGCGGCTGGATTCCAACGGGAGTTGCCATGGCAAAATAATCCGTTTTCAGATCATCGTTTCTTAGGGCGCCACAAAATCCGTATCATCCGGAGCACGAATCCAATGTTGGATTCTCCCAAAGAAACGCACCCTTAGTATCTGTCGTACTGTACTGTTGTGTTCTTTTCTGTATTTAGAAATTAACGTTATTTTCCGCCATCGACTGTATATTTTTCTATTCCTGTAACAACTGGCCTCACTTTGATGCATTTATGAATAAGGTCAGTGTGGCCCAGTAAATGTTATTTTTCG
Source organism: Actinernus sp. WN-2022 (assembly GCA_030867875.1). Taxonomy (NCBI): domain Eukaryota; kingdom Metazoa; phylum Cnidaria; class Anthozoa; order Actiniaria; family Actinernidae; genus Actinernus; species Actinernus sp. WN-2022. The sequence continues at coordinate 21,138,285 of JAOWCC010001368.1, read as the reverse complement.
TATAAAAATTGACCATCAAACGTATTGCTGGCTTTCACTGGACGTCATGCCTTAAACAATAGCTTCCTTGTTGCCATCTTTTCTTGGGGCACCAACATGGCCGCCATGCCCTTTGTCATTCGAATCAGCTGGTTTGCAATCTTGATTGATTTAACTAACGAGCAATATTTTGTTAATGATCAACCAAGATGGCGGCGATCTTTTGTTAACGTTGAACCAAGATGGCGGCACGTGAAAATTACATATAAATTATATTTACATTTGTAAATAGATGGGGTGTGTTTGTCGACAAATCTTTCCAGGAGCGGTATAAGAATGTTTAAAGTGGTTCGTTTAGTTTAGGTCAATAATTAGCCTGCTTGCCTAATTTTCTATATATTTTTCAGACGTTTCGTTCCGGATTGGGCTACCTGTGGTGCGCTGTCAAATGGAGCGAGGTAGCCCAATCCCAAACAACACGTCTGAAAGAATTACAGAAGAGCATCGGCAAAACTTTTGTATTGTCAGTAAATGTGTTTTTTGATGATGCAGGGAGCCTTGTCTGGTCTCATTTTATGACACATTAAAGTACGCATGGTACTAGTATTCCAAAGGATGTTATTTAAGTCAGTAAAAGCATATTATGAATTATCTGTGTGGTGTGTCTTGCTATTAAACGCTCACTCACTTAATTTTCGCCTCATAAGTTTCGGTAGCGGGCTCTAAAATATGGGTTTATACATCAGCAAGCCATTAGTCAAGGGCACCCAACGAAGTTTTCGGTTAAAAAGCTGTTCGGGAGAGTAAGTTAGCCTAAAACTTTCGGATTTGAAAAAATTGTCCCTAGAAAATTGTTTTCTGAAATACTGACTAGAAAATTTGTTTTAAATCCCTAGAAAATTTTAGAAGGAAAGGAAGACTAAAAGGTTTCCCCTAAAATATTCGTACATCCCAATTCGTCTGATCGATAGAGTCAGAACAACACATTTTCATTCCCTAAGAATTGCCTAAAGGAAAAAAGAATCCCTAAAAAAATCGTACCTCCACAAAACTTTGCAACATGAAGTTACTGTTTTGTCAGTTTAGATATTCACAGCAGTTGGTAATCAAACTTTGTCTTCAAATTATTGTATTTACTAAAATAAACCGAACATAAAAGCGGATGGGTTGTCAATCTAGTTCCCAGTGTCTGCGCGGTTTTGGCCAGCCGTGACCGCTTGGCGCTGTCCAAAAGAAACGCGGGATCTGGTGCCGAGATTTTTAATATCTCCAAGTAACAGGACTGGATAACTATGACGCATGCGGGAATTTTACCGAAAACACTATCTGTTGGCGGTAAATATTTCCTGTTTGAAGGCAATTCCTTATCCCAGTAGCCCAAACTTAAACTACATTGTCCAAAACATGTTTCTCAGTTTCTGGAGGAAAGGTCTTGAGTATTTAAATTTTATCTTTCCAACAAAACCATTATTATTCGCAGAAAACAAAAAGGTATACTCGCTAAATTTTGAAAGTTTTGTAAATGCTGCAGTTCCCAGTCTACGCACGTCATGTCATTCAGTAAAAGGGGTCTGGGTACGAGATTGTTATTCAGCGCTGTCTCCAAGTGGGTTGTCAGGGGCGTAGCTATGCGCTGTTGGTGAGCCGCATGTGTCTGATCTCCCAAGTTTCCCGCCGAAACTAAAAGAAAACAGACAATCACCCTACGTGAAATTTTTCGCGAAAAATAAAAAAAACTTTTTAAAAGATAAGCCTATGACTTTAACAGGTTGAAGTTTTCTTAATTTGTAATTCACTGTGAGTTTACTAAGCTATAAATTTATTTACTAAAAAAGTTTAAGACCTCGGAAACTTGTACTTCAACTCCAGAGCCTTCTTTCTTTCGGCCAGCGGAGCACAACGTGTTGCCGCGGTGAAGTAGTACCGTTTAGGAGGACGAAACTATGAAGTCACGTGCATTAACCCGAACCATAAACTTACCCCTTACTGGCCTAAGGCTAGGGTTCACAGGTAAACAAGTTCCCAGTGTTTATCGGCTATCCTTCTAGACGATATATGATCTATGCTTTACCCTCCAATAGACCGATTTAGCTTGTACATTTGTCCCAATTCAGAGCATGTGACAGCTCTCCAGGGGATTCAGTGCTTTGTTTTTCAATAAGAGAAATTGATACATTTCCTATTGGGATACAGAAAAACAAGAGAACCTGGGACCAGAAATGTACAAGCTAATTAAATCAGTCAATTGTTCGAGCACGTATGGGCAAATTATCAACGAAATTCCAATATTTAAATAAGTACTCTAGCAGGGCTCCCATAGTAGGGAAAAAGTCCGATTTTTTTATTTTTGTCAAGGTCCGGAGAAAGTAAAAAAAGATGTGGCCCAGTAAATGTTATTTTTCGTATAAAAATTGACCATCAAACGTATTGCTGGCTTTCACGTGACGTCATAGCCGCCATGTTGATGCTCTTAAACAATAGCTTCCTTGTTGCCTTCTTTTCTTGGGGCACCAACATGGCCGCCATGCCCTTTGTCATTCGAATCAGCTGGTTTGCAATCTTGATTGATTTAACTAACGAGCAATATGTTGTTAATGTTCAACCAAGATGGCGGCGATCTTTTGTTAACGTTCAACCAAGATGGCGGCACGTGAAAATTACATATAAATTATATTTACATTTGTAAATAGATGGGGTGTGCTTGTCAACAAATCTTTCCAGTAGCGGTATAAGTGGTTCGTTTAGTTTAGGTCAATAATTAGCCTGCTTGCCTAATTTTCTGTATTTTTTCAGACGTTTTGTCCCGGATTGGGCTACCTGTGGTGCGCTGTCAAATGGAGCGAGGTAGCCCAATCCCAAACAACACGTCTGAAAGAATTACAGAAGAGCATCAGCAAACCTTTTGTATTGTCAGTAAATGTGTTTTTTTGATGATGCAGGGAGCCCTGTCTGGTCTCATTTTATGACACATTAAAGTACGCATGGTACTAGTATTCCAAAGGATGTTATTTAAGTCAGTAAAAGCATATTATGAATTATCTGTGTGGTGTGTCTTGCTATTAAACGCTCACTCACTTAATTTTCGCCTCATAAGTTTCGGTAGCGGGCTCTAAAATATGGGTTTATACATCAGCAAGCCATTAGTCAAGGGCACCCAACGAAGTTTTCGGTTAAAAAGCTGTTCGGGAGAGTAAGTTAGCCTAAAACTTTCGGATTTGAAAAAATTGTCCCTAGAAAAAAAAATTCTGAAATACTAGCTAGAAAATTACTTTTCAATCCCAAGAACATTTTAGAAGAAAGGGGAGACTAAAAGGTTTCCCCTAAAATATTCGTACGTCCCAATTCGTCTGATCGATAGAGTCAGAACAACACATTTTCATTCCCTAAGAATTGCCTAAAGGAAAAAAGAATCCCTAAAAAATTCGTACCTCCACAAAACTTTGCAACATGAAGTTACTTGGTCTAGAACATTCTTGTTATGTTCTAGACTACTAACAAATTCGTAGGCCGGGAATATTTTGCCATATTATTTTCGGTTGACGCGATTTTCACCTAGAAAATCCGAACAGCTAATAGCTTTCTAGAATACGTCAAGACATAGTAGGCGCCTTAAAATGGCTAGATAGCTGCAGACAACTGGTTTCAAACGGATTTCAAAAAGTACTCGTTGGGTGCCCTTGATTAGTTCTGCTGCATTCGTGTTGTTTTCGTGTATAGAGCATGCGCGTTTTGTTGTTGTTGTTGTTGCAGTGGGCTCTGGTACGATTGGTCATAAGCTTAAAGTGCATATGAGCCCAATTTTTTTATCAATAAAATCGATTCTCCATCAAGTAAATAGTTGAATTGTAAAATATTTCTTAATTTGAGTGCTGCGTCTGAGTTGTAGAGGTTTCTATTTCCAATATGCTAATTATGTGACGACATGTGAGGACTCATTTATTATACAAAAATGTGCTGGAAGAGATATACGTATGTTTCTAAACATCCATGTAATATTTGGGCCTTATATCAGTGATTTTACTAAATATTTTGAATAAATCAGGAATAATTTCATTCACAAGGAGAAAGAAGTGACCTTTTGTTGGCCAAACGTAATTAGCATATTGGAAGTAGAAACCTCTCTAACTCAGACACCACACTCGCATTAAAAGAAAATATTAAAAGTTCAACTATTTATTTGATGGAGAATCGATTTTATTTTTTAATGATAAAAAATGCGGGCTCATATGCACTTTAAAACTCAAAATTATCCGCGCGCAAGAGCCCATAACAAAGAGCGTCCATATCTCTTATATAGATGCTACGGCGTTTTCACAAGTTGGGCTATTTTTAGATTATTTTTGCGGCCAATTAGTGGGTTACATCAGTGGCGGAACAAAAGATGCCTCATTAGCTTCTTTTGTTATACCAATAACACATCTGATACGCTTTTGTGATTTTATTCCCTTAGGAATGATTGCAACCCAATTGCTGGTTTTCACTCAATCCCCAGAGATTCAAATGACAAAGGGCATGGCGGCCATGTTGGTGACCCAACAAAAGAAGCTAACGAGGAATCTATTGTTTAAGCGCACCAACATGGCGGCTATGACGTCAAGTGAAAACCAGCAATAATAGCAGGAAACCGTTCTAAAAATAACCTAACTTGTGAAAATGCCGTAGCATAGAGGTAGTATATGGGAGATTCTCGCTCTTGGTGCCGCGCGCTAATAAACCCCTTTCGTGGGGAGTTGAAGAAGGCTATGTTCGCAGGGTAGTACCTTCGTAACCATTTCCGGTTGATTCCAGCAGGTCAGCTTTTGTTGTTGCTGTCAGTTTTATTTTATGAAGCACATGCTATTTTACAGTGTTGAACAAGAACTGCTCTGCATTTAAAGCTTTAATAATTCTTGTTGCACCTTATAAAATCGACTTGGGAAAATATACCATTTTGGTTAAAAAGTGTGATTTGTTCCCCCATGCCATGAGCTTATTCTCGTTTTTAAAAATATTGTGTAATATCTCGCGTATAAGCCCGCTCTGTCCTATGAATATGTTGTCCGTGATTCATTTTGGTGAACTTGTAATTTTTATGTGTATAAATAACAGCGTGTCAGTGTATTTGTGCGCTTATACACGGAGGCTTATCTTGCAAATCACGGAGAAGGCTCTTGAAATAATGTAACAGCTCGCTAGTTAAACTAAGTAATATGTGGCCTGCAGTTCAGAGTGGGCACAACTGAATGCCCCTCAAATCACCGGGGTTCATATAACTTCCCAGTTCTTCATTTTTAATTCAAATTTTACAACATGAGGGAAGGTACGTTTTTTTTATCAGGGAGGGGAGGGCTGGAGCTTGAGAGGGGAGGGTAAAAATATATTTAACATTTGTGGAAGGACAAGCTTTACTTTTTTTTTCTAGCAGGTGGAGGATCTGTTTCTTTATCAAACCCATTTATTGATTGTTTCAGTTCTGCTATCAATATAACTCGTTTGTTTGTTTCTTTGTTTACATTTTCTCATTCGACGCTTTGTATGAGAAGAATTTGACACTCACTAGTGTTACTATTGCCGTACATATACTGGGCTAGACCTAAATAATTCCGTAGTCACTGATAAATCCAAAAAGTCACATGTAGCGGTATGTTGCACTCCCCACATCAGTGACGTTACATCCCAACTGCGATATGCTGATCAATGACCATTTTCATGGATGTTCCTTCTTTTAACCCGACTAGTAAGGGTATCATGAAAATCCCTACAAATATCGTTTTTCGTCACGACAGATTATAAAGGAGAGGGTCATTCATGAAAATTGTTTGTACAGGGAAGTGGAGGGTTTCAGAAAATTTTAAGATATTTAGTACAGATCCACCAGCCCACCCCTTCCTGATAAAAAAACGTACCTTCCCTAAAATCTCTCATACTAACAAAATAATCCTTTGATTTTTTTTAAGGCTTTTAGTGAGAAAAAGCGTCACGAAGTTTAAGTAATGCCGGCTAATAACCAGCACTGAACGGCAAGGAATGTAAAAAAAGTGTTAAATATCTTTCTCGTAATTTCATTGGTTGATACTCGTACATTCAATATTTTATTTGTGCTTATTTTTCGTATTAAGTACAACTTGGCTGTCTAATCCTTTATCGTCCTTATATTTTAACCTGGTGTGCATAGTTGTAGCCTGCGAAGGCGGCCGCTTCTTGTGCGCTCACCTTGGCGGGCAGCTTCCCTTGTTTGGGTGTGCCCGTTGGGTGAGCGCGTAGCAAGCGGCTGCTCTCGCAGGCTAGCATAGTCAGGAGGCCTTCACCTCTCAAAACCTTGCATTTTATTGGACCCCATTTGGATTTGGAGAAATAATTCCATTTATTGTTTCAGGGTTAGGCATTGTTTGGATAGCCAGCACTATATTTCAGGTTCCGAGGAGGTGAAGGTCGCCCCAGCATAGTTGTATATATTGATAAATAGATCAGATATTGCTCTCTATTGCTTGTGAAAGAACATGTTAACTTGAGAAAACGGAAGAGATACTGATTGAAATATGTTCAGTCAAAATATATTTTTTTCGAATTTCGGCTATTTTGTGCTATTTTTAGTATTATGTTGCAAAGTTTGACGCCGATGAATTAAAACTGAAGAAGTTATATCAATTGAAGTCATTTGTACCCGGCGTGGTTAGGCAGGGGATTCTGATAACATACAGGGCGAGTATTACTAGACTGTAATAACATTATCGTGGGAAAACTAAAATATGCAATAATTTTTAATGAAAGAAACATCATGTTGTGGAGTAGGTGTGTCGTTCGGTTCCTGCAAGCAGCTCGAGCCCGTCTTGTTATAGATGCATATCCAATTATTGTTGTCTGTCAATAGAAGATTGAAATGGAGATATTTGTTATGTAACTTGATCATATCTTTTCATTTTGCCATAGCACGTACCTTTCTAATTATATGAATGGTCAGGTTCATCTGTCATATATTCGCGTGATATATCGTTTTGCCAGACCGAGTTATATTTAGATTGTAATTATCTTTTTAACCGCCACCCGGTTAGCTCAGTGGTTAAGCGCCGGTCTGTCGTGCGGGAGGTCGCGGGTTCAAAACCCAGCCGGACCAACACTCAGAGTGGTCTTAGAATAGCTGAGTAAAAGGTGCTGCTTTCCATAATCCAACGGCAAACGGTTAGAACTTCACGTCTTCTCGGCTAAGGACGTAAAATCGTAGGACTAAGTCCCGGGACTAAGTCAACAGAGGGACATGTGGAAGATTAGCTACGGCTATGAAAATCCTAATAAGAGAACATTTTTTTAAAATTTGATATTCCACTAAGGAACAATAATAGACCACGCCAGGATCTGGAGCGTTCTTCTCCTATTCTCGTCTAAAGCCGATGATACAAGGTCATACTTAACATTAGGGATTAGGTTAGGGGTTAGGGGTTAGGTTAGGTTAGGTTAGGGTTAGGTTAGGTCAGGAAAAGTCTCCTTCGTTGCCGTCTATTTGTATCGTCACGCAGGCGTTGCATCGTATAAGCCGGTGATACCACAGGTACCCCAAGCTCCTCTTCAAAAGAGTGGAAAAAGTGAAATCATAAAACCCTTCAAATGGCCTTTAGACTCCCAAAATCGATAGAGATAATAAAGGAAAACACATTTGGATAAAAAAGGTGAGTCAAGTTCATATACACATAGGGAGCTTGGGGTACCTGTTGGCAAATGTCAAACCGTGCATGTTGTCAACAAATGTTAAGTATGACCGTGTATCATCGGCTTTAGACGAGAATAGGAGAAGAACGCTCCAGATCCTGGCGTGGTCTATTATTGTTCCTTAGTGGAATATCAAATTTAAAAAAAAAATTCTCTTATTAGGATTTTCATATATATGCCTGCGAAACAGGCCCTCGGTGTTATTTCAACGCAATGAAAGGGATAAAATAATTTTGGCCTCGCAAAAATGGAAAAAGGAGACTCGCTCCTCTCGCTACTTTTTGCTCGCCTCAAAACGCCTGCTCTGCAGGGTATTCATATATCGCTTTCGATTTCAAACTTTTTAGAGTGGTCTTTGTATTTCGTTATTTTCAATCATTTTTGTTAGGGCCACAAGGGAGGATTCAGTATTTACTGTAATTGTTTACCCTCTTTAAACAAAGTGTTATCTATATATCTATTTGTCATATATATAAGCCCAAAAGAAGAAAGAACAATAGTATTAACATGTTGCGGTAAGCACGATTCCGATTACCGTAATTCAGAGCCCGGACACGATTTTTAAAATAATGAAAATAATATTTCGCCCATAAGAAATTAAGGAAAAATCCATTCGCAAAGATATCTGAAGATGAAACTCCTCATAGTGTTATACATGATTTACACTCTCGAATAATTAATTAGGCGAACAGCCAATCGGGTACCAGATGAGATCACTCCGATTAGTTCAAACACACTGATCAACACAGGCAATTATGTGTGATGATGTCATGCTTTTGTGAGGAAATGTTCCAAAGTGAGGCTTGGTGATCACAAAAGCGTGACATCATCACACATATGGCCTATTGATGTGTTGAGGGGCAATGTTGTGTCAATGTGAGGCTTGGTGATCACAAAAGCGTGACATCATCACACAAGGACTATTGATGTGTTGAGAGGAAATGTTGTGTCAATGTGAGGCTTGGTGATCACAAAAGCGTGACATCATCACACATAAGGCCTATTGATGTGTTGAGAGGAAATGTTGTGTCAAAGTGAGGCTTGGTGGTGATCACAAAAGCGTGACATCATCACACAAGGCCTATTGATGTGTTGAGAGGAAATGTTGTGTCAAAGTGAGGCCTGGTGATCACAAAAGCGTGACATCACACATAAGGACTATTGATGTGTTGAGAGGAAATGTTGTGTCAAAGTGAGGCTTGGTGGTGATCACAAAAGCGTGACATCATCACACAAGGCCTATTGATGTGTTGAGAGGAAATGTTGTGTCAAAGTGAGGCTTGGTGGTGATCACAAAAGCGTGACATCATCATACATAAGGCCTATTGATGTGTTGAGAGGAAATGTTGCGTCAAAGTGAGGCTTGGTGATCACAAAAGCGTGACATCATCACACATAAGGACTATTGATGTGTTGAGAGGAAATGTTGCGTCAAAGTGAGGCTTGGTGGTGATCACAAAAGCGTGACATCATCACACATAAGGCCTATTGATGTGTTGAGAGGAAATGTTGTGTCAAAGTGAGGCTTGGTGGTGATCACAAAAGCATGACATCATCACATCATCACACATAAGGCCTGTTGATGTGTTGAGAGGAAATGCTGTGCCAAAGTGAGGCTTGGTGGTGATCACAAAAGCATGACATCATCATGCATAAGGCCTATTGATGTGTTGAGAGGAAATGCTGTGTCAAAGTGAGGCTTGGTGGTGATCACAAAAGCATGACATCATCACACATAAGGACTATTGATGTGTTGAGAGGAAATGTTGCGTCAAAGTGAGGCTTGGTGGTGATCACAAAAGCATGACATCATCACACATAAGGCCTATTGATGTGTTGAGAGGAAATGTTGTGTCAAAGTGAGGCTTGGTGGTGATCACAAAAGCATGACATCATCACATCATCACACATAAGGCCTGTTGATGTGTTGCGAGGAAATGCTGTGCCAAAGTGAGGCTTGGTGGTGATCACCAAAGCATGACATCATCATGCATAAGGCCTATTGATGTGTTGAGAGGAAATGCTGTGCCAAAGTGAGGCTTGGTGGTGATCACGAAAGCGTGACATCATCACACATAAGGCCTATTGATGTGTTGAGAGGAAATGTGCCAAAGTGAGGCTTGGTGGTGATCACAAAAGCGTGATCTCATCATGCATAAAGGTGATGTTACACGTAACGATTTTTCTCAACAATTTTTCAATGCATGCTACACGAAGACCACTTTTAGCGCAACATTCATACGGCAACAGATTTCGTACATGAGTGGGACAAACTGCGGCATATCCGTAGCCTTGCCGCAACCGTGCTGTGCCGTATTTCTACAATTTGATTGGATCAGCTGGAAACAGGGAATTGGATCAGGGAAACCATGTCAATGTCACGGCATGCCGTGTTATGAGTGGGACAAACTACACCACTGACTACAGCATGGTTACTGTACGGCATGCCGTGACATTGAAATGGTTTCCCATTGTTTTTGTCCTGCTGTTCCAATCAAATTACAGAAATATGGTTTACGGTTATGGACATGCCGTAGTTTGTCCCACTAATACGAAATCTGCTCTGCGTGGTAGTATTTTAGCGCAACATCTATTTATAGCACCTTGGCTCCTACTTCGACGCACTCGTTTATAAATTGGCGGACAAGGTAGGACTTTATTTGTTGACACAGCCTCGTTTCTGTGGACGTAGCGAGCAGGTTTCTGGGACGACGTTGCGCAAAAAGTCAAGGGCGAGCGGCGTTACACGAAGCAACTCCAACAAAATACGGGCAACACTGTTGCAGATTTTTGAAGGTAATTCAAAAACTTGCAACATGTTGCCGCAACGAAGCTTGCGGTAAAAATCGTCCAGAGCGCCATGTTAAACTATGTTGACTTTTCGCGCAACATTGTTGTATGAAAAATTGTCCTTAAAAATCCTCGCGTGTAACATGCATCACTTTAAAGGGACTATCCATGTTACCAGGATTTTTCTGATTTTCTGACAAATAATAAAAATGTAGAATTTTTTGATTTTAAGAAAAATACTCACTATACACTAAGTGGTACGAAACGATGTTAATTCTCGAAGAGACAGCAAGCTAGAGTAGAAACATTAGCTAATATCAAAGATAATAGTTTAAAACTTGAAAACGTCAGCCTAAACTTTTCAAGATTTTCATAATCGTAATCCATTTTCATCCTCGTTATCCGTTGTCCGATTAGCTTCTCTGTAGCTTAACTTTACTAAGGAAAACGCTTTTAATAAATCTACACCATTATTTCTTGGTTTCTTTTAGTTTGAATGTAATTTTCAGCGTTTCAAAGTGATTCTAAAAATAGCTGTCATAGCCCCTTTAAGGCCCAGCCTATTGCTGTTTTTCTCTCTTGGGCCTGATCGCAAAGAACAAAAGTATAATAACAAACTTTTCAAATAATTCCACATAAACACACGTTCTGTGTGTTTGATCGTATTACTTGCGCGTCATAGTGCTCGATATGTGATCCAACACCTTTAATAATAAGGTACATTCTGATAGTTCACCTCTATAACCTACACTCAGTATTCAAGTCGTCCTCCATCTCGTGCGATATGATTTGATTGGGGGCCTTCTTTTAATCTGCAGTACCATTCAACAAAAAAAAACAGGAAAAGTGTAAATACTTAAAGTGCCAATGAAATGAAAAATTCGATCCCGTTTCTATTTTATTTTATTAAATTCTAGGCTTCTCTTAGTCATTTTGTGCAATTAAAAATCAATTTGGAGAGCGCGAACATATTTTTTTTCCGTATCGAAGTCAGGCAAAATTGCCAAAATCAGGCGACACTTTTTCTGCCGTTAATGATATGGTAATCACATGTGTGACTTCACTAGGTCTGTGCATTTATATTCGTCTCCATAAATACTACAAAATAAGTGCATTTTTGGCCAGTTTTCAATTTAAATATGTAATACTTTGAGAAACCTTTGACGATGGCCATAATTTTTCTAATAGAATCCTTGCAGTCAGCCATATTTACTTTTGTGAATATAAATGTAGGACCTAGTGACATCACGCATGTGATTAGCATATCTTTAACGGCATAAAAATTGTCGCCTAATTTTGGCAATTATGCCTGACTTCGATAAGAAATAAAATTATGTTCGCGCTCTCCAAATTGATTTATCATTGCTCAAAATGGCTAAGGGAAGCCTATAATTTAATAAAATGAAATAAAAATGAGATGGATTTTTTAATGTCATTGGCACTTTAAAAAATAGATTCCATTCTACCATGCGTCTGTCCTCTTATAGATGCACAGATGACGTCACGACGTGAAGAGAACGAAGAAGTGCGACACGAGACGCAGTCGAGTGGCATAACTGATGTTCTCTAGACATTTTGGTGTCATCTGTGCATCTGCAAGCAGGGGCGGATTTAGGGGCTGGTTGGACTGGTCAAATTGCAGCATTTTACAGAGGCAATGCATGTTCCTGAACAAAAGATCTACGACAGCCACCTCCCCTTCAAAAATCCTGAATCCGCCCCTGACAAGAGGATAGATGAAAGGCAGAATGGAATCTATTTGTTTTATTTAATAATCGCAAACTAAACACTATGAAAATGGCCAATTGCAATCAAAGCGAGTTGAGAAATTGGTTGCGCGCGCTCATCACGCCATCCATGTGTGTCCTCCGCATGAGGTACTTGAAATGTTATTATCACTGCGCATGGCTATTTTTTACTCAAAGCCGGCGGAATATTCACTTTATTTTACATTGGCTTAGATAGCCCTTGTTTCCTTTAGATGAGAGACGGTTATATGTAAATCATGGATAGAAGAAATATCAGAGAAGGAAGAGAAACTCTTTATGACTGCAAGAAGGTCTGATAATGACATTTTCTGCATCAAAACTATATTTATGTGTATTTTAATTCATCAAAATCGCATCAAAGCGGTTTTACTCGCAAAGTGAAACTCTGCCTCCGCTTTTTGTTGCTATTTTAAGAGGCAGTGTTTCGATAAGAGCGATGTATGTGCACACGTCTCATGCTGGACGGTTAACATTAGAGCGACACAATAGGGTCATTTATACGAGAGCAAGTTAGCCGCAGGTCAAATAAGTCGTGTTAATTAAGCCGCGAACTTCAGTTTTTAACGAGTGCGGGAAATATGCTAGTCATGAAGTTGCTAGTTGCGAATCCAAAATCCTAACCCTACATTTAAAAATACCCTAACCGTCAACAACGGGTGCTCACTCATTTAGCTCACTGAATTTATGGTGTTTAGAGCTAGTCACTAATATGAGTTATTAGGGCTAGATCACTAAACAACACATGCTTCTTCGTTCTCCCTATATATATGAACTAATGCAAATCCTAACCCTACATTTAAAAATACCCAAACCGTCAACAACGGGTGGCTAACTAATTTAGGGTGTTTAGAGCTAGTCACTAATTTTGGGTTTTATAAATACATCACCGCTAATCCAAATCCAACCCTACATTAAAAAATACAACTCGCAACTAGCAACTTCACGACTAGCAATATACCTGTACCAGTTTTTAACCTATTTATACGAATCGGGCACGGCTTAGATATATGCCGTGCTAACTTGCTCTCGTATAAATGGCCCTAATAAAATTAACCATATGCATTCTATTCCAAGATAAAACATATCACATTCCTCTTCAAGCCACTGTTCAAATGAGAAATTTGGACTTTTTGTCAGCTAAATTTTAATAATCAACCAGTTACTTTAAGCATGTCTAACATTAAAAAGCCTCTGACAGTTTTTTTAATCAACGCTATGGTATCGATTCTACATCAAGGGAGGGAATGGTAGAATATTTATTGATTTGGGTGTTGCGTCTACGAGTTATAGAGGTTTCTATTTCCAATTATCATATAAATCTTATATTTCAGCCAATCATTACGATGAAATATACAGGGCGGTATTTCATGTTTTGTCTATGAAATACAGAGCGGTATTTCATAGTTAGATCAAGGCCAATCAAAATGCATGAAATTTCGCGCCCTTTCTTTGTCAGCCAATAAGAATTAAAGATTTTGAATACATAATTAGTCTGTAGACGCGTCCGCCACTCGAAACTTTTGTTTTCCGGTGAGAAAATTCGCAGTCTGTCGTACGCGTCCGGTAAGTAACTGTGTTTTCGTGATAAATCTTCTCATAAATTTGTTATTTATAGGATATATATGGCTATGTCATGGTTTTCTATGTAATACTGGCGAAAGTGTTACTCGAAATTCATATTATTTTGGCCGATACAAAATAATATACCAATTTAAACTTCATGTTGCAAAGTTTTGTAGAGTTACGAATTTTTTAGGGCTTCTTTTGGATCGTCCCTACTCTATTGATCAGACGAATTGGGACGTACGAATATTTTAGGGGAAACCTTTTAGTCTCTCTTTTCTTCTATAATTTTCAAGGGATTGAAAACAAATTTTCTAGCCAGTATTTCAAAAAGCAATTTTCTAGCGTCATTTTTTAAAATCCGAAAGTTTTAGGCTAACTTACTCTCCCGAATTGAACAGCTTTTTAACCGAAAACTTCGTTGGGTGCCATTGACTTACGAACTTGCCGTGGTAGGGTTTTGAAATAAAACTGCTCTTATTTTGGCCAAATAAGCCACTGGCATTGAATAGAGCCAGAGGACATCATGAAGTCTGATGAAGGCTGAAAACTACTTGCATTTAATAAGCTTTTTGAGGGGATTTCCTTTGGATTATCTGTGATTTGTCGCTTTATTAATAATACAAATTTCTCGTAAAATATTCGCCCGTATTCCATAGAAAACCATGAAATAACCAGTAAATAACTGATGAATGTGACGTCACCCTAGAGATAAATGACTTTAATTTTTATAAACATCTGTGTTATAATTTTAGTTTCTATATTGATGATAACAAATGAACTGTTCGAGGCAATAGGATATTTGAACGATGACGTCACATACTACAACTACCAGAATTCTGTGCGCGGTTTATTTTGTTCCTCTAATTTAGACCTTTGGTATTCTCAGAGGAGTTAAAAATCTGAATAAGATTTCAAAAAGGATTCAAAAAGGATTCTGGTAGCTGTATTCAAATGACGCCATCGTGCAAGTGTGCTATTAAATATTAAAACATATATATATATATATGACACAATGGGTCTTTTCCAGGAATGCAGTCACGTGGTTATACTGGATGGCAAACAATCTGACTTCATATATTTAAAGGAACTTGTACGATATCAGTAGTATTATTAGCAAAACCTGTTTGTAAATACTATTTTCCACCTTCAATCGATTGTCGATCTTTCTAAAACAGCTTTTTGAAGTTGGTTTGCCATCGAGTCTTTCCATTGGGATCACGAGCACAATTTATTGGTTATTGAAGTGATATATATTAATATCAGCACGTGACTGTTTCCTGCAAAAGACCAATTCCTCTATGGGAGGGGCTAAGTCAAATACCGTTTGTAAAGGCGACAGGCGGTGAAACTTAAAATGATGATGGCAAGGATAAGAAAAATAAATCCAACAATGACGAAGATAGCCATCTGGCCGCTCTTGGTTCCAGAATCTGTAGAAAGTATAATTATTACTTAGCTTCTGTATGAATTGTAGGATTCGCACGGTGACGTCGTCATATTCCTACTAACCGTAATACCTAACCCTAAAGGCTGGTTCACACTTGCGACATAAGCATAAGAAAAAGAAGTGTGAACCGGCGTGACATAAGCATAAGAAAAAGAAGTGTGAACCGGCGTGACATAAGCATAAGAAAAAGAAGTGTGAACCGGCGTGATATAAGCATAAGAAAAAGAAGTGTGAACCGGCGTGATATAAGCATAAGAAAAAGAAGTGTGAACCGGCGTGACATAAGCATAAGAAAAAGAAGTGTGAACCGGCGTGATATAAGCATAAGAAAAAGGAACTCGTTTATTTTTCTTAATATGCTGATGCTTATGTGTATATGTTATGTCACAAGTGTGATCGAACCGGACGACATAAGCATAAACATAAATGTAAGGTATAAAACTTGTAAAATGTGAACTGTGCAACATAAGCATATTTAGCATAAGGATACGATATCTTGTGTGTAAACCGGGTGACGTAATTATATAAACACAAACATAAGTATTCTCAGACAACTGTGGTGATTAATTAGCCCGTAGTCGGCTGTGTACGTTGATTTTCTAACTTATAATTATGTCACAAGTGTGGACCAGCCTTACCCCAAACTTAAAGTGCATATAAGCCCTAGCCAGTTATCTTTGATATCAATTGTACATGAAGTGTATAGTCCAACGGTAGAATATTTCTTGATTTGCGTGTTGTGTCTACGAGATATAAAGCTTTATATTTCCTATATTCTAATGATGTGATGTCATCACCGACATTTGCTGAATTTCTTTGTCCTTAAGCTTTGTTCTAGTTCTTTTTTTGTGGGTAAAATCACTTTGATAAGCTTCAAATATAACTTAGAATTTAAAAATAGGAAATTTGTCTCTACCAGCGTGCTTTTGTATAATAAGTGTGTCGGTGATGACATCATATCATTAGCATACTGAAAATATAAGCCTTCATATCTCGTAGACGCAACACCCAAATCAAGAAATATTCTACCGTTGGACTATCCACTTCATGTACAATCGATATCAAAGATAACTGGCTAGGGCTTATATGCACTTTAACCCTAATCAGGGCTGGTAATTAATTAGCACGTAGTGCGGCTGCGTACGTTGCTTTTCTAACTTATTCTTATGTCACAAGTGTGGACCAGCCTTTTAAGCCCAAACTTAACCCTAATCAGGGTTTGGGGTTAGGGTGGTTAGAGCTAATTAGTAATTCATACAGTTATTCCTACAATTCATACCAATTGATGCATCGCTCCTAGATATAATGAGTTTAATACACAAGTATCTGGTTCCACTTAAGAGATATGGAGGGTTGGACCATAAGATAATTAATAGTTCCGATGCCATCAGATTTTCCAGTAAACAGCACAAAAATATATTGATTGCAAAAGTATTTATGTCTTGTTTAAATTTTAGGTATTCTAATCATATATCATCATCAAACTCGTGAAATGCTAAAAACCCTTCTAAAACTAGACAGTCTGCCGTGTTTATGTTTGTGGGGCATGATATATTCGTGTGGGGAAGGTTATCTGATTGGTTCGCTCTGATTAGTTCGCTCTGATTGGTTCGCTATTGTTTGAGTCGGAACTATGAATTGATGGCAGGTTGCATGAATTTATTTTTTCCTTTGAATTTGGTACTACATGATTTTTTAAGGATAACATGACCTTGCATACTCATAATTAACGTTGTATCAGCTTTGCCGAAGTTCTTGGGCTTCTCATTTGCATTACTTAACAATGAAGTGGTCTTGTTTACATTTATATCTTATAAAGAAATGACGTCACTCCTTGGAATGCGTACCATGCACGGGCACCCGATAAGTATTGCATTACCTCTCTCTACACTATTTGGCTCAATCCCGGTTTCTGGGAAACTACTCCCCACCCCTCCCTTGGATATGCATCGTTCTATTAATGATTAACCATTAAAGGTTAGGGTGAAGTGTGGGGGAGGGGTGGGGGTTTCCACTAATTCAGCGAGGAGCGAAGCGACGAGAAAGGAAATATCCTAATTCAACCTAAAAGTACGGCGCTGAAAAAGAACCAATCGGCAACGAGTGAGTTCCTTTCTCGTCGCTTCACTCCTCGCTGAAATACTGTAGAGGGTTAATAAACGTCTGGTAACCAAGTCTGAGTCGTAAAGTCGCTGTAATTTAAGGCGATGAATAGCAACTAAAGGCGACTTAAACAATTTCAGAGAAAAATTTGAGGACATTTTAGGTGACTAATTGCTTGTTGTAACTTTGGGCAACTTAAGGCGACTTAAGCAAAACTGATTATAAAGAGTAACTGCTGAATATCCTCTTAAAGCGACTTAAGGCGATTTAAGGCGACTTTAGGACTCTGAGTTTACCTCAGCATAAATTTTAATCTCAAAGTTACTAAACTGTTTCCTGATACGAACTAACTTTCTTGGTATAAGAACTGGACAATCAACATAACTAATAGCCGTTTTAGCATGAACAACAATTTGGATGCCTTTCTGCAAAGTGGCATAACAGGTTTAGTAAGATTAATATTAGACTATCATTGAAGTAGTTCTGGCACATAATGTAAACTTTATTTTAAGAGAGTTTGATACCAGAATATTTCCTTATTAAGAAACTATGCCCGATCTTATTTGAAAACTCACAAAGTCCTTTTAATCGACCGAACATGTTGGATTACCATTTGGTACAATTATTATAATAATACGAAATACTGAGAAGATAACACACATTCAAGAATTTATAATATTTCTGTTATGATCATTCTTACCAAGTGTTATTCCGGTAACTTCATCACAGAGAGCCGATAGCAGAAACAAAGCCGTTAAAAGCTTCATGGGAAACATCGTTGTTCGTACTCGGAGTATACCTTTGTTTATGTCAATTCAAAATGCTCAGAACTGCGACCTAGATGGTTGTATTAAACGAAACGTTACGTTGCTGTAGTTCAGTGCTAGAAGAAACCGTCCATAAAGTTAAATATTCTTTCATCGATGGGGTATTTTATACGCATTATTGATCATGCACGACAATTCATTGAAATCTGCATACTGCTGAATAGCTTGAAGCGGTGGACAGATCGCTTCATGTAGGCAACACATGAATTGCTTCATGGGAAACATCGTTGTTCGTACTCGGAGTATACCTTTGTTTATGTCAATTCAAAATGCTCAGAACTGCGACCTAGATGGTTGTATTAAACGAAACGTTGCGTTGCTGTCAGGCAGTGCTAGAAGAAACCGTCCATAAAGTTAAATATTCTTTCATCGATGGGGTATTTTATACGCATTATTGATCATGCACGACAATTCATTGAAATCTGCATACTGCTGAATAGCTTGAAGCGGTGGACAGATCGCTTCATGTAGGCAGCACATGAATTGCTATCAAAATACAATAGAATTAACACAATACAAAACAAGAGAACGAAATACACAATACAATAGAACACAATACAATTTGGTAGTAATTCATGTCTGCCTACATGAAGGGAGAACCCTTGAAGCAGCATGGCTCCCTCAAATGGCCTTATGGGAGTGGTATTGGGAATACTGTCTGAGGAACCATCTTGAAATAGGGCAAAATGCAAAACAATAGACCTATTTAGCTTGGCTCAATTTGTCCCATTTCAAGTCTTTGGGGAATAATATTCTTTGTCCGAAGTATTTCTATATCAATGTTCATCAATGCGTTAACAAGAAATAAAAGAAACAATACACAATGGATGGTCACGTGATCTAAAATGGGACAACATTGAGCCAAGCTAAATGGTCTATTTGTTCAGACCACGTGACATTTCCCTTGAGTACTTTTCATGAGCCGTTCTTAATTGTTGCAATTACTGTCGGCATGAAAAGTACTTAGAGAATACTAATAAGGATTATTCTTGTATGAATTCCTTCGTGGGTCTGACCATATTCTAAAGAGGTTAGATAATGGACGCGAGTGGTTTATGGTATAAGGGGGCAGACTTCACCGTTTGCAACCTGAAATGTTACCGCATTTAATGTCCTCGCGTGCTCGTGGCTTTCTTAATGAATGCAAGACATTCTAAATGCCATAAACCACTCGCGTTCATTATCTAACCTATACTTATCCGAGAAGACGTGAAGGTCTAACCATTTGCAGTTTGATCAAAAAGGCAGCACCATCTACTCTGTTACGTTATTTTAAGACTGCTGGCCCTGAGTGTTGGTCCGGCTGGGGTTTAAACCTGCGATGTCCCACACGATAGACTGTGTAGTTTAACCACTGAGCTAATCGGGAGGCGGTTACAAAGTTTATATAATAAAATCTAAAAGCTTTTACCAGTTATTAAACAGGAAGTTAACAGGGCCATGGCCAGGGCACTGACACCTTCAGTTGTCACTCAGCCTTTGTGGAGTGAACATCATCTCTGTATTCATTTGCTTATGATATATATATATATATATATATTAAACAGGAAGTTCTGGTATAAAAGGGCCATGGCCAGGCCACTGACACCTTCAGTTGTCACTCAGCCTTTGTGGAGTGAACATCATCTCTGTATTCATTTGCTTATGATATATATATATATATATATAGTTTGAGCACTCTGGTGACTTCACAATGCAATCCTACAATGTGTATCCGTACATCCTGTGTCCAAAGTGCAGAGTTGCCATAAAGCCATTATGGTGATAGCCGAGATGGCGCATTGTATCATGATTCCATGTTTGTTCAACCTAGCGAATTGGACAGATGTGGATGATTGTATATATATATATATATATATATATATACAGTCGTTGCCGTTAATGTTGTCCTAGACATATCCACATATTGATTTATAGCCTTTGTTCAGTTCGCACCTTTTACATAAAGAACGGTAATCAGCCGTGAACGTGCCCTTTGTATTTGGTCACAAAGATCCACGGTGGTCTAATGGCTAACACTCTTGCTTACCAGTTCGAAGCCCCGAATTCAAGTCTCAGAATCGACATTTTTGTTACTGCGAAGATTTTTTTTCATTTCTTTTTCCTCTTTTTTTCTGACTGCATTCCCTTAAAAGCTTTTATTTCAAACGTGACAACAAGAACGGATGTTCGAACATTTCTTTTGCAACATTTCTTTTGCCGCAGGGAATGTAGTATTTTGATCATCGACATCGTCCATGGCGTGGCTTCAAAAGTTTGTTATCGTTCGGTCAAACACTCGTAAACCTTACGCCGAGTACACGGCTATAATTCCATGTGAGTTATTTTTCCTCACAAAGAAAAAAGCTTCGTTAACTTATGCAAGCATTACTATGGGTTTCAAAGAGAATTCTGGCTAATTTCTGGACTGCCGAATATTTTCAAAACTGTCCTCCGTGTCTCGCGGCCGATTTTTTCGAAATCTCGGAAAAAAGAATGAGGTCGCGCGCTCAGTCTGCCTAAGTTCAAAAAATCAGTACGAATGAAATTCATAACACTTGCTAAAATCGCTTCCTACTTCTAAACAAAGATATAATACTTTGAATCAGTGGGTATCTAGTATTTTCAAAACTGTTTCTGGTATATACATGTAAACCCGGCACAGTGTAAGAAAAACAAATTACGCTTATTCAAACCCACAACCATCAACAGAATCACTATACCGTTCTAAACGAAAATAGCGTAATTTGGGCGTACTCACTCAGTGCTGGTATAATTATCTACTCCGAAAGTCTGGGAAAATTTGAGACCGTTTCATGTTGACAGTATTATTTTAGCTACATCGTCCGTTCTTATCCAATATCAAAACATAAACTGCAAAAAGAAACATATGTAAATAAAACAAAAAGACAAGGGGGGAAAAACAAGGGAAAAAAAAGAAAAAAAATACGATGCCGATACTGAGACTAGAACTCGGGGCTTTGAACTGGTAAGCAAGAGCGTTAACCATTAGACCACCGTGGCTCTTTGTGACCAAATACAATGGGTGCGTTCACGGCTGATTACCGTTCTTTATGTAAAATGTGCGAACTGAACAAAGGCTATAAATCAATATGTGGATATGTCTAGGACAACATTAACGGCAACGACTGTATATATATATATATATATATATAAATATGGATGCTTGAGTCTATACTGTCGGTATAGTGCTCAATGCTTTGGTTGTTGCAGTTTCGACTAAAGTGCTCGACTGTGTTGTGCAGGAGCGGGTTACAAATATTGATGCTAAAGTGATGTCTTGCCTGTAATCTATCTACAACCCACAATATATATATATATATATATTAAACAGGACGTTCCGGTATAAAGGGCCATGACCAGGGCCGCTGACACCTTCAGTTGTCACTCAGCCTCTGTGGAGTGAATGTTTCCGTTTTCCACTTCAGTACGAATTGTGCGTGTGTGCGTGGTGCTTTCGCAAACAGATATTATGTGTGTGTATTCTAGCAATATATTTTGCTACAATGGCCCACTATAGAATTGACGTCAAATATCGAGTACCGTGAAACAGAAATGGATATCCTCCGAAATTTTGCTAGTGGAAAAATCCGGCCAGCAGACATTTGGTAGTGGATTTAGAAGTTAAGTTCGAGCCCTGCTACTGCTTGCGCAATTAGCTGTTTTTGTACGCTAAGTTTCCTGTCGCTTGGACTTTACATAGCAGTATCTTCGTTCCTATTGCTGGCTTTCACTTGGCGTCATAGCCGCCATGTTGGTGCCCTTATAATTAAACAATAGATTCCTCGTCAGCTTCTTTTGTTGGGGCACCAACATGACCGTCATTTGAATTTTTGTGGATTGAGTGAAAACCAGCAATACAAGTTATAAACCCCAAAATTGACATTCGCAGTTGCAAATAATTTTAAAGTGCTCTTCTCAGGAAATCGTAAAAGGGTCTATTATAACATGTTTACTGTGGGACTCCATACTGTCCGAGTACAGCTGCGCGCGCAGCCTCTTGTTTTACATTCTTCGCCACTGATCACCGCCAGGTTCATTCTCGACCCCAGGCCCTTCTCTTACTTCTTACTGAAATAAGAGAGGTGACTGGGGTCTAGAATGCAGCAGGTTCAAAACCATTGGACCCCATTTGAACTGCACTGACAAAGAATTCCATTGTTTTAGGGTTAGGGCTTGTATTGTTTCAGGGTTAGGCATTGTTTGGATAGCCAGTACTATTTTAGGTTCCGAGGAGGTGAATGCCGCCCCAGGTTCACTGTCATCTTCGCTGCATGGATCGTCTTGGATATGAGCAATCATTTGGTCACCCTTAACTAATATCAACTTAAACTCTTAGCACCAAGCTAGAACGCCTCCCGGTTATAGCTCAGTGGTTAAGCTCCGGTATGTCGAGCTGGAGATCCCGGCCGGACCAACACTCAGGGTCTTAAAATAACTGAGTAGAAGGTGCTGCCTTTACATGATGCAGTAAACGGTTAGACATTCACGTCTTCTCGGATAAGGACGTAAAACCGCAGGACTAGTGTCCCCAATCAGCTGCAAAGCTAAATATATTGACACCTAAATAAAGTCACTTAACGCCTCGCTACGGACACCAAGGCCTTGTGCGCACGAACCGAGTTTGAACGGCTTGAAAGCTGGGTTTACTTGTCGAGTACTTGATAGAAATCTCACTAAACTAGAACTGTCAATAGTCCTTTAGAATCTGCTCAAATTTTAGGGTAAGTCTTGTTTTTGCAGACCGTGGGGGAATGAAGAGCAGATAATTTAAAACGACAGAAGAACTTATGTGCATTTGGGAACAACAACGCATAACCACGACCAACGCTCGGGTCCCCAGTCGGGCTTTACTGCATTAAGTCTATCTTTGACTGTTTACTATTTAATGGAATAACATTTTAAAAAGCGGTGTCTCTCTATTTACACTAGTTTCCTTTCACATTCCAAACCTGACTTCATTCATTTAAAGGCACTTGTACGAGATCGGTACTGGTATTAGCAAAACCTGTTTGTAAAATAATGCTATTTTCCACCTCCAATCGATTGTCGATCTTTCTAACTGCGCTTTTGAAGATTGTTTGCCATCCAGTAAAGCCTTTCCCATGCGATTACGAGCACAATTAATTAGTTATTGAAGTGGTATATCAGCACGTGGCTGTTTCCTGCTAAAAGTTTTTATCATCATACCATTATACATTAGTCTCCGGCAAGTCCTTCGATACAGAGTTACCTGACTCTAAATTTTCTCCTGTTTTCTTTTCTTCAGAAAACTTAAAACTTACATTTGAAGCTGCTCGTTCCTTAGAACCAGAAATGGGTTTCACTGTCATAAATGTATTGTCTTCAAGGTTAGGGCTTTCTTGAACAGTCGGTGTCCGAAATGGAAATGGTATGGATAGTTTACGCTCGCTTCTAGCAAGTGGCATTGCTGAAGTATTGCTTGAACTTCGACGCTGGCTTGTTTTACCACAGAGAAGAGTTTTGATGTCCGAGAGATGAAAGTTTCCCCCACTGAAATAATAAATAAATGGATTGCATATTGAATTGAACAAACCAAGTCCATAGAGAGACAGCCTCACTCGATCCATTGGGTTTGGGAATGCCTTTATGCGCTCCTCTAGAAAACCACTGTAAACTATGAACGGGGTCCAGCATACCATGAAAACTGCCACCACGATAAGCAGCATGCGAACGACGCGCCTTCGAGAGCTCTCCAGAATGGCGGCGTTCACTTGACTCCTCGAAGAAGCTGAAAGTTCCCTGCTTCGGTTCCAGACCACTCGCGCTACTCGGTAGTACAAGACGGTCATTGTGCCCAGCGGTAATACAAAGGAGGCAACGAATAAGACCAGCAAAAAGGCTTTTCCTGCGATGCTTTGGTTTGGTATAGGTGTGCAGTAATAGATTGTATGATTCGACACGTTGATTGGCATGAGTGAAGAGAAGTAAAATGTAGGAAGGAATTGAGCCAATGAGAAAATCCATGCAAATGTTATCATCCAGTGTGGGCGAAAAAAGAATGGTCTTGGAGCCTTGGACGTCATGGGTTTGGCAAGAGAGAGGTATCGATCGATGCTTATTACAGGCAACACAGCAATAGAGATGGTAGGTGAAATGAACTGAAAAAGAGAAACATATCATTGAGTCTTAATTAATTTAGGCCCAGTTATTATGGAATATAGCCATATTATAATATAGATTTTATCAAACCAATCCAACGAGGAGTATAACGGTTTCAGTTGGCGTCTTCTTAACGGTGCTAGTATCATGTAAAAAAATAAAATAAACGTTTATATTGTATACAGTTGTGTTTGTTTCGCAGAAGAAGGTATTCATCTTGCATATGGTGTCAAATTTCTGACATTTAATCCCTAATTTTGGTTAGCAGTCGTGGATCATGTGACGTCATAAGATGAATCAACTCCCTCCCAAGAGAACATTGCTATAATAAAATCCCGTAGCTGTCAATTGTGACATCACAAGATGAATCAATCCCTCAATTCGGGAAGCTTTTATTATATTTGAACTGCTACCCCAGTCTCTCGAAAGAAACTAATTTAGATAACTGAAGTATATTAGAAAGAGAATTTGGGGCAAAAAAAGTTAATGTTGTTTTATGGCGCTACTTGCACTTTACCACCATGGCCACCGTTTTCCCACGATCCCCCCTTCCCACCATGCATCTGGATAGCTTACTTCTCTGTATATGTGGATCTCAGCTTATTCTAGATATTTGTTTTTTCACTGATTATCAAAGAGAAAGGCGAAAGAAGGTTGTGATCAAATTAGTGACGTCAACTCAATGTTAGTACCTTTAGGGTCTGGTTACATGCAGGGAGGTTGACCCAAGTGCTAGGACCAGCAGCATTGTTGTCGATATGCATGAAAAAGTGCTCGAGGGATTACAATACAACGAAGATAATCTTAGTGCTAGGGTCAACTTACCTTCATGTAAACAGGTAAAACTATTGTGCAAGCAAGAAACTAATGTGACCCTAACATGAACTATCCTATTTCTCTTCCTTCTTCATTTGATGGACTAAACTAGGCACACCTCTGTCAAAAAGGTTGTCCGTTCAAAAGCAACGAGAAACAAGCCAAGACCGAAAATGATTTCGGTACTTTACAAAACCGTTCGAGGGATTACAATACAGCGAAGATAATCTTAGGGCTAGGGTCAACGTACCTTCATGTAAACAGGTCCTGTAAAACTATTGTGCAAGCAAGAAACTAATGTGACCCTAACATGAACTATCCTATTTCTCTTCCTTCTTCATTTGATGGACTAAACTAGGCACACCTGGCCTCTGTCAAAAAGGTTGTCCGTTCAAAAGCAACGAGAAATAAGCCAAGGCCGAAAAGTATTTCGGTACTTTGTGCTCGTGAACAAGTGCATTCAGATTGTGCAGGTTTTTACTATAAGGAGCTGGTACTTCTTTATCTAGACTAGATAAGATCTTCACCAAAATACGGCTCTAGCATGGAATAGGAATAAAAGACCATAGGAATAAAATACCTTTTTCAAAAATTCGCCGGTCTTGTTGCCTGTGTTTGGGCAACCTTCGGAAAAAGCCGGTTTATTCACGTAAATAAGTACGTATGACCATACCTGAATAAACCTGACGAATTTACACAGTATATTGTCAAACAATTCAGCCGAGGTCGGGTAATAGAAATTGGCAAGGATGGTCAGCGGTATGCACAGAAAGCAGACCATCAAGTCGGAAATGGCGAGATGCAGCAGGAAGAGTTGTACAGTAGACTTGTGACCTCCACCCCGCAGAGCTTTAATGATGGCGACTACCAACCCATTACCGATGATGCCGATTATAGAAACCAGTCCTGTAGACGAAAATAAGAGAATAAGTGGCACTGTCACTCGAATACACTTTATTGTTGTCCCAGTAATTAATGTTCTCTTGTGTTCTCCCTTGCACGTGAAACTTATTTGAATATATTTAGATAGAATGTGCGCTATATTTCACAAATAAAAGATGGTTATCCATGTTCTATAACAAAATATAATGCACACTCGAATGTATTTAGCAGCTTTTCAAGACCTCGAATGTACACCATTCTCACTATAAACATTTCGCTGGTGTGATTAAGTTATGGGAGGAAACTATTACCCAGACCATGCATAGGCAAACCACAATAATGAACTAAAAACTAGAATAAAACGTGTGTACATATTGTTTGTAAAGTGGGACGTTGTATGTTTGAATGTGAATTGAGCAGTCTTAAAAGTAGGGGGAGAAGGAGGGAAGCTAAAAAATGACAAAGTCACGTACGTAAAGTACGTTTTATGCTTGTTTTCACTTTACAAACAATATTTATTATACGACTTGGCGTTTTAGAGTGCAAATACGGGCTAAAACAAGTGCAAATATGAGACCGTATTACACGGGTCACAAACCGGTTTGCACAGGTTTATTCAACACTTAAAAGGTTTTGTAAGCGCGCGAGCCAATCGAAATGGGACTGTTTGAGTAACAGCCAATCAGCTTTTAACGCGGAAAAAACTTTTTCAATGGTCGCCCACCCCCGACATTTGACTTCAACTAAGGCTGAGTTTTCTTCTCTCGAGATTTCTTGTCAAACAGAGCAGCAAGGTAAGCCTAAACAAACCTTTTTGTTCGTGTTAGCTGTCGTATAATAAACAATTTATTACACGAAAAGTTGTGTAATACGGCTGGGAATGTATTCTAGTTTTCACTTCATTATTGTGGTTTTGCCTATTCCCAGGCAGTGAGTTGTAAAAACCATAGTTAATAGAGTGGAATGGTAAGGAAACCCGGCAAACCTCCCAAAGGCGCTGCGATTTATGTTGGAAAGGTGTAAGACAAAAGATTGTGCACGGACATAGTTCATTAGTGTCCCCTGAACGACTGAACCCACACGTTTCTATTGGCTTATTGATTAACATATTGAATTCCTATTGTGTTTTGAGCACGGCAGTGGTTGAAAAAAGCTAACAAAGACATATAACAAAGAAGGTCCCTGAGTTTCATAACCATTCCACTCTATTAACAGAAAAGTGGAGCTATTAACAGAAGTGGAGCTATTAACAGAAAAGTCATGGAGCTAGGAAGGTGTGACTTCGTGAAAGAGGTCAAAACTATAGATGAGAGAATCATATATACATGTGAAATAATCTGTATTTTTATAATATCAATTACGGGATCTCCTAAGAACGCGCAATTTCATTGGCTGCTCAGCGTGCTTGATTCTCTCATAATGCAAGCTCGAGCATTTCTTTCCGCATAGATCGAATTATATATTATAAAACAAATAGAAGATGGTCGTCCTACGTCCTATAAACAAATCAAAATGATGCACTATTATTTACAGCACCGATCGAGTACTTGGCTTCCTGGGAAGCTGTTCAAATATTCCTTTAGCTATAATGAAAATAATAGCTCTTTTCCACGTGGCTCATTAAAAGCCTATGATTGATTATTCGTAATTCTAGCTCAGCCAGTCAGTTTCAATTGCCTCCACTAAAGACAACGAAAACAGACGCAGTAGTTAAATACTTGGGCATGTCAGTCAGCCAAGCTCGACATGCACATAAAAAATTACAGGCTGGTCGTAGACTGATTCAAATTCCTAACGGTCACCTATTTATTGCAACTGAAGATTAATCATTAGCCATCACGGATCAACAGAATTTTATTACTTCAAAAACGGGCAGTACGAATTATAGCTAAAGCCAAATTTAGGGAACATACAAGTAACATTTTTAGAGAATTAAAATTACTAAGGGTAGAATCAATAAATAAACTTGAGATATATATTTTAATGTTTAAGTATTATGCTAAACAGTTACCATATAAATTAGATAAATTCTTTTTTAATAAATAACATGATAACATAACTAGTATGATATGCGTCAGATACATGACTGCCATATACCACGAAAATTGTCCAAGTTAGAATAATTTTCTGTGTCATTTTGAAGGTCCTAAAATATGGAACGCCACAGAAAACAAGATAAAATGTGTTAAGTCAATTTACTCTTAAAAAATACAAGAAACAGACATTACTAACAAATTTAGACTTGTGTGACAGTAGTGATAAATATTTTTCCTGTAATTAGTTTTTTATTACTTCTATCAAATATACTTTTTTAGTCAACAAGATAAATTGACATACAATGTATGTTAAAATTGTATCTATAATTGTAATTATATATCACTTGACGACTTTTTAAAGGGGTCTATTTTTTCAAGCAGTGTTGCTTTCCTTAGCTCCTCATCACTTTAATATGGTAATGTATTATTATGCAAGAAATTTGTGATGGAAGTAATAAAAATGAAAAACATTGGGCCCCTAAGGGCAACTCGTGGATGGTCAGTGAGCTATTTTGGTATATACTAAAAATCACGTGACCGATGACGTCATCGTTACGTCATCACCACTAAGTGATTTGTTGGAACCATTAGCATGCCTGTCCAAGTTTGAACTGTCTGGCATTAGAAATGAAGGAGATATGGGCATGTACTTAAAACACGTAATCGATGACGTCGTTACGTCATCGCCACTAAGTGATTGATAGCAATCCACTACCATGTCTGTCCAAGTTTGAACTGTCTGCCATTAGATATGAGGGATATATGGGCATGTACTTAAAATCACGTGACCGATGACGTCATCATTACGTCATCGCCACTAAGTGATTTGTGGGGACCCAATACCATGCCTGTCCAAGTTTGAAGTGTCTGGCATTAGATGGGCACCGTCGAGACATCTTCTCCTGCATGACCGATCTTTCAATTCTTGGACGCCTACCATAAACCGTAAATATATCTTCGGAATATCGAACACTATTCGGACAGCCAACGGAGAGTCCCCGATGTACACAGAAAAAAACGAAGTACGCACCATAAAACGATGAATAAATTAGCTCGACCCACTAACCCTAATAACTCGTGTTCTGCGCTTGCGCGCATCCACGAATTAAAAATGAAAAGATTACCCATAATTATCTACACCTCTCTCCCCGGCTTCTGTTCCGTACCAGCAAATAACAATTTATGTTAATAGCCCACTTCCGCGATATGCTTTACTTGTCACGCACAAAGGTTTCAATACGAGGCCCCGTGCTAAATTAAATTTATTATTTTCTCTGTGAAAAGAATAAATTTAATTTAGCACGGAGCCTCGTATCGAAACCTTTGTGCGGGATAAGTAAAGCATATCACGGAAGTGGGCTATAGCGTACCTTAACTGGCATAAATTACATTACTCGTCAGCCGTTTGATGTCAATGCAACTGATTACATGGAAGTCGATAGGCTCGAAATGCTACGCACTGCGTGACATCTTATCTAAATGATGTTGCTATTAGACATTCTAAGATCAACAACTCAAAAAGGTTTCTTTTAGAAAGAAAGAGAGAAAGAGAGAAAGAGAGAAAGAGAGAAAGAAAGAAAGAAGGAAAGAATTATTAAGAATTAAGGAAATAATTTCCAAGTCAGTCAGATCAGGTCATTTATATCCGTCCGGGTAGTAAGTTTAGGTAGCAACACAGATTTGAAGCTTCATATTGTTTCTTTTGCATCCAGTTTGTTTCGCTAAATAATTAATAAGCTTTTGTGAACTGTTTTCGTTCTCGATATCAACTGCCTTTAATATACATGTATGTCGGTAACATATTGAAGGACGTAATGGATTATTTAAGAAAGCTGCGAACTCTAATTGTCTAGCGTGGATCGATGGCTCGTGACATTACTAAGCTCTTAGAAAAATAACAATTGGCGTCTCGTTTCTCAGTTTCACACTCATTTATCTTACAAACTGCTAAAGCCTGGTATCGTTAATGGCATCA
Source organism: Actinernus sp. WN-2022 (assembly GCA_030867875.1). Classification (NCBI taxonomy): domain Eukaryota; kingdom Metazoa; phylum Cnidaria; class Anthozoa; order Actiniaria; family Actinernidae; genus Actinernus; species Actinernus sp. WN-2022. Next base: position 21,108,289 of record JAOWCC010001368.1, on the reverse strand, counting down.
GTAAAGTTTGAAATTCATGAAATTGCTTTTCAATATATATCTTCCAAATTAGATAAGTATGACGATGACGCCGTAGCAGTGAAGGTCGAAGTCCATCAGAAAATAGAAATAAAAAATATAAATATTTAGTTTAAACTTTGCTATTTGATCATCCATACAATGTATATGCAGGCAGTGATCGGCATGACTCAATAATCAATAAGTTATAAAGCTTTTCTCGTTTACTAACAAAATGGACTGTCATAATATTATACGTACAGAATCACAGAATCACAGAAGACACAACTCCAACCGATAATCTAAATTTCAGCAAATTGTCTTGGCAAGTTGTCTCTCTTTTGTTCGATATACACTGAATTATCACCAGTGAAAACTTCCATTTACTTAAACCACCAATATGTGAACTGTTCTTTAGTACAACATGTAATCAGAATAATGTGAACAGTAAACTACTTTACACCTGATGCTGAACCTAAATATTTACACTGTTAAACCGTATGTGGTCGATAAACCTTTACTCACCCAGTAAGAACGTAGCGACCAAGAACTCTTTGCTCCGCCATGACCAAGTTTCCATTTCAGTCAAGTATATAACAATTTTTGCGCAGTCTGTATATCCGCTTTTGTCTTCGATCTCTAGGGATTTGGGGCTCTAATATCCGAACAAACGTTCCTTGAATTTTTTAATTTGCTGTGCTGTAGCAAGCTTACATGACTGCTAGAATAATATTGTCAATTTTAGTCTATTTGAGGGCGCTTCTTTTTCTGGGCCCATCAAACTGAAAGATCTTTCATTCACTAAAATATTGCATTTCCCCAGCTTCGTCAATCTCGACCGTTCACTGGCCGGTATCCAGTCACAACGCCGATGCTTGAGGGCTGCTATATATGAAAATAAAGCACTCAAAACCTAATTCGTCATAAAGTTATATAAAGTTAAATGAAATTCAACTCCTACACAAACGACAAACACCTCAGTGAACATGCAAATGATGAGTGATGCACTCAGCTGAAATATGACTGTAATTGGATCGAATAAACAATTCAGTTTGTTCAGTATGACGTTTTGTTTTATAAACGGTGAATGAAAAACACTTAGTGTCCTTTCACGTTGCCAAATCTTTAGTGTATATTCCCAAGAACTCCAACGTCAAAAAAACTTAACCGTTGGAAAAAATCTGAACGAATAAATAATCAGCAGTAATTATTCTACAAGATTGCGTGCTAAATGAACTGATTACATAAAATATATTTGTTGAAACAACAACGTATTAATCACTGTATGCAGGCAACACAATGTTATTGAGAACAATCAGAAGTCCATATTCTACATGTATATATCTATAGATCTTTCCATTACATTTGAATACCTTTCCTTGGACTTCAATTTGTTACCGTTTTGGCATGACTATGATTCGCATAAAGCCTTGCCTCAAGGTTAGTCCGTGACTATGGTCAATTTATATTTCCGATCCAATTAAATAATCCTTGTTACTAGTGACGATCAATAGTCGCTATCCACTGCAATACTCTTTAAGGGACCCTGTTTTTCTGGGGTTACAAATCAAGACTTTTTTGCGATAGCTGCTGTAATGAAAATTTTCTTGGTTATGTGGTGGTTAGATTTGTACGCATTTTAAAGACGCAGTTTTAATGAAGTTATGCTTGAGTAGGTCCATTCGGACAAAAGAAACTGAAACACAGAACTGATAAATTAAATCAGAAGACTTCTGATTAAATATTTATTATGACACATGTTTAAATATTTCAACTCTAGAATTAAACGCTATATTCATCCTGCAAATTTGAGTTCGAGCAAGTCAAACCTGTTTTAAATCATAGGCACTAGAAGCCCAAAACTATAGTTTTGAACATATACAGGTACATCACATGAACCAGTTACAACCGATTTCAGTATGATTGTCCTGTGCACGTAACACCACTGAATTCGGGTATCACATTATAAATGGATCAGAGATTGAAACTTTCGCTGACGACCTTTATTCGTTTTATTATATAATCTTCAATCTGGGTCCGCTTGTTCAAAGGGTGGATAACGCTATCCGCTGGATAAATCCTTATCCGTGGATAAAATAAGCTATTTTGGTTAATACCTATCCAATGGATCAGGAATTATCCGTTGGATAATGTTATCTAATGTTATATTGTTACTGATCCACCCTTTGAACAACTGGACCTTGATCAGTAAGTGGGCCTATCTGAATGATATTACTGTTTGTATTTTGCTTTCGAGAACTGGCAAACCCTCATGAAGAGAATTTAAAACTACTTATTTTCCATATGGCTCTGGTGTTGTTCCTAAAACTAAGAAGGCCAAGTCGTCCCCCGGGGGGGGGGGGGGGGGGGGAGACTCCCTTATGTGAGGGGTACATGGATGCTCGTCGTACCTTTTAGGGGTCAAAATCAGGAGCTTGGTACCACTTAGGGTATCCACCATCAAACACATACATTTCTATGTAAAGCGGTACCTTTTAGGGGTCGGGTGTCAATTGAACAAGAAAGCTGTTATCAATTTACATTTTTAGTACCTCTTAGGGGTCAAATCGAAAATGTCCGACGAGCATCCCTACCCCTTTTATATGGGAGTCCCCCCCCGGGAAGTCGTCCTAGAAAATATTCTAGCCGCATGAGCTAGGATTATGTCTTTGCCCAGGGGGCGAGAAGAAAATAAAAGCACAACGTTGTTTATGTGCCAAATTCGGTCAACCTTGGTTATTAATTGGTTATTAATTGCCTTTAGGCCAAAAAAGCTCAGCTAGAACATTCATAAACATATATTGATAATTACGTTATGTTTACAAAATAGCGGGAACTCCTGAGAAGCAATTAGTTTTAGAAATAACAGTAGTTGTTGTAATGGCGGGAGTTCGGTGTCACTATGATTCGTCATTTAATTAAAAAAGAATGATGATTAGCTTTTGCTATCGTATACTCAGTTACGTCAGTAAAGCTATTGCATTTATCCACCAACTAAAAACGAGGACTCTTATGACTATCTGAAGGTCATAGCTAAAATGCGATTATCCGTGCTCTTATGTGTTTTTTAACCCGGCAAAGAATACAGCGGTTGCCGAACGTCTGCACATGCGTTAACTAATATTTTCAGAGATGTTGCACGTTAGTGTACATGTATAGTGGTGTAACCTCCCTTGTTTTCTGGAATGGAAACCATAAACCATTTAAGATAACTCAATCAACTACTGATATTTTTTCTGTTCAGTGTATTGATATCCTGTTGAACACACCCATTTTCTAACCAAGTTGAACCTTCAAAACGTTTTTGTTAAATTCTTGGGTGAAAATCGGTTATTAGACTGTAATTGGTATGACGGTAATTGGACTTCAACGTATTCTTCTTGATTTACAAGTGGTGTGACACCGAGTTGATACAATGTCTTACGGCAATTTTGCGCGGGAAATTGGCGCGGCCGCCCACCGAGTTGACAGTAATGCGCATGCGCAGGTATTTACCGCTGTGGTTGTACTGGGTGTCAAACAATCTTAATTCGTATATTTAAAGGCACTTGTACGAGATCGGAAGTGTTATTAGCAAAACCTATTTGTAAATGCTATTTTTCACCTCTAATCATTGTCGATCTTTCTATACAGCGTTTGGAAGTTTGTTTGCACTCTAGAATCCATGGCAACGCCTTTCCTATGGGGATTACGAGCTTCATTCATACGTTAGCGAAGTATTATATCAGCACGTGACTGTTTCCTGCAAAAGGCCTATTCTCTCAACAGTGCCAAATACAAACTAAGATATTTCCTTTTCCTCAACATTTTATTATAATACTGGTAACCATAACGCTCTAAAGGAGCCAGTTGTCTTTATAATTATCCTTCCTGATTTTCTTCTTCCCCAGATGAGAATCGAGAGAATGCCCCAGTTCTTTTCACCTCCCTTTAAAAAAATGTACTGAAGTCTGAAGTCAATCGTGTATACAAGTGTTATTTTTTTTTATAGTTTTTTTATAGTACTGTTCACTTTAAAAAACAGGTTATACAACTTAAAAAATAATTAAATTATACCTTTAATATGTTTACAATTTTACACAGTCAAATATGGTATAGTATACCCTGGTTTCAGATCGAGGTTAATTTTTCCCGCCGATACGGCGACGCAGCGAACCAGGGTAAGTATTAAATTTAACAGTATCTTGCCTTTGAATAAAAATAATCATTTGACGTACACTTTTAAATTATTATTTAGATATCATCTATTGCTTTTTTTGTAAATGGACGTCTAAAAAATAAAAATAAAAGTCGCTATAAATTTTAGTAATACGTATACACGACTTTCATAATGGCCGTCTCCGGCCACCTCCTAATTTGCATAATTTGGAAGATAAATCTGTAGGGGGAAACCAATGCTACCACATAAAAGATCACATTATAACTAGTAATTGTTTTGAGTTTTGGAGCAATGTGGAAAATTGCTGTTGAGCTATGAGCATTGGTAATGCAGAAACATATGAAAGCGAGGCTATAAAGGCATCCGTTGTTTTTCTGATACAAATCTCTCTAATTTCAACTGGCTGTAACTTCATTGCTTTATAAGCTACAGCACTCAACTTTCACAAGTTCACTAATGTCAACATGCTCTTTCACATGGCAATGTTTATATTTTGTATACATGTGGATAAACTACCGAAACGGGAAATCACATATGCAAATTAGGAGGCGGCCATTATGAAAGTCGTGTATACGGGAATTAAATAAATATATGTATATGTAGTACGATTGATGTTCTATTGTGGCCAGTCTTGAATGCAATGACTATTTTATCGATCAGCTTCGTTTAATAACAGTTGTTAGTAGAAACCAACAAGCGTTCCATCACCAATCCTGCAATCTGATTGGCTAAGCTACTAACTATCTATTTAACAATTAGACCCGCAGCCCGAATGGGCTACGAGTCAATAGCCCACGAGGCGTAGCCGAATGGGCTATTTAACTCGTAGCCCATGAGGGCGAGAGGTCTAATTGTTTAAGTATAAACTAACTAGCCGGACAGTAGAAAATAATAGAAAGAAACAAATTGAAGTTGAAAAATGTTATTATTTCGTGAAAATACTTGTGGTTTTTCTCAACAATGGGCTATCACAAATACACCTATAGTAACGTAGCCAATCAGAACCGACGCAGGATTTGTAATAGTCCACTTGTTGGTTTATACTAATCTGTGATAGATAGTGAGTAGCGAAGTGATAGATAGTGAGTAGCGAAAAAACGGTTTTCAAAAGCAAAACAATGGCTGCGAAGTCGTCAGAACGTTAAAAAAAATATTGCTTCAGTTTAAGATTTAACTACTAATTGGTTTCTACTAAAACAATTAGACTATTCGCTCCTCGTAAACTATCAGCCGATAGAAACTTCGAGCTTCGAGCTTCGAGCTTGTTAATTAGAGCAGATTTATTGCATAGACGTACCGGCACGGTTATCGTACGGCATACCGTGATATTGAAATGGTTTCCCAATTTGTTTTCTTAGTCTCTGATCCAGTTATCAAACTGACAGAGTTACGGTACGGCACGGTACGGTTGGTAAGGCTGAGGTACGGACATGGCGTAGCTTTGTCCCACGCTCTCATACGAAATCCTCTAGTAGAAACCAACTAGTATTCTAACACGAACCCTGCAATCTGATTGCTACGCTACTCACTAATAAAAACTGTCCATTCTGTGAGTTTTCACGAGCAAAACAATGGCGGCGAAAGGACATCTTGTTGAGCAAATAGTTGGCCCTGGTTTCTACTGAAATGCTTAGACTACTCGCGCTCAGTTTCTATGACTGAAATTCGACTCGAAGCTACGGTCCTCGTAAACTATCAGGCGTTATAGTTCATCACAAAATTTTGGCGCACACTCATTGGGCAAAATCGATCATGTGACGTGATAGCTGTCGTCCGCGGATGCAACTTCGTTCTCGGGCTTATATTTGTTTTAAGAACATCAAATTTCCGCGGGCAACTATCAGCCGATAGTTCCTCGACGAACACAGTCTATTAATTGTTGTATAACAGTGCCCGCTGAGAGCAAAGGACTATTTTGTGATGAACAATAACGATAAATAGAATGTATTTGTCTCGGAACTATATCGGCCGTTAGTTTCCCTTGGAAATTTGATGTTCTTAAAACTAGCATAAAACTAACTGCGTTCTCGGGCTTATGTTTGTTTTAAGAAGATCAAATTTCCGCGGGCAACTATCAGCCGATAGTCCCTCGACAGACACGCACTATTGTTATAATAGAAACGTCGAGCTCGTTGTCTAATTGTTAATAGCCCACTTCCGTGATATGCTTTACTTGCCCGGGGGGGGGGGGGGTACTTACATGAAAAATGGGTATGTATGTGAGGCCAAGAGGCTCAAACCCTGACCCTGTTTGACCCAATCCGAGCTCCAAAACCCTGATTGCCCCCTTTTTGGGAAAAAAAAAAACCTGATTGCCCCTTCTTTAAATTGTTTTCAAAACACCGTCGGATATATATCCTGGCCGGTATACCGCGTACCGGGATTTCATGCAAAATACGGAACATTTCAAGTCGGGACGTGGCATTGGGTAAACAAATCAGCAGATGAAGTACATAGATAAAATTAGCGGCGTCACGATGTATGGGAACCTCAGTGCTTGCATGTGGGCAGGCGATAAAAATGCGGCAACAGAAGGTCTTTTTTTTGACATAGTATCTAAAAAAAATGAACTGCCTAAAAAATATTGAACCCCGACCCTGACTGCACCCAAATTATACTCAAATCCTGACCCTGATCTGCCCAAATCAGGTCAAAACCCTGACCCTACCTGCCCAAACTGAGCTCAAAACCCTGACCCACCCGGGCGGCACATACATAATACGTCACAAACAGGAGTACCCCCCCCCCCCCACCGGGTTTACTTGTCAGGCACAAAGGTTTCAATAAGAGGCTCCGTGCTAAATTAAATTTATTCTTTTCACAGAGAAAAGAATAAATTTAATTTAGCACGAAGCCTCTTATTGATTTATGCGTGACAAGTAAAGCATATCGCGGAAGTGGGCTATTGCTGTAAGGTAGTAAATATCTCATTCCAGAAATGTCAAAACTCCGGGCAAAGTAGATTATTATATATTGTCTTCCGTCAAGTATTGTAGAGATGGTTTGCACTCAATCCCCAGAGATTCAAATGACAAAGGGAATGGCGGCCATGTTGGTGTACAGAACAAAAGAAGCTAACGAAGAATCTATTGTCAACTGTACACCAACATGGCGGCTATGACGTCACGTGCAAAGGGTCCATTGTATCATTGCGTGAAACAGTAGAAACTTAGCCAACGTGGCAAGATCAGGGCGAATGGGGAGGAGGGGAGATGGAAAAAGTGGAAGAGGAGCCTGGGGGATGAAGAAAGGGGAAGAGGAGGGGAGGGATGAAGAAAGAACATCATTACCTGAGGACATCAGGAAGTCCAGTAGTGTAAACAGTTTTAAGAACAAATTAAGGAAATATGCATCTTTTTAATATTTTAACAATATATCCACATTCACCACCATGCACACGACATTCATGTAAACCAGTAGGCATTCTCTTAACTATTATTATTATTAATGTACATGTTATGCTATTACTGATCGGATTATTCGTGTATAAATAAAGATATATATATATATATATGTAGGGGGAAGAGGAGGGGAGGGGGAATGGGGAGAGGGAATGGGGAGAGGAAAGGGCATGCGATTTTGATGAGCCGGTCGCGCGCGCGTCTCCCCAGTTTCCCGCCGAAACAAAAAGAAAACAGAGGCAATCACCCCTGTTTTTTTATTTTAAGTACGTTTGGGTATATACGTTTCTTCATTTCTAATTCACTGTGAGTTTACGAAGTTATAAAATTATTTACTAAAAACGTTTAAGACTTCGGAAACTTGTATTTGAACTCCAGAGCCTTCGTTCTTTCGGCCAGCGGAGTATAACGTTTTGCTGCGGTGGACCGTAAAGCATCTACAGCATGCCATTACATTGAAATGGTTTCCCTATTGTCCTTCTGATCCAATCATGTCGTATTTCTTTCCCACTCATACGAAATCTGATCTATATTACTGTGACCCACATGTAAGCCACTCTCTAATTAACTAAAAAAATGCCTATATATGATTAAAATGAATGAATCTTTATTTGAATACGGATACTCATCAGGCATATATAATATATATATATATAAACAATCCTGGTTTCCACGAGAGCCGTATATACAAATATCATAATAAAAATTATAAATAAATATAAAAAAATGGTTACTTCTGGTTCATACATATTAAAATGAAATCACTTTAACAGGCCACAGAGATCAATATGATTGAGCTATTTTTTTTAATCTTTTATGCCTCTTTGAGTGATTTTGGTAGTAAGTTCCATATCTTTGCCCCATCGTAACTATAGCTTTTCTTGAGTGCCTCAGTCTTTGGTCTGGGAATGAAGAGATCTGTTTTGGACTTTCGCAAATTATATGAAGTGTGATTGGATACTTTTGAGAATAATTCACAAAGATAGGATGGTGCTAGGTCATGCAGAGATTTAAACATCATGATAGCCTTAGCTTTAAACCGTCGTTCTGCTAAGGAATCCCAACCCAGTTCTCTACGAATCTGCGATGATCTAATTGAGTAATCAGTCTTGCTAATTATTCGGGCAGCTCGGTTTTGTAGTTTTTGCAATTTTACTGCTAATCCTGAGCCTATCTTATCCCACACCGCACTGCAATAGTCAAAGTGAGGCAAAATAAGTGCCCTATAGACATTGATTAGTGCATTTTTGGGCACATAAGGCCTCACCCTTCTTAATATTCCCAAACCAGAGGACACTTTCTTAATTACTGTTTCTACATGGGTGCCCCAACTAAGGTTTTGGTCAATGTGTACACTGACCCAGGTATTTGGTTTCCATTACTCTTTTAATGGGATTGCTATTTACTGAAAGCTCAATATCCATATCTACATTGGCTAATCTATGCCTTGCCCCTATAACCATATATTCAGTGTCAATTTGTTGGCAAGCAGCCAGTGCTTTATGGACTCCAATTCGTTATTCATGCAGATTCCAGTGACTCCACGTCATCAGTCACGAAGGAAAGACTAGTGTCATCTGCGTAAAGTCGCGGCCTGCAATGTTGAACCGAGTTTGGCAAGTCGTTGATATATATTAAAAAGAGTAATGGACCCAATATTGATCCTTGTGGAACGCCCGTTTTAATGAAATTTTCTGATGACAGCATTCCACTAACACTGCACTTCTGACTCCTGTTGCATAAGTATGACTCAAACTATTTTATAGTTTTTATAGTAGAGTAGTCAATACCGTAATATGCGAACTTTTTTATGAGAATGGAGTGATCTACTGTGTCAAAGGCTTTTTTCAAGTCTAAGAACACCACTCCATTTACGGCCCCTTTATCAAATGAATATTTATATACCACTCGTTGGTTAAGTCCAAAAGTGCAGTGACCGTTGAATGCATAGCCCTAAACCCCGACTGGTGTCGGTTTAAAAGGTTGTTTTCACTTAGGTAACTATAAAGTTGTTCGTAAACAAATTTTACGAAGATTCTTGCAACGGTAGAAAGAACAGAAATCGTCTTTGTTACCTGCCTTGTAAATTGGTGAAATCCGTCGGCAATCCCAGTTCCATTCTATAGGGAATGTATTCGTAGGAAATTAAACTAGCTCTGATAAATGCAATGAAATTCTTTCTCCTATCTTTGTTAGCCTATTGCTTGAGGAGAGACTAGTAGTACTTAGCTTGTCTACCTTTGAAAAGATTCGAAAACGAAATATATGAAGTTAAATCGTCGAGCCGGCCTGTACCCCTCGAAACGATCCACAACATTGGCTTACCCAACAGTGCAAAACACCCTAATCTTTAGAACGTGCAGTACAAAAACGATAGAGCTTCAGTATAATGAGTGCAATCAGAATACAGGTTTCGAGCGGCGTGACTGTATTACTCAAATCGTCGCCTGATCTTAGCACCGATCAGACTTCGGCGGAATCGATTGGGCCCCTTCATCTGCTTATACATATAACAAATATAATAAAGTCTCTATATTTGACGTCGGTAACCCTTTCAGTCTAACAGACTCAAGAAGCCGACGGTGCACTCAACATTACCCCCTTCCATGTCAGAGCTCCCGATTAAGAAATTTCAGAGCTATACAAGCTACTCGGTTCATTATAGAAGTGTGATGTGCCGGTCCTGATCCGCGGCAGGAATCGGTGGAACTCGCATCGGATCCGCATGCTCAGCCTCACATCGCGTACAATTGCCCCTAAAATCAGGTCATGACCGTGTGGAAGACTGAGAACAAGCACACAACAACTCTATTGCTTTTCTCCGTTTTAGTAAACTGGTTTTGTCAACAAACTCGAATAAAATTTGTATATTTACTATTGAAACAGGGAAGGAACATTTTTCACGAGCGAGAGAAAACTATTTTATTTCCCGCAAAAAATATTGGACTCAGGTCCCACGCGTCCAAGTCGCCAGTCCTCGGAAGCGCTCTTTGGCTGAGTTTTACCGTGTTTGAACTTGAAACTAGGTACGAAGCAGCTCGGTTTCTGTAGTAACGGAGGCCTGGCTACTATATTTTCCAATATGGCTGACGAAGAAAGCCTTCTGGCAAGAGAAAAACGCTCGCGAACTTGGGCAATTTGGGGTACTTATACAGTTATGTCTCATACAAACGGCCCTTACAGCGACCCCAAAAAACCTTGAGAAATCGCATAATACGTTTAATTTATTGGCAAACAAATACAAGTATCTTGAATGGCTTTAGAAGTACATCAGATTCCCGATGTTAACTATTTTATTGTGGCCCTTCGTAAAGCACAACAAGCTGGTTTTCTTCGCGACGGACTCATTTCCATACAAGACGCGGCCATTTCGGGGCCATATTCATGGGAAGAAAATCGCTAGATAGACCTACAGTACAGAGGTAAGGATTAAATTAAGTTGTGTTATTGTCGTAATGATTTTATTTCCCGATGTTAACTTTTCTTCGATACGTGCTGTTATCTTGCCATACGTTTATGAAAGTACGGCTGCACGCGTGTTTACTGTAAAATTTCGGAGTTAATGAGCTTGAAACTGGAAATTTGACGCCAAGATATTATGCAAATTAGAAAATACACCGGAAATGACCTCCAATTTTATGCGATGTGTCGCGTATTAATCTACTGCGCCATCCACCGGTTTCTTATTGTCAATGCAATAGAATATCAAAACCGTGTATCATAGACTTCGTTGCCACTGTTGTCGACACCTATCACAGTTCCAGTTTTAGGATGGAAATTCGTCACGCGAATATTGGGTAACTGGTCATTGTTTCTCATAGTTGCTCTTCGGACAACAGCCTCCAGACATACATACTTCATCGACTCTTTACGTACATCACCACTACTAAAGTAGTAAATAAACGGGTTACAAGTCGAGTTGAAAAGACCAAAGGAATACAATATAAGTCTGTACGCGTCAGAGGGGTTTGGGAACGAGGCTACCCACCGCTCAATGAAACCCGTGTAGATCACGAAGGGAGCCCAGCAAACTAAGAAGACAGCTACGACGGTCAATAACATCCGCGTAACTCTTTTCCTTGACTTCTCAAGTGCGTTAATACTACTTTTTGAGATATAAGTGTTGGCTGAGCGAGAGATTTTGCGCTGCCGGCTCCAAACAGTCTTTCCGACACGAACGTACAAGACGATCATTGTGATCAGCGGTATAACAAACGCAGTTATAGAGAGGAACAATAGGTAAATGATTCCGACAGGGATGTTATTTGGGATGGTTGCGCAGTACCAGCGTTCGCCTTCTTCTGTGTTGAGTTTCTCTAATTTGGCAAAGTAGAATGTTGGTAAGAATATCGCCGCAGCGTAGATCCACGCTGTCATCAACATTGGACGTGGTCTTAGGAATTTGGACTTCCTGCGCAGTGGTTTGACAAGGGAGTAAAACCGGTCGATACTGATGGCTGTTAGAATGCAGATAGAGCTCGTTGGGGCCAAGAACTATGGAAAAAAACATTTAAGAAGTGAATGAGTTAAGGAATTGTCGAAAAGAAAGTCGTTGATATACACTGAGACTATGTAGAAAAACGCAGCTCTATTTAGCAGGATCATTTCTGAAAGATAGAGCAGGGATATGCGCTGAAACGTTCACTTTGCCCAAAACACCATCATAGTATATTTGTTTTTTAAGTCATAAACTCTACTGCACAAAATATAATTATAAAGTAAATAGTTTTCAGGCATGTTAATGGTAGCCTATGTAGCGTCGCATGGGGAAGAGGGGAGAGGGAAAGAGGGAAGGAAGGTCCCTCCCCCCTCCCCCCCCCCCCCCACCCCCCCTCCTCCTGCACCGCTACCAGGCCCAGACATAAGAGTAGGTCTATGTACCATGAACATATGTCTTTTTCATAAAACAGTTTTCACTCGACGCACAAGGTTGTTGGAAGATTTATGTATAAGATACACTCTCGAACTATTTTCAGTACGAGGGATATAACAAACCTGAATAAATCTTGTGATTTTACAGACAACTTGGCCCCCTTTGGATATATCCTCAAAGAAACTGAAGTTCACCAAGAGGGTCAGCGGTATGCACAACAAGCATACCATCAGGTCCGAGACCGCGAGATGCAGTAAAAACAACTGGACAGCGGACTTCTGACGTCGACGTCTCGCGATGGAAATAACTGCGACCACGAGCGCATTTCCGGCCAATCCAATCAACGAAACTGCACCTGGACCAAATGAAGAAAACATTCACAGATAACGAAATATATAATTATTATTTTTAATTTAACTAGATAGCGGTAAGTATAGGAGTGTCTCGTGTTTACAAATAGAAATCTTGTTAAGAAAATTTGACCCAGTACAATTATTTTCTAAAAGCTGAACAAATTGTGAAATTAGATTTGATGAATGTGTTATTGTTGTTGTCGTTCGATCATTGGGAATTTCTCTTAATCACATCCCTTGTAAGAAAATATTTGATCAAGTGTTTATTAGTTTCTTCCGTCGATCCACAGGCGAACTTTAAAACTACTGATAAGCACAAAGACCAAGTAAAAAAACTTTATCGTCGGATTTAAAAGAAACAAAGGAGGTGCGGCAAGGCCCTTGTCGATTGTGCTAGTAAAAGTAGCATATTATGCTACTAGCAGTGCCCGATTTTTTTCCAAATTATGCTCAAAATTATGCTGGTTTTTGAAAATTATGCTACTTTTTCTTAAAGTATGCTTTAAAAAAAAATAAAAAAATAAAAAATTATATATTTATTGTTAATAAAGCATGATATTTTCTTTATCTTGAGTTACACACTTGCTCTGATAAAACACACCTAACTACTGCACTTCATTCCAGACTAGAAGCGGTGACTTAATGTGTGTTTGCTTTTGGTTTGCTTCAGGCTCCGATCTCTAGCAATTTGAGCGGGTTCTGGCCTATCAGGCAGCTGTTCTTCTCGTATCTGTAAGTTTCTCGACGCCATTTTGTTGCCTGTGAAAGCGGGGGGACCGACGCAATCTTTACTTCTGGTGTGCCCAGTCCTCTAGAGTCTAGACGACCAACGACGCAATATTGCGGTAACCTTCTTCCCCCTCCCCAGACGAATTAGACTGAACCATGGACAGAACTTGAAAATAATCAATCTTAGAGACCAGCAAGTCATGACTCTGGTAATGTTCCCTTCAAAAAAACTAAAAATATGCTGATTATGCTAGCAGTGCTACTTTTATAAAAAGTGCAAACATTATGCTCGTTTTTCCAAATTATGCCAAAACTTATGCTAACACAATCGATAAGGGCCTACATGCGGCGGTTTTTTTTCTTCTTCTGTGGTTTCACTTTTTTCTAACATTGAGATGACTTGGTACGAGTTTGATGATGTTTTGGGCATATACATATAGTTACTGTGGCGAGCTTTCCAGTCGCTTTTTATAGCAGTTCATGTAGTAAAACCATTATATTTCCCGCACAGTTTATTCTTGATCAGACTCGATGCTTAATAACAAATAAAAGAAAAAAAGGAAGAGGCGTCAAAAAAGGGAAGCGCGCAGGATCGATAAACCTGTTTATTTATTTTTTACTTGGCCTAAGACATATTCAAAAGCATAAGTTTGGATATCTAGGCTAGTGACCAAAATTATTTGACTATCGTCTATCCACCATACAGGAAAAGATGACGTCGTATACTTTTACCCACAATTCTTTGCGCGCGAACAACTTTAAACCCGTTATAAAATCGTTGTAGAGAAGTTTTAAACCATAATAACAAGCCAGTACAAGAGATGTTGCCGGTACACTGTCATTAAAGACAATAGATGATTTCTACGTGTTATTTTGAGTGTGTTAGTTTCGCAAGGGATTGTGGTCAAATCACAGCCGCCATCTTTTTCGGTACGGTAGATTCGGTGTATACTTCATGGTAGTGTTTCGTTCCATATATAGTCTTTTCTCTACTGTTTTACAGTATTATGCAGGGAGACTATATGCAACGAAACACTACCATGAAGTATATACCGTAGTTTCAGTTCAGTTGCCGCTAGTTAGGGATATCTCGGTTTTGCTTAATAACACAGATTTTCTATTCTATGTATGTAACACAAACATAAAATCGTTCTGTTTTCACGGCATATTATTCTGATCAAAATATTATCTATAAGACACTTGTGATATTTGCATTTCCCGCCCTACGTGATAACAAATACTATATCCTTTAGTTGCTAAGCAACTGGAAATAAAAATAGAGCCAATCTTAGTCCCATCACACCCAGGTATTATTGAAGGATACCTCCTTTCTGTCAAACAAATAATGTTCGCCTTCACCACTATGATAGAAGACGAGACAAAAGCTGCAGTAATCATGGTAATTACTTCAAGAAACCGAGAAAAGACTCCAGCCAGTCAGACCAGCGTGTCTCCGGCTTATTGTACTGATTGTTCATATATGTGTGTATGCACATGTGTCTAACAATCCCGAGGAGTTTGTGGGAGAGATAAAAACACGTTTATCAGAGTCCCCGCGCGTTTCCTTTTTTGAAGCCGCTTCCATTTTTTCTTTATTTGTATCGAGTCTGATTTGGAATAAACTGGTCAGGAGAATCATGGATTTACTACAATAATACAATATGTTTTTATTGGCACTTTGATACAATTTATGTACATCAGTGTAAATCCAATAATTGAAATAGACTTAAAGAAAACAAGAAAAACCGTAACAAGCGAGAGAAATATATATATATATATATAGCCAATGTGTAGACTACTCAATTTTTGAGTACATAGATTTAATACAAATCTGTTTCGTAGACCGACGTGAAGTCGATCCACTCTTCAGTTGATCTCTATACACTGAAGCATTGCTAAGAGCTACAACAATAATATGATCACGTCAATAAACCGTTAAATAGTTGCGCGCGCTAAAGTGATCGTGTTTTATACATACATAAAACACGATCACTTTAGCGCGCGCAACTATTTAACGGTTTATTGACAATACAATACAATACAATAACTTTTATTTAAACACGATAAAAGATTAAAGCGTTGCCGCTTGTGGGGTCGTGTATAATACTAAAATAAACTAGTTAACTATATTCACATTTTACATTAAGTTATTAATCATCTATTTTAAAACTAATAATTCAGTAATATTTATAATAATCGTTCTTGATCATATTATTGTTGTAGCTCTTAGCAATGCTTCAGTGTATAGAGATCAACTGAAGAGTGGATCGACTTCACGTCGGTCTACGAAACAGATTTGTATTAAATCTATGTACTCAAAAATTGAGTAGTCTACACATTGGCTTAATCCGCTCCTTTATTGTAGAGCACTATCTTGGTTTCACCGGTGAACTTCACCTATATATATATATATATATATATACATACATACGTACATACGTACATACGTACATACGATGTAAATGAAGATGTATAAGTGTTAAGTTAAAATTTCGTCGTATAGATCCATGATTTGTTTTATATACACACTACTAACTTTAAAAATATTTTCGTCTTTCATGGAAATAATGTAATAAAATAGACTAGTAGGTTCAAACGAAGAGAATGATGGATTTGTAATTTAATACTTTTCTATAAATAGAGAACGAGCTTTTATCATCCTACGATGTCCACACTGAAAAAGGTAATGAAATTCATTACCAATCTCATTTGAGGGACAGATGGTACAAACTCTTTGATCCATTTGAATTTGTTTGTAGCGACCTCGTTCAATTGGGAATGTGTGAGCTGATAGCCTTAATTTGGATACAGCTCTACGGGTTTTGAAATCATGAACTTTATTTAAATAACTCTCGAAACCGTGATCTCGCTTAACTGTTAAAAACAATTCCAATTTTGATCCTTTATCTCCCATTATTATTTAATTTCATGAACTGCTACAAAATCTGACTGGAAACCTCACAACATAGTAACTATATGCGCAAAGTTCCGCAAACTTGTGTACTGAGTCTTTTTAATGTCAGAAAAAAAAGTAGAAACAAGAAACAATTTAAAAAAAATTGGCCTCATATTCCTTTTTCAATAAAAATTCCGGCCGATAAACATTTTTTTTTTTACTTCTCCTCAGAATGTTCCAAACGCTATAATTATGTTAGCTCTAGCCTCATTTTAGAAGAACAAATATTATTCCAGCTTCACGTTTTGGGCTCCTTTCATTAATATTGAACACTCAGCTTTTGACAGTTTTTTGACGCGGCTAGTTCTAAATAATCTATAGCAAGTGGGACAGTATCTCATTACCGAATCAATGTTCCACGATATTAGATGTATAGTGTACTGGCAATTTGTTAAAAAGAATTCAAAAACCTTGAACTTGGGATATAAGTGGACTGAAAGATTTTAGCAATGAAATATGACTACCAAGTCAGTCAAGAAGTCGTTAACCAAGTTCTCACAAAAGTCATCTAAGAGATATTATCTTCCTTTGACTAAGAGTGCATGGTAATTGCTTAATTTCACATAATAAAAGCACGTCCAGTAGTTATCGTATTTTTTCCATGTCGACATTAAAATTTAAGTTATCCCAGCTAAATATAAAAAAATTGGCATTGTTTTAAACTCCAACATATATTTACTGTAAAAAAAAACATTTTGCTCGGTGGAAACTGAAACCAGTGTATGAGATCTTATAGCCTATTAGTTGTTTTGTTTCGAATAATTTCGTAATCTTACTCCGTCAGGCAAGTTCACAACAAGAAATGTATTAGTTTTTTCCTCTGTAAACGATAAGCGACTAAAACATGAAGTTTTGAATGACAAATTGAAAGTGACATTTATCTCTTTTGTAGTAAGTTTTATAGCGTACTAGAATTGTTGAAAGAAAGTATGATATAGTCCGAGAGAAATCCTCCTCAAAATCATATTATACCCTTGGCGAAGTTCGTAGTTTTCGAATTAAGGCCACAGGCCACGAATGAATGCTGAAGTATATATTAATTAGAGTTGCTACAAGTCGACCACAACCTTTTCAGACGAGCGAAGCGAGCTTTTTGTCCTGGCAACAGGCGAGCGAAGCGAGTGTATATATACACGAACGACCCAAATCGCATTTTGAGAAAGTCCAGCATATAATATACTCAATTTTTTATAAATTTAATCTCTATGACCATAAAGCGGCAATGTATTTTATCAGTGCCCAAATTAATCGGTTAAGATATTTTCAAGTTATGGGAGGAACAATCTAGTTCGTTTTAGGAGACAATTACCGCATTTCGGTTTCCTCAACTTTGTATTTCAGAGAATTCGTTTGACTAGAGCAGGAAGAACTAGGGGTTGTTAGAGTCCAACATAATCATAAAATTACAGGCTCCTATCAGTCCGAAAACGGTACAATACCTTTGAAATTAAATTACGCGGAACAATTATTAAAACTCACGTACATGTAATCAAAATACGAACTCTCTGTGTATTATCTCTTTTGTGAGGTCTTAATCTTTGCACCGAATGTACTGTGAGACAATTTTTTTTTTAGATTTCATCAAAATAAAAGGCGAATCGCTCGCCATATGCGTAGATTTACAATCTAAACATGAGATAATTTTAAGTGATATTTTATTACTATAATTAATGTCAAAAAGCTGGTATATATTAAAAGAAATTAAATATACTAAACTTAGATCTTATATCTATGGCCATTAAAAACTTAGGAATATACGTATAAACAAAAACAGTTGACTCGGGGAGTAATCCTCTATTGCAGCTTTTATTGGTCTTATGAATACAAATAAGAACGACGCAACAGTCGTATACTACAAATGTTATATTTAGGGTAGCATGCATCAATAACCAACTATTCTAAACCTTGCAAGCATTCCGCATATAATTTAGCGTTAAACATTCAAATTCACAATCTTGCTCAAGGCAAATTTACGAAAAGAACAGCTAGAGCTTCGTCAAAAGAAGCTTGAAGAATGCTAAATGTAGTCATGTGTATGTTTTATAGTTAACCATGAAATAACACCAACTCTGCCAAAGTACGACTTTATAAAAGCTACCATAATGGCGGTCTGATATTATATCCACTCAACTTTTTCAATGCGTTCAAACTGAAGTCGTTCAAAATAGAAAAATCTACCCGTCGCAAATAATATCTCACACTCAATGAACTATTGAGAAGTTTAAGCTACCCGCCGTAAAAGGTTTGCACTCCGGGTGGAATGAACGGGAAAAAGTTACGATGAAGTATTTATATATCGTAATGTAGAGAAAGTCAGTGGCTTACTCGAGAGGTTCAAGTTTATCGTTCTTCAACTAAATCAGGATTATATTTTCCTTTTCGCATAACATTACCCATTATACTTTACTAACGGCCCAGTTACATTAATTAAATACATTGTGAAAAGTCATCACACTCCTCAATGAAAGCCAGTATATAAAACAAGGGAAATTGAAGCATATATAGCCCTTACCTAACGAGATAACAGCAGCTACAAATTCGGATCCTGTCGTTGACCAAACGGTGAGTGTTGGTCTTGCAGTCGTGGTGTTTGGTGAAACAGTTGTACTCATTTTGGCGGTTGGTCTTGAATTGATAACTTTGATTTGAACTTTCTCATCGAATATAAAGCTTTCTCTGCTCTGTGTATTCTGTGTATGCTGCTGTTCTTGCCATTGGCAACGACGGTAAATTACCGGCCGGTTCTCCTCTCACACACCTGTGACACAGCATGGATATCGGAAACATGAGTGGGCTTAGGCAATAATATTATTAATAATTATATTTCATGAGGTAGGGAGATAAGAAGTTCGCTGATTATAGATGGAGATAATTATAATTAATATGCAGAAGCTAGGTAAATGTTATTCATTGTATTTTTAGAGTTCGACCGTACCTGTAACATTAATTTTTAATTATTGGTTCGGTTATTTTGACACTCTCAAAGCTTGAGTTCTGCACACACGCCGAGTTCTAATGAATTTACAGCGTCTAAGCGAGAATGAGCTATGAACATTAACGTATGATATCACAAATCAAATGCTACAGTATTACGTTCGCACGGCGCTGTTCTTTCATTGGACGCTTCGCATGAAAGATGTATTTATTAGCCGAACTTTGTCCAAAAATCCCTTCAGACAAGAGCAACTGTAGAATTAAGACATTGACTAGTTTTTCAATAGCCCCGACCAGAAACAGTCTATTTTAAAACCACATGTTAAACCGTTAATATGAATGGTTGTATTGTAACAGTTCATATATTCAGTAACTGCTTGCATGAGGGTATAGTTCGGTAAGTTGGGTCACAATTTGTTTCCCCAGGCGCTCTTGATCCTAACACGTCGTCATCCAGAACGCCGTGAAATTCGTGCACGCATAGTTTCTTTACTTTTAGTGCAACATTTCGTTCATATTACATGGAATCGTGAGTAAGCTGGCTCCGTACTTGGCATTAATCCATTTCAAAACCCTAAAGGTTAAAATTTTAGTGTATTTTACACGACACTTGCTTTGTTTACTTAGCGTTTTGCTAGCGGCGTATATTAAATTCTAATCAAAAACGGAAAACCACACGAACATCGCGATTGTGAAGCATATGACCCACAGTCACGTTTGAAAATCAACTAAACGTCAATGCGGTCGAATCCGAATCTATGGTGTTACAATTCATTTTGTAAAACTCTGGCAAAGAATTGAGCCAAAACAAAAGTTGGACTGAAGTCTCTCCACAAACCCATCGTTGATAACTATAGTTATTTTGATTGAAACGTGGCTTCGGTTTATCGCGCCCTTCTCTTCAGCGAAGCCTCCACTTTGGCGCTGTTTTTGACCCAGAACTCGCTTTCACCCCGGATGGGAGAGCAATACTGTTTTAGAGTCACTCACCTTCGTGGCTCGATAAGACTGCAAAACCAAGTTCTAACTGATGATCAGTAAACTCTTGCGTCTTCGCAGTTCTGCTTGAAGTAATGACCCAAGCACGTTTTGCACAACATCAAGTTAAAACAATCAACAATGCTAAATTAGCATTTTCATTGTTTGCCGAGTCAGTAAGTGTTTATGATCTCTAATCACTTTATAGGCTTTCAAACGAAACATTCGGTAGGGTCATGCGATGTTTGAACAATTGGACATCAGAAGTTACTTCCGTTTCTAATTAACAGGTGTGACGATCACGTGCAAGTCTAATAAAGCTTTATGTGGAGAAAAAGCCCGCATAGTTTGAGCAATATTAGCCCTTCAACTTGATAAACACGATTCTAAAGTTGAGCCCCTACTGGAAACAGTGGCGAGGAAGAGCGAGAAACTGTTCTGGCATTTATATGGCGCTCTGGTTTGAAAACACCATACTTTCAACTTCATCACAGATCAGGTCGTTTACTTCAATATATTAAACGGCCAAGGCTAATTGTCAAAATATGTATTTTCTCTACGTAATATTAAAACTATAGAATATCCTGACAATGATTTCTTATTTTTATATGACCTGGAGCCGTGGCTCCGCGCAGTTTACAATTTTATTTTCCATATCCTCACTAGTGAAAATATCGATGACGTAACGTTTCTCGCCTTTTGAACTTTCAGTACAAAGATGGCGGCAGGTTTGTGAAACTCACAGAGGAAGATGTAAACAGCTTAAATGAGCTGCATGACAATGAATATTCCGAGCACAAAAAGTCAAATACGATCTAAAACTCTCTATAAACGATTTTCTCGACTGCAACGAAGAGAAAAAAATGACTTTATAGAAAACCCGATGAAACTCCAGTGACGGCTTTGAAAGATGACGAAGAAGTTTGTACTGACAGTAAGTAAAATGAATAGATAAGAGCTCTTAGAACAGTTTAATTGTCCATATATAATAAAAAGAAAATTACACGGTGGTTTGACGATATGAAGTTTATCCTCTCGAGTCGAAAACATTTCCGACTCGTTCGCTAGCTGCGCTCACTCGTGAAATGTTTTTGACTCGATCGAGGCGGCATCTCTATTACACCGAACCGACGGAACCAACGGAACCGGCTCTAAATTGTTCAAAATACATTAAAATGACCTCCAATACCCTTCAATGAGTTATCAGCACCATGTACCTTCCCTTCCTCCTGCATTTCGTTGAGATTTCTAGTTTCAAAAGTTTGTTCCAACATCGACTGGCCGATAACGGATGATTCGAGTACTGATCATGATCTCAATGAATCAATCAATCAATGAATCAATCAATCTTTATTTACCATATATATATAAATACATGTATATATATGTTTCCACGCAAAATAAAATAAAATGGAATATATAATACAGTATTATTATTTGATTATTTGCTTGTTTGTTTGTATCTTTTGTATATATCGATTTGTAGATCTAAGTGGAATATGTTATATTATCTTTAATTTAAGTATGTATATATGGAAGGTGTTCAGTGAAAAAACTCCAAGGAGCTTGTACAGGCACTGACACCCATGGGCGACAAAATATTATAATTGGTAAATCAGCACTGCGAGTAGAAGTACATTGGTACAGCAAAATAACATAGATTATGAACAGAAACAAACAAACAAATAGTCAATAATTAGGGTTCATTGTTTTAGTTGGAAAATATGTGATTTGAGTCTAGCCTGAAAAATATTTAAGGATTGTGCTTGGGTTATAGTGTTATCAAGGGAATTCCAGAAGGTTGGTCCATAGTGCTTAAGGGTGTGTTTCCTGGTTATTGTTTGGTGGATGTGAATTTTGTTGGCAGTCCGTGTTTCACAAGAATGTATGTCTCTATTAAGGATAAAGTAGGCTCGAAAGCATTGAGGTATAATAGAGAATCGGTCAAAGGTTTTAAACATGAAGGATCCTATTTGATATTTAATGATGTCAAATACATGCATCAGGAGTTCCGAACTTCCGGTTGGATCACACTGCATTCTGGGTAGGTGGGCTCAGAAAAGTGGGCATCAACTTCCAGAGCGGCCATATTGGATTTGAGCGCAGTCAACTTGGAAACTTTATTAATCCCGTTCTAAAGCTTAAACATCGACTTAGAACTCCCAACTGAAGAATCTGTAAAGGTAAGATATTCCGTGTATTAGGTAGTAAGTTTTTGAACTTGCAAAGGAGCAAAAATTGACTGCACTCAAATCCAATATGGCCGATCTAGAAGTTGATGCCCACTTTTCTGAGCCCACCTACCCAGAATGCAGTGTGATCCAACCGGAAGTCCGGAACTCCTGATGCATGTATACATCAAGTAATTTGAGCTTAAGGAATAAAGGATTGGTGTGGTCTCTGTATTGTACATTGGCTATAATTCTTACAGCTCGCTTTTGGAGTATTAGGAATTTTATTAAGACTAGTGGGGTACGTTTTAGCCCATACAATATTACAGTATTGAACAATATAAGGTTCGCCTGATAGGGATGGTTAAAGGAGATTTTACTTTATTGATCACACCAATAGATTTAGCCATTTTGAGGGCAACGTGTTCAATGTGGGGTTTCCAATCTATATGTTCATTTATATAAACACCAAGGAATTTGATTGAGGAAACCTGGCGAATGTTTTGAGAATCAATACAAATACTTAAGTTAGTAAGGTTAGGGATGAGTTTATTTCTTGCACGAAAAATAATATAATTGGTTTTCTTAAGCTTAAGAGATAACTTATTTGCTTTAAACCAGTTCGACAGTTTAATAAGTTCATTATTGGTTTTGTTGATAAGTGAAACAAGGTCTTTATCTGAAGAGTAGATGCTGTTATCATCAGCAAAGAGAATAAAGTTAAGAAGGTTAGTACAGCTTGTAATGTCATTAATATAAAGTAAAAATAGGAGGGGACCAAGGATCGAGCCTGAGGGACGCCACAAGTAACAATCCTTTGTGACGAGTAAGTGCTATTAAAGTTCACAATTTGTTTTCTGTTAAGTAAGTAGTTATCAAACCATTGGAGTTGGGTGCCTCTGATGCCATAATGACTGAGTTTATGTTTAAGAATTTTGTGATCAACAGTATCAAAAGCTTTGGAAAGATCTACAAATATTCCCACAGTGAACTCTTTGTTATCAATAGATTGGGAGAGGTTATCAATAATTTCGATTAAAGCCATGTAGGTTGAATAGTTTTTCCTAAATCCATACTGACTGTTGGATAAAATAGTTAGTTTCTCTAGATAATTCAATAACCTAGCGTAAACAACTTTCTCTAAACTTTTTGAGAATATTGGGAGGATAGATATTGGTCTATAGTTGCCAAAGGACTTATGATCATCAGATTTATAGACTGGTATCACCAAAGCCTCCTTAAGTTTGTCAGGCACCCTACCAGTAAACAATGATTTATTAAATATGTTAGTTAGGATAGGGGCTGGAGGACTAGCAAGTTGTTTAACTATGCGTGGATCTATAGAGTCCAGCCCAGGAGATTTGTTAGGATTAATCTCAGTGAGAAGTCTAGATATCTCATCATCATCTATTTCATAGAAGACAAATGATTGGGGGTAGGAGCCTTTCAGGTATTGAGTAAATGTACAGGAAGTACTCGGGATTTTGCTAGCTAAATTAGAACCAATCCCAGTAAAAAATGAATTGAATGAGTCAGAAATTACTTGTGGATCGGTTATCAGAGAGGTATTGTGATTGAAGGACTCTGGATTAGATCGTGATTTGGGCTTGTTAATGAGATCTTTAAGGATTCTCCAGGTACTTTTTAGGTCAGATTTAGCAGCCTCTAGTTTATTTGAATAATAATGTTGTTTTTTGAAATTTTAAGGATATGGTTTAATTTATTTCTGTAAGCTTTAAATCTATGCTCACTAGCTGGATTTTTTTGTTTTAGGTATTTATGATATAATTTGTTTTTATACATTCTTGATTTTAGTAAACCCTGAGTTATCCAGGGTTTATGAGTATGAGTTCTAACTCTGGTTCTTTTCAGAGGAAATGTTTGATTATATAAAGCCATGAAATTATCCAGGAAAATGTTATAAGAAGTATTTGGATCAGGAGATTCATAAACAACATTCCAATCATAAGAGTTAATAATACCTGCAAACTTATCGATTGTTTCACTATTTATTACTCTTGTGGTTGAAAACTTATTATTAAATCTTGGTGGTGTGGGTAGTGGGTGTTTCTATGTCGGAAATATAAAATATGGATAGGTGATCAGAAATGTCAGTTATTAAAATGCCAGAGTTAGTTACATCAGATCATAATCATTGGTGAAACAATTGTAAATAAGTGTTGCTGAGTGATAAGTTATTCTTGTTGGCTTAAATATTGTAGGGCAATATCAATAAGATAACATAGTTTCAAAAAAAGTCACTAGTTATTGAGCTGGTTTCAATTTGTAAGAGATTGATATTAAAATCACCAATAATATGATTCAGCTTATTAGATTTATTTAGTTGGTCAAGATAAATAAATTAGATTTGTGATGCTTGAATGGATTTCCTTATTACCATTCACGGATAATAAAAACAGATCGAACGCCTAACAAATAAAGCCATTTTAACTGGCAGAGCTCTAATTCAGTTGCCGCCATTTTGAAATTCGCAACACAGGAAGCCCAGCTACAGCTAGAATATTCCTAGGACCCGTTCCTTTTTTTTTTCTTTGTCTTCTTTTTGCGTTGCTTAAGTTATTTGGTGCTAATTATATAAGTATCAAAATTAATGAACATCAAACTCAGTTTGTCAGAATTTCAGTGTTTGGTCATGAGGTTGTGGTTTGAACAAAAAAAATATTCGTCACAATTCTTCACGTTTAGAGTGGGCTTCCTTTGTTTTCAAAATGGCGTCAAAAGAGCTCTGTTGGGAAATGGCTTTAAAATTTCGGTTTCGTCAACTGTTTGTAAGTCTATCTTGGTTATCCATAAATGAGAATAAGGAAATCTATACAAGCATCACAAATCCGATTTAATTTATTTAGAGGTCATGAACAGTACTCGAATCATCATGATCGGCAGCCGTCGATGTGAGTGGAACAAACTTTTGAAATTTCAACGAAATGCAGTAGAAAGGGAAGGTACGTGGTGTTGATAACTCACTGAAGGGTATTTGAGGTCATTTTAATGTATTTTGAACAATTTAGAGCCGGTTCCGTTAGTTCCGTCGGTTCCGTGTCATAACGAGCCAGACACTCTAAGCAACGAAACTACCCCCTGGTGATAGGGGTCCAAGGGTCCAGGAAGCAGGAGCATCCCATTTAATTAAGTCCAGCCTCATTTCACCTTAAAGTGCCTACTTTAGCACCTAGATATCGTAATCCGTAGGTGTCAATGTGTGATAAAGACCTACTTTCATCAGTAGTCATTCGTAGCCCGATTCTCAGTGCGTTTCGATCGAGGTCGACGATTTATCTGGTTTGCCGTATGTGCCTATCCAACCGACTTTCAGCTAATTTCTCAAAATCCTGACAATACATAATCTTTTTATTATTTCATAAGTCGGGAACGATGTGGAATTTACTTTTATGAGACGAAAATGCGGTGACTTGCACGCTTGCCAAATACTGTTCGAAACGTCGCAGACTCTTCGCTAATTATTTATTATTCGGACCCCAAATTATTGTCTTAAAATAAATCGGATGAGATATCGAGATGTGAGAGATATTACCCTACCCAGGCAGCAGGTTTCTCGTGTCTTGTTGTTTGTAGTCCGTAGCTGCAGTTCGCGACTGGTAATTCGCGTCTGGTTGTTTTGGTCTGCTTTGCGCAAATTTCGCGATGGGTTAGTTACGGCTACGCGTAGGTAGGCTAATATAAATATGACTATTTTCGTTGTCGTTTATTATAGCCGCATTTACGCGACTTTCATTTTGGGACCGACAATCTTAGTTTGAGTTTCACGCCCGAAAATTACTGTTTATTGGTAACTGATGCATGTTTCGGGCTTCGGTTGTAAAGTCAAATTCAGTTTCACGCCCGCAATTTTCCGTTTATTAGTATTAATTTACTCAATAATATAGCGATGTTTCGTGTGTCGTCATCTATTGTCATTAATGTGCCAACCAGAGATCCATTGGTTCCTAAGACAAAGCGGGCTTTACAAATCATGGTTGGACATTAGCATAACAATTGCAATGTTTAACAACACGAAACATCGCTATACTGATAAATCTTTTGGGCGTAAAGTCAATTTGAGTTTCACGCCCGAAATTTCCGTTTATTAGTATTCATCGCCCAGAATAGGCCTTGTTAGTGGGTGGGACACTTAGATATTTTGGATGGCATTAAAGTCAGCTAATTATAATATTAATGAGTTAGAGGATTGCCCTACGATTGGCTTAAATAAATGAGCTTTGGGAGTTGCTAGTCCCAAGCCGATCTCTCAAGTGTGAAAGTCAATTCAATAGAAGTTCATAAAACCAGGTAATGGCTGAAAGAGCGAAACAATAGTTTATCCACATGCAAAACGACAAAACCCTTCGGTTTTAACCTCATGCTCTCAATTTTTTCACAGCGTGTTCACAACGCATCGCAAATAAGTCTAAATACAGATTCTAGGAAGCTGTAGCTTTAGGCTCCTAGCTAGCTTTAAAATGAGATGTTATTCAAGATTTCAAATAAGGTTAATGCTAAAGTAGCCACGTTGAGGAGGGTTAGGAACTTTATCCCAACTGAAGTTATGGTAGGAATATATAAGGCTTTTATTCTACCACACCTAGAGTATTGTTCCACAGTTCTAGTTGGCATAACTGCTGGTCTATCCAATAAACTGGAGCTGACTAACCAGTACGACATCAGGACATTGCTGAAACTAGCAAAACCTACTTCATATGATAGCTTATTGAACATGGTTGAGCTTAAGCCCTTAGAGCACCGCCGGTACATCCAAACTCTGCTATTGCTACACAAATGTGTCCACAACATAGCTCCAAAATATATCAAACATTTTTTTTCTTTCCGGGCTAGCACATATAATCTTAGGGGTGATATGATTCTTCAGTTGCCAAACTATAAGTCTAAGTATTTTCATAATTCTTTTACGTACATAATAGTTAGGCTATGGAATAGCCTACCTAACGAATTGCGCATTATTTCTTCGCCGATTATTTTTAAGTCTGAAATAGACAAACTTGAGTTATCATCAATAGAGGTTTTGCACCACCACGTGATAGCAGCCATCTTGGTGGCCAGGGCCCGGTTGTTCAAAGCCCGATTAGTGCTAATCCAGGTGGCCTGGGGAAGAGCGTTACAGAGAGGACGACAAGAGTTCAATATAGAAGATTTATTTATTTGACTCATTATACATACAAAATTAGTAAGATAAAGACAAAAAGCTAACTAGAATGACAAGAATACGTTGGAAGGCAAAAAAATGGTGTGAGGACAAAAAAAGGAAGGAGGGGACAGGAGGGAATGCCTGCCCGCAACTCAGTTATTTAAAAAAAGTCCGGGTTTCTGATTGGTGCGGTACTGGCAATATTGATTGTCACCAGTCATTCATTCGTCAATATCGAGGCAGACTTCAGCGAAGAAGACTGAAATCGCCGCGCTAAGAGAGATCGATTCTTGTTAGCTTGGGGGAGACTTATTTTGCTATTCTTCCAACGGGTGTTTTTTTCCTAATCTCAGATTTGAGAACTCATGATGTCAGAAGGGAACTTTAAAAAAAGTTTGAACTTACATCAATCTGATTATTTGCCAGGTAATCAAACACGCTGTCCTTAACTTTTTTCCAGTCAAGTCCTAGCTGGAAAGCAGCGGCGCGATAGAAGCAATTTCCATCTGCTTCACGGGGGTCAAAACTTAACATACCGTAAACTCCCGGTTATAAGCCCTGCATGGGCTAAACTCAGAATTAAATATGGTCGAAATCCGGGTATGTTTTCATTGCAACTACCTTTTTTCGCGAAAACTGGCCGCAGTTATTCAGTACATAATTTAATAAAATAAAAATAGCATTTAATATTGGCAGTAAAGACAAAAACCTTACCCACGACTTGTACCCACGACTTGTATCCACCCACGACTTGTACCCACACCCACGACATGTACCCACGACCCACGACACACGACCATTAGTCAATCTCCTGAAAAACCATGGGGTTATCTAGTCAACGCGTAAATATCGCCATATCCGGTTCTGATCGAAGGGAACAGACTACAAAAATAAACTAGTCATATCGGGAATGTTAAATGGCTAGGAAGAAAACAATCATAAAAACAAAGTGTCTAGTATAAAAACGGCCATTTTTTCAACCTGCGTATGAGCAAAGTTCTTTAAGATGCCGAATATAAATACCCGTTTTCATTGTGAAAGCTGCTCGAACAACCGTAAGCGGCACAGTGCTTTCCTGCTGTTTAGGCTCGTCCACTTGTCAACGCAAGCGAAAGAAACTGCTAAACACTATTGAAACAGCTGTTTGAACTTTAAGCTGAGAGAAGAGTTGAAGCAACCTGAACGTTTTTCGATCGATCGCTTTGAAAGGCTATGATTTTTTTAGTTATTATTTATTTCGTTATGAATAAAAATACCAGAACGAGGAAAGGAGAACAAAAAATGTTTTCCAGTAAAAAAAGGAAAGAAAAAAGCATTTTCTACGCTGGGGTTCGAACCCCCGCACGTCGTTCACGGAAACAATTTCTGCCGACTGAGCTATCAAGCGTTACCAGCCTTTCGACAGGGAACATTTGTTACAAATATCAACGCCAGCCTCGTTGTCGTATCTGCGCGGTTACTATTCCAGTTAGCGTGGCAATATGGCCGACCGGATCACCTGAACTGTAAAGAGGAGTTTTGTTCGTAAAAAGGAGCAACTAAAGAAGTCTACCCGGCGCTATATATGTGAAAGTAAGTATAAACTAAGATTATTGTTTTTATCTGTTCCCAGGAGTGCTTAAATACGCGTTTCGCAAAGTACAGTTTCGTTTCGTTTCGTTTCGCAAAGTACAGTTAGCCTTAATTTCATAATACTGTATTTCCCGCTCATGTCAAAATGCCACTGGCACTGAAGTACATCCCCTGAAATAACGCAGGACCCGCAAGATCGAAGATCGTCAAACGTGTTTTGTGTACAATCTTTTGCTGACATAAAGTAATTACCAAAGCGATCAAGCGAAAACCTCAAATCACAATAATGATTGATATTTGCCACAATTACGACGTCATTCCATAGCAACCGGCCCGTACGCATTTCCGAACTTCCGATGATCTCTGGCTCGTTATGATAGCCGATGCCGCCTCGATCGAGTCAAAAACATTTCACGAGTGCGCGCAGCTAGCGATTTAGTATTTTTTAGGACTTGTCCAAGCGAAATCCATTTTTCAGAGTGATTTTTAGACCATGAGGTACATTTTACGGTGGGAAATATTTGACGCGGTTTGGTATTTTTTAGGGTATTTTTCGAGGTTTTCCGACGATCACCCCTACCCTTCTTACCCTTTCTAGTTGTTGAGAATAGTCTTAAAACGGAAGCGGAACAGATAATTTCGTGTTGGTACAGAGAAAACTTTCTCCTTACAAGTTTCAGTAACTAACTGTCAACCCTAAGGGTAAAGATACTGTTGCAGACAAGGAGGACAAAGGGCTACGTATATAGTGACACAATTTCTCACATTAAGCTGCTTGGCGTATTCTTCGACGAACACTTCAAGGCTTTAACAGTCACATTAAAATATTGTATTTTTTTAAGGCTTGATAGAAAGTAGGCGTGCTGTTTCGATTACGCAATGTCATACCCTGTGCATCAGTGATGCTAAATAGACCAGTTTGCGGTAAATTCCGACATTTTGAAAGGGGTGCAAACATGGCGCGAAATACAGTGTTTGTATGGGAATCGATGGGAATCCGATGCCAAATAAGTTCCGTAAAATCAAATTTATGAAATATTCTTCAGATACAAACTTAAGATACCAGGTAAAAGATTAACATATCGAAATTTGAGGGATGTAGCTGTGCTGGGAAGCGTGCAATCGTGTTTTCAGTTTTCCATACATTGTCTGTACTAAATTTTCACGCGGAATTTGACTCGTTTTTCCTGCCGAGGATATTAAATGGCTAAATTACGACATCAGCAAATTTCAGCGAGCCTATGGGCGCTTTCCATTTCCGCGGACTGACTGGTCTGACCGGCCTGTTCTTAAATGGAACGCGTGTCAGTTGTGAGAACTGGTCCAGTCAGTTCCTAGCTAGAACTGACGCATTCTATTTACTGACTGGCCGATCAAACCAGTCAGTTATCGAAAATGGAAAGCGCCCTATGCCTGGACGGAATATTAGACACAGTCGGTTAATATAATCTGCCAAACGCCGAATTCGAAAGCCACGGAAGATGCTATATAAGCTATACCGCAATACCGAACATACAAAGAAACAAAATTACATGCATGCATACCGTGAAAGAAGTTTTCAAAACTGCGTGAAGCCGACTGAATCCTCTGTAGCAGCCAAACGTACTTCAACCGTTTAGCTTCTGGACTGATCGAAAGTGATGTTTTATGTCACCAAAAGAGGGCAATCTATGCGATGTTTTTGGTTATTTTGCGTTAAAGGACTTCCTAGAGAGAGAGAACAATGCGTAGGGGTGGATGCTGGATATGACCAGTATCGGAAAGTGGCAGGAAAGTCCGCATTGCATGAGTGCCGCAGCGAGTCTGCCTTTTTGTCGACCGAGAGTCGACACTCGAAACTATTACGAACATGCATGTGGAGAGCCGAGACTAACATATGTCGAGAATCTGGTTATTTTTTTCCAGTGAGGTAGTTTAGGGTACCGAAAATGTGGTACGTTTTTTTTATATTCTTAATCATTACATCAGTAAAGGATTGAAGAGCGGAAATGCATGACCATTTTCTACATCTTAATTTGGCTGATGACTAGTGCCTTCAAATTACAGAGTTACGGTATAGTAAATTACACTACGGTCCCTTAACTGAAACGAAAACAACTTTTTCGTCAATTTATCAGGATTCGAGATATGCATGTTATCGTATTTCTGGGTCGAGAAGTGACAGACTGATCCAAACAGCTAGCTATGACGTCATCAGGGACACTGTCAAAGCCGTAAAACATCGCGATGATTCGAAACCAGATTTATTTGCAGAGAAAACATATTAGCAGGGAGGTGGAACGTGTGTCACGAATTTCCAACGAACTGTTCTTCAAGACATTTATTCATCTAGGCCATTCGGCTAGCAAATACTGCAGTCTGATTTTCCCCAGCTGGAGTGAAACCAACGAGTGTTGTGAGCTTATAAGCTTTCATAGTATTTCTGTGGCATCTTGACTCCCTTTCCTTACTTATATACTTTTTAAACCGGAAAATCCGAAAATATAGGAGAACCGGACTGAGAGGAGGGGAAGAACGGAGGGCAGGGGAAGAAAGAAGACCGTTTAACGTATGGAATAGGCATATTTTGGACTGTAAGCTACAAACACTCGCTCGCATATGATATTCAGAATACATTTAGTAATTCCCAGTGGCTAAAAGAATGCAGATATAAGCGATTTGTAGAGTGATCATTCTGTGATTCCTATTTCGGAATACAGTAAATCGATCAAAGAACTCGATCGTGTTTTTTTTCCGCAAAGTTATAATGCCCTCCAAAGAAGAAACATTTTCATTTTCTCAAATTTGATTCCTAATAAGGTACCCCTAACCCGAAAATGTTCAATAATACATCCGCGATAAATGATTTACTGTGTTCAATCTGGATTGCAGTGTAACTTTGTTCGCAAAATAAACCAAATTCAGTTCTGATTCATTGACCCAAATCTGCGTCAATCTTAGCTTTGTATAAGGTATAAGATTAAATCAGAAGGCCTTGATTATTGACAGTTCTTGTTAACGTTTAACTGATATTGTTTATAAAAAGAGGAAAAAATTAGTACACACCTAAAACCTTCAATTTTAATTCTTCATAAAATCTAGTTCTTTTTCCCTATTTACTCAAAACAAATCAAATCCCCCAACCCCAATTCTTCCTTATGAAAGCCCGATTAAAAAATCCAGAAAAATTCTAATAAACTAAGTGAACCTTCAACTGCAGCTTAAGTGAAGCGAATTTAAAATAACATACAATCCCAATGAGAAATAGCGTAAAAACTACGCAAACGTGGCAAAAAAGCGCATTCAACTGTAATCCCTCTCAACTAACGTATACTTGTGATCCGGAATTACCAAGAGAACCAACATCATCGGGTCCAATTTAATCCAGGATTTCATAAAAGGAGAGAGAGCGGCACGAATTCCTTGCCGTGACTTTTTTAAGGCCATTAGTGGCTTGATTGACATAAAGTAAAAAGTAAATGAAATAAATAAACTAGAAACAGCACTATTCATGTTTAAGTTCTTCAATAACCAACTGCCAAAAACAAACTATTCAACTTATTTACTATTAATAGTCAAATGCATAATTATGATACCCGGTATGCAATTATGCAAGATTGTCACACCCCTTCAAGTCTTCAACATTGGCTCAATTCTCTATATCCTTTCGAGGTCCAAAATGACACAAAAACAAAAAGTAGCAGATCACTGCAAGTATTTAAGAAACACATAAAAAATCAAGTATTTTCTTATACCAATTCCAGTGATGACGGCATGCAGGAACAAATTATCTCTTCTACATTTCTTCTTTATTGCTTCTAACATACTACACATACGATAAATAATATTTCAAATATATAAAATGTTATTTAATATTTATTTGTTTATCTTATCAATATTATTATTAATTGGAGATATTTTTATTCAATCTGTTTAGCTTTCTATAGACTCCACATCACATAACCAGTAGCGTCCATATGCCCTATATAGTTGTTACAACGTTTTTACAAGTTGGGCTATTTTAAAATTATATTCCCTGCCAATTAATGGTTGCACCGTCGCGGAACAAATGATGCCTCATTAGCTACTTTTGTTATACGAAACAAAAGGGCTGCAACGCTTTTGTGATTTGATTCCCTTAGGAATAATTGCAACTCAACAATAGCCGGAAGCCGTTCTAAAAATAACCTAACTTGTGAAAACGCTGTGACATGGGCCTAGTATGCGGGATGGAAGCTCCTAGTTATGGGCTCCTGACATAACCATGTACAAAAAAAGAAAAGAAAATTTTATAATTTAATTTTAACTTTAATTTTTTAATTTTACATTGTAAGTAATAAAGTTGAACGATTTTAGAAACATATGTTATTGTTGAAATATTACTACTGCGCTTTAATTAACTGATTATATATACGACCAAGACGACCCATGGACATGGAAGTCTATCTGCCATTCTGCCCTATATATAAGTGTAATGCTGCCCGCGGTCTAGGCCACGCCCCATCTTGTTGCAATTGTTTTTAGACGTTTACCGTATGATTTATTCCTGTAAATCACTTGATAACATTGTATACATGTTTTTCTATATCTCTTAATCCACGGGTCCACAGTAATTGGCGAAAGCTGTTGTGGTATCCCATGCAACCTCGCCTCCTTCGCAGCCATTATTTGTGACGTCACTCTTCGTTATCCATTCTATTATATTTGTACAATGTATGTCCACCTATTATGTTTACTAGTAAGTAATTTCTATGATGTTTGTACTAACATTTTGGCGAAGCTTAATAATAAAAAAATAGAATAATAATAATATAAAAAAGGTTAATCGTACTTCGAGGAACTCAGGCCAGCTGTTCGTCCCAGAGGGAAGGTCGGGTGGAACTTCTCGAAATACCCTAACCTTTAGAAAGTGCAGTACAAAATCAGTAGAACTATAGTATTATGGGTGCATTCAGAATACAGGTCTCGAGAGGTTCCGTGCTACTCCAGGGGGAGTGGGGTGGGGGAAACTCTTGTTTATGACGTAATATATTTAGAGGGGCATTCCGATTTCCGGGTGCAGATTTTCCATAAAATATGTCGAATTCCAGGTTATAGACAATTCAGAATAATCAGAAAGGGAGAAAATTTGGGTTCGTTGTCAACAGTACAGTATCTAGTACTAGTAGTACTAGTAGTACCTGAAGAAGGCTGGTTTGGCCAGCCGAAATATTGTAATATTCAATATAAAATCCTACGTTGTGTCAGCTTTGCCGTAGTCCTTGGACTTCGTATTCATTTTCATTTTGGCTGATTAGATCTGACTTAGATCCAACGTAGCAACCAGCAGGATTTTCGTCCACGGTTCTTTGTAATTTTCAAGTTAATAAATATAACCATTTACGAAATGCGTTGCATGCTTCAATGTAAAATTAATTTCAGATAGACATAGAAAAGTTATCCGAGGAAAGTTGGCTAAAAATAATGCTAAGCCCCAACAATAGGACAGCAGCTATAGTTGCAAAATTCATATACGAATGTTTTATGTATAGAGACAATGGCCTCAAAGAACTCTGATCGATTCTGCCTCGACTCTCATAATTCTGAAAGACCCCAAACACCTGTAACACAGTGAAGTGCACATTTATTTGGATAAATGTCTATGTACAGATGTATACGACTCCAAATAAAAACTATCTATCTATCTATCAACCCCCCCCTCGCTCCCCCCAGAAAAAGATAAGTAAATCAATAAATAACTGGGACGGTCCTCGCTGCGGCGAACCACATTTTCACATATTATGTTTTATCTTTCTCTTTAATTCCTTGTAATTGGGTTTCCAACCTTTTCAAAAAATTGGTTGGGCTGACTAGCCTCGTTCTCACGATAAAGGCGGCCAATTAAGACTATACCGGTCATCCTGTGGTAAATGATCTATTAGTTACCAAAATGGCGGAGAACGGAGAAGGAAGTCGTAACGAGCAAAAGAACAACGAAGCAATCCTTACAGAGGAATCGCTTAGCAGTATCCTATCTGATGCTGGAAAATACTCCTATGCAAGACTCTGTTCTATAATTTTGTGTTCTCTATATTCTGCTAAACATGAAAGGTAAGGTTTCGAGTGTGAGTGCGCCGATCGAAATATCCGAATATATAAAAAATCAGATCACATAGCTTCAAAACAAACGTACTTGGTACTCTGCTTCACACTTTCAATCAATATTTCTAAGAGTTTAGTAATTATAGGCCTCTTATCTATATTTCTATGAGGTTTGTGGTTTTAAATTTTCGTTTTAGCATTAAAACAGTTGGGGATGTTGGCGAATGTTTAAATAACGCTAGCGGGACGTTTAATTATTCATTCCTCTGCATATTTAATTACTTTTCTTGCCAGGCGTCGGAATAATTATTTTAGGACTCTAATATAACAGGAGTTCAGTGACATAATGATTGGTTTCTGGCTTCTTTACGGCAAAAAAATCCCAGATGTTACAAACCAGTTTCCCATATTAAATGTGCCTCGATAAGAATACATGTATGTAGATGATTGATTTATACATTAAATTTCATATCCATTTTTTACTTTAAAATACGTTTTTTTTGTAAATATAAACATAAACCACTGAATTTTATATATTTCCTCATATTTTTGTTTATTGATTAAACTTTTAGTTTTGTGTTTGACGATTACATTGTAGTTGGTGCAAGGATGACCGAGTCATAGATAAATGTTATAATTTAGAAACATATAATATTTCTTGGCAACCCTTCTCCACTAATCTCTTGTATTTACCAATATACAGGGATGGCGGAGAGAACTTTCAAGTTGGGGGGGGGGGGGGGGGGGCTAAAAAAAGTGTGTGTATGGTTGCTTGCTTGAACAATTCGCTAATAATGGTCACTGAGCCGGTATGACCAAACTATTGTCTTCAACTGACTGAGAAGTAACAAGGCAAAATATTTTTTGGCAAAAAGTGCCCCCCCCCCCCCCCCCTCCGGCTGCGCCGTCCCTGATATACACAATTGCATGGCAGAAGCAAATCAGAAAATTTGATGGGGGAGGGGGGGGGGGGGAGGGGGGGGGGGGGGGGTGGGGGGCTGATCAATGAGGGCTGAAGGCCAGATCGTGTCTGGGGGCATCTCTTAGAAAAAAACATTGAAATTTGACTCTCTAAAACATAATTAATTTTTTTCTGCATTCTTGAGAATGAAAATTGGCTTGTTCCTTAACCTTTTAAAATCCAAATCCATGACAGCCAAACATCTGTGATACATTAATTGTATATGTGTCAAAAGTTAAGAATTACATGTTCCACTATGCCTGGACGTTCTTTCCAACTTATAATGTAACTGTCAACCTGTGAAAAACATTTGGAAGTTAAGGCTGCTGCAATTTTCTAGTTTATTTTTGTTTAGTGAATAAAAACAGGAATCATGTGTCATACCCTGGATATGCTAATTAAATGCAATTTCACTTCTTGCTCTAGGTTTCTATCAACTTTGATTGCTGACTTGGAGCTTTAATTACCCCTGGCTAACTTAAATCAGCGAATAGAAAACTCGCAGTCAAAATGTTAAGTTGCAATAGTTGCAATAACTATATGCATTGTAGTCAAGTTATACATGTACATAGTTGTATTAATGAATGTAATTTGTTCACATTTATCATATTCCATAAATCGAAAATGAAATCCAATATTGACCCGTGTGCACATGACATAAATGTACAATATAGACCATAATTATGCAATTGTACAGCATGGTTCCTGTCAGGCTCCAATCATGAATGTGACGTCAGTCAGTGTAGCTGTCTTAATCTTTGCCCAAATCTAAAGCATTCGGGCTTTTATATAAGTGCCCCCTAATACCATAGCCTGCTATGCAGACATTTTTTCACTCTCATAAATTCGAAGAAAAAAGTAGCATCTGCTTACCCGAGCGCTTAATAAGTTTCCAATATGCAAGCACAACATCAGCACATTTGTTTTATTTTTCTGCCCAATCAAAGCCATTGTTAGAATTTTAGTGAATTAGAGCACCAGTGAACACTCTCCTATGATTGGTCAATGGCAAATGTATTGTCTGAATTCCTTTTAAATGCAACATTACGTCACTCCAGGATATGGAAGGTAAATCTGATTGCATGGTCCATAACAAAATGAGGTGTGCATATTGGAAACTAATTAAGTACTAGGGTAAGCAGACATTACTTTTTTCTTCGAATTTATGAGAGTGAAAAATACATCTGCATAGCAGCTGGCTACCCTTACCATTATTGTGTTTATAAGAAATGTTCCTAAACCGTTTAAAATGTTGGGATACATAATTTAATTAACAGGGTTATATGATATACACATGTAATGGCAGAGCAGTAAGTGAATGACAGTATCCCAACTTTGTTAGAACATCAAGTTTGTTCTAATTGAAGGGTTGTGTACCTGCAAGGCGTATTAAGTAACTCCTGATCACATTTTAAATTCTCCTTCAAATTCTGTGTTTTCTAAGGGAGAATTTAGAATGTGATCAGGGGTTACATTGTACTTATGCCATTATTGCACACATCCCTTCAATTGTACTATTGCACCCATTTCTAAATGTTGTAAAAAACGTGAACTGGTCTATTATATCATAGAATTACCATAAAATAAATGAACTTGATGATCTACATCTGATTAAGTTTTGCACAGCCTGTGTAATATAACACATCTACTCAGTTTAATTGTACTTCTCTGTGAACCAAATTAAACACTGCATTCATATCTAATGAAGCACAGGAATATGATAATCACTGATATAAATTATCAAATAGTAACATTTATGCGATAATAATATTGCCAATGAACTGGTTAGAGCAATTTGTATACCATATATACATAATTGCCTCCCAGTTAGCTCAATGGTTAAGCGCCGGTCTGTTGTGTGGGAGGTCACGGGTTCAAACCCCAGCCGGACCAACACTCGGTGTCTTAAAATAACTGAGTAGAAGGTGCTGCCTTTGTGCACCAATTCTCGCACGGGAACAAACCGCGAACTGGTCTATGGTTCTATGCGTTTTCCTTCTGATTTCTGCTATATATACACCTACACGTATTTCAAAAAAGGTTTGGCCCGGACAAATGGCAAGCGATATTCACAGCCCGAATTGGATTGTGGTTGTATAGCGGAAAGTCTGGCGAATTCGTTTTCACCTGGCAGCCATCTTGGATTCAAAGCGAGGCAATCCTTTGTTTTTGCCAGGTTAGCCTCGTTTTGACTATCCCTCACTGCGAGGCTAACCTGGCAAAAACAAAGGATTGCCTCGCTTTGAATCCAAGATGGCCACCAGGTGAAAAGAGTGAATGGGTCAAAAACTGTCTCCTGCGAATCGATTTTCGAATTACACTGTAGTTTATCCGTTTCGCACAGCTGGACAATATCACAAACCAATTTAGGTCTGGGAATATCGCTTGTCGTTCACCTATTGTCTGAAACAACCTTTTTTTTAAATAGGTGTCCAACCAACAAGTAACAATAAAGCAAAGGGAATATATTGAACATCAAAATAAAAGTCATTTGAAATTTCATAAATCAGTCCGTTAGTTGATTATATAATAAGTGTACATTTTCTTTAAAATATTCACACTTTATAACAAACCATTTGTGTTTACTAATTTTTCGTATATGTGTTTGTTGGTGTACTGAAAGGCATACATGTATTCCAGTTTAATAT
Organism: Actinernus sp. WN-2022; assembly: GCA_030867875.1. Lineage (NCBI taxonomy): Eukaryota > Metazoa > Cnidaria > Anthozoa > Actiniaria > Actinernidae > Actinernus > Actinernus sp. WN-2022. The sequence goes on along the minus strand of JAOWCC010001368.1, from coordinate 21,069,336 downwards.
ATATTTTAAAAAAATATTTTAAGGCCAAGTAAAAATAATGACCGTGTTTATTGTCCCTGCGCGTTTTTTTTTTTTTTTTAGTTATCAAGCATCGAGTATGATCAAGAATAAACTTGTCAGGAAATATCGTGGATTTACCACATGAACAGCTATTAAAAAAAGTGAGAAGAAAGCTCACCACGCAGAAACTACACGTATATGCCGAAACATCCGCAAACTCTGATTTTTTTACAATTTTAATGGGACCATAGGGCCTGATCAAAGTTTTTTTCAGTGAGAAAAAAAGTGCAATAAAATAAACAAAAATGGTCGCACCTCTTCATTAAAATTCTGGACCATAAACATGTTAATGATTTACTTGGCTTAAGCTTTATTTTGTGATATTGATCAGAATTCGTTCTGTGCGATTTAAAACTTAGAGCAATATATCATTTACGCTACCTGATACGTACGGTTTGGTCCAGGATGTGTCTGCTTTTTTTTCTTACACCTTATTCGGGCCTTGGTTCCAGATGTTTAAACGAACAATTTCTTTTCGAAATCCAACATTATAAACTGTGTTTTTTTTGATGGAAAGGTAGACAGTAGATAACACCAGATTCACCGACCGTTTCACTCGAATTTGAATATAATGTTTCTTTGGCATATGGGTAGTTTGGCATTTAAATTTCAGAAAATTGCGTAAAACGAAGAATGGGATCATTCTTTCGTAGACCTTTTTGTTTCTATGAATACGAGTCTAAATGTTTCTGTATTTTTTAGTAAAGCCAGCCGACAAAAGTACTGTCAATTAGTCACTAGAAGCAATATGGCAATGCGTAAAATACAGTCTATATTTCGTATTACGATGTGATATTTTTTTAATGATGTATTACTAACGTTGGACATGCATAAACATTAGTGATATGGAAAAATATATTAGCGGGGTCTGAGTTTTATAGTGACGTGACTCAGTAAAAATGCTGCAATTATTAAAATGGTTAATGCTTCCCTCTGCTGATACGCCGGGCTGTCATTAAGTTGCTCAACAACTGAAAAATAGCCGCATTTATTGTGCCATAAGCTACAGTTTTACATTACAGCGTGACTACTGAAACCTGGGCCACGTAAACAACGAGAATAAACACATTTCAAAACGAAAATAAAGCATTCCAAAGTATAAATTGTAGCAAATATTAATTTAATCAGTTACATTTTAATCAGTTACATACAATTAGATAAAAGTAAAAAACTATATTCAAAACTTGAAACGGAAAGTGCTGCAAGGCATTCCCATCAACCAATTCTTTTCCGTCCCAGTCTCCCACTTTTTTGACGACTTGGGAACGAGTCAGGCAAGGTAGACTTTCTTTTCTCCCCCCTTTTTTGGATAAAATGTGAATCGTGACGAGACAACTGATTGTAGACTTTCTTCAGCATTTGAATGGGTTTGGCCTGGAGGCAGCCAATCACAGTCAAGCTGGGTTAGTGACGGCAAACCGTCAGGACAAGTTACATCCTGGTATGATACCCAGAGATAGCGCGCCACTATAAAGCCGGGTTAAGGGAACGGGGAGAAAGAAAATATTATAATAATGGCCATATTTGTATTGCGCCATTTCACCACAGTCGCATGGCACTTTACTAGTACTGACATATACTGTCAGTGAAGTTACAGACTGCTAACGGTGCTAACAGCTGCCACGCAGATTACAATGTTGAGTGCGTGGTCAGTACAATAGCCAGCCTGCTGTAGCGGTTGACAATCCCCTGCTCTTTTTCGAGTAGCACAGCAGGTTCTTTCACGTCCCCTTCAAATATTGGTTAGAAGTAGAAGGAGACAATGCCAACGGCTTATATACGTCCTTGCCCAAGGGCGCGGCCGGGAATCGAATCCCCGACCTCCCACACACTCGACCGTGTTCTACCAACTGAGATAAGCAGTGAGAGGAGAACGGTAGAAAATCTTCTCTTCCTTTCTCGCCTCTTTCTTCTCCCTGTTCCCCTTCGCCCTTTTTCTAGCGCCTCGACCTCTCGCTTGCCGCCTAGATCAGGCTCAACCAACTGACCTAGCCATGAAGTGTTGGCTGTTTGAAAATGGAAGTTCTGTTTGACGCAAGCGTATCGTTTGCGAAATGCCGCTTAAAACAGACGTAAGCTGAAATCTCATCGTCAAAATTGACCTTCAGCAGAAGTTCACAACTTCTGCCTTTATTTAGATAATTGAGGTTATATCACAGGCAGCCTTATTGTAGGCGAGGCGAACATAAGGGGATAAAAATACTCTAAAACGGCACTACATGAAGAAAAACAAGGAAAACAGCATGCAACTCAGTACCTGACATGATGCATAATTTCAAAAGATTTATAAATCCCACATACGGCCACAAATCCATAGCCTGGGCTGCCTGTGGTTGTATCAGTGTTCACAAAATCATCGCCAACGCTTTGTTTCGGGCGTTAACATCGAATATAATATATCTGGCCGGGGCTTAAATATGACCCGAAAATCAAGTCAATCTTATCTGAAAATCCTTTCGAAATGAAGAAGGATGGCGTTTTCTATTTGTCAATATATCTTCTTGTTCCAGAGATAGTATCAGGATTCCCTATGACGTCATTTTGTTTGCAAAGCCCAGGAAGAAATCACAAAATGAACAAAAATAAGAATAATACTTATTTAAACAATCTCTGCAAATAGCTCCTAAAAACAATTGAAACTTGGCACAGGAGTGATTTACGTATATACGTTGGCGTTCTCTTGTAAACGTAACATTTGGGGTTTTCACGTGTTTTTTTTCAGATAACGGTTGAAATGTAGGCGACTGCACGCATTTCCACGTGCAGCTATTGTCCTGGTTATGCACTAGTCAATTGAAACCCCCACCCCCCAGGTCCCGGGGAAGGGTTGGGGATAACAGGGGCATTGATCACTTTTGAACCACAGTCTGTCCCGTGGGGGTAGTAGATTTGACTGACTTCGACTTTTCGGGTGTCCCCACCTCGGGGAAGAGGGGAACTGGGAACTAGTAAGGAAGCTTCCAAGATGGCGGACAAGCTGATACTTCTTTTGAATAAATCTTTCTATAGATGGTAGGTTGATTTTAGAGTACAGACGAGTTCTCCTTCAAGCTGAACTTCAGCCAAGAGAGACATAGTTCGTGTGATTACTAAAGAAAACTATAAGAGCTACACAAATCTTGGAAGAAGAACATTAAAAATCTCTCCTTTTAAAAGCTTTTTCCCTTCAAAATTTTTGATCTCAACTTTCTTGCCCCGGGGATAGGGGCGTTTGATCTGAACTAAAGCCTCTGGGGGTGGGGGTATTGATGATTTTTGATCAGGTCTCTGTCAAATCCCCCACCCTTCCCCGGGACCAGGGGGGTGGGGGTTTCAATTGACTAGTGCATTAAGCTCTGAGCGGATTTTCAAATGAAATCAACTTAATTTTCGGGTCATGTACATTTTAAAGTCACGTTCTACGGTACGTGCATACGACAACAATTATACGTGAATACAGATCGGGTAAGTGGCCGGTGTCACGAGGTCACGCTATGGTGTATTGTTGAACCGTGTGACGCGACATGATGCAAGGGCGCAGTGGCCCGCTGACCTCTATCGCAACGGAGATATCGATATTCTGATATATGTTTTTTTTTTCACACGTAGGAAATGGGTCAAAGCTTCTTTATGTGACCTGCTCAAACATATCGGCCTGCCATATCAAGGTACAATATTTATTCTGTTTTAGTTTCGTTCGAATTTTAGCTTTAAGTTAAATTTATCACTGAGTCAAAATCCGATTCACTCAACAGGAACCCAGTTTTGAATTTGACCACTCCTCAGCTATTCAAATATTACAATTGACGTACATGTTGCTGGAACCGGAATTAAAAAGAGATTAAGCTATAAACACGAAATCCTTTGATAACCTCACCCAAAATACGGAATATCCTTTAGTCTTCATTTTAAGTTTGAGTGATTGGATTGAAGATTTGAAAATCACCTTCCAGCCAGTTAATTTGGTGATTTATTATTCAACAACCTGGCTCGGAAATGTCAGAATATAAATTTTGCTACCTTTATGTTCTTTTAGTTGGATGAAAAGGATCGTGTTTCTTGTGTCCTCAGGTGTTAACAATGTAAACAAGTTGCTAGTTACGTGTTAATTACGTGTTAGTTGTGGGTGTCGCTCACTTCAATCTACGTGTTTTTAAATTATGATGTCCACGTCGGTGGACATAGGAGAAAATTCGTCAGAATTCTCTACATAGACCTCAGTTTTATTATTCACATGACGCCTGTTGTTTTCTGTGTGTAAAAGATGGCTATATAAGAACACTTATGAGCTAATCACGATATGAATGCTAATTTCTAGTTGACCGTGAATTATACGACTATATATATTTAGAGCAATCGAGGAAATTGGGAACAACCTGAGACTCACTCTGAAGCGGTACGAAATTTAATCGTACAATGTGACTTTCTCATTCAAAATACATTCAAATTAACATTCATACTTACACTGTATACTATAATAAGTAATATTAAATAATGCATATGCCCCATTTATAATATTATATATCTCAAGAGCAATTTGCTCGCCGATACTGGTAAAACGTTTCATAGCAAATTACAAACATAGTTGAACTACTTACCCTTCTTCTACTGGCCTTGTTGAACTGCTTACCCTACTTGCTGTGTGAATTTCAGTCGAAATGTTGGGTAAAAGGAACATGTAGTGTATATACGGCAATGAACTATGCACCCGCCCGAGAAATTAAGCGAGAGAACATTTCCCATCCGTCACGTCCGCCGGCAGAATTCCCATTGGTCAGGCTTGAGAGAGGTCAGTGTCAGTGACTGGAAGTTATCAAAGACAGAAAAGATATCAACTACCACTGGGAAAATTTTGTCCCGACAGGGGAGGGGTAGTTTCCCATGCATGGGTGCCGTAAATATGTTTTGTAGGAGCTAAGCTGATAGCGCCTTTTGAATTTTAATCAGTTTATTGCGAAAAATATGTTGACTTCTGAGTATGCTCATGATTACTTAGTCATGAATAACACATTTAGCTGATGGCTAGAAATAGTCGATTTCACACTAAGTAGTTCCAGAACGATTTTAGAGGGGGGAAACGTTTTTATTTTCGATGCGAGGTCGCTCTATATGTCGTAGGGTAATGATCAATGAATCCCGGTTTCTGGGAAACCCCCACCCCTCCCCCACACTTCACCCTAACCTTTAATGGTTAATCATTAATAGAACGATTGATATTCAAGGGAGGGGTGGGTGGGTAGTTTCCCAGAAACCGGGATTGATTCGGTTAATGTATCTTAATGGACTTTTGCAGGATATGACGATCACGTGGTTGTATACTCTGCTTGACAGAGATTCCTTCCCAGTCTAGCAGGGTAGTGATTGTTCTGGAAGGCAACGAAGATCTTACTTCATTTATCAATATAAACGCACTGGGGGAGCCGGGTTGGTGCAGTTGTTAAGCGCTTCGCCTCTCGCCTCTGTGGCCCAGGTTCGATTCCCGGACGCGGCGCCACATGTGTGTTGAGTTTGTTGGTACCTCGCCCTTGCTCCGTAGGTTTTTTTTCGGCCGGTTTTCCTCCCTCCGCAAAAACCAACACGCTAAATTCGAATTCGATCTGTGGATTAGCCGGGACCTGGCTTTGATTAGCCCCCATGGTTGTTTCAGGTCTCGTTATAAATATTAGCAATACCTGCATGTTTGTAAATGCGATTTTCCAGCGGTATCTTTGAAGATTGTTTGCCTCTGGATCACGTGCTCGATTCATGCGTTATTGAAGTGATATACCAGCACGTGACTGTTTCCTGCAAAAGGCCTATTCCGTCAGGATCTTTTAAAATTTATATGGTGACACTTGTTTTGTTTTACTCCTTTTCCTATAGCTCAAAAAACACTAGTGGATAGAGCATTGTGTGAGCTAAACAACGATACGAACACGCCGAGTCTCCCATATGAGTACGAGTCCATCACGCACACCCTTAAATACGAGTTGCAACATGAACAGCAACTTGTTGTTCTATCCAAGGTACGCGAACTGGATTTGTAGACCTTTTGTTTTGCCAATTAATTCACCAGTGAATACGATAACTATACAGTCAGGACTTTTCTTATTCTGCATTTATAATTGCACCAGACAGGCGAAAAACCCCGGGGGTGAAGGGGTGAGGGGGGGGGGGGGGGACTACCTTTTAAGCATGGTTTCCACTAGCGATATAAGCATAAGCACAAACAACATACGCAGACATAGTAATGCATTGATCATTATATAGCGGCACTGTTCTTATTTCACGCCTGTATGCAGAACAAGTACCGTAAGTCCGAAAGTAACGTTACTTTCGGGAGAGCCGTCTGTGTATATGTTGCTTGTGCTAATGCTTATGCTTATTCTTGTGTCGCTAGTTAAACCCAGGCTTCAGGGGTCGAAATGCGTATTTGGTACCGCCTCACTGGTTAGCTCAGTCGGCAGAGCACGGTCTAGGGTGCGGGAAGTTCGAAACCCTGCGGCCGTATCCTTAATAATAATAATAATAATAATGACCACATTTATATAGCGCCATATCAACCACAGTTTCATGGCGCTTTACATATGACTGACATATCCCGTCAGTGAATTATTTCGGACTGCTTCACGGCGCTAATAGCTGCCACGCAGTTTACAATGTTGAGTGTGGTTAGTGCAATGGCCAGGCTGCTGTACCGGGTGACAATCCCCTGCTCTTTTTCGAGTAGTACAACAGGTTCTTCCACGTCCCCTTCAAATACTGATTAGAAGTAGAAGGAGGCAAGGCCAACGGCTTATAAATGTCCCTGCCCAAGGACGCGGCCGGGATTCGAACCCCCGACCTCCCGCACTCTAGACTGTGCTCTACCAACTGAGCTAACCAGTGAGGCGGTATCCTTGGGTAGGGACGTATAAGCTGTCGGCCTTGTCTCCTTCCTCTTCTAATCTATACGAGGGGAACGTGAAAGAACCTGTTGTGTTATTTCGTGAAAGAGTAGGGAGTTTTCTCCCGGCAGAATAGCCTGGTATTCTGGAAATATATATATACTGCATGGCAGAACGATATCAGTCTGTATCTCAAGTTCTCCCTTGTGGATTGAAGCGCATTTGAATATATTTATATAGAATCGCGCTACATATAAAGGAATACCTTTGCCTTTTACTTAAAAAATCCACCACATAAAACCTGTTCAATTTGAAACGTTCACAATTGTGATTATCGTGGTACCTTTTAGCGTAAACAACTCTGAACAACTCTGAATTTCTAACGAGACCTGAAACAACCATGGGGCTGATCAAAGCCAGGTCCCGGCTAATCCACAGATCGAATTGGAATTTAGCGTGTTGGTTTTTGCGGAGGGAGGTAAACCGGAGAACCCGGAGAAAAACCCTCGGAGCAAGGGCGAGGTACCAACTAACTCAACTAACATATGGTGGCCCGTCCGGGAATCGAACCTGGGCCACAGAGGTGAGAGGCGAAGCGCTTAAAGGGGCTGGGTCAGCGCTCATTCGTTACCAGGCTATCGCACGGCCAAGGGCAAAATTTGATTTCCGACTCCGGCGGTACCGCAAACCTCCCTCCGAAGGAACATTTCAGGAATCCATTTCCATCGCTCTTATTTCGAACCTCTAAAACATATTTTTTGCAGGAAAGTTTTGTTTAGCATTCATTCTAAATGTAGAGTATTTCATTTTTATATTTTTTGTTCGAAATTGCGATGAATGAAGGCTCTGGAGGAAGGGGAGGTAAACGAGTCGGGGCAGGAAGAAAGAAAACGCCTGCCTTGAGGCAATTGACAAAAAAAAATAAACGACCGACACTGGAAAAGCCAACATGCTGCTATATACTTAAGCAAACAAATATTCAAAACCTGGCGGGAGCTTAAAGGCCAAGGAACGTTTGGTAGTGACTCGGCCTTCGCGGCCGAGTCACTTCAAGCGTAGTTGATTGAGATTGTTTCCACACGAAACGTTTAGTGAAAACAGACGTGTTTGACTCAAGGTATAACAAAAAGTAACGCCAGAAGATATATAACATTGCCGAAAACATTTTGCTAAAAAGCAATATATGTTTTGTAAAACGGACAAAATGTAAGAAAGGAAAGAGTTTATTTTGCGACTTTTCTGAGCACCAGCCAAAACACACCAAAGCCAAGACAAACTCGCCAGCCAAAACACACCAAAGCCAAGACAAAGGACAACCTGAACTCACCTGAAAACGTTTTCACAGAATCAAAACAAGGTAATGAAACATACCTGAAATTTAGCTGAACCTGCTACTTTGTCGGCTCTTCAAAAATAATTATTTAGGAAACGGCGAAGTTCGAGCCAAGCTATCTCACTGACTTTATTCCAGCGAAGCATTTATAAACACTTCAAGAACGGACCAAGGCTTCAAAACAATTATCTTGAAAGGAGGCGAATTCCAACTCTCATTACAAGTCTTTAGAACTCCAATCGATGGGACTTTTTCCGTTCAGCAAGGCAAGGAACGACGACTAAATTTGAAAACCGTCCGTTCAGCATTCAAGTCAACACGGGACCAAAACCATGTTTCGCAAAATGTTGACGATTTTCACAAGAAATGGCTTCAGATTGTCCTAAGCGATGACAAGTAAACAATCCCTAGTATTACATTTGACGAGTTGTAGAGTTTTTGTACACATTTAGCCGGATTTTCATTTTTCGGATAAATCGAGGTGAACTTCAATCCGTAACTGCATGAATTTTACTTTCTTACACAAAATCTACCTATAACATTGAAAGGGTTTTAATCTTACCCTCAGCCAATCAGAAATGATCTCTCATTGAACTGACCAATCAGACACAATGCTACTGTTGCTTGCGAAAGAAACCATTGCGATCGCGGAAGAATTTTGAACGGTTCGGAATATTTATAATATGCTAATTACCTTAAGAGCATACTTACTGCGCACGGGCACCAGGTGACCCAGTCCCTTTAACCACTGCGCCACCCTGGCTCCCCAAAGTATGACTGGAACTACTCAAAATAAACTATTTAATGGACTCTTGGCAGCGTAGTATATATTCACTGATCTATTATATATCTACAGTCAAAGTACTCACAATCAGTTTCAGTCCGAGGAACTCACTGCTCTTACTTTGAAATCCCGTTAAGTCCTCATTATTGGCCTAAAATATAATAGAATACCTGGCCCTGCAAATGCCCAAAATATGTTCAGAAGTAGTGAATCCCTCATATTGTTATTGAACAATTATATTAATGAGTTTTTGACAGTTGGAACGGGTCAAGCCTTTTTCCAAAACGTTGTACGTGTATCGTAACAATAGGTGGAAATGATTGTCTTAACGCACAGTCTTAGTATAAGGGTACACATGTTCTTGTTTTCCTTTTTCACAGGACATGGTGATCTTTGCACTGAAGTCAGGTGAGTAAATATCTCGTGGCCAAAAAAGACTAGCTTTTAGTCGAGAGCGTTTAATATCTTGAAATCATGTGATGACGACTAACAGAAAGAAATATAAAGAAAGTATTGACATACGTAGAAGGGAGGACATGCAAGATTTTCACACTTTCACCAAGGAAAATAATATGAAATTGCGCTGTTGAAAATGTAGATCAACTTTTTTATTGCCGAATGTCTTTAAAGTGTTTATGAAACCAAATTTTGCATCTTTATTTTATTGCAGAATAATAAAGTTCATTCTTTTCTGAATATCAAGAGTATATTTATTTTTCAGTTCCGCCTTCGGAAAGGTCTCTTTTTCGCCATTCAAATTGACTACTTTATGCTAAAAACTGTCCGGTTTGCCGCGCGGCCAAATGAGCTGTGTGACGTCACAGACTGCGAGGAGTCGTTGTTACAAACATGGCGGACTCCAGAGAAAAAGTTTCAGAGAAAGGTAAAAATAAGCGAGGAGGTGCAAGATATTGTGTGGCTGGTGGCCTTGGTTTTCTTCCCGTATTTAACTTTATCCTATACGCCAAAATACAATGGACATTGAAGTTCTAATACAGTGTTACTTCATTCACAGTTTGATACAACACAACTAGTACAATAAATAACTCACCAAGAACTCGGCGATAACTTTAATACTCCTGTACTTTTATGCTGAAGCCAGAACAGTGAATGGCAAAGACTACAATATAGGGTTTCTTTGGTTTCCTGTAGAAATTCGTTTAAGAGGATCCTGAATATTCGTGAATGAAAAACGGACGATGAAACTTGCAAAGAACCCAGAATTTCGAAAGCCGTACATACCTATAGTCGAACTGAGCCTCAAAAGCTACGTAACTCACTGCCACCAGAGCAGCAGTTACACACTGTTCCTTGGGATAATGAAAATATCCTTCTTCAGACCACAGAATAAATAGCCAGTGTCTGACAACGATGCAGTTGTCGTAGAAAATATAGTCGGAACCTCAACCCGCCACGTAACTCAGTTTCAGATGCCGCTATTATAAACGCTTTCTCTACGAATGTTTTTCCATCAGGCATTTTCAACACTACCACAATGTGCAGATTAACTTCTCCTGTGCTGACCATACATTGTAAAAAGAAAGCACTTTGTGTTTCCTGCAACAGTTTTGATCAGTTGACAATTTTACAGCCCGTTTACGGCCGGCAGTCTTGCAATTTCTGTCTTTCACTTTTATCAATCGGCATGTTCTTTTTATAGCAGGTTATTTCATTCAATAAGAAACGAGCTTTCAGATCTTCAATGTCAAGCTGTCAGAATTGAACCAATCAGCGACGAGAAATGTTGTAAACAAATCAAGTACAGTAAAATGGAGTTTTCCCTGTAGTCAGTTTGCTTATATTGATTTTTATGTTGGTTCTTAAAATTAGATAGCTTACTTTCCTTCGTCTAGATTGAAGTTTATATTATAAAACAAATAAAAGATGGTTCTCATTGTTCTATAATAAAATAATGTACTTTCGAGGTCTTGAAATGCTGCTAAATGCACCCGCGTTTTGCTCGTGCATCATGCAGCATCCGCAGTTTTTCAAGACCTTGAGCGTGCAATATTTTTTTATAGAACAAGGAGAACCATCTTTTATTTGTTAAGTATTGTTTTGCGTTCTACTGTATTTCATTTTTTGTATTGAATTGTATTGTGCTTTATTGTATTGTATTTTTTTTGTAGAAATGCGTGTCGTCCTACATGATCATATGAAGGGAGTGTCGCTTGCGAGTCCTCACAGTGACGTCATTGTAATGGGTTATTCGGTTCCAGGCCCCGGACAGTTTTAAGCATATAGTAGTCAATTTGAATGGCGAAAAAGAGATATTTCCGAAGGCGGAACTGAAAAATAAATATACTCTTGATAATCAGAAAAGAATGAACTTCATTATTCTGCAATGAAATAAAGATGCAACATTTGGTTTCATAAACACTTTAACTTCTATATGTATGTGACCGAATTCACAATGCATCCTTACTTGCATAATTTGGGAGATTAATCAAGACATAATGGGATATTACCAGACCGAAATGAATTGTAGTTGTAGTAATGGTTTCTGTCGAGTCACATTGTAGATTATCCGTTCCCATGCTTAACTTCACAATTGTAACCACAATGCATATCGGTCTGGGGATATTCTTTGGGTGTAATGACCTGCGAGGCAAGCGATTACATGTTCCTATCCGTGAAAATGGAAGTTCTAACAACTTCCACTTCGAGATCGAGAAAGATTAAAAAAGCCAGCACCTCCAAGCACCGAAAAAGTGGATATCTCCCATTGGATGGAAGTTTAATGAAAATTTGTTGGCAAATAGTTCGAAGTCTGAACCATGGTTTTGTCCACTTCGAACGGATGGAAATATGTTTTGAAATACCATGGAAGTTTTGTTGGAAACTCTAATTTCCAATATATTTCCATCCATGGAAGAGGTCCAGAGATGTCTGATTCATAGTCCTGCCGGGAATGGAACCCAAGCCCTCCCGGACTGGCCTTGTAGAATCGACCAAAGTGTTATCACGAAACCTGCAATTTGATTGGCTAAGCTACTCACTAATAGATAGTGATTTTTTGCGAAAAAGCCGGTTTTCAAAAGCAAACTGCCCGCCAAGTCGCCAAATTACAAAAAGGCTTCTTGTTTCAGTTTAAGATTGAACAATTGCAACTAGTTGGTTTCTTCTAAACAATTAGACTACTCGCTCTCAGTTTCTATGACTGATAGTCGACTCGGAGCTACGCTCATCAAGTATTTAACAATTAGACCCGCAGCCCGAATGGGCTATTTAACTCGTAGCCCATGAGGGCGAGAGGTCTAATTGTTTTAGTATAAACTAACTAGTCGGACAGTAGAAAATAATAGAAAGCAATAAATTGAAGTTGAAAAATGTTATTATTTCGTGAAAATACGTGCGGTTTTTCTCAACCATGGGCTATCACAAATAGACCTATAGTAGGGTAGCCAATCAGAATGCAGGATTTGTAATAGTCCACTAGTTGGTTTATACTAAAAGCCGATAGAAAGTTCGAGCTCATAGTCTAATTGTTGAATAAAAGTAGAATGAAGAATAACCAATACGACGTAGAATTATACGGATTTAATGTAGCACAATATTTCGACTTTTCTCTTCCCGTGATGCTATTCGCAAAGCTAAAGAAGCTTATCTCATCACACGTGCTAACACTCTTGAACCTAATGGCCTTAACAAACGCGATGAGACCTACTAATCAGTCACACCGTTAGTTATCTTTCGTTATCATATTATGTTTTTTACGTCATTTCCGTTTTACCGTTATATATTGTCAAGTCACATTGTAAAAGCTCCTAAGCACCTGATGAAGACTTGTATGGCTAGTCGAAATATTGTGGTACATTAAACCCGTATAATTCTACGTCGTATTGGTTGTTCTTCATTCTACTTATTTCTTAATCTGCGAACCATTTAGATCATTGTTTGATCCGACGTATACCAGTGGAGTGTTGTTCGTGGTCGCTCATTTATATACTTTTGAATAAAAGTATATTGTTTATATACTGAACAGGAAAATACGACGCGCGCAACAGAGTATTGATATACAGCGTTGCGGATCAGATGGGAATATCACGTGACGATGTAGAAGATGTAGAGGACCAGCTTGTCGTCGATCTTAAGGTCAAGAAGAGCCAGCAAGAAAGGTAAGGCGCGAACAAGGAGCATGAGCTGCACACGTGGTGCCACTACGACAAGAAAACGTCTCCTAGGCTCCCCTCCCCTCCCCCCGGGGGATACTTGTATACAAATGGTATAGGTATGTGGGGCATGGGCACCATAACTGGACCTTGTTTTCTAAGAAAGTAGATTGACAAAACTTTGATTATATTTTGCCAAATTTCAAATATTTTTTTACAAATTGATGAGGATTTTCAAAAAAGTTATAAACATGTGTCCTACCTCCCCCCACCCCCCCCCCCCCCCCCCACCCCCCCACCTCCCTTGGAAATAATGTCACCGTTACCGTAATAATAATAATAATAATAACTAACTGCCTAGTCTTCCTGTTGACCCTCTTGGGTCCACTAACCGGAGACACTACGAATAAATACTAATTCGATAAAATTGCATTCTGAATGTTCATCTCAGCATAGTTAATAGAGTGGAATGGTTATGAAACCCAGCAACCTTCTTTGTTGTATGTCTTTGTTTGCTTTTTTCAACCATGACCGTGCACAAAACAATAGAATAGGAATATGTTAATCATTCAGCCAATAGAAACGTGTGGGTTCAGTCGTTCAGGGGATGCTAATGAGCTATGACCGTGCACATCTTTTGTCTTACCCCCTTCCATCCTAAATCGCAGCGCCTTTGTTAGCCCCTTTGAAGTTTGCCGGGTTTCCTAACCATTCCACTCTATTAACTATGATCTGAGTTAAACAGGAAATTCCGGTATAAAAAGCTGATCCCCTCCTCTTTTCACTCGAAATTTGAAATTCAAATCACAGAGCATTGAAGAACGTGAATCAGCCTCTCCTGTTAAAATGCGAAATTTGTACGGTTTAAAATGAAACAAGCCATTAAAAAGTGAACAGAGGGAAGAGAGTTGTTATTAAGACAGGCGGTATTTAGGACTGTTTATACGAACTCTGTAGCCCTTACTATAAGTTCGTTTTTTTATGTATTTGATTTGAATTTCGCGCGATAAGCAATCAGTAGGGAGCACTCAAGCGGAGCACCACAGAGATGTTCACTACACAAAGACTGAGTGACAACTGAAGGTGTCAGTGGCCTGGCCATGGCCCGTTTATACTGGAACTTCCTGTTTAAAAATAGAGAATCCAGTATTTATGTTAAACATACCAGTTGGAGATGAGGATGACGGCGGAGATGAGCTACAAAATAACGATATAAGTGGTGTTTACTACTAACAATAGATGACCTAGTTATTGTCATAAAGCTGTTATTACATCACCAGTTAAGTAATACTGGAGTGTTCTAAGTTTTTACATAATGCTTTCGCAGTCAAGAAGATGAACTGAGGAGAAAGGAAGAAAAAGCAAGAAAGCTCAAGAGGAATGTTCTGATTGGTCTAGGCGCCATTGCAGGGGGCACGATAATTGGTACGTACAATATAATGTACATACAAGACCCGACCGATCCGACCCAGAAAAAAAAACGCGTAGAATTGGTGGCCGAGTCTGTTAAAACCAGTCTCGATAAGCAATGGAACGCAGTATAACCTATATTTGGCAGGAAAAAGTTAAATGTTTTCCTTTGTCCCTTGACGAATTTTCCAGTTTTCCCAGGGTTTTAATTATCGATTTAGTATCCCATCAAACATTTCTCACCTCAACATTAGTATGTTTAACGAGTTTGAAGATGAACTCCATTACTATTTTGGAGAAACGCTCAATAAAATAATTCCCAGAAGTTTCAATAGTAGGTACCTATTGACTGAGGGAGGGCTGGACGGGAAAATATTTGGCTCGAGATCATGACGTACGCATACACATTGACCTAGAGCCAAATATTTTCCCGTTCTGCCCAACCTAAGTCAGTCAATAAGATTCTTATCATATGACAACTTAGTTTGTGTTAAAGGGGCTATGTCATGGTACTGCGCATGTATCGAGGAATCGCTCGTTTAGTGGTTGTTAATTGGATAAAAACAGTTAAACCTCCCTCCCACAATGCTTGATTGAAAGGATTTTCAATATTTTCCCTGGAGACTATTTATATACACTGTTTGTTTGTCATTTTTGCATATTTGCTTTCATTTTAAGCATCCCACATGGCCGAGAGGTTCGTTCGTATCAAAATCGGTGAAAATAGCTCTTTCCGGCACGGAAGGACGTATGTAAAGTCTTACCGTGACACAGCCCCTTTAATAATTGCAAAACAACAGGCATATAATCGAGCAGGTCCGCCCACGTCAAACACGTACTTTTGTAAATGGTTTTGAAAGGAAAGCGCGCGGGTGGCCGTACGATATGATAAACGCACTTACTAAAAACTGGTTGCGGTTCAGTTTACTGCTTTTTTAACTTCCATGATAGGTCTTACTGGCGGTTTAGCGGCGCCTTTTATCGCGGCTGGTGCTGGTACTCTGCTGGGTGGTGGGGCTGCTGTGGCGTTAGCGTCCATCAAGGGTCTGGCGATTATCACATCGCTGTTTGGAGCAGCAGGAGCAGGTCTCACTGGTAAGCAAGCAATACAATACAATGTACAATACAATGTACAATACAATGTACAATACACTTGATACCAAGAGACAAGTGTCAACATATATTTACCAATTTATACACAATTCTAGAACTTTAGTATACATCTGTGGAGCTGTAGAACCAAATATTAATCTTTTCTTAATGCCATGTAGAACACTGGATTGACGGAAAAGACAAAAATTGTACCGAAAAAGCAGTCGTATAATAAACCCCTTATTTGACGTTTTTACAGAATGATATTAGGCGCTGACATTTGTCTCCTTGCTCGTTCACAACTCGTAAAATATCAGCGCCGGCGTCATACCTGTAAAATCATCACATCAGCGGTATATGTACTCTTGGTTCTAGAGGTTGGCACGCTCTAGTCCCAATCTTTGAACCCTCTTGCACTTTCGCGGATTAACGATCGGGATCCAGGATACAATGTAGTTCTGGTTTTGTTAGGTGTTGGTGAATAGGGAATTAGCTAGGGAAGTTAAGTGGGGAGCCGAGGTGGCGCAGTGGTTAAGCACCTGTGGCCCAGGTTCGATCCTCGGACGCGGCGCCGTATGTGAGTTCAGTTTGTTGGTATCTCGCCCTTGCCCCGAGGGTTCTCCCTCCCTCCACAAAAACCATTCCAATTCCATCTCTGGATTAGCCGGGTTCTGACTTTGACCAGCCCCTACTCTGAATTTCGTTAAGTTTTTTAGAGTGGCAGATTTGTATTGGATTAAAATTACTGTCAACTTTTTGGAAGTCACCTTTTTTCATGTCGGATTAACTTCCGAATACTTCTAATTTTCTTGACATCTTCCTTTTCTTTACCTACACGTTTTTATACTGGGCAGGGTACAGGATGAACAGACGCCTGGGAGATACTGAGGAGTTTGAATTCGAGAAGCTCACTGAAGGCGAGCACTTACATCTTGCTCTCGCTGTATCTGGTTGGTTAGAAAAAGACGAAGACAGTAAGCACGATGATACTTTTAGTCGGAGTATATTAACTATTAGTATAGAAACCAACTAGTCTCTTCATACGAATCCTGCAATCTGATGCACTAAGCTACTCAGAAACTGCGAGCAATTTTCAGATCAATCACGGTTTCTGGGAAACCCCCACCCCTCCCCCACACTTCACCCTAACTTTTAATGGTTAATCATTAATAAAACGATGCATATCCAAGGGAGGGGTGGGTGGGTAGTTTCTCAGAAACCGGGATTGAGCCTATTTTCTTAGTCATTGTACGTATTCTGTCGCCCTTTCTATTTTTCCGACCCTCGTCTCCCCCGGGAAGATTTTCCGCTCGCCTCCAGTTTCGCTCGGCCACTAATAGAATGGTACTGATAACGGAAGGTACGTTTTTTATTAGGGGAAGGGGGTGGGCTGGAGTTTTTTTCATTTCAATCAAGGGGACAAAAACGTGGCCTTCCCCGTTGCTTTTTAAAGGAAATCCATGGTCCCTCGCTTGAAGTCGCGGAAGAAAGGATGACCCTCTACCATGTTTAAATGAAGTAAATTTACTAATACCGTACTGACAATTGTTCACTAGAGCAGTAAGATGTTTTCTGCCAATACGATGGGGGAAAAGGGGTGACCCTCTCCCAACTAGGATAAATAAAAGGATGTCCCTTCACAAACGTTGGAATTTTTTTCAATGACCCTATCCCCAAATACTCCAACCCCCACCCCACCCCCCCTCCCCTCGCATCACACAAAAATAAAAGCGTTTTCAAAAAACAAAACGGGGAAAGCTCGTCAAAATATAACAAAATATTTTAGTTTAAATCATTGAACAACTAGTTGCCTGGTTTCTACTAAAACGATTAGACAACTCGCTGTCAGTCTCTGTGGATGATAGCAGGAGCCCATTACCAGGAGCGTCCATCTTCCCCACTGTGTCTGTACCCCAGCACAGAGGTAGATGAGGCTATTTTTAGCATTGCGTTTCGCGCGAAAAAGAACAAAGGTAGGCTATTCTTAGCCAATCAGATAGCTATTCATTATCATTCTTCTCACTTTCAACGCGGGAATTCGAATTGCTGGTTTTCACTCAATCCCCAGAGATTCAAATGTTGGTGGCCCAACAAAAGAAGCTAACGAGGAATCTATTGTTTAAGGGCATCAACATGGCGGCAACCTCTTTTCGTGGGAATTTCGAATCTAAAAATAGCGTCATCTACTCCTGTGCTGGGGACCCAACCCATAACAGAGGAACGCTCCTGGTAATGGGCTCCTGATGATAGTCAACTCGGAGCTACGCACTTCGTCAACTATTTAACAGTTAGACTGCGAGCTCGATATTTCTACCAGCGGATCAGAGTAGTTGGCAAAGCGCGAATAGAAACCAAAAGCGAGAATCAATTTATAAGGAGAAATACCTTTGAAAAACATTGGTAAATTAGCATTTTTTTCCACTGTTTTCTCGATCACTAAGTTGATAACATAGTGCAGGAGGCCATTACCAGGAGCGTCCATATATACTATACCCGTGAGTCAGCGTATGACCGGTTTGAGCTATTTTTAGAACATGTTTCCCGGGTAACTGCCTTCCGACTCTGCTGTGATAGTGCATATGTTTGCCGTAATTATCGAGATTAAGAATGATCTATTGTTCTTTGAGGTGATTTTACTAACGCTGTATTGTCCTGACTTTGGTTTGATTGGATTCCCAAAGTGTGGGCACGTGAACACCCGTGAGATGTGTTCTAAATATAGCTCAATCCGGTCATACGCTGACTCACAGACCTAGTATGGGAGATGGACGCTCCTGGTAATGGGCTCCTGATTGTGCTAGTAAATTGTGAAAAAGTTACTTGAAAACATGCACAAAAGTTGCTCAAAAGTTGCCGAAAATTTAAAAAGTTGCTACCTAAAACTTGAAAATTTGCTCACAAATATGAGCCATTTTAACAAAAACCTTAACTAAACGCAAGTACGTACTGTGCTTCAATTCACTTCTGGCACAATATCTCGATGTGTTGCAAATCAGTTACATAAAAAAATTACAAAGTTAGACACCTTAACAACCTGTCCAAAAATTACTCTTTGTGAAATAGAAACCAACATCAGAACTCTGATATTATTATTCAAACAGAAACGATTTACAACAAGTCGATGTTTCAGTTACCATTTGTCTCACTTCTCAGCAGTATTAAACAACCAGCACAATCTACGATAAGCTCGATTGTTGCTCAAAAGTTGCTTCGGAAGGTAACAGTTGCTTGAGGTTGCTCGTACTACAAAAAGTTGCTAAAAAGTTGCCGAGCACAATCTGTCAGGGCCTAGCCGTGATGGGACTTCTCCTGGCTGTACGGTTTGGCTGCCGTCACTCAACCTAACGTAATTCTGATTGGCCGCCTTGACGCCTAAACCATTCAACTGTCTTGTCACGATTCACATTTTAGCCAATGAGAATCGAGGAAGATCACAAACGGACGTTTGATTGGTGGCAGCCAAAACTCCAACAGAAGAACGTTTGGATCGCGTAAATGAAAAAAGTACTGGGACAGAGTATGTAAATGCATCTAATAAAAGAATAGACCCACTACATGAAAGATCACATCACAATTAGTGTGTTGACTGAGTTTGGGGACGTTTGGATAACTATTAACGAGGTGGTGAGCTTTCAAAAATCACACAAATATAAGAGCTCAGTACATGTATAATATGGGGGAGATGGCATGCAGTTCCCGCTATCGATACCCAACTCTCTTATTTTGGGGGATTTTCGAAAGCTTGGTTTTCAGTTCTTATTTACGCAAACATCTTCAAACGCGGTAAACGTACTCATTTCTATGTGATCTTTCTTCTGATGGGGTTCGTTTAAAATTGTTTTCGATTTAATTTTCACACTCGGTACCAGTCCTTTATCAGTTTTCTGTTTAAAAAAATGCATTTCCTTTTACTGTAAAGTGGTCAAAGAAAGTGGATTCAAGGAACCTTGGGGAACGATGAAGCTTGCAAGAGAACAATACTGCCTTCAGTGGGAATCCAGGTAAGGTTTTTCTCAGTTTTGTGGCGTTTTCGTTTCCGTCGCACCGTTGTGGACGTTTTAATCCATTATCGTCTCAGGATTCCCTTTCTCGATATTATTAGCGTAACAGAACATATTTAAATCTTATTTTGCTCAGTAGTTCGGCGCCGATCTGACGTACAGGATGTACGCATGTCGAGCTTAACTCTGACCGGACTAGCACTCGGGCTGAGTAGAAGGTGCTGCCTTTGTGAAACTCGTTTCTCTGATAACGACCTTAAATCATATACTTCCAGTTTATCAGTCTTTCAAGACTGTCACGAGTTACCGACGCTAAATCAGTTGCTTTATCTTCTTTTCTTTGATAACCTGCTTCTGTATCTTATTTTGTGAGTTTGAGTCTGTTTTACCTGAGACTGCCAATATATGGTTGAAGGTTTATGGTTTTTGTACTTTTTATGTGTGTTTTTCCCAACTACTTTATAAAATTAACAGCTGGTTTCTACCCAAGGTATCTCGCAGAGTTGGGTACAGCTATCTCATCATTTCTCACAACAGGGGCCATCGCATTCGCTACCGAAGAGGCCATTAAACACACAGTACTACAAGGTGAACATACAGCTACAATGTACCACAGGCAGCCCAGACTCGACATCTATTTCCCGCTTTTTGAGTTACCTGTGGTATGTTTCATAAGCGATCTCGGAAGAGTTTACATAATTGCTCCTTGTGAATTCTCTTTCCCGGTTCCTACGAAATAAATCTTCAATAATAAAAGATTGATACTTAATGAAGTTTTGTGAGTGGTTTTGGGGTGATTTGGGGACTTCTGAAGCAGTTTATTAGGCCTCGAGGTTTTGACGGTTGGCCGCGTGTCTACCTCATAGCTACAAATATACACAAGGTATGCAGCTTCGAGGCGCTTTTCGTCGATGTCACCTCACTCACCGCCGAAATTCGACAAGAAATTCAAATCGATTTCGCCTCTGCTTTCGGCACACAAATCCAGACATGTGTAGGCACTTCTCATCCACGTTTCAGGCCAAACGACGTGAAAACGGCCTGGAAAATAAATTCCGAATTCAAAATATTTCTCTCCGTATGTGATCTGCAGATTGATCGGTCCACAAATCAGCGGTAGACATCGCAGGCGGTGCTTTCAAGATGCAGTTGCCATACCCACGCACGAGCTCAAACTCAAAGTAAACAAACTCTACTCATGAGAACATGTTATTGTCTTTTTCAGTAAATTTCTTAGGTCATTATAAACAAAAATAGCATGATTAGTACGTGATATTTATCACTTGCTGTATTTATGCGGTGCTTTCAAGATGTAGTTGCCATGCCCACGCATCTTGAAAGCACCGCCTGCGATGATTTGTCCCCAAATCACCCCAAAACCACTCACAAAACTTCATTAAGTATCAATCTTTTATTATTGAAGGTTTATTTCGTAGGAATCGGAAAAGAGAATTCACAAGGAGCAATTATGTAAACTCTTCCGAGATCGCTTATGAAACATACCACAGGTAACCCAAAAAGCGGGAAATATATGTCGAGTCTGGGCTGCCTGTGAATGTACCTTATAATGTGTGCACTGCAGGGTCCGAAATTAGTTTTCACGTAGGCGCCAAATGGCGACTAGCCAAAGACATTTTGTCGCCAAAAGACCAATTGTGGTCCCCACATTTCAAGTTTCAAGCGACACGCGACAAAGAACATTTGCTGGCATGTTTTATTGGCTAAATTTACTTAGAACATCGTGTGACTTCCGAACATTGTGAAGGCTTTAGGTAAGTCGCCAGCTGGCGACTAACTCTGAAATTTTGGTCGCCAACACTCAACATTTAGTCGCATTGGCGCCAAATAAGGCGCGATTTCGGCCCTGCACTGTGCGTGCTGCGTCATGCATTCAAAGACCAGGTGCAATACGTAGGATGAAATCGCATGAACTCGTGCTATTCACGACTTTCATAATGGCTACCTCCTAATTTGTATATGTGATTTCCCGTTTCGGTAGTTTATCCACATGTATAGAAAATATGAACATTGCCATGTGAAAGAGCATGTCGACATTAGTGAACTTGTGAAAGTTGAGTGCTGTAGCTTATAAAGCAACGTAGTTACAGCCAGTTGAAATTTGAGAGATTTGTATTAGAAAAACAACGGAGGCCTTTATAGCCTCGCTTTCATGTTTTTCTGCATTACAAATGCTTATAGCTCAACAGCAATTCTCCACATTGCTCTAAAACTCAAAACATTTACTAGTTTTAATGTGATCTTTCATGTGGTAGCATTGGTTTCCCCCTACAGATTTATCTTCCTAATTATGCAAATTAGGAGGCGGCTGGGAGGCGGCCATTATGAAAGTCGTGTATACGGGATTTATGATCAATGAATGATATTTTGAAAGTTCTAATAATTGCATGAGCCTTTAGGCGAGTACACTGTCAGTGAGAACTTTCAAAATATCACTCAGTGTCTATAAATCAAGTATAGCACGAGCTACAAACGCTTCCTGAAATATGTTATTATAAGTAATAGCATGACATGAGGGAAATTAGCGATTAAATTTCCCCGCAAGCCGAGGGAGAGTTTGCTTCGGCCGAGGAACTTTTACGAACTCTCCCTAGGTTTGAGGGGAAATTTAATCGCTAATTTCCCGAATTGTCATGCTATAACTTTGTAATATTCTGATCGCCGAGGAACGGAACAAATCTCTGAGAAGTTTAAATTTCTGTGCCTAAACTGAAGACGTCGCAGTTGAGTTGCTTTCGAAAACGTTTAAATGCTTGATTGAATGACCTTGGCTTCCCATGGGGACAAGTGTGTTATTTTTGAGAAGAATAGCAGTAAAACACAATGTAATTATGTGCTTGACTAAATATTTAAAAGTCATGCGTATATGGTTTTAAGTATCCCACATGGAAGAAGCGGGTTTGAGAAATGAAGAGAAGAACGTGCAGATTGAAATACGTGATCCCACATGGATTACGTTGAAGGTTATGATGAAGCCAGGTCAGTTTGGGTTCAAGTTTTTCACTCGGGAGCGCAGGGCTAGTTGTGCCAGAGGGGAGCAAGAGTTGATGCTGTTCACCCTCTCGTGTCAGCCTGCATTGTCTTTCTAAGCTCCATTATGAATGGAACATGAGAGAAATTTAGTGAAAGACAATAGATTTCTTTGTCTACTAAATTTCTCTCATGTAATTATTCCGGAATACATCAACCAAACGCACCCTTACAATAGACCCATTCGAAAAATGGCGTCCAATTTAATTAACTATTGTTTACGACTGACTAGCCTCGCTTACACGTTCAAAGCTTTTGTGTGGACTGACTAGCCTCGTGTTCACGTTACCAGGACAATAGCTTTTTAAATTGGACGCCATTTTTCGAATGGGTCTATACGTAGAGGAGACAAGTGCAAGTTTGAGAACTTTCAAAATATCACTCATTGCCCATAAATCACGTACAGCACGAGCATTTCATGCGATTCTTTGTTTATAATATACTGAGTAGACATTCGCTGAGAACATACGACAGTGCACTCAATATCCTTTCGGTGCACTCGTCATTGACCAATCAGAATCCCTGATTTGTTATAAACGGAAATAACGTTTAAAGACCCTGTGTCCGAGCCCATGGTACTTTGCGCCAATGTTTTATTAGTTTGTTTATCGATGGCCACATAAATAAAAGGCCAGCTTTTAGTCGAACTAAAATTCTCTCGATTGTTTATTAGTTTCACAAAAGAAGTACACATACGCTTTGGGTAACTAATTCCATAATTTATACCGGAATAAAAACGCAATCGAGCCCATGAATTTTCCCCGGATGCGTCAAATATGATTTGAAAAGTACTCGGCAGGAAGCCACCACTTATACGCGTTTAGATTCGAATAGACCCTTTCAGTTTGCCTGTTTGTTGCCCCGCTTCAGACCACGTAACATTTCCATTGAGTAATGCGTTTTTGTTTTTCTGGATCCCAAGAGGAAATGTACCGATTTCTATAATTGGAAAACACAGCACTGAATCCTCTGGAGAACTATCACGAGGTCTGAAATGGGGAAACAAACAGGCAAGCGAAAGGGTCTATTCGGTTTACGAGTGCAACTTTTCACAATCCACGAGCAAACAAATACTCTTGGTAGATTTGTTTCATGTCTCCAGCATTGTTTAGCTGTATTTAAAGATCTCTACTTTCCTTGCAAATGTCGTACTCGCACTCGAGTCACACTCACAGCGGTCGTAGTTTTGGTAGCAGGACTTTCTGGACACACTGGAGAAGGAAAAAAGGTCAAGGTCATTGCTTTCTCTGCTAATAAAAATGTAGCCTGCTAGCGGCTCTTATGGGTGTTTTTTTGCTAATTTGTTTTCGGTTTGGACTACCTGTGGCGCGCGATCAAAATGTGGCGAGGAGAAAAGGTAAGGTGTCACCGCGCGCCACAGGTAGCCCAATCCGATAAAAAATAGCAACGGTCTCGGCATAGTGCAGCAAATCCCTGGGAAACTCACCTAGTAGCTCTTTTGAACCGCAAGTGTTCTCTTGTAGACCTAGAGAAAGCAAAATGTGGACGAATCGCTTCGCCTCGCTGACTGTTGTCTCTTTTCTAGTGGCCTAGACCGGGATTCGAAGACATATTCGACGAAAGTTTCATTTTGAAAAGTATATATATATACCAAAATTAAGGTAAAAGAAAGTCAATAAAACATATATCTAGAAATAATTACACGATGGCCCAAACTAGAGATGGATTTCGAAAGATTCGAGAGTCACCCAATAACAACACTGATTTTTCTGATTTTCGTAGCCCACGAAATTAACATTTGCGCGCGCAGAGCACCATGGAGATGCTTAATGACTTTATGCAGGAGCCCATTACCAGAAGCGTCCATCTTCCCCATTGGTTCTGTTCCCAGCACAGGAGTAGATGTGGCTATATTCGTGCAAAATAAACAAAGGCCATGTTGTCTTAGCCAATCAGATAGCTATACGTCACTTCTCATTATTATTCATTATCATTCTTCTCACTTTCAACGCGGGAATTCGAATTCTAAATATAGCCACATCTACTCCTGTGCTGGGGGCCCAGCCCATGACATAGGAACGATCCTGGTAATGGGCTCCTGCTTCATGCACCTATCAATGTTAAGCCCGAATGAGGGAGGGGTGAGGACTTGACATTGCCTTCCCAAAAATATTAAAGTCCACACCTTTGGGATAACACCTTAGGTCAATAATATAAATATTCCCCATTTGACGACTATATTTATTACATACACTGTAGTAAGGTTTTCTTGAGATCTAACGTGCGCTCTCATTAGTTAATACGGAGTCACGTGGCCAGCAGGCCTTCACCTCTCAAAACTTTTTTATTGGACCCCATTTGGACTGCACTGACAAATAATTCCATTGTTTTAGGGTTAGGGTTTGTATTGTTTCAGGGTTAGGCATTGTTTGGATAGCCAGTACTATTCCAGGTTCCGAGGAGGTGAAGGCCGCCCCCACGTGGCAGTCGTGAAAGTCCAATGTATCTCGCGTGGGCTGGGATACAATTCAAATGTTTCCCGCCACGTGATCACATCGTGACACATCGCTTAATAACTGGCGACTAGGCCCCTCGACTCTGTCTCGCCGACAGTGAGGATTTTGCCATGTGGGTTACCTTATAGGGTAGACCTTGGAACAGCTGAGGAGGCGGCTGTACATTTGTTACTGGTACAATCGCCAAGTACCCTTTGCACTCACGCTCCTCACTAGTTACCGCTACTGTGGACGAGACCGACGATAGCTTTTTTTACCTAATAAGTTTTCCAATAATGCTTTCCAATATCTCCCTCGTTTCCAATCCCTATCTATTTGACCGCGTAGCACAGGTAACCCAAAATCAAACTCGCCCCCCAAAAATACAAGACCCGACAGCAGGCTACTGATTTTCTAAGTCCTTTTTTTTTCAAAATCACGTGATTTTTAGTCACTGCGGGCCAAATATATTGGAAGAGTTTTCAATATGGTGGAGCCACTTTGAGTCCCAAGTACGAATAAGAAGCAGGAGGCCTTCACCTCTCAAAGCCTTGCATTTTTATTGGACCTCATTTGGACTGCACTGACAAAGAATTACATTGTTTTAGGGTTAGGGTTTGTATTGTTTCAGTGTTAGGCATCGTTTGGATAGCCAGTACTATTCCAGGTTCCGAGGTGGTGAAGGCCGCCCCATAAGAAGCAGTTGTAATGAAAAGGTATGATGACTGATCCTGCAGCACTTGGTCGCCGAGATCGCAGCCATATTGAAAAGTTTACCCTTCTAGTACGAGCCATATCACATAATTTTATAAAAGTACTATTATAAGGAAGGAGTGTGACGTTATATCATGATATTCAACTTGCTCGAGGAGCAAAGTCAGTGCAAGTCAAGACTGTATCTAATCTTTATGCACATCTATACCTACAATTTTAAAGGGACTGTGTCATGCTATGGTGAGAGACCATTACATCAGGTGTCCGGGGCGGACACCGTCATTATCAGCAATTCTCAAATGAACTGACGAACCTCGCGCATATGTGGGATGGTAAAAATCAAAGGAAATATTCAAAAATGACTAATAAACTGTGTAAATATACAGTCTCCAAGTAAAATATTGAAATTACTTTCAATCAAGCATTGAAGGAGGGGAGTTTAACTGTTTGTAGTCAATCAACAGCCACCAATCGAACACTGACTCCATACATGCGTAGTACCATGACATAGCCCCTTTAAACAAGCGTTGTCGTTGTTTATTATCAGGCATTCTAAGCGCAATAACATGGCCTCTGGGACTACTGAAACTTGGATATGTCATCGACAATCCGTGGAGTGTGTGCGCTGAGAGAGCTTCTGAAGTAGGCAAGCATCTCGCAAAGGTGTTGATGGAGAAACAACAGGTACATGAAAGCACTATATATGTAGTGTGTACTGTAGACCTGGGTGACGTCACTGAATGACGTTACCTCATAAAAAGATAGAGATTAAAAGCGAATTTATTCAGTCCAAAGCACTTGGAGTTGATATGAAAAAGTTGCAAATAGCAACAGTTTTTTACATTAAAATATCTAAATTTGAAACTGGTTGTTATAAGCGAGCTTTCGATCCGATTAATTACCCGTCTACGCACACGGTCTTTCGCCTGGTTTCCAATGTCAATCATTCCCTCTTGCTGAAGTAGGATAGGATTTAGCAACCTCTACTACTAAAGTCTGTGTCGGGGAAGGGAGAGCACTGCGCCCAGTTCCTTCTCACCACAGGTAACCCAATCCTGAAAAGTAGAGTGAAGTGTAGAGTTGCCTGTGAAGGAGGCTAGATATCCACCGCCTAGCTTTTAAGTAGTTTTCTTGTTTTTCGCGAAACATTTCAGGTAAATACGCGTTCGTACATAAAATTATAAACGGGGGTGATTGCCTATGTTTTTTTTTAGTTTCGGCGGGAAACTGGAGAGAGAGCGCGTGACGTTTTGCCGCGGTGTGGGCTAGGTAGGACCAGGGTTGAATCTGTTTTCGCGGTTTTTGAGTATGCGCAGTGTTGCCATGGCTGTTATTTGAATCGATGGGATTCACTTGAATCAAATCAAGTCAAAGTCTCAAGTCAGATGTTAACAACTACTTAAAATATCAGCGTCATTCATAAGTTGTGGGAGTAAAAGCTTTTTTTCTTCTTTTAGTAAGTTTTTATTTTCAAATGTATCTCCAACAAAAATTAGAGTGACATCCCAGAATGTGTAAGCCAGCCAGAAAAAAAGTGCTTTACAATATTCGTACAAAACCTTTCTTTCCTTCCTAAGAGATTTGCATGTGCATGCATGGCTTCAAATTAGAGGAAAATACCACAGTTGCTAGTTGTTACTTTTTTCCTAGCAACTTGCTCTGATCCACAAGCAACAACATATAGTTCAGCAAGATCCTACTATTAACAACAACAACAAGTACTTTATTTCACGCCTGTATTTTACAATGAATTAAGATAAACATCTAATTAAATTAGGGAGGGGATACCTGAAATAGGTTTGTATAAAACTAATCGAGTCAGGTACTCTGGTTACGAGTTGTCATGAGATTGTACTCGCATTTTGCTTAGATTGTTTTTACGATTTTAGGAAACCAAACATGAGATACTTAGAGCGGTTTTCGACTGAGTGTCGTACAACCAAAACCAAAGTAATCACAGAACCAATCACAGGAGCAAGTAAAAACACAATAGCCAATCACGAGCTGAAGTAATTCATGATTGGTTTTACTTGAACCAATCGTGGATGGCGTGATGATTGATGGCGTGATGGACCAAAACACGTTTGGTTTTAGTTTAGCACTTGATTGGCTGATAATCACAAAACATTTTTCACAGCCAAGAAAACTGAGCGAACGCAAAACCAAAGCAATCACGGATTTCTTTCGACACTCAATTGAAATCCGCTCTATGATACTAGAAACAATGTTAACTTGTACTTTTCTTTCGCCTTTGGCATGGCATTGTTTTGCCTGACGACATCATAGCAGGCTTTTATGCAAGCCACGAACCAATGTTTACCACTTCGTAATGATTTAGGGACATCGACCCGTTTCGCTCATCGGATTCAGCTTCGGTGCACGTGTTATATTTCACTGCCTTAAAGCTCTCAGCGATATGAAAGGTAAGGTAGATAAACATGGCGCCATAACCTTCTACCCCCACCCCGGAGGGGGGAGGTCACTCCTGTTTATGACATTATCTATTTACTGGTTATTTCATGGTTTTCTATGGAATACCGGCGAATATTTCACGAGAAATGTGTATTATTTGGTATGCAACGAGCCTTTAGGCGAGTTGTATACCAAAATAATATGAAGTTCGAGTGAACTTTTCGCCGATATTCCATAGAAAATACCGCCCTGTATTTCATAGTAAAGCTGAGCTCTGATTGGCTAAAATATAATATTTATAGACTAAATATATATATCCGGCGTTGCCTTAGGCTCTATTACCAGTCGTTTGTGTGTGCCCGCGTGACCGGACTCGCGCAACAGGTGGAAATAGAGCCTAGCACTGCCTATGCGTGAAGGGAAAATAAGTTTTCAAGTTCGAAAAATAACCTATTCTCCAATGATAACTCTAGCTTGTGTAGCGCCCCGATTCAGTGCAGATTTCCCCATATCGTATAGTCTCACATACAATGGAAAAACAATCATACCTCCAGTAAAAACAAACCACAATGGTTCGTAATTTTAGTCCAGCTTTTCAATACCGGTAACATGGCAAAACTAATTTATTCCCCGAACCTGGCGCCACAAATTACGAAACTTCCGTACATAACGGAGGTCGTGAGGAAGGTTTTCAGATGTTCTTCTTTCCGATCGACGCGGAACACAATAAATTCAATTATAATCCAAGGCTATTCATACTACAGTGATTCGTAGAGCTAAAGTTGAGTTAGGGTTTAGTTCCCCTTTAACTAATTTGGGAAGAGCCGGGGTAGTGAAATGGTAAGTGCTCAGTGGTTCAGATTCAATTCTCGATCGCATCGTCATATGTGTGTTGAGTTCGTTGGTATTTCGTCCTTATCTGATGATTTTTCTCCGGGTTCACAAAAAACAACGCAGGAATTCGTCAAATACTTAATTATAAGCAACTAATTTGGGGGTGAGGGCTAGATTCCATCCTCCAGAAGGACGCAATCCCAAAATGCACTGCACTAAAATACTTCATTGAGAGCAGGAACTCGTGTATAATGAAGTAACGCCTCCTAATCAAACAGCATGCAGTATAAAAGTTCTAAAAAAGCGGTTGTTGACAGCAAATCCCTCGTGGCGTAACGGATAGTGATGGTTAGGGTTTCGGTTAATAGACGGGTTTCGGTTCGAGTCATCGTGGAGCCGATATTTCGTTATATAGTTGAGGGAAGCGTACTTGTTCGCCTAAATTTCTAAGTGCCGCTTTAGTTTGTACCCTAGAAATATAACATCGAGAAAATAGTATTTCGACCTTCTGGTGGATGGAATCTAGCCGCGACCGATTTGGGAGACATAGTAGTGGTACTCTGTTCCATGAAAGTCTTTGGTGGATAAAATGACAAGACATCAAGTCTCTTAACAAATCAAATATATAACGATGGATCGTCTGTTACTGTAGGTAGCGAGGGTATCATACAGGAGGCCATTTTACTTGGTGCCCCTGTGACTGCCGATGCTTCAAAGTGGGAGTGCCTTGAGACAGTTGTTGCTGGCCGAGTCATCAATGGTTATTGCAGGTATATCTTCTTTTAAAGGGATACCCGAGTGAAAAACACATTTGGGCTCAAAAGCATCTTTCAGATGTACTTTGTTCAGAAAATGTATTCAAATTTGATAAACCTTTTTCAGAGTTGAGAACGAGACCCTCAAAGTTGGCCCCGCGAAGACCTGGGCGCCGCCATTTTGTTCACATTAATTCCTGTGACGTTTTTTACGTCACTTCGTCCCACCGGAGTCTTGCGGCTAACTTGTAGCGACTTGTTTTCTTTGCAGAATTTTCACACGCTCGGAATTAGAGTAGATTTTCATCGATATGGCAGAGCAATTTCGTACTAGAACAAAAATATGATAAAGACGTTATTGTGAGAGAAGTTCAGAAGACTGGGAGGACGAAGAAAAGCATTGTGGAAGGCGAGAATATCAGACCAACAACAAAAGGCGACTACCGAGCTAGTGCTATAAAGATTCGCTGTGTGTTTTTGTATGGAACTTGTCAGCCTTAAACACAAGACTAAAGGTAGATTATTACAATATTGATATCGGCATAGCAATCGAAACTTGTTTAATTTGACCCAGAGAGATAATCAGGGTGTAGCAAGCCACATAATTTTAATTTCGTTGACCTAACTGATGTGTTGTGAAACAGCGGGCGCGCGCCAAGTTCCACCACAAATTGCACAAACATGCCGGGCTTGATCGCGCCAATGCTTTCACACAATTTAATAAGGGATTGGAATTATTTTTGCAATAAAATTGCTCCGAGTGTCTCGTTCTTGTGTCATTGGAAATATTCTGCTATTTTGGGCTAGTTATGATCGTTTTTTACAGGGAGGTTTTAACTTTTCAGGTGTTTCGTTTCAGTTGCACAAAGCCATGCAGTCAGTACAGATCGAACCGGATAACACGCAAAATATATAGCTCCAATAAACATAAGTTTCGAAAGCAATGCCAATATTGTCATAATCTACCTTAGGCTTGCGTTTAAGGCTGACAAGTCCCATACAAAAACACAGCGAATCTTTACATCATAGCACAACACCAGTTTTGCACTAGCTCGGTTAAAGTCGCCTTTTGTTGTTGGTCTGATATTCTCGCCTTCCACAATGCTTTTCTTCGTCCTCCCAGTCTTCTGAACTTCTCTCACAATATCGTCTTCATCATATTTTTGTTCTAGTACGAAATTGCTCAGCCATATCGATGAAAATCTACTCTAATTCCGAGCGTGTGAACATTCTGCAAAGTAAACAAGTCACTACAAGTTAGCCGCAAGACTCCGGTGGGACGAAGTGACGTAAAAATCGTCACAGGAATTAATGTGAACAAAATGGCGGCGCCCAGGTCTTCGCGGGGCCAACTTTGAGGGTCTCGTTCTCACCTCTGAAAAAGTTTTATCAAATTTGAATACATTTTCTGAACAAAGTACATCTAGAAGATGCTTTTGAGCCCAAATGTGTTTTTCACTCGGGTATCCCTTTAAATGTTGGCTCTTGCATTGTTCACATTATACTGTGGCACGCGGACTTCACAAATGCTTTACTGTTTTAGAATGCAAGATGCACAATGCAAGATGCACAATGCAAGATGCACAATGCAAGATGCACAATGCAAGATGCACAATGCAAGATGTACAATGCAAGATGCACAATACACAATGCAAGATGTACAATGCAAGATGCACAATACACAATGCAAGATGTACAATGCAAGATGCACAATACACAATGCAAGATGTACAATGCAAGATGCACAATACACAATGCAAGATGTACAATGCAAGATGCACAATACACAATGCAAGATGCAAGATGCACAATACACAATGCAAGATGCACAATGCAAGATGCACAATGCAAGATGCACAATGCAAGATGCACAATGCAAGATGCACAATACACAATGCAAGATGCACAATACACAATGCAAGATGCACATGCAAGATGTACAATGCAAGATGCACAATTCAAGATGCATAATGCAAGATGTACAATTCCTAGCCTTTTTTGAAATAGCTGTGTTGTATCGTGCATTTTGCATTTTGCAAAATAAAGACTAGAACCATTGTAATTGGTGTGTCTGTTCAGTCGAGGCCGCGTATGTGTCGAAATTCAAAACGACAATTTCAAGGTTGTGTTGATATACGAGCGAGTGTTGAACTCGTTCTTTACAGTACAAATGAATGTGCAAGACAATAAAAGCTGTATATCAGCTCACTCGGTTATTGGCATTCTCTTTTCAGGATCTGTTATAATATACTCAATCAAGAGAGCATAATTAAGAGAACGAATCTCCAATACGCGCGCCTGTGCAATGATGATGTCTAATAAAATCTATTTTTAGTAACGGAAGCATCTGAGAAGTGCGCGTGCGCGCAATAATCTCATGGCGGCAAAATATTTTCGCGCCATTTCGCGCCATGAGATTGTTGTCGGGCCCTTGTTTTTATATATCTATTTAAAGAGGATGCCCCAGTCACCCAAAGGTGTTTTTCATGGGGGTCATCATAAAAATATAAATAGAGATATAATTAAATAATTAAATAAATGGACTAAGAATAATGACTAATAATAAAAGTTACAATAACGACGTATAGATTACGAATAAGATGGATAAAAATAGAACAATTACAGTAGTTTCCAATAAAGAGTCTTAAAATTTGCGTAAGTAACTGTGTCGTTGACATTAAGATTGTTCTATTCATTGAGGCTCTCGTGCACTTTGCTTCAGCTGCTTCCGGCTACTAAAAAAATATATTTTATTCAACATTATCATCGGACACCGCGCCCTACAAGATTCCCTTTCTTATTTTATGCTCACTTGACTCAACAGAATATCTGAATTCTGATTGGTCAATAACAAGTGCATAAAACGGTTATCGAGTACACATGCAGTCGCATGCTCTCAGCAAATGTTTGCTCAGTATATTATAAACAATAAATCGCATGATCTGCCCGTGCTATACGTGATTTATGGGCAATGAGTGATATTTTGAAAGTTGTCAAGTTGCACTTGTCTCAACGCTCCTCTACTTATTGGCAAGGGTGCGTTTGATTGACGTATTCTGGAATAAGAATACACAGAATGATCACTACAAATCGTTTATATCGAGACATTTTAGCCACTGGAATACTAAATACATCCTGGATATGATATTTCAGGAAACGTTTGTAGGTTACAGTGAACAAAATGCCTGAATCCGATTGATTTTCAAAGACTATTCCACATATTCTTATTCAGGAATACGGTCCATAGAACGCACCAAAATACATTACTTTACCTTAGAAATCCCAGCAGAACTGAAATTGTTTTTATATTCGACATTTTCACTGAATCAAAGTCGAAACATGCTTAGCGATATGCCCAATGAAAATCATCACTCTTTACATTTCAACGCGATTACAATGTTTGTAATCAATATACCATTGATTATTCAATTTGCAGTAATGACTGGCTGCTAAAGTTCGCCTATCGCACGGCCACAGCACAGATGACCATAGCAGGTCTGCGACCGGTGAGATGGATGAACAGAAGGATGATAAACGTTGACCTTAGCGACTTAGTAAGTATACAAACTTGTTTACAAATTCTTATAGCCATCATTAATAATTCATGAGAGTGCCCTATTAGTATGCTGTATCAAATACTCAGGGGCGCAGGCAGGATTTTGCCAGGGGGGAGGGTCCCGACACGAGCGCCAGACTGAGGCGCTTACCTATATGGTATTGTTTGCTTGCTATTCATTCAATAATTTACCCAAGGAGGGGGGGGGGGGGGGGTCACGGGCACCCTAGGACCCCCTAGCTACGCCCCTGACGCTAGCATTAGTGTGAGGGAGGTCTCACAACCGATCATGGAACCTCCCTACCATAGGGTAAAATGTCAAAGTAATATTCCTGTCTTGATGCATAAATACCGTCTCACATTATGGGGCATGTTTCTGTGCAGGCTGCGCATGTCTGTAACGCAAACTATAACGCCGAACTCTCATTTTACGGTTTTCATCAAAATTTCAAAAGAAATGTTCAATTTTATAGTTAATTACATAAGTACGTTACAATTTTCGCGCCTGAATCGTATCAGATATACAATGGCTCGCTTAACAGCTCGCCTCTGTATATCGGATACTGTTCGGTCAAGTCATCCGTTCATCCACTCACCCATCCATCTATCCATCATTTCACTTATTACAGGCCTGATGCCCAGGCTAATAAAATGATGTTGCTGGAACCAAACGGGTTTTATTTTCAAATAAATTTCAGGTCAAAGGTCACGCCGATTACGGCAAGCCCGAAGTAATGGAACACATTCTGAATGCCATAGTAGTGGGCAGTACCAGACCATCAGACTATACTAATAACGGCGATGATTACCCAGATGACTTCAGTGAGGCCAGGTCCAATTGTGCCAGCCCTAGTGATAATGACTCGGGAATTTCTTCATTTCACGGCGAGGCTTCGAGAAACGTAGCATCTTCCCATGAGCAAGACGAAGATATCATAGAAAAAACGAACACTACTGAAATCACCGCTTCGGCTAAAAGTTGTAGAACTTAGCTTTGTGCGGGAAAGCAGTGGTGTCAATAAACGCTGTTGGGTGATAAAGAGAAGCAGGAAAACGTTTAGCAATAGTCCATTGTCGCATTCAAGAATTTCCGCTGGATGCGATGACTACAGACGCATTTAAATATTCATAAATACCAGCTGCAAGACGGGTTATTCACAACTCTATGTATTGTTGTTGTTTGAACTTCTGCACCTTCTCGCGAGTATTGGTGAATATTTAACATCAGAATGAGACTAAGTTATAATATACGCACAGTTAGGTGGTGAATCGAGGGGGATGAAAAACTCCCCAAAACACCCTAAAATCGTTCCAAGAGAAGGGAAACAACAAAGGAAACAACATGGAAGCGAAAATATTTGTTTATTTATACATTCTACGGCAATAAGAAAGATAAATAAAGTATGAATTTGAAGGGATTTATAATTTTCACTAACCCATAGATTGGGCTGCCTGTGTTATACGCTGAGTAAACTGTCTGTAGTCATCGAATACAGCGGTAATTCTTGAATGCGAAACGGTCTATTATAACGTGGGCGGTCAACAAATGATTTACGGGGAGGGGGAGGGGGGTGGGGCGCCGCTAATTTGATTTTTAGACCTAGAGAGGGGGCGCTAATAGGACATTTGCATGATGACGTCACATACTACAACTACCAGAACTCTTTGCGCGCATCCTTTTGTTCCTCTAATTTGGACCATTGTCTTGGTATTCTCGAAGGAGTTAAACAATCTGAATAAGAAAAATAATTCGCAAAGGATTCTGGTAGTTGTAGTTAAATGACGTCATAATGCAAATGTGTGCTTATTGTCTTTTTCTAATAAGAAGTGAGACTGCAAGGAGAACACTGCAGAGAAGCCTTGAACCTCGATATCGCTCTCCCGAAAACAACTGTAACGAACAAGAACAAGAAGTTTATTTTACTCTAAATGATGGAATATTATCACATACATAATTATTCAGGTAAAAAGGATAGAAAATAAATATGTAACAGAGTAGGAAAGTTCCGAAAAAAAACTACAAGGCTATCGAGTCGGAACGACCTGGTTGGTCAGGAAGAAATATTTATATATGTATATATATATATATATACGAGCCCAGTTTCTGTTTGGTGTGGGAAATAAAACACGACAAACTACAGCTGTTGTTTATATAACAATTTTATTTAGAGGGTTTAGTGGAATAGAGGTGCTTATTACACATTGAAAGGCGCTTATTTGAAGGTCGACGGCGCTAAATCGAATCATTACGGTGTACGGGTATATTTGGAAACGAAGGGTCTGGCGGAGTTGCTTTGAGAGATTAGTTAAATTTTCTGGCAGTGGCCATTGAGAATCTTATACATTTTCGCGGCAGTCGCACGTGGTGGCCTTTCTTCCCTTCCTTCCCTCCTCTTCTCCTTCTCCTCGACATCCAAGTGAAGGAATCAAAATGCCCTGCATGGCAAGCTTTTTTTTTTGCTCTTTTTCTTTCTTAAATTATTAAATAACTACTGGGTACTAGTCAAGAAAACTGTAAGTAAGCTCTTCCACACAACACTATGGTTATCTAAACACGACACGAAAGCGCTAGAACAAGTGCGTGCAGGACATCAGAATGGCATAGCCAGCGTTATAAACCTCGGGAAAACTTGATCGGCCCACTGCTATTGACCCTAGAGTCGAGCTCAGAGAAAACCTTGGGTTTTGGCCACACTTTTATTCCGTGTGGCAAGAAGCCAAAAACCAAGCAGCTCTCAGCAATTTGGATGGTCACCCTGTGGTTACACTAGTTGCCTCGGGGGACTCGTGGCAGAAAAAAAATACAAAACAACAACACTTGAGATGCAAGATGGAAGACAGGGGTGAACAAGGAAGTGATAGAGACCAGCCAAAGAACACAGAGAAAACACTCACGGAGGCACCGCTAAACAACATTCTATCGGATGCTGGAAAGTACTCCTATGCCAGACTCTGTTCCTCTGTCTTGTGCTCTCTGTATTCCGCCAAACACGAGAGGTAGGTTTCATCTTTACTCTGATTCAAAAATTAGCACGCGGCTGTCGTCTGAAAACTGTGCGAATTAATTAAGTAATAGAAAAACAGCTACAGCACTTATTTGAGTTAAAACAAGTAATGAAAGAATAAGATAAATAGATAAGAGTTTGAGATGTCGGAAAAGGTGTTAGATAGATGCCACCATGTTAGAAGAAGGCATATTAAGTTCAAAACGTTATGACGAAGCAGGAACGCGATATTGGCTTTACTTTTTCTCTGAGTGTTTTATATGGTTTGGTCACGACATGAAACAGCCACGGAGTTTTGTTGAGGTAAATTATATCCATGAGCTACAAAAGGAATTATTTGTTTAAAAATAAAAGAGAGATATTTAGGGTGCTACTATTTGGCGCTAATATTTACTGAAGCAGTTTGTAGAAGTTCGTTAATTAAGATCATAATATTTACCTTACTGTGAATATCACGGCATCATTATAGTAACCAGGCAGTCAAACTGGCTGACCAACAGCCATTATAAAGTAGATTCATTCACTGTTTTGCTGCTCTAAGATAAGCCTTTCTTTTTATTTTTCACTGTAAATGGCGATTTTTATTATAGCATTTGTATTCATGTCGTTCCGCTTTCAGCGTAAATAGTTACCTTAAGGCTACTATTTATTGCGACACTTAAATTTTGCGATTTAGGAAACTGCGTATTTCGCGAGTGTTTTAATTTTGCGATTTTGCAAAGGAAAAAATGGCAAATAAATATCAGTCCTGAGTAAAGACAAGTTAAGCCTAAGGAGTACTACTTTTCAGCTAGATTTTCCTTCGCGCTACGCTCTAAATCATATAAACGAACGCGGAAAAAGGTTCACGCTTAACGGTAGCTTGCAAATGGTAGTATTAAACAACAAAAACGTGCCACATTTACAACAAAACAATAACCGTTTCTTTATTGCTTAAACTGCAAAACAGAGTAAATTTTGCGAGTAGAAATTACTGCGGCAACTAATCTTTGCGATTTGCGAAAAATCGCAAAGATTAGTTGCCGCAATAAATAGTAGCCTTAAGGTAATAAAATTCAAAAAACTTAGAGGATACCTCCTTGTGTTCGTTAACTAGACTGGACTGCATGCATTTTCCGCGAAAACACCGCTCGCCCAGTGTGAGTTGTTTGTACATGTTGGCAATTTTACGCGCCTTGCTTCCTCCTTGATTGCCCATGTCGATAGACCAGTTCGCGGTTAATTCGGACATTTTGAAAGGGGTGCAAGTATGGCGCGAAATACAGTGTTTGTATTGGAATCCGATGCCAAATCATATATTAACGTAAAATCGAATTTCTGAAATATTCATTGTCTGCAAACTTAAGATACCAGGTAAAAGATTAACTCGTCAACATTTGAGGGATGTAGCAGTGCTGGGAAGCATGCAATCGTGTTTTCAGTTTTCCATACATTTGTCTGTAAATTTTCCCGCGGACTTTGACTCGTTATTACACCGTGACACAGCTCTTTTAACAGTGCTGTTCCCAAAATGTTTGTCATGTTAATCGGGATTTATTCTGAGGGCAGCGAAGTGATTAGTTATAGCCATGGCACCTACCTTCCTTATAAGGCAATTAATATGTCCGGTATGTAACCGGTCAAGAGGGTGGTTAAATAAGATGAAAGTCGCCGAAAATTTAAACAGACACAGCTAAGGAACCCTATCTTATTTACAGAGTAGGCGGAGGCGAATCAGTCTCCCACGGGCCAGGATGGCCAGAGGAAGACTGATGACAAATAGGTCACTGCGATCATAAACGC
Source organism: Actinernus sp. WN-2022 (assembly GCA_030867875.1). NCBI lineage: Eukaryota > Metazoa > Cnidaria > Anthozoa > Actiniaria > Actinernidae > Actinernus > Actinernus sp. WN-2022. The sequence goes on along the minus strand of JAOWCC010001368.1, from coordinate 21,031,137 downwards.
GGATCGAGTTTCTTTTTCGACGAAGCCTCTACTCTAATAAACAAATACCATAATGTGGTCACTTTGTTTATAAAAAAATATGAGTTCAAGCTTCAGCCTGCTAAGGCGAGTGAATCAGCCTCCTGTTAAAATACGACATTTTGCGGGTTTAAAATCGTGTCAAAATGTGAACAGAAGGAATATAGTTGTTTATCAGAGACTTTAGGAACTCTATCATTACTCTGAAGGTAAAAGGCGCTGTGTCATGGTTTTGCGCAGGGCTGGAATCGTGTTCGATTGGTGGCTGTTATTTGGCTTCAAACACTTAAAGTCCCCTCCCTTAATGCTTCATTGAAAGGATAATTATGCAATATTTTCCTTGAAGACTAGATCTACGCACAGTTTGTTGATCATTTTGCACATTTACTTTTATTTAATCCATCCCACACGTGTGCTATGATTGTCAGTTTTTATGAAAATCACTGAAAAAATTGTTATTCCGGCCCGGAACATAAAGGCGTGTCCCTAACCGTGATACAGCTCCTTTAGGATAATTTAATGTTTGATTTAAATTTCGCGCGATAAGGAATCGGTAGGGAGCACTCAAGCGGAGCATCACTTAGATGTTCACTCCAAGGTGTCATCAGTGGCCTGGCCTGGCCATGGCCCTTCTATACCGGAACTTCCTGTTTAACAGTAATGATAATCATATCTCTTAATTGACATGTCAAACAACCGGACGTTATGTCTGCCTTCCGCCCTCAAATGAAAACCCTGCTCTGTTAGCCTGGTCACATTTTCAATGACTTTTCAGTCAAAGGTACCTCGTTCTAGGTTGTAAGAAATTCCATAAATGGCGTTTCAGAGAGTCAAAATTACTAAAATTCAAAGATTTTCCGGGTGGCATGCCCCCCAGCTCCCAACAAGCTCACGCCTTCGGCGCTCGCCCCAGTCCACGATCCTGTACTTTGAATCCCTAGCGAAAACTCGAGGAACTCCCGACGCAGACATTCTGATATATTTTATGTGTTCTCAGGATATGGATAAAAACTGTGCTGTGTGATTTGGTAAAACATCTGGGATTATCAGAGAAAGGTAAATAATATGCACTTATACTGGCCCCGAGGGCAGTCGGGGGAAACAAAACTCACTGGTTTCCCGGGCGACCACTCATTAAGTGTTTTGTTATATAGACATACATTTTACTACCTGATACAAGCGAGGTTTGTCGTCTTCGATTCTCTGCGGGAAGCTGCTGCCAGCGTAGTTACGGCATTTTTAGTAGCTTTTTGTTTGTTTCTTGCATCTTATTTTAGCTACCAATTTATTTACCCCCCCCCCCCCCCCCCCCCTCCCCAAACCACAAACGAAGTTCTTTAAGTCAAAGTTTATAAGCAGGTATGTTCATATACCAAGTATCAAGAGCTAGGGTGTCAATAAAGTGAACTTTCTAATACTGAAGCCCTTTCAGTAATATTTGGTCAGGAGTACCCTTATTTATTGCCTGGTACCCCAAGGACTATGACCCTGCTATGCGAAACGTTTTTTTCCACTAAAAAAAGATTAGGCACGATTCAAACGTCGCACTTTTCACTGATGCGCCGAACCTAATTAGATCCTATATTTTTGTTTTGTTTCAATAGGCCATTTTGACGATGTTGCGCACGCATCAGTAGAACAATAGGCGCGAGCTGCTAAGACACGTTCTGGTTCACCAGTCTTTTGTTATTTAAACCAGATAGCCATTGCTCTAGCTGCGTGTGCAACATCGTCAAAATGGATTATTGCGTTCGGCGCATGAAAAGTTCGACGTTTGAATCGGACCTTAGGCTATAATCCCAAAATCAGAGGAAAATCGAGCTTTTATCATATTAAGCAATTAGTACACAGTGCATTTAAGTAATGGTCCGCGTAAGAGGTAGGCATTTCTAGTACATGGATGTAAAATGGTGCTAATTGTGGTATTGTTTCAATCGTCCACCTCATTGGCTTAAATATCAAAATCTATCAAAACTTGAGAATATAATTTTCTTCCATCATCTTAACAGATTTGAATTGCATCTAGTGAAAACTCTCGTAACTTTAAATATGACGAAAATTCAACGTGGGGAACATTTTAAAATTGAAAGCTTCCTTAGTTATTGTTTTTGGACATCTTTTTGATTTTACGAAATGTTTTCACACAAAAGGAAAGTAGTTTCAGAACACAGTTTCAGTGAATTTGATTTCAGAAATTTATCTTTTAAAGGTCGATGAGTCGTCAGTATGAAAAACAGAAACTTCTACCATGGGGAAAGCAAATTTCATCTGAACTATAGAATTGTGCTTCGTTTTTACACGGATTGTTTCTTTATGAATACAGTACGTCGTATTTATATGATGTATGTACTGTTTTACTTTGTAGCCCAAACATCACTCATTGGTAGAATGTTGTGTGACCTTGATACGTACATACAGAGCTATAATTCCAAATTTCCAGATGACAGCGACGCTGTTATACGGACATTGAAGGATGAGTGTCAACACCAGCAGAAACTTGTTGTCATACCCAAGGTATACTTGAAGATTTTGTTCAAAACCTGACACCTAACGGTTGTTGCATCAAATACTGATTTGGATTTTGTTCATAACCTGACACCAAACGTCGGGTGGTTGCATCAAATACTGATTTAGCAATTATTCACTGAAGATGGAAGTGCATATGTGATGCTATTTACCGACACGCAATCGAGGCAGTTATCCAACAATTTGCACTAAGATTGCGATGAATAATTGTTTAGTACAATTCAGAGTTCAATATCAAAGAAACTTAGAACGAGACGGGTATATCAACTTTTTAATTACCTTCTGGACATGCGGTGCATAATTCAAACATACGCGCGATCGATCTCGGCTATCCTGACTTGGTCACACAAATAAATTTTACTTTGGACTATTCCGACAAACACGGGAATTCGTGTGTATCAGTGTGCTTATAAGGAACAACATTTTCTATCATCTCATAGATTTCTTCATGCAAAATGTAAGCAAATCTGCAGGCAGTGAATTTTTATGATTACGCTAGAATCAGCGAACTTCATATTCACCGAGCTACGCGGTAATTATAGTGATTAGATCCTCTCGACCAATCAGAATCTCTAGGAAATTTTACTAAATGTACATATATTTCAAAGTGAAAACAATGAGTCAACTTTATGATATGCAAGTGTGTTCGTCGACTGTCAATTACATACATGTGTCCATAATGTTTTTGTGGAGTATGAGGTATATATACCTGTAGCATATGTTGTATGTTAAATGACATTATACCAAATTAACGACTTCGTGCAGGTCTGTTCTTAAAAAGCGAAGTGATTAAAGGAGGAGGAGGAGGAACAGTAGCGGAAATATCTAAATCAATGAAAAGCATTGCCAAAGGACCAAATTAAACTATGAATTTTGCGGAGTTTACCGTCAAAATCACGTCTGCCGTTACGTAGGTGTGTTTCAAATAGTTCGCGATTTTCGTTCAGCGGTTTGTTGACGTGACGTCATTTCTCGACACGTCGTTCTGTTAAAGGCATTTCTATTCCAAACGTCGTTCATTTCTTTCCGTTGTAGTGGGAAAATAGTAAAATATAATGTTGTACTTTTGTTAAAAGTTCGCGCGAAGGTTTATGTGAAAAGTAGCCCTGCATGTTGTTGAATGACGTCACTTCCGCTTTAAATTAGCTATGCCAGGAATGGGTTCGGGTTATGGCGGACATAAAAACGCAAGATTCGGACCCCCAAAAAATAAGACTTATAGAAAAACGGTTTGGACAGGAACGAATATAACAACTTTACTTTACAAATACGCAAAAATATCTCAAAACTCATAGGCGCACTTTAAAGAATCACAATAAACAACGAATATACAGATTTAGTAATTATATTTATATTCGCTTTCTACAGGATATGATATCCTTTGCCTTGAAAGCAGGTGAGTCGTATTAGAGTTATATTAAATATAATTCAGGATACCATGACGGTTGATACGATAAACATATGCGCTATAATATACTAGATGGTACAACTACCTGACTTAGTACACCTAATTATTCCATGGGTTTAAGAACTCAATTCATTGGTTATTGAAATGATATATCAGAACGTGATTGTTTCCTGCGAAAGGGCTATTGAAAGCCATCCTTAGCGATAGAGAAATGTAAGAGTTCCAATCTTCGGACAGAGATGTCAACTTTAATTACACAAAATGTACTGTTTTGATTTTCATCCCAAGACAAGTATGATGCTCGTCACAGAGTGTTGGTATATAGCTTGGCTGGTCGGCTCGGGGTCGCTGCTGACAATGTAGCAGACGTAGAAGATGAACTGGTTACCGATCTAACAGCCAAGAAGAGCCAGAAAGAAAGGTGAGTCAAAACAGAGTAGATATAATGCGATTACGCCTGACTTTTAAAAATCAGTTCTTTACGTCACGGTAATTTGTAAACCGCAATACCGGAGGTGAAAGTAAGGAGAGCGCGTTCGATTGACCGTTCTCCTGAATAAGGATAGATGGAACAGTCTGAAAATCACTGGTTCAGGCACATTTTGCACTACTGTAAGCTACAAACGCTTGCTGACATGATATTCAGGGTATATTTAGTGTTTAATAAGAAAAGGAAGAAGAGGAAAAAGAAGAGGAAAAAGAAGAGGAAAAAGAAGAGGAAGTAGAACAGGAAGAAGCATAACATGAGGAAGAGGTAAAAGAGGAAGAGAGTGGAGAGGACAGAGGAGGAAGAAGGAAAGAAGGAGAGGTAGAAGGAGAAGAAGGAAAAGAGGAAGGAGAGGTAGGAGGTTAAGAAGGTGGCTGAGGAAGGAAAAAAGGAGGAGAATGAAACGAGGTAGAAAGATAAGGGGTAGAAGAGGAAGGCGAGTAAGAAAATTAAGGAGGAAAAGAGGAAGGAGAGGGAGAAAGAGAAGAAGGAAAAGGGGGAGGAGAACAGAAAGGAGAAGAAAAATGTATTGAATGTTTTATGTGTTTACTCATGTATATTTGATGCCCATGGCTTCATTTAGCGAAGAAGATGAACGTAGAAAAGAAGACGAGGCTGCAAGGAAGTTTAGGAGGTCTGTGCTTATTGGGCTTGGTGCTCTTGGAGGAGGTGCTCTTATTGGTGCGTTATGGTTAATAATAACTTGGCACATATTTAGGGAAGACGTCAAAACAATGGATTCGAATGGGACCCAATTTTCTCAGGGGAGGTGGTGGGTGGCGGGTAATACCCCCTACCCCTTTTTTTCTAGGGTGATTTTCTCGCGTTGTGTAATAGAGATACCGGATTTTAATATAGTTACTTCTTCAATAAGTATTTTATTCAAGAAGATATTTGTGGTCAAAAATCTAGATTTTGCCAAAATGGGTGGTGGGTTCCGGGTACAACCACTCTTCCATCAAAATTGGGTCCCGCCAGAGTACCATTGTTTTGACCTCTTCTCTTAATGGTGCATATTATACCGGTTTCAAACGCCACTCCATTCATGGGCCGAACTCAATGGATGAATTAAGTGCGATATTTACTCATAGAGGAGCGACGTGTGATCATAGTTAATAGACTGGAATGGTTAGAAAAGTCGGCAAACTTCAAAGGGGCTAACAAAGGCGCTGCGATTTAGGTTGGCAGGTGGAAGACTAAAGATTGTGCACGGTCATAGTACATTAGCGTCCCCTGAACGACTGAACCCACACGTTTCTATTGCCTGATTGATTAACATATTCCAATATCTATTGTGTTTTGTGCACGGCTGCGGTTGAAAAAAGCTAACAAAGCCCTATAACAAAGAAGGTCGCTGGGTTCCATAACCATCGGCACTCTATTAACTATGGTGTGATCGAATGAATTTGCTTCGGCATGTTCCAATTTGCTGCGGTAGAGGATTAGGTTTCGCAGATGCTGTCACATTTTGCGACACTGGATCGGCGTTGATTCAAGCCCTGCTCTTCTCATGTGCCGAAATAAACGACTTTAATATGATACTTTGATACAGGGTAATTTCTCCGACGGTCGGTTCAGCGAATTGCGGTCGCCGTCTGAATCAAGTCTGAACGTCGACTCAGTCTATTGTACGGAGGTGTTCAAAACAATAGATAGACGGCGTCAAAGAATTAAAAAAAATCGATCCATTAAGTTCAGTACATGAGCCAGCGACGTCTAAACTTCCCTAAAATTAATTGAATCTGAGAGATCACACATGAAGGGACGGTTTAATTTGTCCTATTAGTGGTATTATGGCATGTACAAAGACTGTGTATCATAGCTTGGGGAGGGGGTGGGGGATTCACATAGGAGTGACTCATCTGGGTACTTATTAAAATTCCTTTCGACAAGATAAGTAGGGATCGAATTTTACATGGCTTTCTCCAAGGTGAGTGAACGGTAAGGGAAGTTCACGCCTGCAGAGACCCGTTCATTGTTTGGTATAAATTGAACCATTATCGATCATTTTATTGCTGTCAAGGCATTACTGGCGGTTTAGCGGCGCCGTTTATCGCGGCTGGTGCTGGTACTCTGCTGGGTGGTGGGGCTGCTGTGGCGTTAGCGTCCATCAAGGGACTGGCGATTATCACGTCGCTGTTTGGAGCAGCAGGAGCAGGTCTCACTGGTAAGCAAGCAATACAATATATGCAATGTACAATACACTTGATACCAAGCAAGCAAGCAAACGCGCGACAAGGTACAGTAAATAAAGTCCGATACAAAGTTTACGGTAATAAGCGAGATTTAAACACAACAGTTTTTTCCCGTATATTTTTGTTGAACAACCATCCAGAAGAAGTTTGGTCAATCAAGTTGTATCCTTTGCGTTGATTACGTCATCATTATAATAATACGAATTATTATTATTAGATCATAATAAACAACATTTCTAGAGGAGTGCAATTAATCCCAAATTGAACTGTTTGGTTGAAATTGCATCCAAACTTAGAAATCTCTAAATCGAAAACAAAAGGTCCAGAATAAAATCGGGCTATGTAAAGTTGTTTACAGTTAGTCGTCAATAAAGTTTTGTTAGAGGATTCCGAAAATTTCCTAATGCTTAAAACAGACTTTCTGTGCTCTGCTTACGAAAAAACACTGTAAATCGTTTAATTCATTTTACATAACTAAGCATTGACATTTCAGATGCTGTAGTACTTACATGTATGTAAATGGTGCTTTGAGTTTCCCGATATTTCCGAGGATTCAAGTACATTTATTGAGTATATGATTAACAAGTAATCATAAGGTTTTCTCGTGAAATTAGGGATTAATTGAAACGCCGTGTTTTTTCAAAGTGCTCAAATTGTGTTCGCGCTCTGGATTGACGCAATTATGATACTCCTCGAAAGCCACACGTTCGAATTTAATCTCATGATACTGTTATTATCCTGATCCTCCTCCTCCTGTTCTTGGTCCTCCTCTTGCTCCTCAACCTCCTTATCCTCCTACCCCCATCCTCCTACCCCTCATCCTCCTCCTTATCATCTTCTTCCTCCTCATTCTGCTCTCCATCCTTCTCCTTCTCCCCCTCCCCATCATCATCATCATCGTCGTCACCATCATCATCATCCTCATCATCATCCTCCACCTCTTTCACCTCTTCCACCTCCTCGTTCTAGTCCTCGTCATTCTCGTCCTCCTCGTTCTCATCATCTCCTCGTTTTCGTTCTCGTTCTCGTTCTCGTCCTCCTTATCGTCACATCATAATCTCCTCCTCATTCATCTGCTCCTCCTTGTCCTCGTCCTCCTCGTTCTCCTCCTCTTCATCCTCCTCATCGTCATGGTCACGATCATCCTCCACATTTGCATTATCCTCATCTTCCTCACCATCATCCTCACTCTCATCATCATCCTACTCTTCCTCATTCGTATTCTTATTTATGCTGGCACAGGGTACAAGATGAACAGAAAACTAGGAGAGATCGAACAGTTTGAATTCGAGAAGCTCACCGAAGGCAAGCACTTGAATCTTGCTCTCGCTATATCTGGTTGGCTGAAAGACGATGGAAATTGTAAGTATAACAGTTGATATGTGTAGATGTTTAAAGGTATTTCAAGAAAACGTTGTCACGGAGAACGTAAATGGGACAAAGCACAAGCGCCAGACGACAAACGACAATCCCAAACCAAATGGATTATGGGTGTAACTGAAAGTCTGGAAAGGTTACAATATTTAGGATAAATATTAATTGTTTCCTTCGAATCGATTTCCCAATCACACCATAATTTAATTTGCCTGTTAAGGTGCTATTCCCGACATTTTAGAAACATTTCTTAAAACAAATCGTAAGTGGAAACTTATGCCAATTTTTTTGCGAAAATTTTAGACAGCTGGACTGACCGACCTCGCTTTCATGATTCGACCCCAGGACCCTTCAATTGGTTTCTGTTTGCATGTGGTCTATATAGCCACTCACGAATGTCACAGATATTGCAGCTAGTCTAAGATCTTGCCCATTCCCCTTAACCCATGACAGGCACGGTTTTGTTCCTGTTACGGTATTACATTGTTAAACTTGTCAAGACAGAGTTGACGTGACGTGACGTGACGCGCGGGGACTAAGGACGACTGCAGTGTACTAAATGGCGGGAATTTTGTTTTCTGCGAATTGAAGAACAAGAGTTTTATGGCAAACCCTGACATAAAATGCACAGGGCCCGGTTCCTGAAAGCCCGATTAACGCTAAACCTGGATTAACTCTCAACAAAACATATTGGTTGTCATGGTAATTAACTCTGGATTAGCGCTAATCGGGCTTTCAGGAACCGGGCCCAGGTCATTTCGATCAGAAACTGAGAAAAACATAATATTTTGAACAGTATACTAGGTACGCTAAAGTGACTATAAGCCCAATGTTTTTCTCATTAAAATCGATTCTATACATTATAGTAAATAGATAAACTGTAAAATATTTCTTGATTTGAGTGTTGCGTCTATGAGATTTTGAGGTTGATATTTCCAATATGCAAATGAAACTTTCTGATTTATACAAAATATTTGGTCAAATCACTGATATAAGGCCCATATATAACATGGATGTATTAAAAAAATGTTTATCTCTGCCAGCACGTTTTTGTATAATAAATTAGGCCCCTTGTGACATCACATAATTAACATATTGGAAATAAAAATATCTTTAACCCATAGACGCAACACTCTAAATAACAAATATTTTACTAGCCACTTGTTTACTTCATGTAGAATCGATTTTAATGATAACAAATTGGGCTGATTTTAAGTTTTGAACACTAGGAAGAAAAAAACACGACACATCACGATACTGTTTACGGCAAAATTCCATTCTCGTTCCCAGTGCCTCCTCAACTAACTTGTTGAGGAGGCACTGGGAACGAGAATGGGCAAAATTCCTGCCGATTTACGCATCAGCACGCGCATGCGCTCTGATTACTCAGCTCCAACACTTGTCAATACTATTGTTGCGTAGTGTTCAAGGAAAGTGGATTCAAAGATCCGTGGAGGACCGTGAAACTAGCAAGAGAACAATACTGCCTCAAGTGGGAATCAAAGTAAGGCTCTACTCATGTGCGCATGTGCCGGAATTAAGTCCCGCGAGAGAGCGACATGAATTACTTTGGTTCGAATTAGGTTCGGCAGTTGATTCACACGCTGCCCTTTCCATGTGCCGAACTAAAACATAAATGGAAGGGCTGCTAGTATTTGTTATACATACTATACTATGTCTTTATTTCTTAGCATAACATTTTGTGCCACCAGTTCAGCAAACTTTAGACTAAAAAAGCTTTTAAAATATGATCCAAACAACGCTTTACATAGAGCAGGTTTCAATTGACTGTAGTAAATTACAATGAACCTATCACGAACTAAAGTGAATACCGATTGGTTTCACTGGCATGAGAAAGCAACCAATCAGGAGGAAAAGTAAACGCAATCGTGGATTGATGGCGTGACGGACCAAAACCACGATTGGTTTTACTCTGGAATTTGATTCGCTGACTGATTACAAAACATTTTCACAGCCAATAGAAAAGCTAAGTAAACGCAAAACCAAAGCAATCACCGAAAACTTTCGACACTCATTTGAAACCTGCTCTAAACTGATGCCTAATACAAATATTAATAGTAGTAGGCCTTTACGGATTTTATAAAGTACACATCAAATTCAAAGTAATAGCGCTCTTGACACTGATCGTGATTATTATCATAAGTATCATAATAATTCTTAATGTTGTTATCGGTATTAAGGTGATTCTATTGTTTTGCATTGCGCATATCCACTGCGCATGTTGGTGAAATCTAAAATCATACTGTGCAAATATCATTCTATGTTTGGGTGTATTACTGAATCTTACATATCTCAACACCTACTTAACGCTGGCAATACAAAATAAGTTTATTTGGGCGCTTTAAGACGACTTTTACGAAACTCGCCCCAGTCCTTCCGCGGAAATAGTATGTTTTGGAGATAAACTTGCGATATTTTGAAAAGTATCTCCGAAACGAAAATGGCGATCCCCCTTTTTTCTTCCATAAATTTAAACACATAGAGGTTGGCCAATAGATACCAAAGTATAAATAATTTCAAATTTAAGGATGCTTAGTTATTCTTATGCAAATACTGTAAGTAGCTATTTTTACGCTCGTGTAGGGATACTAACAAAACAGATTTCGTCGTATTCTGCTATAGTACTGTCCACTTGAAGTATTTTAAAGGTTTTACGTTAAGTTTGGTATACATACTGCACAATAATAAGCAATTATTGGACGAGGTTGAGCAAAATATCGTGTTTTGTTAGTGACGAGCGATCAATTATTTGCCGATGCCAATAATTGATTGCGAGACACTAACACATCACGATATTTTGCGATAATCGAGTCCAATATTTGTTTTATCATTCACGGCATTCAGAGCAACTTTAGTCGCTTTTTTTGTGTTTTCGCTGTTTTTACTTTCTATCAAACATGCCAAGTCATTTTCCGACAGCTCAGGAAAGCGAGCCATTTCGACAAATGCAATGTTTAATACTGCGCATGAGCAGACCATTATTTGCAACAAAACGGCTTTGCACCGTAATGCGCATGAGCAGACTATTATGTGTAGGCAATTATTTGCAGTTCTCTCGGCCAATCAAAATGACGGGAAATATAATTTGAATGATAAGGTCATTTGTTTGCTATGAACAGTATGGCCTAGCAATTAATGGCAGCTGTTTACTGGTGCTGACGTTTCGCATATTTCTGCTGTCTAAATTACTATAAATTACAGCTACTTCACGCAAAAACGAGAATGGTGACTCCCTATCTTTATTGCATTTTTAAAGAGACCTTGCTTGGGGTAACAACTGGGAAAAGTAAAAAAAAGAGGCTAATTTCAGCTTTTTTTTTCAATGAAATCACCTTACTGGTATTTAGTATTATCATTATCCTCATAACTTTTATCATAAATACTATTTTTATTATTATGTTACTTATTAGATCGGGTCTGTCGTGCGGGAGGTCACGGGTTCAAACCCTGGCCGGAACCAACACTCAGCGTCTTAAAATAACTGAGTAGAAGGTGCTGCCTTTGTGAAACAATCTCGTTCTTGAACTGCAAACGGTTAGACCTTCACGTCTTCTCGGATAAGGACGTAACATCGTAGGTCCCACGTCGGCCTCCAGTTTATTAGTCTTACCAGACTGTCACGAGTTACCGACGTTAAATAAAGTTGCTTGCTTACTTACTTACTGAACGTTACTTTAAATTTGGTCACTTTCCACAAGGTACCTTGTGGAGTTAGGTACAGCCCTCTCGTCCTTAGTCTCCGCAGGAGCAGTCACATTCGCTACTGAAGAGGCCAACAAGCAAACAGTACTACAGGGTGAGTCGACATGCATTAGGAGAATATATATTTAGTGACCACAATACGTGTGCTTTGGCGATAAACTATTATCCTTAAAATTGCCTGCATCACGAGCCCTGTTTCTGACTATAAATTGCTAACCAGTCTGACCTTCCTCCATGAAGATTTGAAACCGTAGGACGTAGAAAAGTATTTTTTCTCGAAATTTGGTGTTCACTATTTCCTTTATTTGCCTTTAAGTTATATATCAAAAACGAGTTCTTAATTGTGAAAAAAATAATTTTAGTCCCCATGCAACTAATCAATTGATTTGAAATTTTTACGGCAAAGTGAAAAATCTTAATCTTAGCCACCATGCACGATTTCGAGTTTTTGATCGTGGTATCAAAACACAAGAAAGCAAATGAATCTCGAGGGGCGCAGGAGGAGGTGGAAGGACAAATTACTTACGCTGATTTTTATTTCCTTGTTTTCCTTCACTTCTCTTAGTGTTTAGCCATACTTACGATGTAATCATTGTTACTTAATTAAAGACAGTGTCTTGATCAGTGTTTGAACTAATCGGAGCAACCTTGATCTGGCGTTTTAATAGTCATCAAGATTCATCTGTTATTTCATTGGCCATCAAGATGCCCCTCAGATACATGCACCTGACCAAAATGGGATAATAATAATAATAGAAATAATAATATTTATTACTTAATATATTGCGCATTTCCTATAAAAATACTCAAATGCGCATTACAGTCCTTACATTCATGATATAAATATAAATAATCGAAGTCTATAATAATAGTAATAAAACTTAGATTTAAATAAATTAACAGTGTCGGCACTCCTGATGTTAGACGGAAGAGAGCTCCAAAGGGATGACCGGATCGGCTGTTGAACTAATTAATTATACATTAATTATACATGAGTTTGAGAATTGCTGTATATTTTACATTTGCTGTAGGTATTATGAGCACAGTGTCATGGCCCGTAGCACTACTACAACTCGGCTATGTTATTGACAATCCGTGGAGTATTTGCACCGGGAGAGCAGCTGAGGTGGGAAAGCATCTTGCTGAAGTCTTGATGGAAAAACAACAGGCAAGGCTAACTTCTTAATTCATAAAGGCATCAAATCGACGCCAGTTTCCCAGCTTGCCAAAGGAAGAGAACAAATCTGCATCAATCCCGGTTTCTGGGAAATCCCCACCCCACCCCTCTCCGACACTTCACCCGAACCTTTAATGGTTAATCATTAATAGAGTGATGCACATCCAAGGGAGGGGTGGGCGGGTAGTTTCCCAGAAAACGGGATTGAACGGCCAAAAATCTACACTCCAGTGGCGGAAATTAACGATAATCTCCTTATGACGCAAAGAACACAACAGTGCGATACGACAAAACTACGGCATTTCAAACTGGCTCCAATTTTGCGATCTCGGGACAACTAGCCTCGCTCTGATACCATTAGTTACCAGACTTCTTCCCGCGCGGTCGTGAGATATGAATAAGAGGAAATAAACATAATAGCATGACTTTTTGGGGGAGATTTAGTTTACGCATTTGTGATTTTTTTGGCTTTTGCGGGAAATAATTATTGCGATAACAACATGCAATACAATAAGTGTAAACTGTATTTCACGAAATACAAAACTGTAACGCATAACATCATAAAAATATAATCTTTCTTTCAAACGTGCCGAGTGTTTTTAAGTTTGCTTATCGTCAGAGTCTGTACCAATAACAGTGCAAGGGCTCAATCCCGGTTTCTGCGACCCACCCACCCCTCCCTTGGATGTGCATCGTTCGATACCACTTGAAAGCTGTTCGAAAGGAGATATTAATAAAAAAAAATGTTTCAAATTATCAGAGTTATACCCATGGTTGAATAAAATGATGTTAGAAATTTGTTTTCCTATATCAGTAGAAACGCCCATTCACAACCACTAAGAAGTGATTGCAGATACCTCCCCTGACGTCATGTAATTAGCATTTTGGATATTAAAACATCCTTAACTCAGCGGCACAGCATTCAAAGCAAACTATATTTTACCATTCTACTATTCACTTGATTTAGAATTGATATCTAAAATAAAAAAATCGTTCACAGGCACTTTAATATATAATTATTTCTGTTGAATAACAATATATTGAGATTAATGTAGAAACTTTTTCTACCGACTAATTTTAATGTTGTTATTTAATTGAATATTTAAACTATAATGTTTTATTTTAAGGGCCACCGACCTGTTTCGCTTATCGGCTTCAGCCTTGGGGCGCTTGTCATATTTCACTGTCTTAAGACCCTCGGCCAAATCCAAGGTATAGTATCAGTAAATATACACTGCCATTTCTTAAAGTGAAGCAAGTGTTAAAACGCAACAAGTGAGCCACGTTTTTAGCTCATTGGCTTTCAAAATATACAGTGAGTGCATCCGATCCAGTGATAAATTATTTTTGATAGCAATAAAATAAATGGACGTGTTCCTTAATATAGATCAATGGGTCTTTTGCAGGAATTAATGCAATCACGTGCTTGTAATGGGTGCGAAAAAAAACTGACTTCATTTATTTAAAGGCACTTTGCACGAGATCGGTAGTGTTATTAGCAAAACCTGTTTGTAAATGTTTCTAAAATCATTTTAAAGTTTGTTTTTCATCCAGTTAAGCGTTTGCCATGGGATTACGAGATCAGTTCATTGGTTATTGAAGTGATATATCAGTACGTGACTCTTTCTTACAAAAATCCTACAGATACCTTAAAATGGGATCTCTAAACTGATCAAGTGCTAGCCACAGCGTAGCTCATATTTTTACCTTATTTAGGAAGCGAGGGTATAGTACAGGAGGCCATTTTACTTGGTGCCCCAGTGACTGCCGATGAAGCAGAGTGGAAGTGTTTCGAGAAAACCGTGGCCGGCAGAGTCGTCAATGGCTACTGCAAGTACGTATGCATAACTTGTCCTATAACTGAACACACATCTGTACTTCGATTTCCTAAGAAAAAACCCTTTGCGTAAATCTGGGTCCGTACTTCCGGATACATCAATATACATCTCTTGCCAAGTTTAACAGAGTTACAACTTCTTACATCCGGTTGCATGGAAGTGAGGCTAAAGATGTATGCAAGGAGTCTTTTTAGCTATTTGGTGATTTGTATAGTCGGCTCCTGCCTCTCTTAAGGTACTGGCGCCTACCTCTCTTCAGTTACTGTCCCCTATACCTCTCCTGACCAACGCTTACCAAGTACTCTTATTTTCTTATTTTTTCTTGCAATTTTCCAGGAATGACTGGCTGCTTCGGTTCGCGTGTCGCACCGCCTCAGCGAAAATGCAGGTCGCAGGCCTACAGCCTGTGAAGTGGAGGAATAGGAGAATGATAAACGTTAACCTTACTAAGCTGGTGAGTTGTAAGAGCCCATAACCAGGGGCGTCCATATCTCCTATATAGATGTAACGGCGTTTTCACAAGTTGGGCTAGTTTTAGATCATTTTTCCAGCCAATTGGCGGGTTGCACCAGTGGAGGAACAAAAGATGCCTCATTAGCTACTTTTGTTATGCCAACCAACATGGCTGCAGTGCAGCCCAATAATAGCGGGAAACCGTTCTAAAAATAACCTAACTTGTGAAAATGCTGTGACATAGGCCTAGTATGTGGGATGGACGCTCCTGGTTATGGACTGATGTGAGCTGTTATTACATTAATACGGAAGGACTGGGCCGGGGGTGGTATTCATTACTCTGGCTTGAGATTATTTGAAACCTTGGTTTACCAACCAATGAACCAAGTATGGTTCAGTTACGGATATCTGACTTCATGTCCTGCCCCTAAAAACGTAATAAAGGTGAAGCTTTCCCAAGTGATGAAATGCTTGTGAAATCCTCATTTTCTTGCTTTTTAATCAGAATTAAGTTTCCACAATTTGAAATCACAAACCTCTAGCTACAAAGCAATTCGAAAGGAGCGCACTGCGTAACGAATGACGTCAGCTATGTGTTTGTCCTCTTATCGACAATCAGATTGCGAGAAAATACATGCAGGCTTGTTGTAGAAAGTGTGTTTATTTTTAGTCTCTGTGTGCGATCCACTAGTACTCATGGCTAATATAATATGGAATAGATATTGGTAATTCAAAGGAGAAAACCAGTTCTTAACGTACGTCATCTACAATACGGTCACGTAGAATGTTTCAATACGCTGCCGCAAAATATGCGCATAATATTTTATCTAAATTCAATGCATAGTATAACATTATAATTACTAAATTGACTTATTTTCCTATCAGGTTGGCGGCCACATGGAGTATGCCAAGTCTGAGGTAATGGACCAAATATTTGATGCCATTGCCGTTGCAGAAACAAACTCCACGGATGATAGCGATGGTGATGATGATGATGATGACGATATTGCTGATGATGAAGATCAGGCTACCTCTAGCCTAGGTAGTCTTGCCGAAGGTGATTCTGGTTTGCATTCACTACAAAGCGAAGCAGAAACGGCTTTGGATGATACGTCGAAGACGTCACCATCTGATGAGCAAGAAGAATCAGTGCGCATTTCCATGGAAGCACTACACGAGAGAGTCGCCCGAGCAATGGCTGAAGTTCCTTTGCAATATGGAACCAGTGAGCTTGGTGAGAAAAGGTGGGAGGCTGTTTTAGAATCGACACTTGGAGAAAGTAGATTCTCTATCAAAGATGACGATGAGGCTGCTAAATATCTTAATCCACGACGGGATGTAAATCTAAAAGGTAGGGCCGCTAACGAAGTGGGACCTCAATCTGTAACAGAAAATTGGTATGGAGCAATGACCACAACAAATTCCAGCGGTGAGGACGTTGTGAAGTCTAAAGGATGTTCTTTAGAGGAAGCTGGAGTCGCCGACTTAGCTCAGACAAACTTTGCACGAGGTGTCCGGGATGCTGCTGGTGATCCATCGGTACAGGAAGAAGTCATCAATGAGGAAAGTATGATGACAGCAGAAGACGGTAGTCAGCTGCAAATGAATAAGTTTGCATCCACCGTTGATCCTTCAAAGACGGCTGAAAAGGAAACACCAGGGAGCGCTGTCGTTGTCGTTGGAGGTATTACTAAAAACAGAGATGATGTGCAGATTTGATGTGGAAATATTCAACAAAAAAAGAGCGTGTCAGAAAGTCAGAACAATTCCTTACCAGATACGGCCAAGCTGAAAATACAGTAAACGGACAAAAGAATGAAGACCTGGGAGTGGGGGTGGGGGGCATTCTTGTTTATGACGTAATGTATATGTACGGCGGTACTGGATACGGGTTTGAACCTAATTTTGATTTCCGGTTCCGGGTTTTCCGTAAAATTATTTCGAATCCCGGAATATAAACGGTTCAGGGTAATCAAACAGGGAAAACATCCGGGTTATTTTTTACAATAACTTGGAATCCGGGTCTGGAGCTATTTTTTCTCATACCACCGGGTTCGGTTCTAGACGCCATGGTCGCACATACGTACCTATTTATTATACAAGTCTTTCCGGGGAGGGGGGGGGGGGGGGTGAAGACGGGTTACTGTAATGTTCATAAGTACCTTTTAAGCTGTTATACTTTCTTTTCAACCGTAGTCCTAGTAAGGAGTGTTCGACAAGGTAATAGCAGGAGCTCATAACCAGGAGCGTCCATATCTCCTGTCACAGCGATTTCACAAGTTGGGCTATTTTTAGATTATTTTTGCCGCCAATTAGTGGGTTACACCAGTGCCGGAACAAAAGATACCTCAGTAGCTACTTTTGTTTTACCAACAACATGGCTTCTACGCTTTTGTGATTTTATTCCCTTAGGAATGATTGCAAGCCAAGAATTGCGGGAAACTGTTCTAAAAATAACCTAACTTGTGAAAACGCTGTGACATAGGTCTAGTATACGGGATGCACGCTCCTAGTTATGGGCTCCTGGTAAAAGTGACACTATTTTGACTGACATTTCTTTTATCAGTTATATAAAACGAGTACACGCTTAAGAGCAGGGGAATAACAGTTTAGGGTAGATAAGAACCGCAATCATGGAGTAGGTAATTGTAGAGTTGAGTAGCGTGCGGTGAAAACATGCTTGTAACCTTTCCTTCGTCTTTTTTCGCTTGGAAAACTGATAAGATTCGATTCGGAGAACAAAGTTAATACCGGCCAGCTAGAGTAAGTGCTGGAAAGATTTTTCGAAGTTGTAATTAACCATGCTCTCATGCATGATTCAGCGACATCTGTGACGACTGGATGTGAAGATGTGTTCACTCATGAGATATCAATTTACAAAATTTTATATGGCAAAAGCTAAATGGGGACTGACAAGCCTCGGTTTCACCATTTTTCTACATTTTTCTACATTTTAAAAGTGAGATCTTTACGGCAATAGACTTTCCCGCATTCGATCGAACTATTGGAAGTTTAAGCAACCACGACGGCAACGTCTATGACGACGGCATAAAACAATAACCTTAAGTACAAAATGCAATAACTGAACGTGAAAATGCATGCAGTCGCCTACATTTCCACCGTTCTCTGCAAAAACACAACGTGAAACCACAAATTGTATGTTTTAAAGACAACGCGAACGTAACGCCCCGGTCAAACGGAAGCAACATTTCATGCAGCATCGTGCAACATTATAGGGGTGGTCAAACGAACGCAACATGTTGCAACATGTTGGATGTTTTACCCGGTTTGTAGATAAGAGGTCTGGGCACCATGCCAATGGTGCTTTAATTTGAACTAATGCGCATGCTCTGATGCAACAATGTTGCACGAAGGTGGTCAAACGAACGCAACATCATGCAACATCCCAGACAACAATAGAAATGTTGCGTGGATGTTGCATACACGTTTGACAAGATTCAAACTTCATGCAACATCGTGCAACATCGTGCAACATCGTGCAACATCGTGCAACAGGGTGGTCAAACGGACGCACATGTTGCGTCTGTTTGACCGGGGCTTAAGAAAGTAAATAAAATCATTTTTCGTTCTGCGTGAACGGAATTCTATAGTCATATTTTTCGAAAACCTGGTTGTGAAAAACAATTCAAGGCGAACAGGGGAAATAGTAAACGATAAATGTCGGGAGAAAAAAATATCTACGTCCCGTCATCACTGCCGTCGCCGTCCTGGTTGTTTAAGGTCCCTAGTATCAGGGGTATAGAATGGTCAAATCCGAGACTCGCTGAGACCCTTGTTTCAAAATCCTAGACACTTTTTTTAAACGCCGAGATTTCGAGACCTGCTTGAATTTTGCCGAGAATCACGATTGTTTGAGGGACCATTGTATACCCGTAGTATCCGGCGAGTGTCGACACCTTCAGTTTTCACTCGGCCTTTATGAAGCGGGCAAAAAAGTCAATTAAGCTCTTCAACATAATGTTTTCCTTGGGTGACGCATATCGTGTCTATGCCTGATTTCGCACCTTGTGATACTATATAGGCTAATTACTTGACGCCTAACCAGTTCCCTTGCGAGTCATTTTCCACGGGGTAAATATCTCCTTGCCGTTTGTTTTCCCCGCTACGGTTTGTATACATGCATCAGGAGTTCCGGACTTCCGGTTGGATCACACTGCATTCTGGGTAGGTGGGCTCAGAAAAGTGGGCATCAACTTCTAGATCGGCCATATTGGATTTGAGTGCAGTCAATTTTTGCTCCTTTGCAAGTTCAAAAACTTACTACCTAATACACGGAATACCTTACCTTTACAGATTCTTCAGTTGGGAGTTCTAAGTCGATGTTTAAGCTTTAGAACGGGATTAATAAAGTTTCCAAGTTTCCAAGTTGTATTACTGTATACACGTACAGCACCATATTATAGTTTTTATAATTATTATAATTTATTATAATTATTATAATTATCTATCTAGGTTGTGACCATTACGTGGTACAGTTATGATACCTCATTTTTCGTTTTCTCACTGCATGAGGCAATAAAATACGTTATTGGACCTAATAATTACACAGCGTTAATTTATATTTGTATCACTTTATCTAAATATTTGCATAAACATTATTGTAAAGTAATTGTATCCCAATAAAGATTGCTGGCATCCCCCTCCAGTTCGTTTATGTGTCTTACACGGGAAATGCTTTTTGTGCTGCTAAGCGCAGCGAAAGTGAACAGAATGATACTCCGCAAATGCACTAAAGTGTTTGTAAACAGTTCTAAAACACCACTCAAATCAAATCAAAATTTTATTTAAGAGGGTAAAACTAAATAGTATAATATACTTGTCTAATAAACTTGTGACCCTCAATACAATCAAAAGTGATAAGATACCGTATTTCCTCGAATAAACGCACACCCCAAAGTGGAAATTATAAATAAACGCGTACCCTCGAATAAGCGCACACCCTCTGGATTTGGATGTCTAACTTACCGGTAGTTCACGTTACGGTAATCATATCATGACTGAAAGAAACTGAAAAAAAAAACTTTTTTGTGATACCCTATAATAGTGCTGCAGTTTAGAACTTGTATTCTTCCCAGTTATTGTAACTATTAAAATTAACTTTTTTTTATTAAACGCACACCCTCGAATAAGCGCACACCCTCGAATAAGCGCACACCCTTGTATAAGCGCACACCCTCGAGTAAACGCACACCCTAAAATGGAAATTTTAAATAAACGCACAGTGCACTTTATTCGAGGAAATACGGTATACAAAATGCAAGTCAATAACTTGTTACTACATAGTAAACTCATTCTAGTGATTAAGTTAGAAATGTCCTCAAGTGTATTAAGGCTTGGCTTGAACATGAAAACGAGACAAAATACTTGTTTCGTGTTTTCTTGACCACCTTGCAAGTAAAAATCATAAAACTTTACAGAATTGGAGAAACTGGTTCCTTAAACCCACGAGTGATACCATTGCCATAGAAACCATCGTTGCGAAAAAATTAGGCGGGAAATACAATGCAAATTTGTATATGACGAACTTCTCAAAACGAGGTGTGGAAAGAGCCCTTTCCTTAAGTTTATCCTCACTTAATTTTAACCAATAGCGATGTAGGTACACCAATTAGCCTTTTCTCCTTGTCTGCATTCAATATTAGCAGAAATATCAGCGAGTTTCAAGGCCTGAAATGAAATATACGGTACTTTTTTCGCCGCTTTAGCTCAGTGTATTCACTGTGTTTGACTGTTGTTTTGATTGTGGTTGACCTCCAGTTCGGTCTTGACAACGGTAACCAATGACGCTGTAACCGGTCTATATTTAGAACAGTACCCTCACATTTAGAATCAAATCAAATCATAGTTAGGACAATGCAATGTTAGTAAATCACCTCAAATAACCACAAATCATTCTCATTCTCATAATGGGGGCAAGCGTGGACGGACCGCAGCAGAGTTAGTTACCCTATATAGTAAGTAAGTAAGTAAGTAAGTATAGTAAATGACTTTATTTAAGTGTCAATGTATTTAGCTTTGCAGCTAATTAGGGACACTAGTCGTCCTTATCCGAGAAGACGCGAATGTCTAACCGTTTATTGTAAAGGTAGCACTTTTTACTCAATTATTTTAAGACCACTGGGCTAACCGGGAGGTAGTATATATGGTACATATACCATATCTATATATGTACATATAGTATATATGGTACAATATACCATATGGTATAGAGTATAGAGTATATATGGACGCTCCTGGTAATGAGCTCATGAGTACATGAGTGTTTTATAAATGTTAAAGGAGGCGGACGATGTTACTTCAAGCGGTAATCTGTTCCAATACTTTATAGCCGCAATGATGAAAGTTCTCTCTGTATAATAGTTCAGTAGCTCTGGTGTATTTAGGCATTATGTAAATTAAGCAAGCACTGCGTGTTCGATCACTATTCAATGTGAGTATAGCTTTTTAATGTACTCTGGAGTTTCAGCGATAGTTTTCTACCATTGGTAGGCGTTACTGAGCCGAAAAAAAAACCCTGAATTTTAACGTGACCTGAAACAACCATCGATAGGGGCTTTTCAAAGTCAGAACCCGTTGGGAGAGCGATAAAATTAAAGTCGGCTGTCTTCTCAGACTATAAAAATCCAATCTTAGTTTCGAAACTTGAAAATACTTAAAATTGCATTCAAAGAGTTCTGAAGTGTTTCCCATTGATTTTGATGGGAAATTCAGCTCCATTCGAATCGTAGGTTTTTGGCCGCCGTGCATTGGTGTACTCTTTGCATACCGTAATTTACACAATTTCTCAAATTTATTTGCCCAATAACTCAGTAGAGAGGTAAAGTGTTACTTCGAAATTTTGCACATGTTGTCAGTGTATTTCTGCCTGACTTACACGCTCTTGCGTATTTTGTTATTTCAATGAGGCGAAATACTTTTGGAATTTTAGTGAAAACGGTCTTTAATGCTTTGTGATATTATAATATTGGCTAGTCAGTCATGCGCATTTCATTGTAGGTTGTGACATTTCCTGGGAGTGTAAAGGTCATAGAATATTCCAAAATGACGAATCTTGTTTGAAGAGTATAGAGAGTAGTAAATAATTGAATGCTACCATGTCAAAGAGTATGCCATGTTAAACGTATACGGGGTTTTGTTCCATCAACCTCCCGTACGTTGTACACCCGACTAGCGCTTATCGAATGATAACAAACAATAATAATAATATATATATCAAATAATAAATTAAATGTCTACAAAATTATAATATATAAAATTTATATTGCGCAAATATCAAATGCGCATTTTATCTACAATTCTCAAACTCATTAATAATTCATCAGGTGAATACAAGAGAAATCATGACCATCACGAGTATTTAGAAATCGCTTCTAAGACAGATCTTCGTGTTTTACGTAATGTTTGAAGGCCGACAATGAAGAATGGACAGGATTTCAAAGTCCGCGCAATTAGTTCCAGTCCGAGGCGCAGCCGAGGATTTGAACTAATTGCGAGGACTTTGAAACCCCACCAGTCCGAATAGACCCTTTCAGCTTGTCTGTTTGTTGCCCCATTTCAGACCACGTGATAGTTCTCCAGAGGATTCAGTGCTTTGTTTGTACATTGTCTGTACATTTTCACGCGGAATTTTACTCGTTTTTACAGACAATGTATGGAAAACTGAAAACACGATTGCACGCTTCCCAGCACAACTACATCCCTCAAATTTCGATATGTTAATCTTTTACCTGGTATCTGAAGAATATTTCATAAATTCGATTTTACTTATTTTATTTGGCATCGGATTCCCATCGATTCCCATACAAACACTGTATTTCGCGCCATGTTTGCACCCCTTTCAAAATGTCGGAATTTACCGCGAACTGGTATATTATTAATGAGTTTGAGAAATATTACTTCAAAGTATATGTGTAAAATAAATAACATAACACAACTCCTAATAAATACAATAATGGTAATAAAATTAGACTAAGCTATAATATACAGTAACTATTCTAATGTAAAAAGTAAAACTAAAGATCATTACTAAAATATGAATAAAAAGCTATCTTAAACAAGTCTCATTTATAAGCAGGAAAAAGTAACCTAATTTATAACTGTCACAACCTCATGAACATCTACTATAATATTAATAAAAAGCTCAGTCTCAAACAATAATATTTGAAGTACTCTTTCAAAAAATCACAGCAGTGAATTGTCAGGTTTACAAACTCGAGGGCGCAGCCTTTTTAGATCTGATAAAACACTGCTGCGCTTCAAAAACGTCGATGTATAGAGGCATGTAATTCAGTTATTTTGGCGATACGACCTATTTCTGCCTAGAAAATGGAAGCAAACGTTTATGTATATGCGGACCGTATCTATTTCAGATTATAAACACTCATTCAAAAACTCATGAATAATTAATGAGCATGTTGTCCAATCAGATGAAGCAAATCAGTCACGTGCATGCTCCTTTATACCTGATAAAATCTCATCATTCTAAAAAGCCCGGGGAGGGCTTTGATTTCGGTACCAGGGGAATATGGGGTACAAAGATATTACAAAAGAATGCAAATTAGGATGAAGACTTTATATCAAGAATACCAATGAACATGAAATTTTATATAAAGTTTCATCCTAATTAAGAATTCACTGATAAAGACCCAAAGATAGCAAAAAGTGCACGGAACATAAGGTACCTAGATAATAAATTTTGCACTAAATTTACTAATATCAGCAGACTACCGAGATACGCAGATAATATTTTTAAAATGAAGTTATCCAACTACCATTACTTGTTTACCGAGCCACTGTTTAGTTTAATTATTAAAACCAAACTCAAAGCCGTAAAATAATAAAAACATGCATTAAACTTACATATTTTGTGCCAGAGCCAAAAAATTCGAATCTGCCGTCATGTCAGTCACATCGCTTTCCAAGTCTTGAACTTTATCGAGGTAAACTACGACACTAAATCCTTCAAGTGCAGGTTATTCTTGCATTGCGAAACGCCGATTCAAACAACATAGTATGGTAATTTCTTCATGTCTTTCCCTTGAGATATTCGTAATTGCCGGCGGTGATTACTCGAATATTTTGCATGGCGTTGTGAATACAAAGGTTCAATGGTTCATTAAGTAACCATTCCCTTGAGATGTGCGACTTTCTTTCATTGCATTCTTGAAGCGTTTTTGAAGCCGTTTAAAACACTCACAGCACGTGTTTTAAACAGTACTTAAACATTCATTTCTTTTATTTTTCGTCATTAATTATTCATGAGTTTTTGAAAGTCTCAATAGTGTTCGTGGATTCCGTTTTATCGTCATTCAACATAAGCTTTTAATTAAGCATTCATGCATGTACTTATGTACTTATGCACTTCTCAATGGCAGAACGAGCAATAATCTGATTAGTTCTTTCATTCGGACTGAATGAGATACAGCTGGGTTGTCGTCGGCGCATGCGCGTGCGTCAAGTGATTGACTGTAGATGTGATACTCAAGTTGTTTACTTATTCCAATATGATATGAAATATATTTACTTCGAAGTGAGGAAAAACAGTAATGATAAAATGATAAAATATTATACACACAAATTACCACTGATCATGCTACATCTAACCTTCTCCGCAGGCAACTCCCAGGTAATATACGACAATAGCATCAAAACATGAAATCATCTGACCGGGCTTCCTGTGGTATAGTCTGCCTATTTCTCTTCATAATACAGGAAGCCCGATCAGACGATTCCATTTTCGTATTAACTTCTGCCGTCGAGTCGGGGAAAATGTAAATAGCCCAGCTGTCAAGAGAATACTGCCCCATATTGTGTTTGATAGGAGGTATAGAAACAGTATTTCTCAATAATAAAAATGGGGTAAGTGTTTCAATGAATTAGGGTGGCATGGGAAATAAAAGGTTTAGATTTTAAATTTGTAACGTCATAGACCTAATTATATTCGCTCCTTCAATCTTGCGCCAAACAGATCACCTGACCAAACGTTAACCCTTGAGAACTGTTTCTTTGTTTTTGTTTTTAATTCCACGGTAAAATGCATAAATTACTCGAACTCCAACACAAAACCCTAATCTGTATTGGGGCAACAACGAATTAGGTCTATTGCCGAAATTGTCCGACCTATCATTTTGCATCACCTAATTTATGTTGAGTGGAAATGTGTACAAGTTTTCAAATTTTAAAAATCAGGGGGGATTTGTGCCGTTAAATTAGTAGGGCCTTTGCCACGAGCGGACCATTTCTGTTGAATCCACTGTCTTTGTGACAAATCAGACACCACGATTCTCGATAACCTGGTAGTACTGGCGAGACAGCTCCAATACTTGCTAGAGCAGGTGCTGCTGGTAAAGCGTGATTAATATCCTTCTTCCGTGCGTTGGTTTGTATTGCTATCAGGACCATCGTGTTGTTAGGGAGGGAGTTGATATAATTCTTGATGTTAATATCAGGACTTGCTTCTTCAGTAATTTCAAATGCACGAGTGGAATGAACTGTGCCATTCATGTACAGGGTAGCAAAGTTGTATCCTCGCGTCTGAAAATGAAAAGTATACACCAGTCTACTCGTTTACTGATGTAATGCCTTTGAAGGTGGCAGTTGCTCAGCTGGGAGCTGCAGCTTTGTTATTGGTGTAGGTAATCAAATAGGAAACGAGTGAAATTAGGGATAAATTTCACGCGTGTTTGTCAAAATGGAATTCCAATACGTAGATTTTTACAAACACATTCAAGTGAAATTTATCCTTAATTTCACGAGTCACTATTTGATTACCTTTAATATTATGGAGAGCAAATTACGATGCAGAAAAAAACATTTTAAACGCGCGTAGGCAGCGTTTGAAATTTCACATTACGCGTGAAATTTGAAGTTAAAATTAGGGAGTAATTTGTTCTCTGTGATATTAATTATTATAATCTAGAGCTTGGGCTTCCTATGTTATGATATCACGCTTGGACTTCCTATGCTATCACATAATCTAGAGCTTGGGCTTCCTATGGCCGGTATCACATTATAATCTAGGGCTTGGGCTTCCTGTTGTATCATATTACAATCTAGAGCTTGGAATTCCTGTGGTAGCACATTGCAATCTAGAACTTGAGCTTCCTGTGGTATCACATTACAATCTAGAGATTGAGCTTCCTGTGGTATCACATTACAATCTAGAGATTGAGCTTCCTGTGGTATCACATTACAATCTAGAGCTTGAGCTTCCTGTGGTATCACATTACAATCTAGATATTGGGCTTCCTGTGGCATCTCATTATATTCTAGATCTTGGGCTTCCTGTGGTATCACATTACAATCTAGAGCTTGAGCTTCCTTTGGTTTCACATTACAATCTAGATAGATAGATAAATCGCTTATTAAAAGTACTAGCCTTGCAGCCCTAGAGCTGATTTACACTAATATTTACAAACAATTGTGAGAATATTGTATAAGAATACTAAAATTGTATAAGAATACTAACAAAAATACACTCCTTCTAACGCCTGTGCTATAAAAAAAGATTAATTGAAACGGTCTAGCCTGTTTTACGTTTAGGGATGGCTCTATGCCTCATGTTCCTTAAATTATAGTGGAGTGAGCTAAATGGGGAAGATATTTTAAAGGTCTATTATTACGTACCACGGTGGGCATAAATGACCCTGAAATCGCTCACGTTGAGCGTGCCAAAAATGTATAAACTAGCAACAACAACAAAATTTGACCTCAAATTTAACGAAATTTTGGTAGGTTAATATTAATATGAAATTACGTCTTCAAGTTCAATCGGGTTTGTATATTGACGTTGTTGTGACGTCATGATGAACGACTCCTTTCGTTACGTATACGTTTGCAACAAAGCATATTATCACAACAACATAAATATATATTTTTGAATGCCGCAATTTTGAAGTCTCTACGATAAATATTTGCAGAGTTATTAAGAACTTAAGTTTCCTGTGACGTCACACTTTCTGACGTCATGGGTGTGACTTAAATTATGCTTTCTACATTGAAGAAATATAAAAAATACCATATTTAGCCTATTCAGTGTACAATAAGTACATTTCTTCGTTAAAACCCGAAAAATACTCACATTTATTTTCTAAAGCAATTCCTCTCAAAAACCCTAAAAGATGAATGAAGAAGTTATTTTGTAAATGGTTTTACGTTGAATATAGACCCATTCGAAAAATGGCGTCCAATTTAACAAACTATTGTTTAGGATTGACTAGCCTCGCTTACACGTTCAAAAGCTTTTGTGTGGACTGACTAGCCTCGTGTTCATGTTACCAGGACAATGGCTTTTTAAATTGGACGCCATTTTTCGAATGGGTCTATATCCCTCTTAACTAATCGAACTCGGGTTTTCGATTTCTTTGTTGTCAAGATGATGGGAATTCAAAAATATATCATTTACCGATTTTAAAGGTAACTGAAAACATTGGAAAACCTATTATAAATGGATACATGACGTAATTGTGACGTCATCAAGATGTATACGGTAATGCAAATCATCGGATTTTGTTTCGTTCATCCGTCTTAATCCTCCCAAAAATTCAATCTTCTACATTTGTTAGTTTTGAAAATATAGCAACGTGAGCGATTTGAGGGTCATATGTGCCCACCGTGTACTCTTACTACAGAATGAACTAATCGATTGATAATTACTATAACATAGATTTCCTCAGCGTTCAGCTAACGACGTATAATACCAGCAATAGCGAGCCGACCGGAGAGGACAACTGAATAACAACCATAACTCTTTCCACGAATCCTCTTGTTCCTCTAATTTGGTCCATTGTCTTGGAATTCTCAAAGGAGTTTTAAAATCTGAATGAGAAAGAGAATTTGAAAAGATTCGGGTAGTTGTGGTAAAATGACGGAAGGCATGTCATTTTGTCCAAGAAAACTACAACAGCCATCACTATGTAAATCGGAATATTTAATAGCTTTTATCACGGTATGGCGTTAATTCCTTAGTCTTCCATTTTCAACGTAAATCTTCTAAAAATCAACAAAACTTACGAGGGTATCTTCTTGTGTTCCTTACCTGATATATATTCGATTTGTGCCAATTTTCAATAAATTTCAGCAAAGTTTTCCACGCTCCCTACTCTACACAGAAGAGAGGAATTAGGTAGGAAGCGCGTGCCATAAACCCGCCTTTAACAACTCAAATGCGAAGAAACGCAACCAGTCACAATCTTCCTTGAGAGAGACCAAGCAAGTTGCATGGCACTACCCAACACACGCTATGACGTAGCTAGCGTCTAATACGCATGCTCACATCTTATTACCGGTAGAGTGGCAACCATGTACAGCTGTTTCGTCCTTGTTAGGACTCATCAGCCTCACTTTAGATCATAGGCCTCAGAAGCTGGTTACTCTAACGGCGAGCTCGAAAGCTGTTTTAAACCCCAGCCACCACGCTAACACATGTGGGAGCTGGAGATGTGAACAATTTCGGATTTGGC
This sequence comes from Actinernus sp. WN-2022, assembly GCA_030867875.1. Taxonomy (NCBI): domain Eukaryota; kingdom Metazoa; phylum Cnidaria; class Anthozoa; order Actiniaria; family Actinernidae; genus Actinernus; species Actinernus sp. WN-2022. The sequence continues at coordinate 21,002,457 of JAOWCC010001368.1, read as the reverse complement.
CGTGCCATTTCCATTTTGCACTACCAGATCCTCTTCGTAGAGATCCACATCGCTATTGCGCATGTTCACATCTTCAGCTCCCACACGTGTTAGCGTGGTGGCTGGGGTTTAAATCAGCTTTGAGCTCGCCTCTAGAGTAACCAGATTCTGAGGCCTATGATCTATAGTGAGGCTGACAGTCTTGGGGGCTATGCCATGTTTATGAGTCCTAACAAGGACGAAACAGCTGTACATGGTCGCCACTCTACGGGTAATAAGATGTGAGCATGCGTATTAGACGCTACCTACGTCATGGCGTGTGTTGGGTAGTGCCATGCAAAGTGTTTGGTTTGAGAGAGACGTACTTAATATACCAACCAAAACAAATCAGGCGCCTCTAAGGACGATAAATCTACATGTACCTCCAAAGAACGCCATTTTACCGGTACCAAGGACAAAATATAATTTACCGGGAGACACTACCACAGTGCAAAAAAAATCATTTACGTATTGTATTTCATTGATGAAACAGAGCTAGTTTCCTTTATAATTGGGCAAATCACCAGGATAGAGTTCTTCGTTCCTCTGTTGTATTTGTATTACCTTGCGGTATCCCCGTTTTGTTCTCGGTCCCAGGTTCGCCCGTGTGTTTAACCGTGTGATGGCAATTACTGAACCTTCTTTCGAAGAAATCTTCAAAACAAATCAAACAAAAGTACATTTTTATTTTAAAGTTTCCATCAAAGTTTTGGCTTTAGTTACCTTAGTGCTTAGGTCTTGCCCATTCACTATGATGCAAGCAATCCCAGAAGTATTCGGGATTATGCCTTGGTCACTGAGGCATTCAGAACGTAGAGAAATGTTTATCCCATCTGTGAAAAAAGAAATATATACACAAATAAATATAGGCTTTATGACGACTAAAAATCGAGATTACCGTTTTGTTTTTTCCCGGATCAATCTAAAATGTTATTTTGTGGATAACATAGTATTATTGTATTCACTGAATAGCGTGACCGTGGAAGTATCAAGTATTCCATTTAGCTAGCCTACCTTGAATCAAAACTAGGCAGTCCACGTTTGAGTGACGATCGATGACGTAAATTTATGGAAGTCTTAAACACGAAATTCCGATATAAATGGCTTAGCTCCTCCTCTTGCCACACCTTTACAATGCGAAATTTTAAAATGCCTTTTGGAATTTTTTATAGCTATGAACTTTCGAAATATTTTGAATACTTCCGTCTGTGAAGAAAGTTTTGGTTTACAGAGAATATTCAGTGTTCTACGCTTGTTCGAAATCGTGAAAATTTGAACTTTCCTGACCCTTGACTGCTGGGTCGATTCCTGTATAGACGTCATCTCATTAATGCATTATTCTCCATGGCGCCTTTCTATCACAACATCGATGCATATAAAATATATACGGTTTGTGAGTTGTTAATAAAGAAAAAGTCAATGTAGTACCATGTTAAAGTGCATATAAGCCCTAACCAGTTATCCTTGATATCGATTGTACATGAAGTGGATAGTCCAACGGTAGAATATTTCTTGATTTTGGTGTTGCGTCTATGAGATATAAAGGTTTATATTTCCAATATGCTAATGATGTGATGTCATCACCGACATTTGCTGAATTTCTTTGTGCTTGTAAATTAAGGTATTTTCTAATTTATATTTTTTTTTGTAAAATCGCTTTGATATAAGCTTCAAATATAACTTAGAATTAAAAAATAGGTAGTTTGTTTTCACCATCATGCTTTTATTTCATAAGTGTGTCGGTGATGACATCACCTCATTAGCATATTGGAAATATAAACCTTTGTATCTCGTAGACGCAACACCCAAATCAAGAAATATTCTACCGTTGGACTATACACTTCATGTACAATCGATATCAAAGATAACTGGCTAGGGCTTATATGCACTTTAAGTGTTTCTACAAATGATTGCAAAGCCGAATTAATTAAATGACGTCAAGATGACGTTGACCCAGGAATCGACCCAGGCTTTTACTTACGCGGTCATGGATCAGGAAAGGTCAAATTCACACGATTTCAAACAAGCGTAGAACATAAAGTATACACTGTACTCAAACTTTTCGGAGGCCAGTCATAGCTATAAACATTGCAAAAAGAGTTAGGCACTTTAAATTCATAGTTCTCGGACCGCCATTTTAAAAGGTATCCAAGCTTTTGGTGATATCGAGACTGGAGTTGAGACCGCTTTGTCAGAAACTTGTATTGGATCAAAACTGCATGATCAAAACTGCCCATATTCATAGGAAAGAGGCCTAGGGTTTGTATCAGTGCAGGGTCAACTCCAGCCTCCATGAGAGGTTGTGGTTACCTTGGTTACCTTTCAAGATTACAGCACTTCTGTGGTTGAGCATTATACACGGAGCCTCGTATTGATTCCTTTGTACGTATGAAGTGAGGCATATCTCGGAAGTGAGCTATAATTGGACTATTGTAGAATTGTGAATAAAGCAGGCGAATATATTTAGAATTTGGTTAAAATCCTCCCTCTAGTACTCTTAAACAAGTAAAATGTGTTAGTCTGATTTTATGTTATACAGTATTATATATATCACCTTTGTGAAGTGAATTTTCGAACATCTCCGTGTTAAAAAAGAATTGTTTATCCTCGGATGATTGAGGCTTATTGGGTCTCTAGCAAGATATGCTAATGTACGAGACTCATTCCACACACACTCCTCACAGCAGTCATGTAGGCCAATCCTTCATGACGTCATTGTTTACATTTTTGCCTAATTAATTAGCATAAATTAAACTTCAAGCTACAAACAGACTATATCAGTAGGTTTAGTGTAAGCACAGGTATTGCATCGTGTCCTAGAACATTTAAAAGTGCCTGGTTGAAGATCAGGTTGTAGTGATCCTTTGACTAGGGAATCACGGAGATTCTTGTCACGTTTGAAAGAAATGAGAGGAGGCTGCGGGAAAATAGAGGCGGTCTCTGGATCACTCTATAAAATTTTAAAGTTCCTCTGGATAATTTTCTTGATAGACAGATTAGACGGATGGTAAGTCAATGGAAACGGAATCCTATCTTCAGTCTTAGGTTTGGACGGTAGCAGAGCCGTGCTTCTGTCGATGTCGCGGGCGCGGTTCAATGCAGTTGTCACAACAGCGTTAGGATAACCGCGCTCGACAAAGAACTGGTGCATCTCCTCGGACTTTGAATAGAAGTCGGATTCATCGCTGCACAAACGGCGAAGCCTAAGGAATTGAAAATATGGGATAGAGGTTTTAACATGTGTAGGATGAGAAGATGAAAACAATAAATAACTGTGCGAATCAGTTGGCTTGTAATGAACAGTAGTGGTTAAACTATTGCCGCTAACAGAAACATTGACATCCAAAAAAGTGATAGAAACATCTGAAATCTCCCATGTGAAGTCGAGAGCCGGATGAAAGTTGTTAACAAAATCAATAAACCGTTCTAGATCCCGTTTACTAGAAGAAGTTGCACCGATGCAGTCATCGATGTAACGACCGAAAAAATCAGGCGTAGGACCGTCGTAGACTAGTAGACTGCGCCTTAAAACAGTGTACAAACTTATACGCTAACAAATACTACGAACCGTTTATCAAGTGCAACTGACAATTTAGAAACATGTACTGATACCAAGCTTTTAAAAGTGGATTAAACTATTTGTTTCTGAAAACTTAATCTCAGTTTATTTGTTTGTCTGTTTGTCTGTTTGTCTGTTTGTCTGTTTGTCTGTTTGTCTGTTTGTCTGTTTGTCTGCTTTGCTTTGCTTTGCTTTGCTTTTGTAACAATAGAATCACTAGGAGTATGGTAGCTCAAATAACTACTGCCACACGGGTAGGAAACAGATCCAGAGATCCACAGAAGTTTATTTTCACACGAGTGTCGAGAGCTTCGAGTACAACAACCAGCAACTAGAACACGAGGTTTTGTAATCTCATCTTCGGCTGTCTAGGTTTACATGTGACGTGATACATTCCCAGACTGTCTTGGGCAACATTGTAACATAATACATTCGAATACGAACGAAACTAGAGTAACAAAACATATACACTGCTACACATTCCCCCCTACTGAGGAACTTCGTCCCGAAGTTTAATATAACAGGGCAGTTCATTAACGCTTGTCTCTCCGTCTGCCGCTTTTCTTTTAGTTCTCGCCTCTCGTACGGTTCAACACTCAAACGCTTGTTTCTAGCAGTACTGATGCCTTCTGTAACCATGCAGGATCGCATATCAGCCGATCAGGAGGTTTCGCTAGGCGCTTGGGCCTAGTACTTGGAGCATGCCCTTCTTCTTCACTTTGGACCAGTCCACCATCCACTGCATCTTCACCGTCCACTTCAATACCATCAGGAGGCTCTCCGTCAGGCACTTTGGGCCCATTCATAGTAATTTCTCCAGTCCCCGATGCAGCTCCTTCTGAGTCCTGGGCAACAATGTTCGGTGGGATGAATGGATTAGCATCAGGGTTCAGAGCCCCTGTACTAAGTCAGTGTCCTCCGTTTGGCTTGCACTGTTTGCTTCAGGATCGTCTGCACTTAGATTTTCTACTTCGTAACACTAGTCTTTACCCAGCTGTCTCTGTGGAGCTGCAGCTCTTAGGTGACGCGGTCTTGGTTCTTGATCCTGTACCCGATATGGCAGCAAAATGTTCCGATGGAGAACCCGTTCTCGACCCCAACTTTCTCGTTGTACTACATACACTGGTAGTTCTCCAGCACGACGGATAACAGTGTATGGTGTGTCCTCCCACCGTTCTTGCAGCTTGTGCTTCCCTCTGGGACTCAGATTCCTTACCAACACACGGTCACCTGGGTGAAGTGGGCTTTCTCGTGTGCGTACATCATAATGTTGCTTGTTCTCATCTGCCTTTTTTTTTCATCTTCTGCATAGCTACGTCATATGCATGGGTCAGCCTACCTCGGAGGTTTTCGACATAGGCTGCATACGGTTGGGTATGGCTAGGACTGTCGACCCCAAGGGTGACATCAATCGGCAATCTGGGATGACGCCCAAACATCAGGAAATAAGGGGAGAAACCAGTTGATGAGTGCCTTGTGGAGTTGTAAGCGTGAACCAATCCTGAAACATACTCGGGCCAATCCTTCTTCTCGAATCAAGGGTGTCCATCATACCAAGGAGGGTTCTGTTGAAACGTTCCGTCTGCCCGTTTCCCTGAGGATGGTAGGGTGTTCTTGTCTTGTCGATGTTCGCGAGCCTGCATAGATCCTTAATGAGGCGTGACTCAAAATCTTTCCCTTGATCAGAGTGTAGTCGCTGGGGAAATCCATAGCCCACAACACCTTCGCAACAGTTGTAGCCTTCTGATTACGAGTGGGAAACGCCCAAGCATACTTCGTGAAACTGTCTGTTGCAACGAGGATGTGTTCATATTCTCCTTTTCCTTTTTCTAACGAAAGAAAATCAATGCTGAGCAATTCCATCGGTGACGAGGCAAGTATTGGGACCATAGGTGCACGTGGAGGGTCAGGGGCCTTGCGCTTGATACAACGTTCACAATTGTCGATGTATAACGACACCATGCCAGGCCAGAAGAACCGTTGACGGACCAGGTCGAGTCTTTTCCTTGCCTAGGTGCCCGTTATCATGGTGGAGACCCTGGAGTGCACGCTGTCTAAGGTTCGTGGGAGCACCAGCTGACGACATTCCTGACAATAGACAATTCGACCACGAAACAACACCCCATCAGACAAAATGAGTCGGTCTCTCTCCCTCAACATCTTGGTTACTGCTTGGTCCGCTGCTTTGTCGCCAGTTTTCTCTGCATTACATATTTGTTGTACCGCACTAATTACCTTCTTGTTGAAGTCTTGCCCATTCAACAGGGGTGACAGCCACTTGGGGATCCGTTTGCTGTGATAATGGAGGAGGCGCCGGAAGCTCAGATGATGTCCTTGCTTGCATGTTCACCGCCTCTGCTGCTGGAGTATAGGACTTGTATTGGCATGTACTCCGATTTAACCATGTGGTAATCACAGATGGCTTGAAATTCTTCCGATGAGCAGACGTTCGGTGCTCGTAAATCTGAGGGAAGCAATCTGGCCAGGAATGGCTTAATGTACTCTTCGTCCGGCAGCTCTGAGGAAGTGTCTGGATTCTGTGTGTGTGGCATCCTAGACAGACCATCTGCATCTCCACATGATTTCCCCGGCCGATAAGTAATGGTAAAATCGAAGGTGGACAAACTGGAGAGCCAGCGGTGGTCGGCTGCACTAAGCTTAGCAGACGTCAGAAGGTACGTCAGCGGGTTGCTGTCAGTTACCACGTGAAACGTTTGACCATATAAGTAGGGGTAGAATTTCTCGCTGACAGCCCACTTGATGGCAAGGAACTCACGACGATAAGCACAGTACCTCCTTTCCGTCGTGGACAAGGAGCTGCTTCCATAAGCAACGACTCGGGGTTTGCCATCATGCACCTGATACAGAGCCGCACCAATACCTTCACCCGATGCATCTGTATGTAATACAAAGGGTTTACTAAAATCTGGGAAAACAAGAATAGGGGAAGAGGACAGCTTCCTTATCAATGTTTCAAATGCAGTTTGGCATTTAGCCGTCCATTCGAACGTTCGGCTTGACTTTACATTTCAGGCTTTTGGGGCCGAGTTCCTCGCTAACTCGTGAAGCGGTTCTGCAAGTACTGCAAACCGTTATATGAATGACCGGTAATACCCAGCAAATCCCAGAAACGTTTGCACCTCTTTACAATTCCTTGGTGGGTGTTCAAGCCATTCCAACAACACAGATATCTTCTCGGGATTCGGTCCTACCCCTTCCCTTGTCACAACATGTCCTAAATATGTCAGTTCTCACTGGAAAAATCTACCTCTTTACATACTATGTAATTAAGTTGTCAATTTAGATTTCCATACTATGTAAATTGATTTACAAACTTTTGACAGACTATGTAAATTAATTTACAAATTAGCTACTATGGAAATACTTTGGAAATTTGATTTACAACATTTTGAAGAACAGAGGCATATTAGTACTGATCAAAGAAATATGTAAATACTTTGTAAATTGATAGGCAACAATGATGTTGTAAATTCACTGTCAATACTGTGTAAATACTTTGTAAATTGGAATCATGCAAGGAGGCCTAAGCTACTTTGTAAATACCATAATGGAATCCAGTTGAATGTTTCTCTAAGGGGCCAACCACTCGACTTCTGAGAGGGTGGGTAATTTCAGAAGAAAATATCGTGCAAGCTGCTTTTCACGAGAAAAAAAATTGTGCAAAGGAATACCAGTGGTAAAAAAAGCTGTCCTTAGGAAAATATTCTACTTGAATGTGGGTGGTAAAATAAAACATGCCTATACCCCCCCCCCCCCCCCCCCCCCCCCCCCCCCCACTGTAAATACCATATAAATTGGAATTCAAGAAAACTGCAATGTAGAGGTTGAGCAATTATTGACAATACCCTTAGATATGCACAAAAGTATGCCTTTTGATTTGGTTTTGTCAAGAAATACTTTCATGAGTGCAACAATATTGTAACTGAAAATGTTTATGCAAGAAAATGGATGTACATTAATACATGTATTCACTGCAACTCTTTAGAACTGAATGGGGAGGTTTGTTCACGAATAAGTTTATTTACAACTAATCATTACCACTTATTTTACTTTATTTACATGTATGCTCAACAAAAAGCCAACAAATAGGTCTCTATTCAATCTATTAACACATGAACCATGAACATATGTAGCTAAGAAAAACATTTGTCTGAGACTCATTTACTGGCCTGCAAAATTCACTGGATGCCAGTTTTTTTATAGTGTCAACACTGCATATGATAGGTAAAATAAATTATATAATCACTTTTAAAAGGGTTGTATCAGACAAATATAGAATTGTCACATGACTTTTATAAAATTACATTTATTTTCACCAAAAGGCAATATTATAATGCAATGAATAATCAGTTTTACACCAAGCTACCATTATGAGCTCCTTGATGATGAATCCATCAAAATGAATACAAATACTATGACCAAGATACCGTAATTATATTTAAAGTCATATAACAGTTCAATTTGTACTATAATATATTAATTTTCGTTAAAGCCACCTTTTTGCAAACAGGGTTCTTGATTTCTACTGCCTGTTAGGATGAACGTAACCTACCTAGCCAAAATAGTACAAGACTCGTATGATTCACGTAGACGGTTTTATGAATGTTGTAGCTGCGTGTTTCCAGTTATTGGCCGTCTGAGCAAATAAATACTGATAAATAAATACTACATGTACTAAAAAATGCATAGAAGTGTATCTTTTTCCATTTTGTTTTCAATGTACATGTATGCTTACCACCCCATATAAATATACAGGTATTTATACATACTCAACAAAATAACTGGATTCTGATTAGAAGAAAAAGAAAATTGAAGCTTAATGCCCAACTATCTCATTTCACCAGGAAGCCTACTTTGGCTCTGTGCCCTATTAGCACTAATCCTGGATTAAGTCTTAACCCATGGTTTTGGTTCTCTCGGTACAGAATAGAACACAACATAAATGTAGTTCTCGGCTCTAAAAATGGCACAATTTACTAGCATTGTGCAGTATGTGTGTTCACAATTTGAGCATCAGTGGGAAATGTGCATATGATCTTTTAGTGCAAGTCCCCTATTAATGTTTCTTATTTTCAAAATGTTAAGCTTTCTACTAAAATTATACACATGGCTTTGTGGCTTTTTTTTACTGAAAGTCATTTTCCATGCTGACCCTGTGATGAAGCTCTTAAAGAACTTTCCAATATTTTTTAAGAATGTAATTCACTTAGAATGCATTCCATTTTGGTCTCAGTGAAACCAACACATGAATTAAGAGATTCATATCAATCTACCAATGCCATTTAAAATGTCAGAATTTTGTCTAACTTGGATTCAGCAGTGAAGATTAATTTCTCTAAGATGTAATTTTATAAACAGAACAGAAAAAGATGCAATGGCACCATGTGTACAGTCTCAGTAAAATAATAATATATTGATAATTTGTTTCAGATAAACCTGCAGTGTATATTTAACTTTTTGTTCAAGCATTTTTTTAAAGTAAGTCAGCAATCTAATGATGAACAATCGACAAACGTCAGATTAAAATATCAGTTATTTTGAAATATCCACCATAAACAAATTTGATGATGTGGATTATAGGTAAACAGTACTAGCAGCTATTAGTTGGCTAAGCAGATAATACAGCTGTTTGTAAATCTGCAAAACAAAAGCACTGTGGGTGTTTGTGTAGTGTGTGCCCCCATTGCAGATTTCTATAAATGTTAGGTTTAGGGGTACTGGTAATAAGAAAAATTAATGGTAATTGAAAATGACTTTAATATATTTTAGTTTTCACCAATAATTAGTGTGTGGCTGTTAATGTTGTTCGGGTTTGAGACTGGTATTACGAAAAGGTAATCAGATAAATAATAATCTTCAAGAGATGATTATAAGGCAGATTATCATGCACATGATTTTGATGATTTAGTCTATTGTAATTCAATCTATATTTGGAGAGATCTAGAGACTTGGACTGTAGTTTCATTGTCATGGTTAATTTTTTTCTGCAGGTTTTTAGGTTAGGTTTGACTTGTGTCTAGATCTCATTTAGAGGATAACTGAGGGGAAGTGGCCCCCAACATACATGTATACATAAACATACATAGATATAATTATCTGAAAGGAAATTGTGCAATTATGATAAGAAAAGATTCAAATAAAAAAAGTGATAATGTTGAAAATGGTTGTCCTGTTCACAAGCATTTTTCCAAAAAAGGTTAGGAAATGTTGACAAAGTCTATAATGTGTCCATGCAGACGATGTTCAAAGTATTTACAAAACGTGGCCTGATATTTCCAAACTATTTACAAAGAACATTCAAGAGATTTACAAAGTATTTACAAATTGTGACCTGAAATTTCCAAACTATTTACAAAGAACATTCAAGAGATTTACAAAGTATTTACAAAGTATTTACAAAATGTGGCCTGAAATTTACAAAGTATTTACAAAATGTGGCCTGATATTTCCAAACTACTTACAAAGAACATTCAAGAGATTTACAAAGTATTTACAAAATGTGGCCTCATATTTCCAAACTATTTACAAAGAACATTCAGGAGATTTACAAAGTATTTACAAAATGTGGCCTCATATTTCCAAACTATTTACAAAGAACATTCAAGAGATTTACAAAGTATTTACAAAATGTGGCCTCATATTTCCAAACTATTTACAAAGAACATTCCAGAGATTTACAAAGTATTTACAAAATGTGGCAAGATATTTCCAAACTATTTACAAAGAACATTCAAGAGATTTACAAAGTATTTACAAAATGTTTCCAAATAGTTTACAAACTATTTACAAAATATTTGTTTAAGAAGAAGATCATTCACGTTGAATTTCCAAAACCTTTACAAACTATTTACAAACTTACCTCACGGTTTACATACTATGTAGATGTACCATGGTCTTGTAAATTCAATTTACAGTGTATTTCCAAACTATTTCCAATATATTTACACATTATGGAAACAGGTAGATTTTTCCAGTGATCTGTCTGAAAAAACTTGCACTTGGAGGGTTTCAGTTTCAATCCATACTCGCTTAGTCGTTGTAAGACATCTTCTAGTCGGTCAAGCATTTCTTCAAAACTTGTAGCAAAGATAATAACATCATCTAAATACACCAAGCACATCTTCAGATTCAAGCCAGCCAGACACCGTTGCATTAGTCGTTGGAATGTTGCTGGAGCGTTTGTAAGGCCAAACGGCATCCGATTATATTTAAACAGCCCGAAGGGTGAGGTCATCGCTGTTTTTTGCTTGTCTGCTTCCTCAACCTCCACTTGCAGATACCCACTTTGCAGGTCGAGAGAACAAAACCATTTGGAACCCTGGAGAGATTCCAGAGTCTCGGTTATTCGGGGGATTGGGTACGAGTCTCTAACTGTCTTTGCATTAAGACGACGGAAGTCCACACACACTCGTAAACTACCATCCTTTTTTCGAACGAGCACAACTCGGGATGCATATGGACTGCTTGATTCACGGATGGTCCCTGCCTCTAGTAGGTTCGCAACAGCTGCCCTAAACTCTTCTAGCTGCCCAGTGGGAACCCTTCTATGTGCCTGGCGAAATGGGACATCATCAGTTAATATTTTCCTATGTTTCACCTCGTTGGTACATCCCAGATCCCTCTCGTTCCTTGCAAAAGCATGCGACATCCGGGTGAGCATTGCTTTCACCTTTCACCATTGTTATTGGGACTATATATTATAACATAATATGTTGTTTTAACAGTATATTAACTGTGATATTTTAGGCCAGTAGTTCAGTTTGTAGATTAATGGCATAAATTTTTTACTACTATACTACCGACGCCAAAATCGGCCGTTGATCATTGGCCTAAAATGTCGCAGTTAGTAATGCAATGCCTACTACCGACGCCAAAATAGGCCGTTGATCAGTGGCCTAAAATGTCACAGTTAGTAATATACGCATTTTAGGCCGTTGATCAGTGGCCTAAAATGTCACAGTTAGTAATGTGGGGCACATTTTAGGCCGTTGATCAGTTAGTAAAGTTATGCTTATCCTTTTACCTACGCATTTTAGGCCGTTGATCAGTGGCCTAAAATATCACAGTTAGTAATATAACAAATACAGCAGAGAATATAAAGACAAGTACAAGAAGTTGAATCTGTGGACAAAAATCAGTGAAAAGTTCAACATTACACCGGCTGCTGTAGAGGAAAACATATCAGGACTGCGTATGGAAGATACCTTGTTAGAAAGGTCCAACTGACTTTCAGCGAATTTGAAGCATGGTATTTTAAGAATGCAATCGCATGGAAAGTATGTAAATACAACTTGTATTATAGAAGTACAGAACGATCCTCCCTTTTCGCTGCTTCACAGACTTGCTGGTCGGGAATGTAGCGGAAACGAGAGTCCAGTAGATTTTGCATGAGAATATCACAAATGTAACCAGGCGACCACCGTAGAAATACAAAATTCACGTGGTTCAGTATAGGTCAGGAACATTGTAAACTTCGAAGAAAAGCCTTTTAAAAGTGAAATGTTCACTAAATGTACAAAATACAACGCCTTTCTGGAGAACATTCCTTTTCGCAAAATCTACATGCAGAATTATCCAATTTCATGGCAAAAAGAAATTATTTACATATTCGTTTTGCTGCGAAAATAACCTTCTTTTGTGATTGTACTGTTTTGATCATGCGCATGCAAAATCTACTACACTCTACTACGAAACCAGCAATCTTCGGAGTGGTTAAAGGTAGGACAGGTCCACACAGCGGCAAAATCTTATGCTCTGCTGGGCAAAGAACTAAGGTTCTGGTTTGGCAATTATTAAGCTTATCTGAAATACTTTTACGGTCTTTATCAAATTAAGTTTTATATGTTCAACAGACACCACCAGTGAAATCAGTTGTTCAGTATCGCCTAGCGGGCAGAATCCTGTGAAATCCTAATAGGTTTCTTTTGTAAGCGGAGTGAAACATTTCACCGAGAGAAATAATCTGGAAGTCGTTCAGCATTTGACAACCGGAAAAACCACGTGTGGTCGCCATTTTACGCCGGAATAGAGTTAGTTCTATAAACCCCATTTCATTTACGAAGACGGAAAATATCATGTGGACTTATATATATATATATACACTGCTCACCAAAATATATATATACCTTTTGTTTTAGAGCGGGGAACAATAGGGAAAACGAAAGGTATATGTTTTGGTAATCAGTGTTTTTGAAAACGAGTGTATATTTAAAGCGGCTCGGTAAATATCCACCACTATTCACCAACACTGAGGTGAATAATTGTTCCAGGTGAATAGCCAGCACCAAATAGTTGTTTTATTTTCTGTCAAATCGACAAAAACTCGCGCGAGATGATCGCTGCTTTGCTCGGAGGTGAATATGAAATCATATTCAATGTTTGAGTAGCCAATCAGAGCGCGCGAAAAGTGATATTCACTGGTGTGGTATATACTAAATATATATATTATATATGTGTGTGGGTGTACCCTCGAAAAACATTTTCTCGAACCCGCCCGGCTCGACATGCTACCCTCGACGCTCGACTTAGTACCCTCGACCAAAACCCAAAAAATCGGTTTTCAAATACGAACTTCCGCGGGCTGAAACTTTTTAAGTAAACGACATGATATATTTCAACATTTTAGGCCAGTGCATAATCAACGGCTCACTAATATATATCGACGGGTTCACTTTGTTATGTACTGTGACATTTTGGGCCAGTGATTTACTGTGAAAAAAATAACCACAATAAATATAATGCTTGTATATTAATTATTAATTTCGAATTCAAACATATTATTTAAAAATAATATGACGTTACCGGTATCAAAGTTAAAATTGACGTAATTTACAGTTATAATTTGAGTTAAAGTTAAAGTTGAATTACCAAGCCGATACATAAGCTTTTTATGTTACTTCAGTATCAATAAATCACGTATGTAAATAAAAAAGTAAATAAAAAATAACTTGAGTCAACTGACAAATCATTTTCATGTCTTATTCCTGACCGAGTGAATGTATTGTGACATTTTAGACCAGTTCCGATCAATGGCTTCATTACTTGGTGTAAAGGGCATGTCAAGTCTAGGTTCCGTTAGTGTGTGGTCTTTTTTCGGGGGGGGGGGGGGGGGGGGGTGTAGAAAGTAAGACAGCGCACTAGTTAGATCGCTGGCCTTGCAACCCGAAGCCTGTTCAGTTTTAGCCTTTTCTAGTGGTTTTCCTCGATTTCGTGGACGTTTTCCGCTCACGAATGAATTTCAGACGAATTTCTTCCCTCGTCCAAATATATTTCGGTTTCCCAAATAAAACGCCTGCATTGCAGGCTAGTTCAGTTTGCGAGTTCGAACTCCGGGTGAGCACAAAGACGCGTCTGCATTTGTAGAGTTTTGACTTATCTATTTGTGTGTTTCTAATTCTAGGATAAGGGCTCATTGGCGGGCAAGAATATTTTTTGATTATTCAGTCCAGTAATCAACATCCCACTTTCTTCTGAATGTACTGCGACATTTTAGGACACTGATAAACGGCCAAAAATGAGTAGGCAAAAGGATAAGCATGACATTACTAACTGTGACATTTTAGGCCACTGACGAACGGCCTAAAATGTGCCCCACATAACTAACTGTGACATTTTAGGCCACTGATCGACGGCCTAAAATGCGTAGGTAAAAGGATAAGCATGACATTACTAACTGTGACATTTTAGGCCACTGACGAACGGCCTAAAATGTGCCCCACATAACTAACTGTGACATTTTAGGCCACTGATCGACGGCCTAAAATGCGTAGGTAAAAGGATAAGCATGACATTACTAACTGTGACATTTTAGGCCACTGATCGACGGCCTAAAATGCGTAGGTAAAAGGATAAGCATGACATTACTAACTGTGACATTTTAGGCCACTGACGAACGGCCTAAAATGTGCCCCACATTACTAACTGTGACATTTTAGGTCACTGATCGACGGCCTAAAATGCGTAGGTAAAAGGATAAGCATGACATTACTAACTGTGACATTTTAGGCCACTGACGAACGGCCTAAAATGTGCCCCACATTACTAACTGTGACATTTTAGGCCACTGATCGACGGCCTAAAATGCGTAGGTAAAAGAATAAGCATGACATTACTAACTGTGACATTTTAGGCCACTGACGAACGGCCTAAAATGTGCCCCACATTACTAACTGTGACATTTAGGCCACTGATCGACGGCCTAAAATGCGTAGGTAAAAGGATAAGCATGACATTACTAACTGTGACATTTTAGGCCACTGACGAACGGCCTAAAATGTGCCCACATTACTAACTGTGACATTTTAGGTCACTGATCGACGGCTAAAATGCGTAGGTAAAAGGATAAGCATGACATTACTAACTGTGACATTTTAGGCCACTGACGAACGGCCTAAAATGTGCCCCACATTACTAACTGTGACATTTTAGGCCACTGATCGACGGCCTAAAATGCGTAGGTAAAAGAATAAGCATGACATTACTAACTGTGACATTTTAGGCCACTGACGAACGGCCTAAAATGTGTAGGTAAAGGATAAGTATAGTATTTACCGAAGAAGGTATTGGCCTAAAATGTTACAGTATATAAACTATGTCAGTGGCTTATTCGGCCATTATCAAAAGTCCCATTGTTATTGAGGTGTCATCAAGATTAACCTCTACTCCTGCAGTCTGCAAATCACCACTACATTTTCCTGACTGACCTCCACTATGACAATGAACTACTTCTTGGGCAAGTTGGGCGGTAGCTATAACACTCTTTGCGGGTAAAGTTATCGACTGAGATTAATTGTTAGTTAGTTCTACTGGGACCCGACATTTCGTCGCCTTAGGTGACAACGTGATTAAGATGGGCGTTACCATTAGTCCGGATGATTGACTGTGTTACCCCCAGATTCTATTACAGCCTTGATACTTAAGCCGGGAACACAGCGAGCAAATCCCCATAAACACACCGTTTCCTGATGGGATGGCGGGACACACATTTGATATTCATTTTGCCCTCATTTTGCTCCCCAAACACCTTGTTGTGATATTTCAGACACCTGTACGTGCACATCCATGCAGATGATAGTTCGGTAAATTGAGAAAATGTTCTCCCTTGCAACCGCTGGCAGCTCTCCTTACACCGTATGGCCAGGTTGGTTCCAATAACAAATGGTACCCTCGAATTATACTCGTTGTCTGATACAACTAATGCAAGTGTTTCAAACCTTTCGTTGGTTCCCATCTCATTTGTTGGGAAATGGAACACGACAGAAATATACCCTATAAATGGTACATCTTGCCCACCAACGACACGGATCAGATCGCCTATCGGCTTCACTACTCGATTTCCAAGAAAACATTTGTAAAATGACTCTGATACCGAAGTAACCTGGCTTCCTGTATCAAGTAGCGCTAAACCTTCATTCCCATCTACATACGCTACACATTGATTCGTATCGCCCACTAGCGCATCCAATACTTCTCGATCTGCAGGGTAGGGCCCTTGGGAAGGATTTAAGACCTCTGGTTGCCCCATGGCAGAGATCTCTGTCCGTTTCCCTGCATCCTACGCTGTGGGGGTATTCCGACAACCTATTGAGATGTGTCCAGGTTGCCCGCACCTGTAGCACACAGGTCGGTCAGCGCCAAACCCCTCGGGTGGTTCTTGATTGCGACTGGGCGGGTTTGTAGTGGGGCCTCCAGCAACGGGCCCATCCTGTGCTACAAAACCTGATTTATTCTCAAAACCGAGACCCTCTTTAATTACCTCCCTTATTTCTCTCGACAATGCTGTGCACATTTCGGTTACCCAAGCTGGCTTGGACTCAGTTTGTTTCTCCATTTGTCGGGGTTCCTGTGGAGCGGCACGACTGGTGACAGCATTCGACCGCGCAAAATGCTTGGGGGCCTGGGATGAGGCAAGCTCTTTCTCTCCATGGGCTATTATCGCACTTCGGCCATCTTGGATTGAAAGCGAGGCTTCCGGGTTGTCGGTTACGTAGCGCTTACTATTTGCTCTGTTGTTGGTCGCGAGTTTGGATGAAAAAGCTACTTCATCTCCACTTCTGTAATTCCAATTGTACAAATAATAGTCAGAAAAGAAGATCTAGGGATTCTTTTCACATATTTGATTCCAATGAACGTACAGCTCTAAAAGCGATGGAGTTTGAAAATACGCGGAGATGTCGACCCATACTTCAGACATCGATAAAATATCCAGTGAGTACAAAAAAATCTGATTATAAAATACTTCTTCGCTTAAATAAGTGTGACAGGTTCCCCCAGACTAACAGATAGCAGAAGTCCATTTTCTACACGTAAAAAACAAGAGAGAAACCTCACTGCAGTGTACCCTGCCACTTCAAATGATCACTTGAAAACCTGTGAAAAATCCTTCATAATTTTATAGCTTGGCCCCCGGGTTTGGCCTTGGGTCTACTCGTTCTAGGAATGATTTGGGTTGGAAATGGTTAGGGTTTTTGGCAAATTTTGGGTTAGGTTTTTAGAAGGTTTGTATGAGGATTTGAGAAAATGCATTATCAATGAACCAAAATGGTTCACTTGCATGGATGGCTGATAATATTGCATTGGTACTGTAACTATATCATATATACATAATATGGCTCCTGATACATATATCATATGTATACCAGGTAGTGTATGTTAAGATGATGATAATGACAGTATTACTGACTTGCAATGTTGGGCCATTATCAACAAATGGCTACTTGGAAATTGACCAAAATTACCTGTAGAGAAACTGAGATATATGGGTCATTTGACCATGTACAATGATGATAGTGACAATGGAAATGGTACTGGTGATGGTATTAAGGCAAAACAATGTTGATGTTGATGACAGTGCTAATAATGGCAATAAAAATTGCAACAATGACTACCTAATTGTTTTTAAATCACCTAACTTTAGTTTTCAAACTTTGTACAATTATTTTAATTTCCATAATTTATAATTGAAGTGAATATTAATCTAGATATTCAGAATCAGCTGATCAGGTTGGAGTCTGGCAGGGTACAGCCTACTTTTAGTTGAGCAATACTGTAAAATTATCATCAGGCTGGATATAGCCAATGGGTTAGGCCTTGTATGTCTCGGTAGTAACTATTTTGTAAACCAACTATCTCATGCTTTAGGGGAGCAGCCATACTAATAATATACCATCCAGCTTTTGTATCACTATTAATATTATATTTCAATCATGTAAATAAATTGTAACATATTAAAATATATTGTAATAATAATTTATATTATGTTAAATACTGTCACACCCCAACACTGTCTCAGTCGTCTGTTTTGGTATATTACAACATTTTGTACAATATATTTTCTTCTGCCATAATCATTGCAATGATTCAACTATGTTTTTTTCTAACCTACATGTAGCTGCTAGCTGGATGGGTACTCCAGCATCATTTACATCATTTTTATCAATTTATTATAATTAATATTATTTCTTTCCCAAGCCAAGCCACAGAAATTATGGAGGATAGCTTGATTTCAATTTATTCACAGATAGAGCAGATTTTTTTAACCCTGTTTAATAAAATCGAATAGACCTAATAGTGAGGTTACTGGTAAGTAAACTCAGTCCAAACTCCAAAATATTATTATTATAAGTAATGGCATGGCATAAGGTAAATTAGTTACCAAATTTCCCCCGAGAGCTGAGGGAGGATTTATGGCTGAGGGTCAAGGGGAAATTTAATCACTAGCTAATTTCATGCTATTACTTTGTAATACTATTATCACTGACTAATGAAACTAATCTCAGAGGACTTTAGTTTTTCTCTGCCTAAACTAAAGTTACCATAGTTTTTTTTTAACGTTTTGTTATGCTTGATTGAGCACCATTGGTTGAACTGGACCCTGCAAGTGTGTTGATTTTGTGAAGAATAAATAAAATGTCAAGTAAAATGTAAAAATAAAATGTAATATGTGGCTGACTAAATACTCCAGGAGCACGCATAGAGTTTAATCATGTCATGTTTGTGGTTTTAAGTATAATTATCTCACATGTATGGAAGAAGCGGGTTTGACAAATGAAGAGAAGACCTTTCTTGAGCCATAAAATAGGTAGGGTACAGGGTTGACAGGCATTCATGCACTCTGCTAGGGACTACTTTTTATAATGACCTGCCATAACCCTCATCCGCATGCATGCCCTTCTAATTTTCATTCTTGCATGTCAATGAGAGAAAATTAGAACAAGTATCCATGCTGATGAGGGAATTTAGAGTTTAAATGTCCCTGAACAAACAAACAAAGCTGAGGTGATCGTGGTATTACTAAGAAAATCACACATGAAAATCCAAGATTAACTAATAAATAAACCTTCATTTCATACCAGAAATTTGACAGTGATGAATATCATTGCATAACACCCATGACCATTCTAATAAAACCTCCCAAAATATTTCCCTTTGATTCAGTACAAATACATATGATATATAATATATTTTACATAAAAATTATTATTCACACATTAAAACATTAATATGATGGTCATGACACTTTCAAAATTAGTGCCAATTTATTATTAGTGGTGTGCAAAGTACACAAGTCTTATTCGTAAAATGAAAAATAACGATCAACATGAAAATAGTCCCATGTGCACTAAAAATTATCAAAATATAATAATAGAGGGTGGCTGGTGCACGTGTATATATATTTATTGAGAACAATAACTTAACATGTTCCATTCGCCCTGCTAGGTGAGGTTTCTCTCTTCTTATTTTACCTGTAGAGACCGGTGCTAGCTGTGAGTCTGAGGTAACCTGTGACACTTTTTTCCTCACTCTAAGTCTACCTCTGGATATTTATCGAAGTCTGAAGTGTGGGTCGACATCTCCGCGTATTTTCAAACTCCATCGCTTTCTGAGCTGTTTATTGGAATCAAATATGTGAAAAGAATCCCTAGATCTTCTTTTCTGACTATTATTTGTACAATTGGAATTACAGAAGTGGAGATGAAGTAGTTTTTTCATCTAAACTCGCGACCAACAACAGAGCAAATAGTAAGCGCTACGTAACCGACAACCCGGAAGCCTCGCTTTCAATCCAAGATGGCCGAAGTGCGATAATAGCGAATACCTGGCCGCCGTAATCAACTCGGAAAAGTTCTTACAAATGTCCTTACGATGGCGGGCTTTATCCCTTATCTCAGCGTTCAACCCGGCCCAAAAGAGCATCCGAAGTTGCTTCTCTATCGCACTATCGTCGGGCAAGAGTTCGGTCTTTCGGATTCGTGCCAACTTACGATGTTATCAAGCCTCGAAGCAAACGCGGCAACTTCTTCGCCGTCCCGTTGTTTTAGAGTGTACGCCTCAGCCAACAGCTCGTCTCCAGTAGCCGTATCAGCATCGCTGTAAAACTGGTCCAGTATCTCAAGTAGCGAATCACACGAAGCACTAAGCCCTAGCCCCACTAATTTCGTTTTAGCCTCTCCTTGTAGCGATCGGCGAATCTGTTCGGAGATGACTTTGCTGGAATAAATACCACTATGAACGGTTGATTCCGCTTCAAATCTCCAGACACGGTAAGAGACTCCTTTATCCTTGTTTTGAGCACTACTAAAACCATAAAATGGCGAGAATTGGGGACGTGAAACCACTTGAACGGCAGGCGGTTGTTGTTGTGGCGTGTTTACACTCGCGTTAGATTGCGAATCGTTTCCCTTGTCAGCCGATGCAGACTGTAAACAGATCGCGTCTCCATCGAGCACCACGCCACAACTGTACTTTAAGAACGACTCCAGCCGAACAAATTCCGTCTTAAAGTGTTCGAGGGGAGCCTTGTATTTCTCCGAATACTTCTTGCATAGATCCTCGAGGTCAAGGGTGACTTTGCTCTCCTCTCGGCTGGCTTTCAAAATCTCGAGTACTCTCTCTCGTTCCAAAACTATTCTCTCCTCTGTCGTTATCTCCATTTCTGTCCCGTCGGGGGTGCCAAATATGTCTTTGACTTGACTTTATTAAGAACTAGAACACGAGGTTTTGTAATCTCATCTTTGCTTTGCTTTGCTTTGCTTTGCTTTGCTTTGCTTTGCTTTGCTTTGCTTTGCTTTGCTTTGCTTTGCTTTGCTTTGCTTTGCTTTGCTTTGCTTTGCTACTAGTTATGGCAGACACACAGAACTAAGTACTTTGCTACTAGTCATGGCAGACACACAGAACTAAGTACTTTGCTACTAGTCATGGCAGACACACATAACTAAGTACTTTGCTACTAGTCATGGCAGACACACAGAACTAAGTAAAAGACGATAGAACAAAAAATGGACTAGCTCAAGGGAAGAATACCAGGACAAAAGTCGCATATTAAGTTCACCCTAACAAAAAAATAACGTAGGTACCCAAACGTACAGGAGCAGAATTGCTCGCCCCACTCCATTGCGGCCCCAGCTCTAGCCCCAGTCCTTCGCGGCTAGGGGCATACCATCAACATGATCCAATATGACCGACAGACAGACTCACAATACGATGACAGAGAGGCATATTTGCATAGCAAATAACATCACAAAGCACGACAAGCATTTTGGGTACGGCACCCCTAACTTCGGCACGGCACTGCAAACAGGCTACCTATAGTTTTCGGCGCAATGCCGGTTTCTGGGAAACCACCCACCTCCCCCCTTAGATATGCGTCGATTAACAAATTAACCATTAAAGGTTAGGGTGAAGTGTGGGGGAGGGGTGGGGGTTAGGTTAGGGTGAAGTGTGGGGGAGGGGTGGGGGTTTCCCAGAAACCGGGATTAATCCAGATTTTCGGGCACGCATGCCCAGAACATTTCCATGTACGCGCCAAACAAAAGGAGTACCGTGCGGGAATTGCCTGTTAATAATAATAATATAATAATAATAATAATGGTTTATTCAACGGTATATCCATCATGACTGTTCGGAAGATGCTAAGACTATATAATTTAGATACTAATCTGATTTTGATATATACAATGCAATAAAATACGTAAGAATAAATAAATACGTAAGTCCCTAGACTACTATATATAAATATTTACAACTTAATGACACTAAAGTTCTGTTGGCACGCATACCAAAAGTGCCGTGTGGTTGCTCGTGTAATACGAGCTTTTACAAATTTGAATTAGGATAAAACAATATAAAGCCTAATTATCTACAATTAACATTTATTCTTGAACATTTATTCTTCAAAATGAAAAGGAAGGAAATGTAGACTGCTAGTCTTCCCAACTCTTTCCGCTAAACGCTATTTGGACGCGAAGCCCATAAAATTCAGCCGACTTTTAATGGTGTTGGTTGAACCCATACCGAATGATAATCTAAGCAATCTCGCGTATAAAGATAGTCATAATAATATATTTAATTTTAATCTCTTTATCCCTCCCTATAATCATTATCCCTCGTTAAATTTAATTTGTTTAATTAATATATCTTACTTTTATATCAGTACCTTTCGATTTCCCGCCGCGGAGTTTGAACCGGCCCGAGACCTTCGGTGTGCAAGACCAGAACTTTACCAATGAGCCACAGAAATTTGCGATGTAACGACTCTCGCTTTTAAAAATAATAATCTTAACCCGTACCACAAACCTAACCCTAACCGTCAGTAAACAAATTCCCAGGTAAACGACGACGAGTTCTCACCCACCTAGAGCTAGGGTTCACAGGTAAACAACGTGTCCTGACTTTAACGAGAGCACATTTTTTTAGATTGCCTAGATTATAATTTGGTCAGGGCTCAATCCACAACATTAAATTTAATGTTATGATTCAACCCATTTTAAGATGTTTGCGAGTCAGGTGTAAATTAAATTACAAACCCTTTTATATTTCTTCAAATATGAATCACTTTATCTATGTCTCTGTTGGCCTATCGTTATGCCTGTCTCTATGGTTGTTATCCTTGTTCTTAAGCGGCGGCTATTTTTTATAAGCTACAATAGGGAACAACTATAATAAATCAAAGATCTGATGAAAGGAAGTACATATATGGACATAATATAATGAAGTTCAATCCCGAATATTAAGAGTCGGCATATGAAAAGAGAAACTATTTTAGCTGTTAGAAGTTTTGAATCCAATATAATCTGGAAAATCAAAATGATTAAGTTATATAAGTTGGTACAGAACATGGATATAGAACATTAAATACATGCTTGGAGATAAAGATGAAGCAAAACGTAATAGTGGTATTCCTCGCGCTATGCTTGGCTCGTGAAACCTCAACGGTACTAACAAAGAACTACGAGAACTCCACATTTATTGACACAAAGAACGCATTTAAACTGTCATGGACTTACATCCGCGACGTTGACGTGGTTTTATTCGCTGTGGAAGTTCAAGCGACTGGTTGGGTGGGCTTTGGTTTTGCAAGAAAAATCGGTATGATGAAAGGCTATGATGTCATGGTAGCGAAGGTGAAAAATGGACAAGGGTTTCTCAATGTAAGTAGTAGCTCTAATTTACAAATTAAAGAAGATTAGAAAGAGGGATGGTTTATGAAACAGCCAATTCTCCTGCTTATCCTAAGGCCACGATTAGACAAGCATGATCTCGAACGCCGGATGAGAGTACTGAGTTGACGGACGAGAGCTGGACGAGTTTCTTTGAACTCCATTCAACAGCGATCATATAAGCCCGGTCAAACGAGAGTCAACGTTGTCATGAATACATATATAGAGCATTAATTTAAGTTTGTTTTTAACATTTCGAAAAATACTTATTTATAACAGCAAGAGTACCTCAAAATTAGTCAAACCGATGGCCCAAATTTGAGAGTTATAAATATATCTTAATTATGTAGAAGAGAAGATATTGTCGAGTAAAGGATGCAAACTGTTTTTATGCTGTTAATAGATATCGATCGAAATACTGAAAATATCTCCATTTCAATGATAAGTCGAATACACTTACCACATGTACGTACGTGCATGTACATCTGAATAAATTAATCATGGAACAGAAGCTACCGATATATGATAAGCTTTTCGGACTTGGCTTGTTGCTTGTTGCAGACAGCTACCTTTCATGATATAGATGTATAGGTTATTAATTAATCAACTGATTCAAGCCTTGAATTTACTCCAAGTGGTCGTTAGTCTTAAAAGCCAATATTACACCTAGTTGGAGTGATGTCAAGCCTAAAAATAAAAAACTATATATGAATAGTTTAACCAGCACAACTTGTATACGACATCACCGGAGCGCAATGCTAATCATTTTCTGTAGTAGTTGTCGTATACAATGGGATGTACAGCAGTTACGCTGTGAATACTACCCCCTCCCCGGGAGAGACAAGGGGGGGGGGGGGGGGAGGGGGGCACTTCTATGATAAATGGGTAGGTATGTGACCAATACCAATCACAGAACAGCATTGACAAAGCTGAGGCTAAATAATTACGAATTAGCAATTGAAAATGGGCGTTACTCGAAACCTTATCAAATACCCGAAGCATATGGCGTTGAAGATGAAGAACATTTTTTGATGAAATGCTCAGCATACCGCATTATAAGGAAAAACCTTTTCGATTATTTGGAGGATCAAATGAACATCAAAATAAACAGAATGACTCAAGTATACGTTAAGACCTGGTTTTGACATAAGAGTGAGGCTAAAACGATAATTTTCACTTTTAAGTATCTACCTTTTTTACTATAACTACACGAAATTATGCAGACTCACATAACTCGTCCACTTCGATATTTCGGTGTCACGTGACCCCTCCACTGACGTTGGTTTCATGTAAATATTCAATAGCAAATGGGGCAATGAGTATTCTTGTCACGTCAAGGTACACAGAGTTTTCCTGTTTCTCTGATGCCTGCCTTTAATAGTCTGCCATCGCATGCCTTTAATAGTCTGCCATCGCAGTAGAATATATTTTTATCCATAAAAATAGGTCACGTGATCTTGTACTCGATTTATTAATATATTAGCGGTTTTCTCCTTTCCAATAAATAAAAATCATGATATGAGGGCAGATTTGTGTGTCTCGCAATTCCTAGCATTTTAAAAGCAAAACGGTTCTTAAAGGAATTGTCCGATCCTTATTGCCCAATTTGCAGTTGACCGTTCACACGAGGAAGGATCACATGACATGTCACATGACTGCAGTTTTAACTTTAAAGCGTTAAGGTTAACGAGTTGTGTTTTGTATTGTTGGGTAAGTCAATGCTACATGTGGCTCGTTTTGAGCGGTACAGGATACTCCTATACATAAGCTGTACAGGTATGTGTCCCCCAAAGGGGTATCGTTTTCGAGCTGTTTTATTCTGATATAGGATAACAAATTTCGCATTTTTAGTCTGGAATAGGGTATGATTTTTAGTCTGGAATAGGGTATGATTTTTAGTCTGGAATAGGGTATGATTTTTAGTCTGGAATAGGGTATGATCTTGACAGGGAAGTATTAGTCCACACATATTCATATATTTCTCTTGTTATCAAATAGAGTTAGGACCATGATAGAGTACAATGGCAAATCGTGTATTTTGGTCTGAAATATGGTCAAGGTGTGTCACCCGGGAGACACACCCCCGCTCAAAATTCCTTTGAGTATCTCCCACCCTCGGCTGGATGCATTAACACTGATTCCATTGCTACGCCGTGGCACGTGATCAAAGTTGCGATAGGTAGTTTCAGTTAGATTTCCTTCAATCACATACTAGTGGAAGGGGTCTTTAACTGTGACGGCGAGACGTGAGAAAAAGTACATATTATCTCGTCAAATCCTATGTTTATTGTTTCTTTTATTATTCACCTGATTTACTTTCTTACATAAAATCTTTTAACTGGAAGATATCCAGACAACGGACCAAAATGTGTCTGACTGCGCGCATTAAACTATATTGCGACGTCGTCCTAGACACTTGGGGCTATCCCCTCGCATGCACTCTGTACGTGTGATTGACAGAAAGCCTGGCCGATGTAAACTACGAGATTTAGTATATACCACACCAGTGAATATCACTTTTCGCGCGCTCTGATTGGCTACTCAAACAGTGAATATGATTTCACATTCACCCCGAGCAAAGCAGCGATCATCTCGCGCGAGTTTTGTCGATTTGACAGAAAATAAAATAACTATGTGGTGTTGGCTATTCACCTGGAGCGTGGTATATACTAAAACAATTATTCACCTTAGTGTTGGTGAATAGTGGTAGATAGCTCGGTAAATATCTACCACTATTCACCTCCACTTCAGTGAATAATTGTTAAATATCTCCTTTATCAACAGGACCGTTTTACGCATGACTATATGGAGCCTCTGGCAGACCTTCAACAAGACTTTAACATGACGTTTTTCGAAGAGAAAAATGGCAAAACGACATTCGAGTTTTATAGGAAACGACGAACTGGGGACGATAAGGATATTGAAATTATGGTAAGACGGTTTGGAAAACGGATCGACACTTTTGAGAACATGTTTAAACGGGTTAACTTGATTAATTTGTTGGGAATGAGGTTAGGAATTCGATACAAAGGGAGTGTTTTCGCGATCAGTTAGGGAGAATTTATTTTCTGGCTGGAACAGAGGGGAGGCCTAGGAAGGGTGTGGTCATTTATTATTTGGGATTTCTGAAGCGAAAAAGTGAAAAACAGAGATTGTAGTTTTGAATAGAAGTAAGGGATCCGGAATAAGTGGGGTCGTAGTAAATGATTTTCTCATGGGAAGGGGAACCATAAGTGACAACAACTTAGCAATGACCAGTCCCCATCCAAATTAGCCTCCTCGGCATGCTCCCAACAGTAATACGAAAATTGATCCATCTGGCGGTCGGGACTTCCTGTGGCATGAAGAGAGAAAGAAGAGAGGGAATGGGCAGTCTATCGTTCCACTATATCACAGAAAGCTCGGCCAGATGGTTACCTATTACGTGGAAGTTGCTAGTCTGGCATTTGGGCCGGCACTATGAATGGCTAAGATGAGGATGAGGATAACTCATACACCTGATGAGTAAAATAATAACAAACTCTGTTTCTTGAAGGTATAAGCAACTTACTTTGGATCTCATTGAAGAGAACTTGAAATACGATTATTCTTATTTCGTTTTCTTGTAGCCCGGTCCGATTACCCTGGTATATGCCTACCACTCAACTTTAGACACTCCGTCTCCCTACAGAACGAAGCACGATAATCAGGGCTGGAAAAATGTAACTATAATACCACTTGTGACTACAGCGCCCACAACAGAAGGTACAACCGCATACTCAGTAAGTACATCAACAGTACCTCCAGTGAAATACAACGTTTTCTCTCAATTGCAATGTTTGGTAATGGATACCTAAGTCTAATGCTGACTTGTATACACTAGATATCAGTTATGGACCGTTTTTCCTGTCCATCAATTGAATTTCCCGAGCACCGCCAAGATGGCGGTGTGCAGGAAATTCAAATGATTTTTATGGACAGGAAAATCAGTCCATAACTGACATCTAGTGTACAATTTACAGGAGACAGATACAGAAACAGTCTTAGACAGCCACAACAAACATTGAGAGTAAAACATTGTTTTTTATTGGTAGTTTAAGAAATGATTCGCCAATGAACAGGAACAAAAGACAATAGGGTGCGGCAATGAGCAATTCCCAATAACGATGTTGCTTGAATATGCCTTAAGTGCTGTCTGAGATGTCCACAGTCAAAGTATCAACTAAAACTAAAAGAAACTGTAAGCTGTTGGTCATTTTACTTGTGAAAACTAAAAGAAATCGGAAAGGAATCTGAAAGCAATTGTAAATGGGGAAGATAAAATAAATTTGAATCACAAATTTGAGAACTTCCCGCAAAAACGATTTTCTTTAAAATCAGACCACAAGTAGTTTGACCCATTCGCAAACTAAATTTATACATCAAAAATTATAATTAAAATATATTGCCTTGATAGTTTTCTATTGAAGATACGAGTATTCAACCAATGAAATTACGAGAAAGAAGAATAGATAATTAACACCTTTTCACATTCCTTGCCGTTCAGTGCTCCTGTTCTAAGCTGGAGCATTACTTAAAAGTGCCGCTGTTTCTTTTGAGACTACATCGACTTCCTTTAGTAAAACTAACTCATTCAAACTTCATTTTCAAAGAATACTTCAAAATCCTTTACCGAGGCTGAAGGAACCTCTCCGAGTGCTACATTGGCATCCTCTACCGAGATTGATTTTACGACACCTCAGAAGAAAACGTCAATGGGTGTTACTGAGAAAGTCTTTAAGACATTTCCTGGGACAACGACACTTGCCCCTCAGGGGAGAACTTCATCCGCAGATGAGACATCTCTGCAGAACGGAGTGTCACCACACTGTACAAATGCTCCTGTGGCTAAGAGAATGATGCTTGTAGTCTGGTCGTTATTGGCTCTGGCTTTTGTGTTGTTGTAATGACGGACAGGCCTCTCCGCGGCAAAACATCACGCGCATGCGCTTTTGACGAGCCGGTCGCGCACGCGTCTCCCCAGATTCACGCCGAAACTAAAAGAAAACAGAGACAATCACCCTGTTTTTAATTTAAGCACGTAAAGCGTATTCACCTGAAATGTTTCGCGAAAAGCAAGAAAACTACTTCAAAGCTAAGCCAAATACTTAACAGGTCGAAGATTTAATTTGTAATTCACGTTGAGTTTACTAAGTTATAAAATGCTTTACTAAAAACGTTTAAGACCTCGGAAACTAGTCTTGAGTTCGTTCTTTCGGCCAGCGGAGCACAGCGTTTTGCTGCAGTGTGCAACAGGCCGACGTGTTTCTAATAGTTACTATAAATTTTGTTATCATCAATATCGATTCTACATCAAATGAATAGTTGAATATTTCTTGATTTGAATATTGCGTTTATGAGTCATAGGTGTATATCTGTTATAAAATTCTTATGAATGTGTCGTCAACCAGGGCCGGGTTGTTCAAAGCCCGATTAGTGCTAATCCAGGGTTAATTTCCATGACAACCAATAGGTTTTGTGCAGAGTTAATCCAGGATTAACACTAATCGTGCTTTGAACAACCCGGCCCAGGAGTCCATTACCAGAAGCGTCCATATATACTGTACCCGTGAGTCAGCGTATGACCGGTTTGAGCTATTTTTAGAAAATGTTTCCCGGGTAACTGCCTTATGACTCTGCTGCGATCGTGCATATGCTTGCCGTAATTATCGAGATTAAGAATGATCTATTGTTCTTGACTATGGTTTGATTGGATTCCCAAAGTGTGGGGCACGTGAACTCCCATGAGATCTGTTCTAAATATAGCTCAATCCGGTCATACCCGGACTCACAGATCTAGTATGCGAGATGGACGCTCCTGGTAACGGGCTCCTGCGTCAACCCAATAATTTGATGTCATTTATTTCTCCTTTTGAATAAAACTATTATTTGATTTTTATAAAATATTTGGTAAGATCACTCATACAAGCTACAAATATAACATAGATGTTTATGAAAGGTCATTTATCTTCATACCAGCATGTTTTTGTATAATAAATGATTCCTGGGTAGACGTCAGATCATTAGCATGTTGGAGCATAGTTAATAGAATGGAATGGTTATGAAACCGGCAAACTTCAAAGGGGCTAACAAAGGCGCTGCGATTTATGTTGGAAGGGGGCAAGACAAAATATTGTGCAGGGTCATAGTTCATTAGCGTCCCTGAACGACTGAACTCACACGTTTCTATTGGCTGATTGATTAACACATTGGAATTTCTATTGTGTTTTGTGCAGGGTCACGATTGAAAAAAGCTAACAAAGACATATAATAAAGAAGGTCGCTGGGTTTCATAACCATTCCACTCTATTAACTATGGTTGGAGATATAAACATTATGATGAAAGAGTAATGTCAGTGATTTTATATCAAGGAATTGTCACGAGATAGTATGCATGATAGGGTAGGGATAGCAATTGTAATTATTTGACTAATCAGAGGAAGGGGGCGGTCCCATCTATAGGTGGTTAAGTCAATCAGTACGTACTAAACTCTGCTGCTAGGCTTGTCTCTTAACACGAAAAGCTGAACATACTACATCAATATTAATTCAACTACATTGGCTCCCGGTAGAGCAACGTATTATTTTTAAGATCCTGCTGTATACGTACAAGATAATTAATGATGGCGCCATCATATCTTAGTGAGCTCATAACTCCTTATGTTCCTCGGCGCGCTCATAGATCTGCGGATAAAATGCTGCTACAGCAGCCCACCTTCAGGCTGAACTCGCACAGCCTCAGGGCATTTTCGGTGTGCGCGCCTAGTCTTTGGAATAGGCCATTTTGACGATGTTGCGCGCGCATTGAGAACAATATACATGCAATCAAGAAAACAAAAGATTGTCATGCAACATTGAGTTTTGGCGGGCCACATGCTTTTGTTTTCAATGCGTGCGCAACATCGTCAAATGGCCTACGCTTCCACATGAAATCAAGAGTAGCCCTTACATTTCTATTTTTAAGTGCAAACTCAAGACTCATAGAACCTCAACAGGCTTAAAGACCTTCTATGGAGGTCTCCGAGGGCCTACGATGTATCGTCGTTATCCGAGAAGACGTGAAGGTCTAACCGACCGTTTACTGTATTATGTAAAGGCAGCACCTACTCAGTTATTTTAAGACCTTGAGTGTTGGTCCGGCCGGGGTTTGAACCCACGACCTCCCGCTCGACAGACCGGAGCTTAACCACTGAGCTAACCGCGACGCGGTAAGACAATTTTGTGATGAACAATTACTAACGTCAAATAGAGTACGTCTGTCACGGAACTATTGGCTGATAGTTTCCCTTGTAGATTTTATATTCTTTAAACTAGAATATATGCACTCGAACTTCTTTCTCGAGCTTATTTTTTAAGGAAATCAATTTTCCAAAGGAAGCTATCAGCCCGGATTGGGGGGGGGGGGGGGGGGAGGGGGGTTATGACGTACTATGTATGTGCCGCGGGGGTGGGTCAGGGTTTTGAGCTCGGTTTGGGCAGGTAGGGTCAGGGTTTTGACCTGATTTGGGCAGATCAGGGTCAGGATTTGAGTATAACTTGGGTGCAGTCAGGGTCGGGGTTCAGTATTTTTTAGGCAGCTAGTTTGTTTTAGCTACTATGTCAAAAAAAGACATTCTGTTGCCGCATTTTTATCGCTGCCCACATGCAAGCACTGAGGTTCCCATACATCGTGACGCCGCTAATTCGTACTTGAGTACTTATCTATGTACTTCATCTGCTGATTTGTTTACCCAATGACACGTCCCGACTTGAAATGTTCCGTATTTTGCATGCAACCCCGGTACGCGGTATACCGGCCGGGGTAGATATCCGACCGTGTTTTGAAAACAATTTAAAGAAGGGGCAATCGGAGTTTTTTCCCCAAAAAGGGGGCAATCGGGGTTTTGGAGCTCGGATTAGGTCAAACAGGGTCAGGGTTTGAGCCTCTTGGCCTCCCATACATACCCATTTTTCATGTAAGTACCCACCCACCCCCCCCCCCCCCCCCCCCCCCCCCCTAGGTGGGCTATCAGCCGATAGTCCCGAGAAACACTCTATTGTCTTTATTGTTCAACACGTTTTTTGTTGATAGTGCTCACAGGGTATACTTACTTTTGCAACAAACAGAGTGTGTCTGTAGAGGAACTATCGGCTAATAGTTGCCGGCGGAAATTTGATGTTCTTAAAACTAGCATATAAGACCTCGAACTTCGTTCTCGGAACTACTATTTGTTGTATGAACATCAAATTTCCGCGGAAAATTATCGAAAGCCACAATCTATTGTTATCAAAAGAAACCTCGATCTCGAAGTTTATTATTGTCAAATAACCACCTTTACTGAGGATTATACTGAAATATATAACTGAGTAACATAAACATTAACTTCGTGTTGTGAAATATGTTTTCACGTTCTTCAGGTCGTGTCCTTAGGCAGGGACGTTTATAAGCCGTTGGCCTTGTCTCCTTCTATTTCTAATCAGTATTTCATATTTTTTTCATTTCGTTTAATTGTAAACCCTAAAAATATAGCATTTTCAAGGAGACTGATACGCTAGCTAGCTTACTTTGTTCACTGCTCTTCAATTTCAATTCCAAAATTTCCAGTTTCAAAGGCCCGAAAAGAGGAGGAGCTAAACCTTTATACGGGAACTTCGTGTTTCAGTTGAAATGTTCGATAGTTTGGTCTGGCCTTCACATATTTAGTTTACACAAAGAAAGTGGACATGGACAGTTACTGTCTCCAACTATTCGCTGATAGAAAACAACTTGAACGACGTTCTTCATTCAAACTGCTTGGTATACACTTACAACAAAACTTAAAATGGAAAGAGCACGTAAATGCTACCATTTCTTCGTGCTACTCTACGCTTGCGGTCTTAAAGTGCCTATCACCCTTTTGCAATTTTGATAGCTTATGAACCTCCGAAAAGTTTTGAGTACTTCTGTGAAGAAAGTTTTGGTTTAAAGTGAATACTTTATGTTCTACGCTTGTTTGAAATCGTGTAAATGTGACCTTTCCTGACCCATGACCGCGTAAGTAAAAGCCTGGGTCGAAACCTGGGTAGACGTCATCTTGACGTCATATAATTAATTCGGCTTTGCAATCATTTGAAGAAATACTTAACATGTTGACTAAAATAACTTTTTCTTTACTAACAACTCAAAAACTGTGTATATATTCTATGCATCGATGATAAACAGGCGCCATGGAGAATAATGCATTAATGAGATGACGTCTATACAGGTTTCGACCCAGGCTTTTACTTACGCGGTCATGGGTCAGGAAAGGTCACATTTACACGATTTCAAACAAGCGTAGAACATAAAGTATTCACTTTAAACCAAAACTTTCTTCACAGAAGTACTCAAAACTTTTCTGAGGTTCATAAGCTATCAAAATTGCAAAAGGGTGATAGGCACTTTAAGGAAACTCCAACATCTTGCCCCCTTTCGGCTGAAGAAACAACTTGCCGAGAGCCTTATTATGGCAAGACTTGACTATACCGATGTTATTTGCTCCCCTATACCAGCGTATCCGATCTAATTAAGAGACTTCAGCGAGTTCAACTTGCGGTAGCAGGCTTCGTGCTCAATCACTATGCCAGAGAGAGAGAGAGAGAGATCTTGAATCTGGTCGGCTGCCTTTTCCGGAAAGCAGAGAGTTTACATTTACTCAAGCTAGCCCATACGGCACTAATCTCCCAGACTGGCCAGCATATATTCCCAAGACGGTCGCTACGATCATCTGCAAGTACACATTTACTAATATCAATCACCCAGGGTACTTTTCAAGACACTTGTTCAAAAGTTTCAATTCAGTTACCGGATGATATTAGAACTTGTACAAATTATAAAACGTTTACCAAACACGTGAAGACTTTTCTCGCTGATATTGCCACAACCAGACTTTCGGCTTAAGAATTTTAAATTGTATACTAGTACTAGTATTTATTTATTTATTTATTTATTAGTATTTATTTATTAGTATTTATTTATTAGTATTTATTTATTAGTATTTATTAGTATTTATTAGTATGTATTAGTATGTATTAGTATTTATTAGTATTTATTAGTATTTATTAGTATTTATTAGTATTTATTTATTTATTAGTATTTATTTATTTATTTATTTATTTATTTATTCTATTTATTTATTCTATTTATTTATTCTATTTATTTATTCTATTTATTTATTCTATTTATTTATTCTATTTATTTATTCTATTTATTTATTCTATTTATTTATTCTATTTATTTATTCTATTTATTTATTTATTCTATTTATTTATTCTATT
Source organism: Actinernus sp. WN-2022 (assembly GCA_030867875.1). Lineage (NCBI taxonomy): Eukaryota > Metazoa > Cnidaria > Anthozoa > Actiniaria > Actinernidae > Actinernus > Actinernus sp. WN-2022. The sequence goes on along the minus strand of JAOWCC010001368.1, from coordinate 20,969,130 downwards.
TATTTTATTCATCATTGCATTCGCTGATTCAGTCATTCATTCATTCATTCATTCATCTATCCTCCAATTCATTAAATTCATCCATCCATCCATTCATTTGGGGCGGCCTTCACCTCCTCAGAACTTGGAATAGTACTGGCTATCCAAACAATGCCTAACCCTGAACCAATACAGACCCTAACCCTAAAACAATGGAATTCTTTGTCAGTGCAATCCAAATGGGGTCCAATAAAATGCAAGATTTTGAGAGGTGAAGGCCTCCTGATGCATTTGTTTGTTTAATTATTGATTGATTGATTTGTTTTCCGGAACACATATATTTACATTTTAAATTGTTTACCGGATGATATTGGAACTTGCACAAATTGTAAAACTCGTGAAGACTTTTCTCACTGATATTGCCACACCCAAACTTTCTGCTTAAGAATTTTAAATTGTATATTTACATATAATATTAGTACTAGTATTATTATAACTATTATCATTTATTTATTTATTTATTCTGTTTATTTTATTCATTTATTTCATTCACTGATTCATTCATTCAATAATCTATCCTCCAATTCATTCAGTTCATCCATCACTCATTTATTTGTTTAATTTTTTTTTTTATTTGTTTTAGCCTATACCAATTAAATTTATCCCTTTAGCTAGTCAAGTGACTTTTATATTGTAATTTTAATATCAATGGGTAACCAAAGTGTAAGGGTTTGTGGGTTTTAATTTAACGACTGTGATACTGTATTCTTAGGTAGTTGCAGATGATGAGTCACCCAGTAGAAATACTGCAAATAAACCGTTATTATTATTATTATTATTATTATTATTAATATATTGGATCCCAGGGAAATCAAAGCACTGTTGTTCTTGTTCTTTCATTGTAACGACTATATTTGGTATACATTAAGGTGAAACGGTGTGAAAGCAGCACAGTCGTAAATCGTTGTACGCTATTCAGTAGGTTCCCTAGGGAACATTTTCGTCGTAAATCCAACTATTGTTATGCATATGTTTCGAAACATGATGGAAAATGTTTCATTTTACAGCCAGTTCCTCCATTTTCAGCTTAGATGATCTACAACATATTCTACATGAGTTTGCGTACTGTTTAGAAACAAGAGACTTTCGTTCGTTAGTGCAGGGGCAGATTTAGGAGGGGGGCCGAGGGGGCCATGCCCCCACCCCCCCCCCCCCCCCCCTTCGTTGGCTGGGATACATGGCCACGCCCACCTCCCACACTCCTCCTAGCGAGGTTCGGCTTAAACCGCGGCCCAGTCTTTCTGCATTTCCTGAATCCGCCCCTGAAGTGCATAAGAGCAAATGACGTACAAACCTTATTAAAGCTACACATTAAATGGCAATGATAATCATAAAGTGCCACTACGAGGAAAATTTACCATTTCGATTTTCCACTTTTTCAGTGCCAATAGGTCAATCAGTGTTAGAAATATCCGAAATAGTAAAAATTATTCCCAAATGGGCAAGTTAAACCACAAAATATTAGGAGAGTTTACCGGTAAAATCCTGTCTGCCATTACTAGAAGCTGTTATAGATCTCATTATTCAGCGGAAGTGATATCATACACTAAACACGACAGCCACGTTGCGCTAAATAGTGTGCATACAAAGTATCCAACCTTGCAAAGATAAATATAACTTTCTTCTTGTGTACGTGAAGACGTTTTTTAGTAGTATTAGGCCTTGTGTTGTGCAGGTGAGCGTTGAGGGTATGACATCACTTCCGCTGAATAACCCTTTGTATAAAGCTGAACAAAGGGAACGGCCTCCAGTAATGGCAGACGTTTAGATTCAATATTCGAGTTTAAAAAATAAGACTTCCTTTCGTCGTATCGAAAAACGATTTGAACTGGTAATAATATATCAACTATACTTTGTGAATATGCAAAAACATTGATATGTCAAAATTTGATCGTAGTGGTACTTTAAGAATACGATGAAATGTTCTGTTGCCATACATGACCCAATATATTTTAACAAACTGATCTATAGGTGCAAGGTACATTTTTTGGTTATATCATCCCACAACATTTATTCTATACTGTCTTGTAAACGAGTCTCGTTCTGCCATGCTGTTTCTGCATCTTGTGGCTGTAAATTTAGAAGACAATAATCGTCTACCATTCCTACTTAGTTTTAAAAAGATTCAGCTAGTGACTTTAGACTGAACTGGTGCTTGTTTTTCAGCTGCTTTCGGTTCTGCAAGCGAAATGCATCCCATCAAATCTGCTAAAGAAAAACAATCAGTGAATATTAAAACGTCTTCTTTTTTCGTGTACCTGCTACGTTGACTAAGAACTACAAGTCAGGGAAATTGTACAACTACAAGCCAACTCTTTGCATACAGAGGGCCTACGCAATTATCGATAACATGATGAAGTACTGAGGATTGATTCATATAGTCAGAGAGACGGAAAATGGCTTGTGGATTTCTTATCATCCCTTTTATCTTATTTCGATTCCATCACAGAAATAAAGTTTCTCATTTTATAACCGGTTTACCTGCCGAATAGCCTAGCCAAATAATTCGATTTATATAACAGCTGTTGAATGGACATGAGGATATGAGGACATGAATACGTGGGATATGAGGACATGGATACATGTGGACTTTATATCATGAAGATATGTGGACACGAGGACATGATATCATGAGGATATGTGGACACGAGGACATGATATCATGAGGATGTGTGGACACGAGGACATGATATCATGAGGATATGTGGACACGAGGACATGATATCATGAGGATATGTGGACACGAGGACATGATATCATGAGGATATGTGGACACGAGGACATGATATCATGAGGATATGTAGACATGAGGACATGATATATTGGGGATGTGTGGACACGAGGACATGATATCATGAGGAAATGTGGACACGAGGACATGATATCATGAGGATATGTAGACATGAGGACATGATATCATGAGGATATGTGGACACGAGGACATGATATCATGAGGATATGTGGACACGAGGAGATGATATCATGAGGATATGTAGACACGAGGACATGATATCATGAGGATATGTGGACACGAGGACATGATATCATGAGGATGTGTGGACACGAGGACATGATATCATGAGGATGTGTGGACACGAGGACATGATATCATGAGGATGTGTGGACACGAGGACATGATATATTGTGGACATGTGGGACATGAAGACATGATATCATGTGGACATGATGACATGTGGACATGATAATATCAGGTGGACATGTGGACTTGTTAATATGTGGACATCAAGACATGACGGCATGTGGATCACTTTGACTCTGCCGAAACCTCTTACCAATTACATGAAAAAAATCATTCAGTTACAGTGGGATATTGCTATGGAATTTCCTACCTAAAGAAGACATGCGGACATGATATCATGAGGACATGCGGACATGATATCATGAGGACACGAGGACGTTATTCTATGAGGATATGTGGACATTATATCATGCGGACATGATATCATGAGGACATGCGGACATGATATCATGAGGACATGTGGACATGAGGACGTTATTCTGTGAAGTTATGTGGACATTATATCATGCGGACATGATATCATGAGGACATGAAGACATGAGCGAATCGCTATTGTTTCTATAATTATTGGTGTTTTCATTTCTATATATGTTAACGTTCTTGAAATTAGGTGCATCTATCACATAAGAAATAACAGGGTCTCTTTAATATACTGAAGCTTTTTTGTCATAGATTTCACTAAGAGATTTAAAACTGTTATAAAAGAAAGTGAAGTTAATGTTAATTTCAAAACATTTATTACGTACCATGTTGGTGTCCTCATCGTCAGTTTTAAATGTCTAAATGGAAAAAGGAAAATGGCAAAAAAGTTTCACACAAAGATTATGCGTAAAATAGGAATGATGTTTCCCCAATCACTGATCTGTCCTTTCTGTTTCTTTCTTTCACGTTTCGTTCTTTCCGTTCCGTTCCGTTCCGTTCCAGTCCATTCCGTTCTTGGTACGGTTTGGGACCGATCATGTCCCCACCCCTCCTGTTATGTTACGTTCAGTTCCATTCCCTTGTGCTCCAACTTAGCATGTAATTATGTTTTACTTACTTTTGGATAACTTTAGCAAGCAGGCAACAACAACGATGATAGTGATGATGAGGATTCCAATAGTAACGGCAAGCAGAATCACGACCATCAGAGAGAGCTCTGTTCAGACAGAAGACAAACAGGTCGGCAGATATAACGACTATTATACATTGTAAAATACCCCAAAGAAAACGCACATCTGATTGGTTGAAAGAATGTGTTGTAAAGTGGTATGCTGTAGTGCTATGTGTGCACGCCCTACGAGGGAAAGAGAAATAATCTCTGACCCAAGTGGGATTGGTTGAAAGCCGTGTTTGCATGAGGCTATGTAAACATGGTGACGTGATACATTGTAGTTTTTTGCTTTTTTCTGCCAAAAAAATGGCGAAAATAACTGAAAATTACCCTAAATTAAAAACACATGTAACTAGTTTGTAAAGGAAGGTTGTTCAGAAGCACCTACGGAGAAAGAGAACCAAACTGGACAGCATTTTCACAAGATTGAGCTGGGCGGAGCTCAAGCAAACTCTACGAAATACGCAACGTAACAAAATATACTATTTCAGTTAACGTTTATGTTCGGATTCTTTAGAACAACAATTGTAATAAACTACATGTACTAGAACCATTCAGAAAATATACAAAGTGCTAATAATCAAGTACACAAAGTCAGAGCGGGAAGATCAATCGTTGTTTATTCAAGTATTTTCAAATGCCGGTGACACAAACTACAGAAACTCGACTTCATAAAGCGATCACGTGTCACATTGAATCAGTGGAAATAAAAAAATTATAGCCATTTCGGTTCGAGTCAGTCTATGAAATCTTTTTTGTCATTCAGAGTGGGCTGCTGACAAGAAAATGTCAATGAAACTGAAATACACGAGCGAGAAACTAGCTACAGAACTCAGAAGCTCTAATCTCGCGCGGCTGCTAGCAGGGCGTGGACATCGAAAGTACCCTTTTGGATTCAGAAATTACATTGAAAGATACCGTTCGAAACATCCCTCCAGTCCACATCAAAGGAATCTAGATAAACTCTAATCTGACATTCTCTGGCTTTAGTAGTAAAGTATGATGCCTGAAGACGGGAAATAAAGATCTGAAACAACACGGAAAGGAATCAGTGTGCATGGGTGAGCACAATCCTGCTATAGCTAATCGAAACCTATCAGTTCGATCGAGCTGAGCAATTCCAAGTCATCAACTTCAAGTGCTGGCTCCAAATATCCAGCTAGAGATTCCTCAGTCCCAGAATATCATGGCCAGAACAGACACACTTTATCCAGGAAGGATAAATTATCTTTTCTAGGATGCTTAACTTGTCAGCTGTCCAGTTCAATTCGTGTTTGAATTCAATATTCATTCACTGATCAAGAACTAGTATTTACAATGCTTTCGTGTCGATTTTCGTAATTCAGGACGGTTTTTCGTTGCACGTCTAGCCTTATATGGATCAATTGCAATACTTTGAACTTTTCCTATTATTTAGGATTTTTATCTATTAAAAAGTTAGTTTTGTTTAGCAAAAAATCACACTAGTACTTTAATTCTCTCGCCTCGTGTTCCATGCCGATTTGTAGGCACAGCAAACACGGCCAACTTAAAGGGATACCCAAAGTGAAAAACACATTTGGGCTCAAAAGAATCTTTTGAGCCCAAATGTGTTTTTTTACTCGGGTATCCCAACCTTTAACAAGCGAATATGATTGAAATTTTACAATGTATCAAATTTCGCGTTTGATATTTATGAAAAGATTTAAAAAAACATTTTATAAAAGAAATAGAAAACGTTAACTGTGTTTACATAGTCTGATACAAACACTTGGGTAAGTTTGGGAGAATTCTCAAGTTTTTTTCAACAACTTGAGAATTCTCCCAAACTTTCCCTCGTATTTGCATCAGGCTATGTAAACACGGTAAACGTTTTCTATTTCTTTAACTAATCAGCATGCAGTACGAAAAATGCTTATAGAGAATAGATACCAGACGATGTCACCTTTTTGAGCGACAAAATTTGCTATCTTCTTGTTTTCGCAAACTATCGTAGAAACATTTGAATAATAGACACAGAAACTGTGTCATGACTTTAAGTATATAAATGGACTTGCTCTTTATTGTATGTGTAAGACATTTTGTAAGAGATCCTTAATTAGTGGTCACTAGATAGTCCAATAATATTAAGATTCCTAGGTGTAGAACGTCCACTGGCCACATATCTTTTCACTTTAGTGCTGTCACCATTTGGAACTAATTTAGTGAATCAGTAAAGCTTTAATTGTCCCTTCTTGTGTCAGTTCAAACGTGCTTACTTGATTGCTTTTAATTATTAATTTTAATTGAAATTGCCTTGATTATTCATAATTAGATAAGGAGTGTTTCAAAAAATTAAAGAATCTTTGGGAGTTATTAATAAATATATATGTATGTACATTGCTAATAGAACAATTTAACCCATCGCCAAAATAAGTGACACGAGCGGTTGCGCAATAACCAAGTTCCGGCTCAGACGTGATTGAATGGAGTTGATAACATTACAAGCGAACTAAGGGGTGAAATCGCTAAATTACAATTTCTCACTTCCCTACATACAAAATTCAAAATGTCTATGCAGGGTATGATTCTACAATCTATAGTACATACAGCTGCCTAATAGTTAGCAATCTGCTCGTGAAATTCGTATTAATATTTTACGAACGAAGTACAAGCATTGAAGTTTCAATTAATTTACAGAAGCAACAGTGCGAATAAGCGGAAAACACCATACTACAAGTTTATAGATTGGATATTGAGTGGGAATTTACGCTGTTTGGTAAAATGTCTACTCCTCACCTCTCGAACGAAGACTCGATCTTCGCATTAAGCATCCTCCAAAGTGGCTGCAAAGTTCTTTCATATTAATATTTTGCAGTTGAATAAAGGATCTAGAAGTGAGCCATCAGAATCCTCCATCTTTGTACGCTAAATCCCGTAAAATTGACTGTCTTGAGACCATAATATCTCTGGCCACGAGCGTCTAAAACGCCATGAAAACATACCTATGGACAGCTTGTTATCTCCTTGTGAAACTGCAATGTATTTGTAACTGACCAGCAGTTATTCAAATGAATTGTTCCTTTTCTAAAATAGGACCTAACCGGACCTATAGAGAAGAGTCTGCGATACCAATTGTGGTCAGCGGTATCTCCATTCACGACCGTGTCGGAGCCAGTAAACAACAATGTTTTTAGTATTGAAGGCGGCTCTAATAGCGTACTGAACATAGAGGAAAAGTATAAATAAAACTGAGAAAGGAGAAAAAGAAGTAAAAACATTTTTTTTTATGTCCAGTATAGGAGTCGAACTCGGGTCGCAGGATTCAAAAGTGCAGCCGCTGGCCATTGCTGAATGTCACTTATTTCTGGCGATGCGCTCAGTTGGTAGAGCACGGTCTAGAGTGCGGGAGATCGTCGGTTCGAATCCCAGTCGCGTCCTTGGGCAGGGACATATATAAGCTTGTTGACCTTGTCTCCTTCTACTTCTAATCAGTATTTGATTGTCTTCTTCTACTTCTAATCAGTATTTGAAGGGGACGTGAAAGAACCTGTTGTACTACTCGAAAAATAGCAGGGGATTGTCACCCGGAACAGCAGCCTGGCCATTACACTAACCACACACTCAACATTGTAAACTGCGTGGCAGCTATCAGCGCCGTATAAGCAGTCTGTAACTTCACCGACAGGATGTCAGTAATTTGTAAAGCGCCATGTGGTGATATGGCGCTATAAAAATATGGCCGTTATTATTATAATATAATTATTATTATTAGAAATGTGTGGATGTTATTTTGCTGCCCCAGCTGAGCCCCCGAAGCCCGATTAACGCAGTAATCCTGGATTATATTTTAACCGTGGATTTTGGTTCTCTTGGTAAAAGGTGTGTTTCCTTATTCTAGGATTAAAAATGCAAAGGTATACTACTCATTCCTCATCAAACAATAGGTTTTTAATCCCAAATCAGTAGTCCACGAGTCAGCAAATCGAACTAAAGATTACCCCTAATCCTGGATTAGCTTAATCGAGCTTTGAGGAACTGGTCGTGTTTGACCTACATGTATTGTAGCTGCACAGAAAACATCGAAATATGACGAGATCAACAGCCAGCAGTTTCTTTTTTGTTGACTTCTCAATAGTAACATAATAATAATAAGATGCGATGATGATAACGATAATGAGGATGTTGTTGATAGTAACTTGTATTATTACATGATAGTCAGTTGTATACCGGCAAAATCGTCAAACTGATATCACACTACCTCCAGTGGGAATATTATTATCATCAACACATCTGGCATATTACACCACAGTCAGAAACGTTTGTTAGTTCATTTCTGGCTACAACTTTGGATGGAAAAATGAGACTTACAATTGAATGCGAGATGTACAAATAATTTGTGCTTACCTTCCAAGTTCTTCGAGGTTGTCGGTGTCGCATCAGGGTCAACAATTACTTTTGATATAACACAAGAAAGATAACATTAGTTAGTTTTACTCAACAGACAGTACATATCGTTCAAAGCATTATATATACTACTTTATGCTTAAAACTGTCCAGGGCCTGGAACCGACTCGCCATTACAATGACGTCACTATGAGGACTCGCAAGTGACAATTCCTAAATATGATCATGTAGGGCGACACGCATTTCTACAAAAAAATACAATATAATAAAGCACAATACAATTCAATACAAAAAATGGAATACAGTAGAACACAACACAATACTTAACAAATAAAAGATGGTTCTCCTTGTTCTATAAAACAAATATTGCATGCTTGAGGTCTTGAAAAGCTGCGGATGCACGAGCAGAACGCGGGTACATTTAGCAGCATTCAAGACCTCGAAAGTGCATTATTTTGTTATAGAACCAAGGAGAACCATCTTTGTATTTGTTTTATAGTATAAACTTCAATCTAGACGAAGGAAAGTAAGCTATCTAATTTTAAGAACCCATGCACATAAAAATCTAACTAAGCAAATAAACTACAGCGAAAACTCCATTTTACTGTACTTGACTTGTTTACAACATTTCTCGTCGCTGATTGGTTCAATTCTGACAGCTTGACATTGACGATCTGAAAGCTCGTTTCTTATTGGATAAAATAACCTGCTATAAAAAGAACATGTCGATTGATAAAAGTGAAAGACAGAAATTTCAAGACTGCCGGCCGCAAACTGGCTGTAAAATTGTCAACTGATCAAAACTGATGCAGGAAACACAAGTGCTTTCTTTTTACAATGTATGGTCAGCACAGGAGAAGTTAATCTGCACATTGTGATAGTGCTGAAAATGCCTGATGGAAAAACATTCATAGAGAAAGCGTTTATAATATAGCGGCATCTGAGACTGAGTTACGTTAGTTGAGGTTCCCGACTATATTTTCTACAACAACTGCATCGTTGTCAGACACTGGCTATTTATTCTGTGGTCTGAAAAAGGATATTTTCATTATCATAAGGAATAGTGTTTAACTGCTGCTCTGATGGCAGTGAGTTGCGTAGCTTTTGAGGCTCAGTTCAACTATACGGCTTTCGAAATTCTGGGTTCTTTGCAAGTTTTATCGTCCGTTTTTCATTCACGAACATTCAGGATCCTCTTAAACGAATTTCTACAGGAAACTAGAGAAACCCTATATTGTATTCTTTGCCATTCACTGTTCTGGCTTCAGCATAAAAGTACAGGAGTATTAAAGCTATCGTCGAGTTCTTGGTGAGTCATTTCTTGTAGTTGTGTTGTATAGGCAAACTGTGAATGAGTAACACTATATATTAGAACTTCAATGTACATTGTATTTTGGCTTGGGATAAAGTTAAATACGGGAAGAAAACCAAGGCCACCAGCCACAACATCTTCCACCTTCTCGCTTATTTTTAGCTTTCTCTGAAACTTTGTCCCTGGAGTCCGCCATGTTTGTAACAACGAGTCATCACAGTGACGTCACGCAGCTCATTTGGCCGCGCGGCAAACCGGACAGTTTTTAGCACAAAGTAGATAATTTGAATGGCGAAAAAGAGACCTTATACCGAAAGCGGAACTGAAAAATAAATATACTCTTGATAATCAGAAAAGAATGAACTATATTATTCTGCAATAAAATAAAGATGCAAAATTTGGTTTCATAAACACTTTAAGGTGATGGAAAATAAGACGTATAAGATGGAAAATAAGATGTATTTTCCATAGAAAAGCAATCTACGCCATGTGTTTTCTACGTGGTAAGTTGTACGTAAGGCGGAACTTTCTGAACTTTTGTAAGAATGTGGAATTTACCAGTTTTAGTAATCTTGGCTCCCACTGGCACACTTGCATCCACTTTAGCGCCTCCCACATTGCCAGTCGCAATATCTTTTTTGATTTCCTGTATAAATTCATTGGCGACGTTTGGATTTCCTTTGGAGTTGAGTTTCACTGTAAATGCCGCATCCATGCTATTTGCCGATCTGAAACAAAGAACGCATGCATGTATGTTTGCTTTATGTTTATATTTATATATCTCTGAATATAAACGTATATATATATCTATCAGGGGCGTAGCCAAGCGAGGGGTCCCTTCCCCACACACTTTCGTGATTTCCAAATGGTCAAAAAGCTCTGTGAAATGATAGAAGGCTGCCCCTAAAGCATCAAGCAATCAATAGAAGCTTCTCATTATGGACATCGTATTTATCATCAGATAAGTCAAAATTATCAGACAAGGCAATGTTTGATTGCATTAATAGGGCCCATCCGTACAGCTGGACAGAGAAACTAAAAAACGTAATTGACCTACTTGGTTTCAGCTACATTTGGCAATTAAATTTCGGTGAAGACCCTTCAACGTTTGACGTAAAGAGAATACTCAACAACCTAGGTCAAAGATCTAAAGATATCGAAATCCAAAACTGGCATGGAGAAATTCATAATGACGAAAGAAAAAAATCCATCTCATTCCAATAAGCTAAGAACATATAGATTTAAAATATTTAAACATAATGACACGCAAGAGGAATATCTAAAAAACGTAAGTGCATGTAGTTAAGCACAGAATATCTCTAACCAAACTCCGAATCAGCAATCACTGCCTTCAAATTGAAGTAGGATGGCATTCAAGGCCATGTCAAAAATTAGAGGAAAGAATTTGTACAAAATGCAATACAGAAGTTGAAGACGAGTGGTATTTTCTCGTCAAATGTAAATTTTATGATATGAAACATATGGAGCTATTTACAAAAAATAGAAGGCAGTTAAATAAGAAAATAAACCATAAAACGGAAAATGAGATATTTCTCCTTCTTATCAGTCCGCCACATGGAATTTAAAACACTGTGGCTATGTACGTCTATGAAAGAAAGAACGCCGTAATATAGTAAGAAGTCATTGTACACTTAAATAGTCTTGTTGCAGTTTTATTATTGCTGTTATTATTATTATTAGCTTAACCGATGTCCTTTATAGGATAATTGGATTATCAACGGTCCATCTATGATGGATCACCAGACTCGGACGTTTGTATGGAAATTTCGACTAGGAGGCACACATTTCCATACAAACGTCTGTAAAATTTTCCGAGTTTGCGGACCTATAACTTTGCTCCTATTCAAGATATAACTATCAAATTTGGGATTTTGACTAACTTCGAGGTGCTCGAGGTGCAGCAGTATCGACGGTTTGGCTGTTATACGTATATTTAAAAAATTGAAAAAACCGTGGAAAGGTATATTATCATATTTTATGTACTGCGATTAAAAATCTTGAAAATATGTAGTTTATACACTAAGTCTTTAGCGACCGGACATTAAAGAGGAGCATATATAAAAAGTTGACCCCCCCCCTAAATGGGAGCATAAAAAATCATACAAATCTAGTAGCTCCACCCCACCGCTGAATAATGAATGTCCAGTCCCTTAGGCATGTTAGTTTTTTTGCGCACAATAACGCGATTTTGTAAAATATCTCCTTTTAAATTCATGTAACTCAATTTTCCTTTTGTGCATTTCTGCATTTCGAGCCATGATGACTTGTGGCAGCTCGCTTCGTTATTTGCTAATTTACGAAAGGCAATTCAATAACTTGAATGTACAGTGGAACCTCTCCTTACGGACACCTCTATAATGCGGACATCTCCATATTACGGACACCTCCGTATTACGGACAGATCTCTAGGTCTCGGCAAAATCCCCATATATTCTTTCTTTAAAAAAACCTCTATATTACGGACCCTTCCTATTATGGACAACGGACACCTAATCTCGGCCCCAAATTCTACCTCTTTATTACGGACAGTGTGTAATTTCTATACAAAGCTCTTTTCGATCATTAAAAAAACACCAAATACTGTACTGCCACTAGTTACTTTAAAATGACGCCATAAGCCCGGCCTCTATAATACGGACACCTCTATAATACGGACACTTTAATCCGGCCCTTCGGTGTCCGTATTAGAGAGGTTACACTGTATTCATTCGCAATCAGTACCATTAAATTCCTTTTCCTCTTCAGTTGAACAAGTTTGTAAGAAAAATATAATCCTTGGCTTTCAACTCACTTGCATTTTACTTCAGTTTTTCCTTTAATCACCCCAGGTTTCTTTTCAATCTAATAACGGGGAAAAATAAGCATAGCTATAGTATCATTAGAGATATGATCCAACAAGGTATCTAAGATACCCAACATTTGGTATTAATGATTCCGTCGTTGGAATATCAAAGTGATACACAAAATTAGACTGATATTGGCTCTACCAGGTATTTTCCTGGCAACTTGTATTTGGGTTTCCTGTGGTGCTCACCACAGGTTACCCAGAATCCAACTTACGGGAGGAAAACAAGATGAGCTAAGATTCAATTTATCTGAGGTTTCCGGAACAGGCAAATACAGTTTTGTTATGAAACCTCTTGGTCAGTGTAGTTAATCAACCAGCGTACCTTCTGCTAATAGTATGTGATCTGAGTGGTCAATTCAAGTATCTCGGCGGAAACTTGAAGGTCGTGTGTTGTTTTCATATCAAGTAATCTACATATCGATATCCGGTGACTCACTTCCGGTATCGGCCCAGTCATCTCACTCGAAAATACATGGTTTTGGGAGGTATTTTGCCTTCTAAAACAAATAAAATGAGTTATGAAAATTTATATCTTCAAATTAAAGTTAAGTAACATCTAATTTGCAACTAGTAACTGTTTGGAGTGATTATATTAAGATTTCGACTGAATAAATTTGAATTTGCTTTCGCGAGTGAAGTGATTTTTTTACAAGGCGTTACTCGTTTATGGACGACCAAGCAGAAGAAAACTGGGTGTAGCTTGAATACGCATGCCTGAACTGACTTTCTACCGCTGCATTAAGTGTTTTGATGTATAATTGAGGTTTCTCGAGTTTAGAGTGCAACAAATTGCTGTTAAAGTTCCATTTAGTGCTATATTTTTTTGTGTGACCTTTGTAATGGCGGGAGCTGCAGTAGGAGAGATTTCGGAGCGGTCAAAACGAGAGCAGAGAATTATTCTTCGTATAGTTCTGGTATCAACAGGTAAGCCATATTATAAACTTGTTATCTCTCTCAAATAAAATCGCATTTACTTCAGAGCGATGACCTGATACCAAATGTCCTCTTCTGTGTGCAATGATTTTGATATGTTTTTACGCCAAATATAAACAACAACAACAACAACCATTAAGGACGGTGCCTACTAATTACAAACCATTTTCTTTTCTAAAAGTCTATATGGATTGTTTGAACCCCCTAAGGAGCTTTTGAAATCAGAAAAAAATTATGGGGTACCCATACATTTAAGTAATGGTCCAAATAAGAACTGTAGTGCTCTACGGCAATGAATGTTAAAAGCTGTTAATGTTCTATTATTCTTTCTCGTAATTTCATTGGTTGATACTTATAAATTTAATAGAAACCCATCCAAATAATGCATTTTCATTCGATATTTTTTGTGGTTTGAATTTATTTTTGATCAATTGAAACTAACTCTTTAATTTGAAGGTCGTGTTTTTGTTACGCCATTAACGCCATTTAAGGTTTTTTTACGCCATAACACTGAACCTGTTTAATTTAGAAGAATATCGTGTGTGGGGAAAGTTTACAAATTTGTTTTCTCTATATTCGATTAGCTGGATGGTGGCTTCTCTGCGTTTTCAAAGAAAAAAGAGCCAATAGCATAACAAATATTTATTTTCGAGATGTAGTTTGTACTGTAGACACCTAAAGCACTTAAGGCATATTGAAGCAAAATCGTATGTGGGGGAGGCTCATTGCCGCAGAACAATGGATTGTACTACAGTTCTTATCTGGATAATTACTTAAGAGAGATGAAAATCGAAAAAAGTGCTGACTCGGCATTTTTCTTTGTCCGAGGAAATATTTTAAATTCTATTGATATTTTGGGTTATATGCCAAAATATTAGGGTGAAAAACGTTAGATATAGCGTTCTTCACAAAGGATGCCAATCAAGCCATATGTCTTACAAATAACTAGTCCCGTCTTTCGACTTCAACCTGTTGCTGCTTCCTTTGTGCTCAAACCCCATAAGTTTTATCCGTTTTCAAAAAGCTTATTTGACCGTATTCACACACTTATACTGCCGAGTCAATCGGTTTGGATTCTTCGCCGGCAAAACTGACATCGAATGGCCTCAGGCAAAGGTGCTGGGCGAAAAGTCATCAGCGATTCATGGCCAAACAACTTTCATTCAATTGGTCGGGTAAATATCCTAAATCTACGATTCTTCGACCATCTCATCACTTTATATAGATGGTCGGCTCTCTACCATTTCAGAGTTGTCTTTCGTGGCCGTGTAGTTGAATTTAAAGATTTCTCAAATCGTTCATTTATCAAGCGTATCTTCCGACCTCCTATTTTAATATCCTTTATATTTCTGTCTGTCAAGTTACAACACAATTAACACAGCAGTTTAGCTTTCAAAATAGTTCTGCAAATGTCCTGTCTCGCGGGATGACCCTGACCCGCGGGACGCATGATGCGCAGAACGGCGTGCGCGCTGACATTACTAGGCACCGTCCTTAATTTAGATGAAAAACTAACTGTTCCAGAAGTTTTCAAAACTCGTTGAATACTAAAAAGACATGCATGCACTATGGCAAGATTTCAAAGCCAAGTTTAGCTTCATAGAGTGATTTTCGTTTGAGTGTCGTAAAACCAAAACCTGAGCCAATCAGAGGAGCAAGTAAAACGCAATGAACCAATCACGAGCAAGTAAATACCCAATGAACCAATCACGAACTGAAGTAATTCACAATTGGTTTTACATCAATCAATCAGGAGTAAAGGAAAACGCAGCCATGGATAACCAACCAATCAAATTCGAAACCAATCACCTAATAGGTCCTTTGCAGCTAACAGTCATGTGCTGATATAATACTTCATTAACGAATGAACCGGGTACCCATGGCCGAAAGGCGTTGCCATGGATGCTGGTCGGAGAGCAAACTATCTTTTAATAGACCAATTCGCGGTAAATTCCGACATTTTGAAAGGGGTGCAAGCATGACGCGAAACACAGTGTTTGTATGGGAATTGATGCGAATCCGTCAACTAACCAACTAAAATCCGTAAAATGGAATTGCTGAAATATTCTTCAGATACAAACTTGAGATACCAGGTAAAAGATTAACATATCGAAATTTGAGGGATGTAACTGTGTTGGGAAGCATGCAATCGTCAATTCCCATGCAAACACTGTATTTCGCGCCATGTTTGCAACCCTTTCAAAATGTCGGAATTTACCGCGAACTGGTCTATTAAAAATTATGTTTTAGAACTGGATCGACAATCGATTGAAGGTCGAACATAGCATTTACAAACAGGTTTTGCTAATGGCAATACCGATCTCGTACAAGGCCTTTTTAAAAATGTATGAAGTCAGATATTGTTTGCTCTCCAGTCCAACCACGTAATTGTTAGCTGCAAAGGACCCATTACTTTTCGACACTCAACCAAGACTACTCTATGTATTTGGGTATTGGAAATCTGAAACGAATCCAGTGAATATCCAACTAAACAGACCCCTAACCCTTATTTATAACTTTAAGGTTTTCTACAATTCCATATACCATACTGAGCTTACCGCGTCCTTCACTTTGGCGGTCTTGTTTTCACATATTTTATTATCAGGATCATCCTTTGCCGGATTGCTAGGGTAGTTCTCATCAAGTAATCGCATGTTTAAAGTAACCGTTTGTTTCTCTGTGAAATTGCACAAAGAACATTTAAGTAAGTATCCGATAAAATCCTTAGTTGTTGCCATAACTTACTAAGAACAATTTTACCAGACTGTCAAGGATTACGCCTCAGGGTGGGTAAAAAAGGTATTCATATTTATGTAGCGCAAATTCTATTAAGTATATATTTAAATACGCTTCACAAGGGATGTCTTGAAATACGGACAGCTATTGTGGTGCAACGTGCTTTGTTAGTTGAGACTGTTATGCCGGGAGACTAATCCTTAACTTTAACGAAATAACACAACAGGTTATTTCGCGTTCCCCTCATATTTATTAGAAGTGGAAGGACACAAGGCCAACAGATTATACATGGGTCCATGCCCAAGGATGCAGCGGCAGGGTTTTGAAAGCACGACCTCGCGCACACCAGACGATCTCTACCAACCGATTGAGGCGGTCGTCCGAGTTTGCGCGATATAAATGAAGGCCTGTTGCAGGAAACAGTCACGTAATCGGACATACTCTGACATGACATGGCATGCCTTAATCCGACATAGTGTGACATGACATGATGTGACATACTGTGACATGACATGATGTGACATGACATGCCGCATTCAGACATACTGTGACATGACATAACTGGAATCGTTATTTACATAATCAGTAGTAATGTCACTCAGTCACTTTTGTAAATATTATTACCGTTTCCGTTGAAATGTGACCCTGAAGGTTTCATGTCTGGTTTGGAAGATTGCATCTAGCCGACCGTCAATCAAAATTTAATTAAGTCTAGGTGGTTAAAGCTTTGTATGAGACTAGACAGTTTGATTGACTGTGTGCTAAATAAGCCATAATGACATGCCGTAATCCGACATACTGTGACATGAAATGATGCAACATGGCATGCCGTAATCGGACATAATGTGACATGACATGATGTGACATGACATCACATGCCGTAATAGGACATACTGTGATATGACATACTGTGACATGACATGATGTGACATGACATGCCGTGTTCAGACATACTGTGAGTTATACTGTGACATGACATGTGACATTACATGACATGCCGTAATCGGACATACTGTGATATGACATACCGTGACATGACATGATGTGACATGACATGCCGTATTCCGACATACTGTGAGTTATACTGTGACATGACATGATGTGACATTACATGACATGCCGTAATCGGACATACCGCGATATGACATACTGTGACATGACATGATATGACATGACATGCCGTGTTCAGGCATACTGTGATATGACATGATGTGACATGACATGACATGACATGACATGCCGTAATCGGACATACTGTGACATTTCATGATGTGACATGACATGTCGTGTTCAGACACACTGTGATATGATATGATGTGACATGACATGACATGCCGTCATCGGACATACTTTGACATTTCATGATGTGACATGACATGCCGTGTTCAGACATACTGTAATATGACATGATGTGACATGACATGACATGACTGGAATCGTTATTTACATAATCAGTAGTAATGTCACTCAGTCACTTTTGTAAATATTATTACCGTTTCCATTGAAATGTGACCCTGAAGGTTTCATGTCTCGTTTGGAAGGTTGCATCTAGCCGACCGTCAATCAAAATTTAATTAAGTCTAGGCGGTTAAAGCTTTGTAGGAGACTAGACAGTTTGATTGACTGTGGGCTAAATACGATTTTAATTTCCGAACGAGACTTGAAACTTTCAGGAATGCACATTACGAAACCGGTAATAATTATCATTTGTTATGAACTGCGGTTAAAAATCCTGAATATATGTAATTTCTACATGCAAAACAAAAGACAACAAAGATAATTTAATTGTCTTTGTGAATCACGAATCTACACAGTATATTATTCGGAGAGTGTTTTGGTGTCAATAATCAAGAAAAGACTTCGAAGGTCTAGAACGGGAGATGGTGAAGTGGATATTAGAAAAGCTTTCGTTGAGCAAAACGCCATAAAATATGGAGAAAACTGAGTTTCCACACGACGTCAAACACTTTAGTCCAGAAGGAATTAGAAGTAATTATATAAAATCAAATATTCGAATTCATTGAAAAAACAATTTACGCTATAAAATGTTTCGGATTTTATTTTCCGTTCGGATTCAAAAGTTTTCGTAATCGTGACGAAAATGAACGTTCTGGTTTCAGATATATTCATGTTTTGTGTGTAAAGAGCAAACACAATAGGGTACTAAACGCTATACGGGTTCGTTAGTACGAATTCCGAAACTTTTGCGCTAATGTAAGAGTTGTTTCAATCGCTCCTTAACTAATGCGTAACATTGTTCCGGGTGAATGACCTCTTCACAAACTCAATTCTGATTGGTCAGTCATAGCAAAGAATGTAATGAGGTGCATCTAAGAATTCGAAAGATACACTAATGTCGATCTTCGCGGCGCAGTATGGATAAGTACTATGATTGTAGCTTGGAACAGTGGTCACATCAGTTATATCGAATAGTACGCAAAACAGTAATTGATCATGAGACATTTGTATCATACATATACGCAATAACAACCATAATTTAAACGTAATACTAGATATATACCAACGTAAAAAAAACATAAATGTAATTATTACATTGAACTGTACACGTAATAGAACAGTTTCGATTAAGTGTCGTAAAACAATAACCTGAGGCAATCACAAGAGCAAGTAAACACTCAGTGAACCAATCACAAGCAAGTAAAAACTCAGTGAACCAATCACGAACTGAAGTAATTCGCGATTGGTTTTACTTCAACCAATCATGAGGAAAAGTCCGGGGGGGGGGGGGGGGGGGGTACTCCCATATATAAGCCATATAGGTATGTGCCACGTGTTAGAGTATAGTTTTCGAGTGGCCGGACCCTTAAATAGGGTCTCATATTCTGTATTATCATCCTTAAATAATATCCGATCCTTAAATAGGCCAGGGTACGTTTTTTTTGTTCCCTAATTCTTGATATGCAATATCGTACATTTGCTCAACGCCCGCACGGCACACCCCTATTCTAAGATTCTGGGAGTATGCCACCCCCCCCCCCCCCCCCCGGCAACGCAAACGCAATCATGGGTAGCTAACCAATTCGAAGACAACCACTTGATTACTTTTCGACACTCAATTGAACACCGCTTTAACTGGATGAGTTACAGTTTGCACTTAATATGTCTTACCTGTTTCTTTAAGTGGGGCTGTAGCTAAATTAAGATAGAGAAATTGGTTAGGTTGACACTATGATGTAACTTTGTAACTTTACTTCGAGTGATACTAAAGTATAGGTGCAGAAAACGTTAACAAATTAAACTGGTATTTCTTGTATTATAAGGCGAAAGTTAAAGGGAACAAAACTAAAGGTGAGAACGACTTGTAGGCCTGTGATGAGGGCTTAAGGTGGTCCACGGGTGTTGTGACGACCGAATGGGCATCAAATAAAGATTCACACTTTTTGGCCGATCATTGATAAGAAAATTTAAGAAATTTAAGAAAAGTAAACGCAACCCAGAATTCCAAGATACAAGCGCTTCTTTCTATCCCTTGTTTTTACTTTTCAGAACGAGAATATATATTTTTGTTACATAAACTAACGAATTAATTTAGCTTGGAAGTTTCACTAAAATCGATGGAATGGAAACTTCTTCAACAAAATATTTAACAATTATTCACCGAAGTGGAGGTGAATAATTGTTTTAGTATATACCACACTGCAGCTTAATAGCCAACACTAAATAGTTATTTTATTTTCTGTCAAATAGACAAAAACTCTCGCGAGGTGATCGCTGCTTCTCTCGGATCGGAGGTGAATATAAAATATATTCACTGTTTCAGTAGCCAATCAGAGCGCGCGAAAAGTGATATTCACTGGTGTGGTATATACTAAATACATATGTTCCAACAAATATTATGTTCGCCAATTTCCATGCATGATCAAGCATGTTAAGGCCTGGTCAGGTGGTGATGTTCAAGAGAACGGTGTCCATTTCTCGTCTCTTAAACATGCCATGCAATCCAAACATGACAGTATATTGGTATCACGGTCCTTAAAATGAATGACTATTTTGTTACCATGGACATCGTTTTTACAAGTGCTCCTGAACTTTCGATTTTTTTGCGCTTATTAAGTAAAAATATATCTTCTTCATATTCGACTTCATATTTTCAGACCAGTATGTTTGTCCATCTAAGATATTAGCTGAGATAATAAAGAAATTATGTTGCTGTGGTAACGTTTCTCACGGTCACGTGATTCAAGGACAACCATACTGAGCAGAATAAGTTGCGGATGGATCTAATTGTTTGAAATCTGTGTTAACTTTGTATATTTTTAAATCTTCGATGTGGCCCATTTCGAGTAAAAGAAAATTTCTGACAGGGGCCCCTTGAATTAGGTTACCATGGCGACCAAACATTTAAAATCATTTGAACCATCAAGCTACATCCTACAACTGAATTTAGTTGATCTAGCTGTAGAAATGACCGAGTAACGAATGAAACTCATATTTAAGAACTAATTAGCATATCTATGCCAAAACCCAACAAAGTTAGTTAATCTATAACAGCATTGTAAACAATCTACCTTCTCGTTTTGAAGATCTTATCTAAAAACAAGGGGTCGAAAGAAGCACTCATTACGTTACTAGAACTATATGGTCCAAAAATGTTTGTGATCTGCCAAAACTTTCCCGCTGAAAAGCACGAATCTTTATGATGCCCATTCCGCTGCCAAAATAGCCGCGGTGGCCACCTTAAATGTAGCTACATCTCTGGACGCTCGCTGGCGTCGAGTGAACTTATCAAGTCGAAATTCGTATCAAGATCTTAAAAATATTGGTACAGGCTGTTGTTAAGAATTCTAATAAACGTTTACAAGATATTTATACTAAGTCTTATAAGAATCTTATTGTGCGGAGAAACGGAATTCATCTTCAAGTTAAACACGAGAAGATAAATTCGGTATCTTCAGGCAGCCGTGTAATTTACTTTTTATTACATGAGCATTTTCATTTATATTTTTTTTTAAGATAAGCAAAATCAGCATATATTTTTAAAAAGACTGTCAAACCAAGTCAAAATCGAAGAAATGTGTTCAAAATTACGTTGTCGCAATTTTATCACATTTTAAAGGAACATTACGGGGTAAAAATGGAAATCAGACAAAATAAGTTTTGGTCTGTGAAGTTATATCCCACACGTATCTCAGCCGGTACACCACTGACTATCATGTAATAAAAGATAATGACTGTGACGACGATGATGATAATAATAATAATAATAATAATAATAATAACGATGGTGATATTTATGATGATAATGATTATAATAATAACAACTAAAAGTGTGCAGATACTTGGAGGAGGAGAAGACGTCGGTGCCACCTCTGAGCTAGGTGATGGAGAAATTGAAGAACCTAAATTGCCAAAAAGACATTACAAAGTTATCAGAATTGTTTATAATCTATGATAAAAGCTAGCAATGGCAGTAAAAAAAGAAAATGAAAGAATGAAAGCAAGGAGAAAAGCGAGGACAAGTACAAGAACACCAACAAGTATAGGAGATAACAGAAAAGGAAAGGACGAGAACAAGGAAAAGAACAAAAACAAGAAACTAAAGGATGCAGTAGGTACAGATCTTAGGACAAGTTAAAGGCCAACAACAAGAACAAGGTCAGGAACAACAAGGAAATGAAAATAACGAGAACAAGGACAGAACAAAAACTGAATGATACATTAAAAAGAAGGACAACAACAACAAGGACACTAAAACAGCAGCAACAAGGAAAAAAACAACAAGCACAAGACAACAATATGGACAAGGATAATAACAACAAAAAGGAGGACAACACCAAGGACAACAATAACAGCAACAACAACAAGGACACGGAAACAGCAACAACAGGGACAAAAATAACAAGCGCAAGATAACAATATATATGGACAAGGACAACAATGACAACAAGAAAGACAACAACAAGGACAACACGGAAAGGAAAGGAAAAGATCGAAAATAATATGAAACTAAGGGATACAGTAAATACAGTGACAAGGACAAGGACAACGATAACAACAACAAGGAAAAAGGATAAGGCGACAGCAACAACAAATACAAAGACAACCGAAAGCAGCAAGGCAAGGACAACAAAAACAACAAGAACAACGATGAGAAAAACATAAGCACAAGGACAACAACAACAACAAAGACAAGGACAAAAACAACAACAAGAACAAGGTAAGTAACAAAAACACCAAGGACAAATAAGGACAGCAGCAAAAACAACAAAGACAATAACAACAAGAAGGAGAGCAACAACAAGAAGGAGAGCAACAACGACAAAGACAAGGAAAAAACAAAAACAACAACAAGAACAGCAACAAAACAACAACAATGCCAATGAAAAAAGAACAAGAATAAGTACAGCAACAAAATCAACAAGGACAACAAGGGCAAGAAAAAAAAAAGAACAAGGACAGCAATAAAAACAACAAGGATAAGGACAACAACAAAAACAACAACAGCAAGAACAAGGACAACTATAATAATGCAAAGAAAAAGAACAACAAGGACAACAACAACAAGGCCAAGGGCAAAAAAACAACAATTTCAATACGAAGGAAAAAAACAAGTATAAGAAAAACTACAACAAGGACAAGGATAACAACAGCATCAAGGACAAGGACAACAACAACGAAATAACCAAAATTGAAAGGATGGAAACGGATGATCAAGAACATGGACAGGAAAAGAAAAATGAAATGAAAATATACAGTCAATACAGTGACAAACAAGGATAGCGTCAACAGTAACAACAAGGACAATGAGAATGACAACAAGGACAACAACAAGGGCAACAAGAACAACGGTGATAACAACATCAAGGACACCAGCAAGGAGAAGGTCAAGGATGCTATAACAAATTAAAAATAAATGCAAGGAGAGTGCAACGTATGTTAACAACTAAATCAATTTTCAATTTAATAAAAACGTTTAAAATAACTAACGAATATTAAGAGAGACAAAAAGTAAAGTTATATTAAAACATTAACAATAGAGCTTGGACTTATACCTGAAGCTGCATAAAAAGCGCAACATTTATTTTTAAGTAAACTGACATTTTTAAAATTACAAAACCTGGGATAAATAATAAATGTGTAAAAAGAGACAAAAAGTAAAGTTATATTAAAACATTACCAGAAGAGCTAGGGATAGCTGACGCTGCAGAAAAAAAAACGTCTATTAGTAACCAAAGTTGTTTTCAAATGATTTAAAAAATGGAATAATTAAGAAATTTTAAAATTACTCAAAAAATAACGTTATTTTAAAACATAAGTTAACAACACTGACACCGAGTCGAATTACGCGTGAAAACTTTACAGACAATGTATGGAAAACTGAAAACACGATTGCACGTTTCCCAACACAACTACATCCCTTAAATTTCGATATGTTAATCTTTTACCTAGTATCTTAAGTTTTTATCTGAAGAATATTTCAGAAATTCGATTTTACGGATTTTATTTGGCATTGGATTCGCAACAATTCCCATACAAACACTGTATTTCGCGCCATGTTTGCACCCCTTTCAAAATGTCGGAATTTACCGCGAACTGGTCTATTGTAATTGTATTAGATCTAGGAAAGTAGAAATCAACGTTTCTTAAATTAAACCCCTTATCGATAGGATTAAATATGTATAATATGGGTGGAGGGCAACAACAACAACAAAGGAAGAACCGAAATGGAAAGGATGGAAAAGGATGAGAACATGGACAGGAACAGAAAAATGAAATGAAAAGATACGGTCAATGCAGTGACAAAACAAGGATAACGTCAACAGTAACAACAAGGACAATGAAAATGACAACAAGGACAAGGACAACAACAAGGGCAACAAGAACAACGGTGACAACAACAACAAGAACACAAGCAAAGACAAGGACAATGATGCTATAACAAATAAATGGAGTGACTAATCACTGGCCGTGCAGAGCTTCGAAATACTTATGGATTACAACACAAAAAATTCCAGGAGAGTGTAACGTATGTTAACAACTAAATCAATTTTCAATTTATTAAAAACGTTTAAAATAACTAACGAATGTTAAGAGAGACAAAACGTTGAGTTATATTAAAATATTAACAGTAGAACTTGGGCTACCTGAAGCTGCAAAAAAGTGCAACATTTATTAGTAAGTGAAGACCTTTTTTTAATTACAAAAATTGGGATAAAAAATAAATGTGTTAAAAGGGAAAAAAATAAAGTAAAGTTATATTAAAACATTACCAGTAGAGCTCAGGATAACGAAGGCTGCAAAAAAATGAAACATCTATTAGTAACCAAAGAAGTTTTCAATGATTTAAAAAAATGGAATAACTAAGAAATTTTAAAATTACTCAAAAACTAACGTTATTTTAAAACATAAGTTAACAACAAAGTCACTGAAGACAGTTTCAATTATTGTAAAATACAACAATGAATGTTGGGCTAGGCGAAGCCGCTTAAAACATGAGAATGATTAAGTATTTGAGACCTTAAACAACACGGACGATCGGACAGCTGTAGTACAAGTAGTAGTAGAAGTAAAACTTTACTTACGCGTCAATGTATTTAATAGCTTGAACAGCTAATTAAACTTTTGAGATCAGTTTTCATCTATCAGTTTTCATATCTTCTATATTAAATTTTGAACGTAGATATGGCAAACATTCTTTACGATTTTTTGTGCAAAGTTAATTACCCTATATCATTATGACGTCACGGCTTGTTTATGAGGGGGACAGAATCGACTTGAACAATAGAATTTTGAACTAAATCTGCTCTGCTGAGGAAAATTTAACTTCGAATTGTCTGGTTTCCAGATATCAGCTGTATCAATGTTTATCCCACAATATTTACCGTATTTGGTGGCTGTTACCGCTATTCTACGTTCTACAAAATGCATTTGATAACGATTTCCTTTGTGTTGTTGCTGTTTTGTCCCCCCCCCCCCCTCCCACGACCGTGATCCTAAGCGTTTAAACAATAGATTGTTTTGATTTGACGTCATAATGATATAGGGCAATTCAGGGACAGCCAACGGTAAAACATCATAAAAGCGAATGTTCCAACGTTTATATTTAACCAATAGACCACACATTACAATGTGTTTACTGGCGAAATAAAGCACGCGGGATGTTGGGAGAACACATGAAATGCTTGAAAGGCGCGAGCGTTTTACATATTACTTAACTGTTTCCTAAATATAAAAAAACATACCGCTGAATGCGATGAATATATACAGACGTATTTCCTCACTGGCTACTGTCTCATTCAGAAGTTAAATATTTACAAATACCAGCGAGAACTTCAACAATGCAGATAACTGCGAATCGCCCTCCTCACCGCTGGTATTTACGAATGTTTAACACGAAGGTGAAGCTAACGTTCAGCAATTGCGCATATAGCCTAGCCGTCTCGTAAAGCGGTTATTTCGAATGCGAAACTGGGCTATTGGAGCAGTTTTCACATGACTGTCGGAAGTGTTTTGGTTTTGCGTTTACTAATATCTCCTATTGGCTGATAAAATAAACCAACCAATCAGATTCCAAAGTAAACCCAAACGGAAATTGGTTTTGGTTTTGCTTTGGTTTGTCATTTGCTCGCACGGGAAGCCATTCATGAGTTACTTGGAAGTGTTTTGGTTTTGCGTTTACTAATCTCTCCTATTGGCTGATAAAATAAACCAACCAATCAGATTCCAAAGTAAACCCAAACGGAAATTGGTTTTGGTTTTGCTTTGGTTTGTCATTTGCTCGCACGGGAAGCCATTCATGAGTTACTTGGCTGTGGGTAATTTCGACACTCATGTGAAATTCGCTCTAAAAACATTAATTTTAAAACAATACCTGTGGGTGTGGGGCTGATGGAGATGGTTGTGGCTGCAAAAACAAACGAAAAATATTAGCAAGTAAAGACAGTTTCATTGAGTTGCCGAAAAAAACATCGACGTTTGCAAAATATAGACAAATATCTCTAATTTCTATTGATTTTACCAGACCTTCAGCATTTAATCTTCCCTGCTACAGAGATCTCTTCCTTCCCATGGCGAGAGAGAGAAAGGGAAGAGCCCTCTGTCAGTGTACGACGCTTTCTTTGATGTACCGCCGTCCACGACCGTGGACGAACCAAACAAGTTTTGAAACCGGTTTTTACCGGAAATGCAGTAGTGCGCATGGTAAAACCTTACACGTCGCTTACACTTTTCGAGCCCACGTGAAAGTCACCTGGGGATTATGACAAGGGTTGCTAGGTAACTCAACGTGTGCGAGACCACGTCGGGCACAAATGATCGTAAAAACGGCGGATGTTATATATTTTTAAAAGTTTTCGACATAGAAGCATTATTGTTGGTAGGTGTATAAAGGAGTGTAAACAAAACATAGTCTGATAAGTTAAGCTAATATAGCCATCGCTATGACGTCATATATCCTTTCAGGAGCCCATTACCAGGAGCGTGCATCTCCCAGATTAGGTCTGTCCAACAGCAGAACAGACGATGTAGCTATTTTTAGCTTTGTGTTTCCCGCGAGAAGAAACAAAGGCCGTCACTTTTAACCAATCAGGATGCACTGAAAAATTGCAATTAACACGGTTCAACCTGCTAAAAATACTAAAGCGCAAGAGAACAAAAGACAACGTAATCGCATACCAGAACTTCGCGACTATAAATAGCCACATCGTCTACTGTGTTGTGGGCGCTACCCATCACATAGGTACGCTCCTGGTAATGGGCTCCTGATCCTTTGTAATATATTTCTTATAAAATTTTATTACCTCTAAAAACGTTTTATTATATCTTTTTAAAATCTCTTGTTCATGAGAATGAAATGATCGAAAACCCGTTCTCGATCGGTTGAAGTTAACGAAAGCAGTATAACAGCTTAGAATTGAAGCCCCAGTTTTTGTATACGTCATTATGACATCATAAATATATTTGTGTACCCTCAGAAAATAGCCAGTTCATTTTTTTGGAATTTTATCGATGGAATGCATTTGGCTAACACTTACAAGTAATAGTATTCTCTTTAATATAATTTTTTATAGTTGTCAATCTCAGGATTTAAGCTTGAAATATGATGTCACTAATAATTACATCATAACAATAGTGAATCGTCCATAACGTATTAACTTTGAATATATTTATCGTAGAAAATTAAGATTTTCGCCAAATGAGTATATTTTATAAAGGCATTCTGATGACCTGTGATGACGTAATATTTTTGAAACGTGTTTTAAAGGTTAATTTTCACCAAAAATGAAGACACCCTTATGACGTTACAACAACGTCAGAATACAGAAACAATTGTCCCCAAAATGTAGTCTTACTTTGTTACCAACCTGCCAACATTTCGTCAAATTTAGAGTAGAAGTAAGGAAATGGCGTTACTTTTACGTGTTCTGTTACACTCAACCCCGCCGTCTTTACGGTTATTCGTGCCCGGCGTGGACAAAGAAATCGTCGTACACCGGCAGAGGTCTCTTTTCCCAATCTCTTGTAGCAGGGAACCTTTAAATAATGCATGGTTAGCGTAAGAACTAGGCAAAGAACAATAGGGCCCCGGCAAGGAACTACCGTTAATTGTAATCCCAAGAAGCTAGGTAATCCGATTAAAACACGTCATGCTATTGGTCCAGAAGGGCAAAAGCGGCAAATTCAAATTTTAGAATGGCATAACATCGTAGCAACGCGGATCCACAACAAGATTTTTCGCAGATCCCTGCAAAATGGCATAACAAATTGACTACTTCAGTTATAAAAAAAATTGACCGTGGGTCTGAACTGTGTGAGTTTTGTCGATTAGCGCTTTACTGCCATTTTAAGACGTAATCGCGAGGCGACATTCATGTCAAGACTAACAGCCGATCATTTACTAAAACTCCATGCTAAATTAAAGAGAAATTAATAAATTTAATTTAGCACGGAGACTCGTGTTGAAACCTTTGTGCGTGACAAGTAAAGCATATCGCGGAATTGGGCTATTGTAACAACGTTTATTCTTGAAAGTGTGCAATTATAAATTTATGGTCGAATACACTTGAAAAGACTGAAACTTTGAAACTCTAAATGTTGTCTATCCTTCATCCCCAGATCTTCGCTGCTGATTTCAACCCTCCCTGACTCCTTAGTTTGCACAAAACAAAACACACACACACACAAAAAAAAAGAAACAAGCATGTAATAAGTATAAGCCATGTAGTGATTCATAGGCACCAAACATCAAAAAATTCGGAATATAAGGCATCACGAGAAGAATAACAGGGAAATCACGTAGGAAAAAAACAATATGGCGTCCACTCACAATGTTTTCGAATAATTTGGCCAAGACAAAGGCATTTGAGACTGGGACCGAGACGTGAAATAAAATATAGAAAAATCAGTTTTTATGGGGTGATTTTTGGCGGAAAACCTCGATAAGCCAATCAGATTTGAGGATTTTAATTAAATAATCCCATTAAAAGTTAATTGATTCTGCTGCTAGCCTCCCTAGTTCTTATAAGGACCATTACTTAATCTTGAATATAAAAAGCCATTTATTTTAATACTATTCCCGTAGGTGTATAGCCTGATTTTTAGACGGTCGAGGTCGTCCGCTCACTTCCTCCCACCTCGCCGTCTGATGGACTTTGGCAGAAACCGTGTTCCTGAAGTCATTTCATTTCGACCAATCAGAGCGAAGGTTTTATTTTTAGAGAACTGACGTATGCGTGGAATGTCCATTGGAGACCTGCATGAAGGACAACCCAAATGGCGGACGATACAAACGGACTTGATATGGCTTTGGAGAAAGCGTGCGAAACTTTCGGCATTTCCGAATTATTTCTCGAACAGCGAAAGGCAGTATTACCCCTCGTTTCCTGGAAGGACCTTGGCCATCACAGCTGCATCTATAGGCGACGACCAGGTAGAGAATCGAGAGAGGAGAAATTATGTAGCCTTCTAGTACAGCTCGCCAGAATCACGCACTTTCCTGCACTGCAGAATTCTTATGTTTTACAGCTTCAAACTTATGTTAATTTCTCAGAACTAACCCTAACCATATCCTGTTTGAGCTGCTATGGTTTTTTCGGCAGCAGGAACTTTTTAAATAGGATTTCACAACACTGATCTAACTACCGGATTTAAGGCGAAAAAGCTAAGATATTTCAGCTTTCAGGACAGCAAAATTGTCAAAATAATGTGTGTTAACAATTTTGCAAACATAAATAATTGCCCAAATGTCGTGAAACTATTACCATGACATACTCAGTACGTGTGATCACTGCTGCAAAAAAATCATTACATTTTATGGAATATTTGGTCTTCTAAATCCCAACATTCTAGGAGACATTACATTTTAATACGGCAACAAAGCGGTCGAGGAAGATTAATGATTTTCCAAAGCCCGTAGCTAGTAGATTCATAAACATCGCGATATCGATAGCGCTTCCTATCAGATTTTCCCGGTACACGTCTGAGGACAACATGTTTCTCCACGTTATGTTTCTATAAGTTTGAAGCTGTAGAACATATTCTGCAGTGCATGAAAGAGCCGTGATTCTGACGATCTGTAGAAGTTGTAGAAGACTACATAATTTCTCCTCTCTCGATTCTCGACCTGGTCGTCGCCTTATAGATGCAGCTGTGGTAGCAAAGGTCCTTCCGGGAAACGAAGTATAATAATCCCTTTCTCTGTTCGGGAAATAATTCAGAAATATCGAAAGTTTCGCACGCTTTCTCCAAAGCCATATCAAGTATGTTTGTATCGTCCGCCATTTGGTTTCACCTTCGTGCAGGCTGCACTAGACATTCCATGCATACCCCAGTTCTCTAAAAATGAAACCTTCGCTCTGATTGGTCAATATGATACAATGACCAGAACACGGTTCCTGTCAAAGTCCATCAGACGAGGAGGTGGGAGGAAGTAAGCGGACG
This sequence comes from Actinernus sp. WN-2022, assembly GCA_030867875.1. NCBI lineage: Eukaryota > Metazoa > Cnidaria > Anthozoa > Actiniaria > Actinernidae > Actinernus > Actinernus sp. WN-2022. The sequence goes on along the minus strand of JAOWCC010001368.1, from coordinate 20,938,844 downwards.
ATCTCGACCGTCTCAAAATCAGGCTAGTAGGTGTAGGGCTGATTGAATTATCTATTATGTCTTATAATGTAATTATATAATGTTTCTATATTTGTATATAATAGTTAGGAGGACTAGATTGGAAACAAGTGTCAGTTTTATATACATATCCTCATTAAATAAAATATTATTATTATTATGTTAAAAAGAAAATGAGAACCATGGAAAAACTGAGTTCATGATTATTGGCACACGTCAACAGCTTGACAAAAACTCAATCAGTCATCTCTCTGTTGCCAACTCTGTTGTTACACCCACCCTCTCTGTCAAGAATCTTGGGAGTCTGGATGGACCCAAGGCTGTCTCTAGAGACATATATTAACTGAAAACGTGTAAATCATCATTTTATTCTTTACATAGCATTAAGAAAGATTAGGAATTTTTTAACCATTGAGTCTAGCACTATCCTTGTCCATGCATTTATTTCATGTCGCCTTGACTACTGTAACAGTTTATGTTATGGTATTCCTGCTTACCAAATAGCGAAACTTCAAAGAGTTCAAAATGCTGCCGCTAGAATCATATGTAAGGTTTCACGTTTTGCACATATTACTCTAGCCTGCGTACAGCATCCCCTACTTGAGGGAGAACGGCGATTTCATCGTTTCCGTTTCTTCCCATGTAGGGTCTGCGACTCAGAGCCCAAAACGTGTCCGTGACGTCACTTCCAAATTTCTGGTAATTAGCTATTTATGCATAACGAAGTCAAAACGAGATGGCGATTGAAATGAGATTTCGAAGTGTAAAGTCTGTCGCAGAGGAAATTTCTCTCAAATTTGGAATCCCATCTCTCCAATGTGAACAGCTTAATGCATTTTCCATATGCTAATTTGCGCTATATAAGTGCATTATTATTATTATCATTATTATTAATATTGTGATTGCAAAGCCGAATTAATTATATGACGTCAAGATGACATCTACAGGAAACGACCCATGCTTTTGCTTACGCGGTCATGGGTCAGGAAAGGTCACATTTACACGATTTCAAACAGGCGTAGAACATAAAGAATTTTACACTGTAACCCAAAACTTTCTTCACAGCCAGTACTCAAAACTTTAAAGTGCAAGTATCATGCCAAAAAAAAAGTATATTGTACTATTGTGTTTGTTTCTCACAAAAAGGTATTAATCTTGCAGATTTGTAACATTTCTGGCATTTAATCCCTAATTTTGGTTAGTTTTCATGGCTCCTATGACGTCATAAGATGAATAATCAACTCCCTCCCTTGAGAAAACTACTACAATAGAATCCCGTACGTTTTGATTGTGACATCACAAGATGAATCAATCCCGTGATTCAAGTAACTTATATTCTAGTTATTCTAGTTGAATTGCTGCTCCAGTGTCTCGAAGAAAACTAATTTCGACAACTGATGTATATTAGAAATAGAATTTGGGGTTGTGTTTGTGGCTGCAAAATAGGAAAACAGGTTTTAGCACGTCATGCAACACACTTTTAACAAAAGGTCTTGTAAAAAAAATGACCATCATATCCGGCACACTAACTTAGCTGACTCAAATAAAGTGTATTTTTGGTGGTTTGTGTTATCGCGCTAATTTCCATTCTCGTTCCCAGTGCCTCCTCAACTAATTGAAAAATCGGAGGCTCTGGTAAGACGCAAAGCGGATGTCCTAGATTCTAGGACATTGAAACTGCGCATGCATCATATCCGCTGTTTGCTAATACGAAGGTATTCAGTTCCTTACAAAGCTGAAAATCCAGTTTTCTTTAAAAAGTAAGCTATTCGTGTAATTAGTTTAGATAAGAAGGACTTAGTCTGTGTCCTTCAGACCGGTGTGTCGTTTGTGTTTGATACACTTCAAGGATCATCCAACCACCGTACCTGTGTGGCTGTGATCTAACTCAATCGTGGTCGTTGTATCTCCCATGAACGCAATTATCGAGGAGCAAATTTTTAAATATTTTGGGCGAAAGAACTTCAGTGTGCTGTGTTGGGGATTGCTGAGGCCTTTAAAGTTACGGGTAATTTGAAACATCCAGCATTCTCTGGCACTGAGGCGGGTGTAAAGTACAGGTCAGATTACAGGTCAGGTCACAGGTCAGGTCACTTCTTGTTTACCTGTGAATCCTAGCCCTTGGTGAGTCAGAACCGTCGTTTACCTGTGAACCTGTCCGATGGTTAGGGTTAGGTTTGTGGTTAGGGTTAGGATTTGTCTAAGAATTAACAACCTGACCTGTGACCTGTACTTTACATCAGCCGCTGGCACTGAGATGATAAATCAGCAAATGTATGAGGCTGAAATTGCCATTCAAGCTGAATGCAAAGTGGACTTGTATTGTACTGGGTTGCTGTACCATTACTTTGTATAATTGCCATTGTCTTATTTTTCTACTTGATACAACAAGAAAAGCCAGAGCTGAGGTTTGTGTAGATACAAATAGTTTTCTTTAAATTATATAATTTCCCTTGCCCAAGTGATGGCCAGACTACATTGTATAGCATTTTGTAAATTCGATCAAATATTAAACACAATTTGTGAACAAGATTTTGAATAACTACTTAAAGTATTCATGCCCCAAATAGAATATATTGATTTAGCTTGTACATTTGTTGCCCAATTCAGATCGTGTGGCAGCTCTCCAGAGAATTCAGTGCTTTGTTTTCCAATTAGAGAAACTGGTACATTTCCTCTTGGGATAAAGAAAAACAAGAAAACATTATTCAAGGGAAAAGTTTAAGTGACCTGAATTGGGACAACAAATGTGGTCCTCAGTGGTTGAATGTTATTAAGATATTTGAAATTGGGTTCAGAAATGAAAGTAAGCTTAAGTATGTTCTGGCATATAAACTAGTAAAATAGTGGTGGCCATAATTTTTTTTAACCCAGCTGTTTAATAATTATGGCTTCTAAATAATTATTTTTACAAAAAAAGTAGGACTAAATTGCATTGTTTTAATTTTGACAAACAGATTCGACTATCATGTTATTCATCATCATTTGGCTTTTAAGTGTCATTATATTTCACTCTTTTCACCTGGTGGCCATCTTGGATTCAAAGCGAGGCAATCCTTTGTTTCTGCCAGATGAGCCTCGTTTTGACTATCCCTCACTACGAGGCTAACCTGGCAAAAACAAAGGATTGCCTCGCTTTGAATCCAAGATGGCCACCAGGTGAAAAGAGTGAATTACGTTAAGTCCACTGCCCATAACTTCTAGACTATATATGTAAAAAGAGACAGCATTTATAGATCTGCTATTTAGTATAGACATAGACATTTTTTTATGGTATGGTAGATGGACTTGACCAGCCTGCACTGATACAAACCCTCTTTCTATGAATATGGATAGCGTTTGATTAACATATATGCTAACTAGATACATGAATGCTCTAACTAAGCTGACTCAACTCCAGCCTCAATATCACAAAAGGCTTGGTTGCCTTTCAAACTGGTGGTCTGAGAACTATAAATAGGACTATTGTATGAACACAACTGAATATACCCTGTTTTGTTTTTAAGTTTTTAAGTCTTTTAGATCAGCATACAATCATATATTATGTGAACTTAAACTATCTTGGGAACTTGTCTTCCTTGAATACGTATAATGAGGGAAACTTTATGGGGGCTGGGTAAATATATTGAGTGGGTTCTTAAATAGTTTGGTCAGTTAAAGGGGAGCTCTTGATGTGACTGGAGTTACAAGAGGGGCTTGGAATTGTTCAATGCTACAGGGGTGGGGGTGCTTAAAAAGAGGGGATACTAACAACAATTATGCACTCCCAATGTCAATAACTTTATCACTCTCCCTCCCTCCCCCCTCCCCATGTCATAAAAATACACTTTCGTAAGCTTCAAAAGGGAAATAAAAGCTTCTAGCTCATAAGGGAGAAATTAAATTATGATTTGAGATTTTATGATAGATTCGTACCAGCCTTTCTAACACACACACACACACTTGTTTCCCAACAAAATATTTCGCCTAGTTACTTCTCAGTCAGTTTAAGACCATAACTTGGTCACACTGGCTCAACTTGAAATTTTGCTCTGCCGTCCCTGGTTCAATGTAAGACTCCCAGCCTGTACTTGATGGAGGCCAAGGCAAAGGGAAACTGTCTTGGCCAATTTCATGTATTAATTCAACTGGATTGTTTGTCACACTACGACATCTGTTTACTACTGGTCCTCAATAAAATTGCTATACTACTTGCTTTCTACTATAAATCATTAGTACATAGAATGCATCATCAGTAATAAGGAGAGGTTGGTTCGATCATTGGCTGGGATGAGGTATGAAGAATAGATTGATTGGCAGAAATTACAAGACAATTGGATGTACCTGTTTTGTTGTGTTTTCAATGTCATCCAGCTACACCAAACCTTAGCTTGAATCCCTTGATGTTTCACAGACTTTTCAAACACTTTTAAAATTACATATCATGTTATTTTAAAGAAATACCTGCGACTACTGCATCGGTTGTGGCTGCAAAACAGAAAAAAATGAGCAAGATTATCAAATAAAGACGATTTTGTTTATCTTATATTTTTTGATATCATTCATCTTGAAATAAAAAAAATCATTTAATTTAAATAAATACCTGCGACTGCAGCACTGCTTGTGGCTGCAAAACAGAAAAAAATGACCATTATTAGGAAATAAATACCATTTTGTTTATTTGATATTTCGGCCTTTTGAGTCATTGATCTTGAACTAAAAAAACATATCACGTTATTTTAAAGAAATACCTGAGACTGCATCACTGCTTGTGGCTGCAAAACAGAAAAATAAGGAAATAATTAGCAAATAAATACCATTTTGTTTATTTGATATTTTCTTAGTTACTCATCTTGAACTATAAACACATTTTCAATGACTTTAAAGAAATATCTCCGACTGCAGCATCGATTGTGTCTGCACAACAGAAAAAAATAGCATGTTTATCAAATAAAGACCATTTTGGGTTCAGGGCCCGTGTACGCCGCACAAGATACATTACAGCTATGCTATACGTCACATATACACAGAGGAACAGTGGAACGCAGCTACACAGAGGAACAGTGGAACACTAGGCACAGAGGAACAGTGCAACACTAGGCTCAGACAAACAGAGGAACAGTGGAACACTAGACACAAAGGAACAGAGGAACAGTGGAACACTAGGCACAGAGGAATAGTGGAACAGTAGAATGCAACTACACAGAGGAATAGTGGAACGCTAGGCATAGAGGAACGGTGGAGCACTAAGCACAGAAGAACAGTGCCTAGTGTTCCACTGCTCCTCTTTTTAGCTGTGACGTAGTAGCATTGCAGTGACGTAGCTTGTGCGGCGTACACGGGCCATAAACCCGAGTTTGTTTATTTTATATTTTTTGGAGTCATTCATCTTGAACTAAACAAATTTTCATTGATTTTATAGAAATATCTGCGACTACAGCACTCGTTGTGGCTGCAAAACAGAAAAAATGACCATGATTAGGAAATAAAAACAATATTGTTTATTTGATATTTTCGTAGTTACTCATCGTGAACTATAAACACATTTTCAATGATTTTAAAGAAATATCTCCGACTGCAGCATCGATTGTGGCAGCACAACAGAAAAAATGAGCATGATTATCAAATAAAGACCATTTTGGGTTGATGGCCCGTAGGTGTGACGTACCTTGTGCTGCGTACACGGGCCATCAACATTTTGGGTTGATGGCCTGTGTACGCCGCAGAAGATACGTCACAGCTATGCTACTACGTCACATCTACACAGAGGAACAGTGGAACATTAGGCACAGAGGAACAGTGGAACACTAGGCACAAAGGAACAGTGGAACATTAGGCACAGAGGAACAGTGGAACACTAGCCACAGAGGAACAGTGGAACACTAGGCACAGAGGAACAGTGAACCACTAGGCACAGAGTAACAGTGGAACACTAGGCACAGAGGAACAGTGGAACACTAGGCACAGAGGAACGGTGGAACACTAAGCACAAAAGAACAGTGCCTAGTGTTCCACTGCTCCTCTTTGTAGCTGTGACGTAGTAGCATAGCTGTGACGTGTCTTATGCGGCGTACACGGGCCATAAACCCGATTTTGTTTATTTTATATTTTTGGAGTCATTCTTGTTGAACTATAAACACATTTTCAATGATTTTAAAGAAATATCTCCGACTGCAGCATCGGTTGTGGCTGCAAAACAGAAGAAAAATTGGCATGATTATCAAATATTGAAGATTTTGTTTATTTGATATTTTTTGGAGTCATTTATATTGAACTAAAAAAAATATCTCCGACTACAGCATCGGTTGTGGCTGCAAAACAGAAGAAAAATTGGCATGATTATCAAATAAAGACGATTTTGTTTATTTGATATTTTTTGGAGTCATTCGTATTGAACTAAAAAAAATTGAATTGAATTTAAATAAATATATAATAATAAAAAATAATATATAATATATAATATATAATATATAATTAACAATTATTCACCTCAGTGTCGGTGAATAGTGGTGGATATTTACCTCGCCGTTTAGTATATACCACACCAGTGAATTATTGCCAGCACGAAATAGTTATTTTATTTTCTGTCAGAAAGTTCAAGAATGCATTTCCAAGTAAGAGGTAAATAGACGCGTACTTCGCGCGCGAGATCGAGATCTGGAACTAAAACGGCGCGAGAAAAGTCACATGACAACATCAGGTGATCAAAGAATCACAAATGTCAATGTGTCTCGTGTCAGTTCAATCAATCCAGCGTGGATCTCAAGGTGAAAATCACTGTTTTGTCCCAGTATCTAGTATCTTTACTGATGGACCAAAAAGGGGAAGTTCAGTTCCTCATCCATATCAGGTCCTTTGAAGAAGACATTATAATAAACAACACCATATTCTTCAGTTGATTCCTTATAGAATTTACTTAGATCAGCTTGTGGATAATGTTGTTTAAAACTATTCCATACTAAGTTCAGTTTTTCTGAAGTCATATTTATAATAAGGGATACTTTTTTATATCATTTAGTATTTATCTTTATTGTATCTAAGTTTATAAATGAAACCTCCATAAGGTGTTCTATCATAAGAATATGTTATTTCTCTACTTATGTTAGTTGATTTAATAGCTCCTGCTTTACTTCCTCCCTTATCTTCTGTGTGTTGGTTCTTTTTCTTGACTCCTCCACTTTCAGAGTGTCGGTTCTTTTTTTTAATTCCTCCTTATAAGTATTTTGTCGGATTTCAGCTTTCAAGGCTTCATACTTATTAAATTCAACCATTATCAATTCGAATTCTGTATCACTGATCTTGTTATCGTTTAATGCTTTCGATACTAGGTCACGTATCGTGTTTAGTTTTGCTTTACCCAACATTACGGTTTTTTCATGTTTAGACACCTTCTTAGTTAGAGCTTTAGTAGCTGTTACGGAAGAAGCTGAAAATAAACCACATAAGCCACCGACTACTCCTATTGGGAGTCCAATGATGGTGCCAAACCCAGACAAAGAAGTTGCTACTGCAGAACTGGTTAAGATAACTGAAAGTATACCAGCACCTACAGAAAGATTGTGAAATATTCCTCGCACTCTAACATATTTTTTCCGCACCTTTTCATAATGTTTAATTTCAGCTCCTAATTCTGATAAAACCGTATTTACTTTATGAAGTCTAAAGTTTTCTCCAGTTTTCATGTCTTGTAGTGGTATATCAGGATAAATCGAATCATAGTCAACCATATAATTAATAGTAGCATCTTTTGTTTAAACGATTTCTAACACTATCCGCATTGGATATATTCCAGAATTTATCATATTATTATTACTATCCGTTATCCATAAACGAATGCTATTGATATAATCGACGCCTCTGATATTAATATAATTATTGGGAGTATAGGATACCTTTTTTCCTTTTTTATCTAATTCTATAGATGTTAAGATTTGTGAATATTTAGTTTCTTTTATAACTTGTGTTGGATTGATGAGATCACAATGAATATGTATTATATTAGCACTCTCATTAATCTGAATCTCAGTTCGAAACCTCTGATATTAATATAATTATTGGGAGTATAGGATACCTTTTCTCCTTTTTTATCTAATTCTATAGATGTTAAGATTTGTGAATATTTAGTTTCTTTTATAACTTGTGTTGGATTGATGAGATCACAATGAATATGTATTATATTAGCACTCTCATTAATCTGAATCTCAGTTCGAAACCCACTTTTAATACTATATTTTGTAGTAAGTAATCTAGCTAAGTTCTCACTTAGTATGATATCTTTATTAGAAGTAAGATCGACTCTACCATTTAGGGTTTCTATATTAAACATATTATTGTACTTGGTAATCTTACTTATTATGGTTGTAATTTCTACTAAGTCGTAATCTCCACTAGGAATGTGGTATAGATCGTCATCATCCATATTGGAAATTATTCTATCTTCTGGAAGGTTGATAGCTGGATATATATAGAAACGGGTCCTACTTGATGCTTTAATGTATCTACCAATATTAAGTAATTTAGCCATGCTATCATTCAATATGAGGTCATCATTAGTATAGAGACGCCATTCGTTACTGAGATATGGGTGACCTATAATAGGATTACTCAATGGATTTGAATTTCCATTAACTTCATAAAAGATATCAGATATAGTCTGATAAGTATGGTTTCCCTTAGGAAATCTAAATATTACGACACCATTCGTGTGAGAGATCGTACCTTCACTTGGAAGGTTGTAGGCTTTCCAGATACGAATCTCATTTCGAGACCCCCTTTTTAAGTTTCTATTAATAGTAAGTAATTTAGCTAAGCTTTTGCTTATGGAAAGATCTATATTAGAAATGAGGTAGGTTATGCCATCTAAGTGTTCTATAGAGAATAGTGAATTAGCCTGCTTTATAAAGATTTTAAGGCTTTCTAAGGTATAATCTCCACTAGGAAAATGATATAGTTCATTGCGGTTCGCATCATAAATTATACCAGTACTCGTAAGATTATTGATTTTCGTAATCTGTATATCATAAGCAGTCACTGCTTTCAAGTTGGTAGTAACATTAAGAAATCTAGCTAGAGGCTCGTTTAGTATGACTTCTCGTTTAGTAACGATGCTGACTTTGCTACCTCTCCTTATTAATTTAACTCTATCTCTTCTATCGTTATCTACTGTTAATTTTAATAATAGATTCTGAAAACTTTCTAAGGTATAGTTTCCACTAGGAAAATGGTATAGTTCATTGCCGTTAATATCATGAATTTTACCATCTGCTAGAAGATTAGTAGCCTTCATAATCTGAATCTTATTTAGAGATCCCTTTTTTAAACTCTCATTAATAGTAAGTAATTTGGCTAATCTATCATTAATGATAATATCTCTATTAGGAATGAAATAGGTTATACCTTCTATAGTCTTAAGATTAAATGGTATCCTTCTTTCCACTTCATCTTTATTTATTTTATTTATAATGTTTTTAAAACTTTCTATGCTATAATCTCCCTTAGGAAAACGATATAGTTCTGCACCTACGATATCGGAAATTGTACCATCATTAATAAGATTATTAATAGTAAGTAATTTAGCTAAACTCTCATTCAGTATGACACCAACTGTAGGAATAATATAGACTTTACCATTTGAAATTTCTATACTGATTGGCTTATCACCAATTGAAACAGCTTTACTTACAGCAATTTTAAAACTTTCTATAGTATAATCTCCTTGGGGAATACGAAGTCTTACGTTACCTTGTAAATCAGAAACTGTACCTTCACTCATAAGGTCATACAAATGATTATTAAAATTACAGCTAATCAGTGAAATATGATTTCTAGCTTCAATAGGATTCTTCAAGTATATGTTCTCATCACATTTTATTTTTTCTATGTATAGTACTACCATTATACATATATAATCTATCTTTTCTTTTTATATCTTTCTACGAAATAAACAACCACCGCTACGATAAGAAGCCACGCGTTTTTAGCTAGAAAGCTAATAACTTCTCCAGCTGTTCTAAAAATAAAGGATGCAATTGCTCCAATCATTCCAGGTAGTATTTCACCTAATTTCTTTCCAATAGTTTTCAAACCATTTCCAATACCTTTTGCAACACTAGTTAATCCATTTGTTAGACTGCTAATAATTACTCCAATAACAAACCCAACAGCTGTTAGAACAGAAACAACAGTAAAGCCATATTTTTTGAATATAGCTTTTATTCGATCCTTTAGAGACATACGCCCTTCTATTACTTCATTTACCTGTTCAAGTTTATCGATCTCGTCTGCTTCTAGTTCCATCTGCGCTGTAATTGATTTATTTAATATATCTCTAACATCTTCGTTTTCAGCTTGGGATATATCTTCCACACTCAGAAACAATACACACTCTCTAAGAGGCGTTCATAGGCTAGTCATCCCACATCCACGTACAGATGCTATACGCAAGTCAATCACATACAGAGCATCCGTACTGTGGAACTACCTAGACGATCTCCTTAAAGACAAAAAACACTCGACCTTTAAAAAAACTTGTCAAAAAGTATATTAACTCCATACCACTGCAACCAAATGTCAGGATCAACACTGATAAGTTCTCATACCACTAATATGTTTTATTTATGCATGCCTAACTTATTCATGTTTACTCGTCCAAGTGTTTACTTATACATCCGCCTGTCCATTTGCACAACTACTCGCTTGTTCATCTAATTAAGTTATTAGTCAATTAGTTAGTCTTTCAACTATTTAGTTAGTATCATTCCAATACCTTATAATGCAATAGTCTTTCAATCAAAAACTTGTAATTTACATAATCAATGAGGTTAGCTAGATTTCTTTATCGTTCCTTTTGTATTATCACGGCCACATCAGCTCTGAATGCTGCAGTATCGGCAATACCGTGTTTAAATAAATGCTATTATTATTATTATTATTATCTCGTACTAGCGTTTTAATCTTTTCTTTTCGTCTAGATATTTCTTCTTCGTTTATAGATACTACTCTATCGGCTGTCTTACCAAGAGACTCGACGATTGTTCTTGGTAATTTCTCATTTATTTCTCCATCTGCAGTAAATAGAGTATAACCTTTACCACCTCGTTTATTTAGTCTTACTACCACTCGATTCCATCTATCTAATGTCGCTGTGAACTTAGATTTTGTAGGGTCAAAGTTGGGATACAATGTTTTAATTCTTTCCCAAGCGATATGGGTTCTATTTTCTCTAATAATTAGTGGGGCGGTATCATCATAATCGCCTTCTATGAACGATGTTTCTTCAGTGGTGTGGGTATAAGGTTTATTATGGGTTGATGTCATTTGAGACATTTCATAATATTCATCATCGATATAACCATCATTATCGTCATGATCAACATTATCATGATCGAAGGGATTATGTTTATCCGGAATCTCTTCTGTTGGGTCAATATCCATCTTATATAATAATGTATAATATAGGTTATCTTTTGTTATAGCAATGATACCACCTCCCACATATGCCATTTCATATTGTTTTTGATTATTACTTGGTTTATAATAATCAGATAATTGCGGCTCATTCAAATTGAAATCTGGATGTGCTTGGGCGTATAGTCTAAAAGCGTTATCGACCTCTTTATCATTATCATCTGCATGAATTTTATTTTGATATTTTTCTGATAGCCAATCTTGGTATTCTTGTCTTCTTTTCTGCCATTCACCCATGTCGTGTTGATATTTTTCTAGAGTTTTGTCATGTCTGATTCGTTCTTCATCTGAGTTGTTACCTGATAGATATTTCGCTAAATAGGATCCTCCTACGAATGTCGTTGCATTTAAGATAGCTCCACCAATCATTATAGGTATAGTTGCCATTTATGTTCTATAATACGTCTCATATGTTTAAAGTGGTTTTGGTAGTATTTTTTTATCTTCGAGATACTCCTTCAAATATATACTTCCAGATAATACTAAGACCCATTTACCATAATTTGTGATACTTGATGAGGGGTCGTTTAGGAATTATTCCTTCATCATCTTTTTGCTGAGATAACCAACACCAGCTGAAAGCCCAACTATAACGGATGCATCTGTAACTGTTTTAACTAGTTTGTTTTCTGCCATAATATTTATATATCTTATCATAGGTTTAAACCAATTTATTCCATACCTATTTGAACATGGGTTTTTACAGGTGGTTCGCTTATGATTTCATTTTCTTGTATATTATGTTCTTTCTTACTACCATATCTAAAATACAAGTCTGTAGCAGTTAGACCTATAACAATTATTGTTAATACTGTCGTAAATGATAATTCAGGTATGTAAGACTTAGGATCTGATTCTACTTCAGTATTTACCTCAAGAGCTTTCTTTGCTTTCTTATGGTATTCTGCTAACTTCTTTCCAGCTTCGACCTTCTTCGGGTCTTTTTGCTTAGGAGTAGGTTTTTCTGGTTCCTTAGTAATTATATCATCTGGTTCCTTAGTATTTATATCGTCTGACATATTATAATATATACTATCATAATAAGTGTTTAAACTAGTTTTGTTGGAAGTGCTCAAGAGGTGCTCAACAGATGCTCAAGAGATGCTCAAGAGGTGCTCAACAGATTATTGGTTCTGCTCAAGAGGTGCTCAACAGATGCTCAAGAGTGCTCAAGAGACTTATCGACAGTTTGTTGAATATGATTCTCGAAATTAGTCTCAGAAGGAATGTTAACATGTTTTGCTATTTGAAGTAAACCACTTGCTAGAGCCACCATTCTACCTCCTTTTAAAACAATATATCCAGCAGCATTTGATAGTTCTTGTTTAACTAATTCATTTGTTTGTAGATCTTTGCAAAGTTCTTTTTTATCATCAATAGGAATCATATAAGAAACTAGTTCTACAGTTATGTAGTTTGTATAGCTGTATCCACTAAACCATTAGTAACCTTATTTCCCATAGTAATCTGATATCGATTATAATATTTTTCGACATCCTTTGGTGGTAATTTCTTAACATCACCTAAACTCATGTTTACACCAGTATATCCACTAATATTTGCCAATACTGCTAGAATCGATAATGATTCTCTTTTATCTTCAATATCTGCTTTATCATGATTCACGTTTTTTGACCTTACTTTGATAGGTTTGTCTTCGCTTTTAGAATCTACTATGTGATCATCATTTATATACTCTTCAACAATCGACGTCATATAAATTATAATTATCAACTATTATTTATATCATTTTATAGAAATCATATGTGGGTGCATATTTACAAGGGGTAGCAAAACGCTACCCTTAAATTTTCTATATTCTATTAGTATATACCAACTCGACAACCTCCTAAGAACGCGCAATCTCATTGGTTCGCAAACAGTAGATATTAAACAATAGCTACCTCCGAAACATGGGCTATTCATCCAGCAACAGAATGGCCGCTGAAAACTTGCGTTTTGCGATAATTTCAGAGGAAGATATTCGAGAAATTGAAAAACAAGCAGTACCAGATAACACAAAAAAAGCTACTAAATACGGGATGAAGGTGTTTCAAGGTAAGAAAACATTATAGGCCACGAATAACACGACTTAAAAGATGAAAAGCTAAGACATTGGCTTGTTTTTGTCTGAAGTTGCAACAGATTACTGTTTTTTGCACTTTTGACACAAATAATTTTGTATTTTTAGAGTGGTTTTCACAGCAAGATGAGTTTTAAACAAGTATTGTAGACATGGAAGTAGACGAGCTGAACAAATGTCTGAGAAAGTTTTACTTGTCGGCGAGAAAGAAGGACCATAGTTACTATAACAAGGCAACGCTTACCTCGATACGGGCGGCCATTGAGCGCTTTCTCCGAAATGACAACAATAAGCCGTTCTCGATTATCAGCAGCCCAGAGTTTACAGAAGCGAATAAAGCCTTGAATTCCTTCTTGAAGAATTTAAGCAAGTCTGGACAAATTCGTCCTACGCAACACAAGCCACCATTGACGAAGGAAGCGATAACAAAGTTGTACAACGCTGGCGAGCTTGTCGACTGCACGTCCTATGATCCGGCGAAGCTACAACAAACAGCGTGGTTCTTCGTTACATTTTATGTTGGCCGCCGTGGACGAGAAAACCAGAGACAGCTGAGTCCTTCATCGTTCAAGCTTAATTTAACTCCAGATTCAGGTCATGAATATTTCGAAATCAACCGTAATAGTCCTGGAGGCGTCCTCGCAACCAAAAATCACCAGGGTGGTTTAGACGGCACCGACGACCCGTCGAATGGGAAAATGTTTGCAAACAAAGGCTCCCTTCGCTGTCCAGTGGCTGTCCTGAAGAAGTTTCTCTCACATTTGAATCCTAAATGTCCAGCACTGTTCCAGAAACCTTTGACAGGTTCTAAGTTTAGCCCTTCGCAAACTGAAGTTTGGTACAGCTCTATCCCTCTCGGCCACAACATGCTCGATAACATGATGAAAAACATGTGTCTCCGAGCTGAAATCAACCCTGCCTATACAAACCACTCCGTCAGATCAACCAGAGTGAGTGTTTTGTCTGCGATGAACTTAAAGAACCGCCATATCCGTGCTGTCACAGGGCACAAAAGTGACACAAGCCTCGAGTCGTACAACGACCGCCCGACCTTCGAGCAGTTCGCAGAAATGTCAACAGCCCTGACCGATTTCGTGAACTCCGCCGATCGCCAAATAGTTCCTCGATCTACAGCGAGTGTTCAGTGCCTTCCTCAGCCATCTACTGCACCTCAACAGCTATCTTTGCCCTCCAGTTCTGGCCATGTAAACGGATCCCCAAACGCTGCCAACCAGGTTCAAGAAAATGTGAATCAATCGGTTTCGTTCCAGTCACAGAGTTTTACCCCAGCAATGATTTCTGGTGGTTCTTTTGTAAATTGCACCTTCAATTTCAACTTGAGTCATCCTTGAACTAACTTTACAAGCTTTAGTAGAGTGAAGAGTAAAACATTTATCGAGGAAACTGAAAATGACAGCAAAACTTTCCGGATTCAATATTATTCACGCACCGACAGAAATTGTAGAGCTGCGAAAGCACGTGTTGTTATGTAAATTAACTAGCTCGTTTTGGTGCGCGTGCGCTGGTGCTTTTCGATAAAATAAAACTTCCGGTCGAAAATATTATTCTAGTTGTCGCTTTATTTGTTTGTTTTTTAGGTTGCCTCGTTGGTATATACAAGCGGCGAGGTAAATATCCACCACTATTCACCTCCACTTTGGTGAATAACTGTTAATTATCGTATTCTATGGAAATACTTTTTATGATTTTTTAGTGTTCCACTTGTACAAAATTTCCTATTACAATACCTACATTTTATTCTAACATCTTTTAAATAATCATTTAGCACTTTTATTATTAGATCATAATCATTTGATACTATACACTTTAACTCATTCTCTTCATACCGTTCTAATAAATTCTTTTGTGCATTAGACAAGACACCATTACCAATAGGGGTTTTAAATTCGATACATAAACCATTATAAGTTTTATGACAATTCATAATAATAATATCTGGTTGCCCCTTCATATATCCTTTTTTATAAGAATTGATTCGTTTAGTCGAACTATCTTGTAATTCACCCAATCCAGCTGTTATTAAGCAATTGGGGTAAAAACGTCTAATATATTTGACAACTCTCGTATTTAAATCGTACTCATCTTCTATCTTGAAGGATAAAGTAATAGGATTGTCAAACATTCTATAATATCCATACTTTCTAATAGATGGTAGCACTTCCGATGTTACCCATCTTTTGAATCTTTTAGCTGAATCTAATTTAGATCCAAAAATAAGAGAATATAATCCAGGTTCTTTTATGAAAATCGTATGTGGCTGTACGTTTCTCAAGGGGGGCGTGAAACACGCCCCCCTTTGAATAGCCCTCTATTCTACCTTATCTTCTTCATCCACGTGGCGTGTTATTGCATCTTTAGCATTCTCGTAACCTAGTGCTCTAGCAATATCATTCCCTTTGAAATAGACATTCTGCTTACTATCTATGAAAGCATTAATAGACAGACTAAGATCAACATTTTCAAATTTCTTGATTACTATTGACATTATAATTATATATATCAACTAAAGCTTATATGCATTTTTATAAGAATCATTTGTTGGTATATATTTACCAAGGGGGTAACGAATCGTTACCCCTCTTAGAATTGCATATATGTATGGTATATTACTGTTTTTTCTATAGTCTATTACTACTTTTTCAAAGTGGACTCTGATTTAGGGTATTTACCAAGGATAACGTTTCGTTACCCTTGTTACATAGAAGTACGTTTCACGCGCACCTTATAATTATCTACTACCACATAAATCAGTTGCACATGGTATCTCAAGATAACACTGAAATTGATATCGTAGACAAAAACATATTCTAGAATATTTTTCAGATTTTAGCAACTTTACAAATTTCTTACGATCTTCATTATCGATATCTCCCCCACACTCTTCAAATAACGTTTTTGATGATGTTTGACATGAACTATGGAATGCTACGACACAAGCTACGTTTTCACGAAATGGTTTAGCAATTGAGGTTAATTGTTGAGTTAATACCCAAACCGATATTCCTTCATGTCTACCTGAAAATCCAAGATTAATAAACTTATTAGAACGCTGTTTTTGATCTTTAAAGACTAAAGGCACAATCGTCTAATATGATTAATGTATTAGTACCTGTAAACAATTGTTGACAACACGATAACAAAACATTTATCTCATCTACATTACTTGCATCAGGTGATAAAACAATAAATATAGGATCATTTTGTGCAAACCCATGATATGTTTTATTATTTATATACGTTGGGCATAATAATATTATATATTCAAATATATGTCGAAAGGGCTCTCTAAGTAAATATATCAAATATTTTGTCTTCCCACATTCTGTTGGTCCTGTAATGATACAGTGAAAAGGTGTTCTGTCATTCAATTTATCCATATACATATATTAGTACGAAATCTTTTAATACATGATCGATTGGTGGTTAGAATTCATAAGACTAAACAAAGCATCAGCTACAACGAACATATAACAGGTAACAGTAGTTCCAGCTTTTCTCTTAATCTCTAGTCTTACACCATCTCGTGTATTACTCAACATTAACCCACCTCCATGAATATCATTATCTGCAAAAGTCCTCAAATCAATCCACAGTGCAAACTTATGACTAGCATAAAAGTCGTTTTGTTTAACACTTTCTACTACTGTAAAACGTTTCCTTATGGATTCCCACAAATCGGATGGTAACATACCTTTTGAGTATATGCGGTTTGGCATCCATCAATATCAATAGTTATAGATGTGATCTTTGGGTTAGCAAACTTTTCAGAATCCCGTGCACCTCCAACATAGGTTTCAGTAAACAAACACAATACACCCGTCATAGACCTCCGTGGTAAATTAATATGTTCATTAATAACGGTAGCTGCTGTCTTGATGTTGAATGTTTTATATAGAATTACGTTTTCAAAGAAGAAGCCTTTTCCGACTTGGTATGTTGATGCTGCTTCACGTGCTAGGTATTCACTTGAAATACATGAATACTCCATTTCTATATTGCTAAGTTTATAGTTAGGAGCTATTACGGTATCTGCATAGACTAACACATCTGAGACAGGAGCTAGTGTAATCTCAAAGATTATTGGATGAGGTAGTGCTTTTGGATAAAATACTCCATGATTGTTCAAAATGGAATGGTCAAGTGGTATTTTATACTTAGTGCCGTGTATTGCTGCTAGAGCAGTATCCTTAGCAACATCAGTGGGCTTATCACCAGCATCTGCTCGCATCTTTCTCATAGCTTCAGAAGATATACCCTGCTTCAATCTATTTTCACGTTCTTCTGTTGATAAGTATAAATCGTGATAGGTTTGGAAAAGATCATGACGTTGCATATCCTGAAGCGTTTCTCCACCAAATATGACTTTTTGTCTAGATACTAGGTTTCTACCTATGTTATTTACAAGTCTCTTGTTTGCATGTCCTGTAGTGGTGATATCGAATGGTAGAGCTATGCTACCAGGGATAATAACAACATTCTCTGATAATTGTGGAATATTAACATACAAAGTTTCACCAGGACTTGCAGAAGATGGATTCATAGTTATTCGATTTAGACTACTTTCTGCCTTTAATCCAAATGGTTGTTTATAAACATGATTTACGTCTAGCTTTTCTGAAATTGATTGCTGTGACATACTACTATAAGGATTAAACTATTCTTTTATTTATATATGTTTAGTAAGATCTATTATTCGACTAATGGTTATTGGAAAGGATATTTAGCTATTTATAAACTAGCAAATTAAAGGCTGCTAACGTTAGTGAAGACGCTGCAAAGAAGTGGCTTGAGAAACAAGCAATTTGGCAGATATACTTACCAGCTCCCACATATGTCCCAAGACCTCATTGGGATATATCAAAACCAAATCAGATACACCAAGCAGATCTATTATTTCTTCCACATGATATTGTGAAAGGAAGAACTTACAAATATGCTTTAGTCGTCGTTGACATAGCTTCGAAATACGTTGATGCTGAACCCTTAACATATAAGTATTCGACAGAAGTATCAAAAGCTTTTACTAAAATTTATTCTAGAAAATTAAAATGGCCACAAACATTGATGGTAGATCTTGGAACAGAATTTATGGGTGAAATGAAAAAACATAATATTAAAATTCAAAAAGCGAGGCTGGAAACCATAGATCACAATCGTTAGTTGAAAGAGCTAATAGAACTATTTCTGAAAAACTATTCAGTCACCAATATGCTCAGGAAATGATTATGGAAGATGAAAGATCTAGAAAATGGGTTCAGACACTACCTGGTGTTTTGAAAGCTATCAATAGTTCAGTTAAAAGAATTACTGGTAAAGAACCTATCAAATCGATAAGCTCTAAAGAAATCAAAAATAAAGAAAGTGAATATAAAAGGCCTGTTCGATTAGATGAAAAAATATTACCAGCAGGAGTGAAAGTTAGATACTTATATTCTCCTGGCGAGCTTGAAGGTGGTGATAGATATCGGTCAACTGATCCAATATGGAGTTTAGATATATATGATATTTCACGTAGTATTATTTCTACAAATCAACCTGTCTTACACTATTTAATAGCGGGCCCAAAACGAGGTTTTGTAAGAGAAGAATTACAAACTGTACCATATGATACTGAACTACCACCTGATAGTGTTTTAAAATAACTTTTGGTTTATATTTTGGATTATACTTTGGATTATACTTTGGATTATACTTTGGATTATACGTTTTAATATGTTATTGAGGTTATATAAAATAATATTGCTATGTTCTTACCAGGTAAAACGTCAATATTAATTTGGCCTGTACTACAACAAGGATTTTTGGTTTATATTTTTGGTTTATATTTTTGGTTTATATTTTTGGTTTATATTTTTGGTTTATATTTTTGGTTTATATTTTTGGTTTATATTTTTGGTTCATATTTTTGATTATACTTTTGATTCATATTTTTGCTTCATATTTTGGTTTATATTTTTGATTATACTTTTGATTCATATTTTTGGTTCATATCTTTTGGTTCATATTTTTGGTTCATATTTTGGATTATACTTTGGATTATACGTTTTAATACGTTCTCTAGGTTATATGAAATAATATCGTTATGTTCTTACTAGGTAAAACATCAATATTAATTTGGCCTGTACTACAGCAAGGATTTTTTTTTTATCTCATTTTTGGATCTCATTTTTGGATCTCATTTTGGATTTCATTTGGACCTCATTTTGGATTTCATTTGGATTTCATTTTGGATTTCATTTTGGATTTCATTTTTTAGATTAGACATTCAGTTTATATTTTTGGTTTCTTTTTGTAAGTAATAATTTTTTCATCTATATTCTTATAACCATACGCTAGAGTATGAATACCATCAGAATCGATATTACGTTTATCATCTTCTCTAGAAAGTGCTACCTTATTGACTTCTTCTGTATAGATATCATGTAGATGACTTCTGATTACATTCATCTTTCTCATCTGAGGATCACCATCAAATAAGCATGCCTTATAATCATCAAATGCGATATTATTCTTAACGACTACTTTCTTAACACCCTTACTTCTCTTCTCTTCTATGTCGCTATACTTGAATGCATATAGCTTTGCCGGAAGTCCAACAAACTCAGTAATGATCTTACCACCAGCTTCATCTTTGAACATTCCTATAACCTTTTCGTTGACACCTGTTTCTATATTTGATGGATGATCTTTAGAATAGTTGCTTGTGTCGAACTTCGATCTCACATCATTATTTATATCCTTATATAAATCTTCTGTTTCGATTTCATACATCAAGCTGTCTGTATCTGTGAATAGTAGTTTTGCTTTCTCATGATACATAGGTTTGATGTATTCATAATGGAAGTCATACATTAAAGGGGCCGTCTCACCCACAGTGCTTAGCGCGCTCACATAGCATTGCGGCCATTTTCGATGCCATCGAAATCCAGACTTTTATGGCAGTGATTTTAATCTTCTCTACATCTCTGCCATCCTTCCAGCTATCGTCAACAAAATCATACTAGGTTGAACCTTTTTTATTGCCCTTCCTATTGAGCCTCTTATTTAAGTGTTTTAAATTATTTGGTCATGCAAATTTTAGTTTTATTTCATGTGGCCGTAGTTCTCTGATGGTGCCAGTCTCATTCGTCCTCAACGAAAGGAAACAATTGTCCGTTTGTGTCCACGATTTCCACCTACAACATGGAGAAGCTATTCTGACCATTAATATTTATATGTAAAGATATATTAGCGCTTAGTTCGAGTATTTACTATCTTTGAGCCGACTTGGGTTTTTGAACACCGTGGCTGGCTTACGTGACCACAATGTGTAACAAAACTCCACTTGAAGAACAGTTTTCCTAAAATTATTTTCAGGGCTTTCGCGTTTAACTTGTGGAAACAGGTCTTTCACTGGTTTCAAAGGGCGGAATTCGGGCTTTTAGACAGTGATTTTGCCGAGATTTTCGCATTCACCGGGTTGATTATTTGAAGTTTATACTCGCACGAAATTTGACAAACAAAGCCGTCGAGCTGCATGATAATTAAATGTCCTATTCAAGCGAGCTGTTATTCGTTCATTGTTCTCTCTTGAACTGATTCTCTGGCACCAGAAATGAGATTTACTGCTAGCAGATGATCTCTCTCTCTGCAGGGAAAAATAAAACCGAGGGGAGAAACCTCTCTTTTCATAATTATTATTCTCTGTTTATAGTACTGATGACAGGGTTTGGAAGCGAAGGGTGAGCGGTAAATATTATAGTGAACAAAATATTATAGGCAACGAAACTCCGCTTGGTCGACCCGAAAAGAATTGAGTAATTTCCTAAAATCATTTTGAGAGCTTCGGCATTTAACTTGTGGAAACAGGTCTCTCTCTGGTTTCGAAGGGCTTTCACGCCGTGATTTCGCCGAGATGATCGATCAAAGTTTATGACTCGCACAAAATTTGACAACAGAGCCGCCGTGATAATAATTTCCCATTGAAACGATCGAGCTTTAATTCGTTCACTGTTCTCTCTTGAACTGGTTCTCTGCTACTGCCAGCAACGAGATTGCCTGCTAGGAGATCTCTTTCTCTCTCTCTGTCTGCAAGTAAAAATAAAATCGAGGAGGGAAACCCCAGAGAAACCTCTCGCTTTCATAAATATTAGTATTTTATCATGTTATCTTAAAGAAATACCTGCGACTGCATCACTGCTTGTGGCTGCAAAACAGACAAAATGACATTGTTTGTCAAAAAAAGACGATTTTGTTAATCTTATATTTCTTGAAATGATTCATCTTGAAATAAAACGAATATCATTTAATTTAAATAAATACCTGCGACTGCAGCACTGCTTGTGGCTGCAAAACAGAAAAAATGACCATGATTAGGAAATAAATACCATTTTGTTTATTTGATATTTTCTTAGTTACTCATCTTGAACTATAAACACATTTTCAATGATTTTAAAGAAATATCTCCGACTGCAGAATCGATTTTGGCTGCACAACAGAAAAAATGAGCATTATTATCAAATAAAGACCAATTTGGTTTGATGGCCCGTAGGTGTGACGTACCTTTTGCGGCGTACACGGGCCATCAACATTTTGGGTTGATGGCTCGTGAACGCCGCAGAAGATACGTCACAGCTATGCTACTACGTCACATCTACACAGAGGAACAGTGGAACACTAGGCACAGAGGAACAGTGGAACACTAGGCCAGAGGAACAGAGGAACAATAGGCACAGAGGAACAGTGGAACACTATATAGTCACAGAGTAACAGTGGAACACTAGGCACAGAGGAACAGTGGAACACTAGGCACAGAGGAACGGAGGAACACTAAGCACAAAAGAACAGTGTCTAGTGTTCTACTGCTCCTCTTTGTAGCTGTGACGTAGTAGCATAGCTGTGACGTGTCTTATGCGGCGTACACGGGCCATAAAGCCGATTTTGTTTATTTGATATTTTTTGGAGTCATTTATATTGAACTAAAAAATATATCTTCGACTGCAGCATCGGTTGTGGCTGCAAAACAGACAAAATGACATTGTTTATAAAAAAAGACGATTTTGTTTATCTTATATTTCTTGAAATGATTCATCTTGAAATAAAAAGAAAATCATTTAATTTAAATAAATACCTGCGACTGCAGCACTGCTTGTGGCTGCAAAACAGAAAAAATGCCCATGATTAGGAAATAAATACCATTTTGTTTATTTGATATTTCGGCCTTTTGAGTCATTGATCTTGAACTAAAAAAACGTATCATGTTATCTTAAAGAAATACCTGCGACTGCATCACTGCTTGTGGCTGCAAAACAGACAAAATGACATTGTTTATCAAAAAAAGACGATTTTGTTTATATCATATTTCTTGAAATCATTAGTCTTGAAATAAAAAGAAAATCATTTAATTTAAATAAATACCTGCGACTGCAGAACTGCTTGTGGCTGCAAAACAGAAAAAATGACCATGATTAGTAAATAAATACCATTTTGTTTATTTGATATTTCGGCCTTTTGTATCATTGATCTTGAACTAAAAAAACGTATCATGTTATTTTAAAGAAATACCTGCGACTGCATCACTGCTTGTGGCTGCAAAACAGACAAAATGACATTGTTTATCAAAAAAAGACGATTTTGTTTATATCATATTTCTTGAAATCATTAGTCTTGAAATAAAAAGAAAATCATTTAATTTAAATAAATACCTGCGACTGCAGAACTGCTTGTGGCTGCAAAACAGAAAAAATGACCATGATTAGTAAATAAATACCATTTTGTTTATTTGATATTTCGGCCTTTTGTATCATTGATCTTGAACTAAAAAAACGTATCATGTTATTTTAAAGAAATACCTGCGACTGCATCACTGCTTGTGGCTGCAAAACAGAAAAATGTGTAAATGATTAGCAAATAAAAACCATATTGTTTATTTGATATTTTCTTAGTTACTCATCTTGTACTATAAACACATTTTCAATGATTTTAAAGAAATACCTGCGACTGCATCACTGCTTGTGGCTGTAAAACAGAAAAAATGACCATGAATAGGAAATAAATACCATTTTGTTTATTTGATATTTCGGCCTTTTGAGTCATTGATCTTGAACTAAAAAAAAGGAACATGTTATCTTAAAGAAATACCTGCGACTGCATCACTGCTTGTGGCTGCAAAACAGACAAAATGACATTGTTTATAAAAAAAAAGACGATTTTGTTTATATCCTATTTCTTGAAATCATTAGTCTTGGAATAAAAAGAAAATCATTTAATTTAAATAAATACCTGCGACTGCAGAACTGCTTGTGGCTGCAAAACAGAAAAAATGAACACGATTAGGAAATAAATACCATTTTGTTTATTTGATATTTCGGCCTTTTGAGTCATTGATCTTGAACTAAAAAAACGTATCATCTCATCTTAAAGAAATACCTGCGACTGCATCACTGCTTGTGGCTGTAAAACAGAAAAAATGACCATGATTAGGAAATAAATACCATTTTGTTTATTTGATATTTCGGCCTTTTGAGTCATTGATCTTGAACTAAAAAAACGTATCATGTTATCTTAAAGAAATACCTGCGACTGCATCACTGCTTGTGGCTGCAAAACAGACAAAATGACCATGATTAGGAAATAAATACCATTTTGTTTATTTGATATTTCGGCCTTTTGAATCATTGATCTTGAACTAAAAAAACGTATCATGTTATTTTAAAGTAATACCTGCGACTGCATCACTGCTTGTGGCTGCAAAACAGAAAAATGTGTAAATGATTAGCAAATAAAAACCAGATTGTTTATTTGATATTTTCTTAGTTACTCATCTTGTACTATAAACACATTTTCAATGATTTTAAAGAAATATCTCCGACTGCAGAATCGATTATGGTTGCACAACAGAAAAAATGAGCATGATTATCAAATAAAGACCATTTTGGGTTGATGGCCTGTAGGTGTGACGTACCTTGTGCGGCGTACACGGGCCATCAACATTTTGGGTTGATGGCCCGTGAACGCCGCAGAAGATACGTCACACGGCTATGCTACTACGTCACATCTACACAGAGGAACAGTGGAACACTAGGCACAGAGGAACAGTGGAACACTATATAGTCACAGAGTAACAGTGGAACACTAGGCACAGAGGAACAGTGGAACACTAGGCACAGAGGAACGGTGGAACACTAAGCACAAAAGAACAGTGTCTAGTGTTCTACTGCTCCTCTTTGTAGCTGTGACGTAGTAGCATAGCTGTGACGTGTCTTATGCGGCGTACACGGGCCGGAAACCCGATTTTGTTTATTTGATATTTTTTGGGAGTCATTTATATTGAAGTTAAATATATACCTGCGACTGCAGCACTGCTTGTGGCTGCAAAACAGACAAAATGACATTGTTTATAAAAAAAAAGACGATTTTGTTTATATTATATTTCTTGAAATCATTCATCTTGAAATAAAAAGAAAATCATTTAATTTAAATAAATACCTGCGACTGCAGAACTGCTTGTGGCTGCAAAACAGAAAAAAATGACCATGATTAGGAAATAAATACCATTTTGTTTATTTGATATTTCGGCCTTTTGAGTCATTGATCTTGAACTAAAAAAACGTATCATGTTATCTTAAAGAAATACCTGCGACTGCATCACTGCTTATGGCTGCAAAACAGACAAAATGACATTGTTGATCAAAAAAAGGCGATTTTGTTGATATTATATTTCTTGAAATCATTAGTCTTGAAATAAAAAGAAAATCATTTAATTTAAATAAATACCTGCGACTGCAGAACTGCTTGTGGCTGCAAAACAGAAAAATGTGTAAATGATTAGCAAATAAAAACCATATTGTTTATTTGATATTTTCTTAGTTACTCATCTTGAACTATAAACACATTTTCAATGATTTTAAAGAAATATCTCCGACTGCAGAATCGATTTTGGCTGCACAACAGAAAAAATGAGCATGATTATCAAATAAAGACCATTTTGGGTTGATGGCCTGTAGGTGTGACGTACCTTGTGCGGCGTACACGGGCCATCAACATTTTGGGTTGATGGCCCGTGAACGCCGCAGAAGATACGTCACACGGCTATGCGACTACGTCAAATCTACACAGAGGAACAGTGGAACACTAGGCACAGAGGAACAGTGGGACACTAGGCACAGAGGAACAGTGGAACACTATATAGTCACAGAGTAACAGTGGAACACTAGGCACAGAGAAACAATGGAACACTAGGCACAGAGGAACGGTGGAACACTAAGCACAAAAGAACAGTGTCTAGTGTTCTACTGCTCCTCTTTGTAGCTGTGACGTAGTAGCATAGCTGTGACGTGTCTTATGCGGCGTACACGGGCCATAAACCCGATTTTGTTTATTTGATATTTTTGGGAGTCATTTATATTGAAGTTAAATATATACCTGCGACTGCAGCACTGCTTGTGGCTGCAAAACAGACAAAATGACATTGTTAATGAAAAAAAGACGATTTCGTTTATCTTATATTTCTTGAAATTATTAATATTGAAAAACAAAATATCTTTAATTAAAATAAATACCTGCGACTGCAGCACTGCTTGTGGCTGCAAAACAGACAAAATGACATTGTTTATCAAAAAAAGACGATTTTGTTTATCTTATATTTCTTGAAATCATTCATCTTGAAATAAAAAGATAATCATTTAATTTAAATAAATACCTGCGACTGCAGCACTGCTTGTGGCTGCAAAACAGAAAAAATGACCATGATTAGGAAATAAATACCATTTTGTTTATTTGATATTTCGGCCTTTTGAATCATTGATCTTGAACTAAAAAAACGTATCATGTTATTTTAAAGAAATACCTGCGACTGCATCACTGCTTGTGGCTGTAAAACAGAATAAAATGACCATGATTAAAAAATAAATACCATTTTGTTTATTTGATATTTCGGCCTTTTGAGTCATTGATCTTGAACTAAAAAAAGGTATCATGTTATCTTAAAGAAATACCTGCGACTGCATCACTGCTTGTGGCTGCAAAACAGACAAAATGACATTGTTTATCAAAAAAAGACGATTTTGTTTATCTTATATTTCTTGAAATCATTCATCTTGAAATAAAAAGAAAATCATTTAATTTAAATAAATACCTGCGACTGCAGCACTGCTTGTGGCTGTAAAACAGAAAAAAATGACCATGATTAGGAAATAAATACCATTTTGTTTATTTGATATTTCGGCCTTTTGAATCATTGATCTTGAACTAAAAAAACGTATCATGTTATCTTAAAGAAATACCTGCGACTGCATCACTGCTTGTGGCTGCAAAACAGACAAAATGACCATGATTAGGAAATAAATACCATTTTGTTTATTTGATATTTCGGCCTTTTGAATCATTGATCTTGAACTAAAAAAACGTATCATGTTGTTTTAAAGTAATACCTGCGACTGCATCACTGCTTGTGGCTGCAAAACAGAAAAATGTGTAAATGATTAGCAAATAAAAACCAGATTGTTTATTTGATATTTTCTTAGTTACTCATCTTGTACTATAAACACATTTTCAATGATTTTAAAGAAATATCTCCGACTGCAGAATCACTAGGCACAGAGGAACAGTGGAACACTATATAGTCACAGAGTAACAGTGGAACACTAGGAACAGAGGAACAGTGGAACACTAGGCACAGAGGAACAGTGGAACACTATATAGTAACAGAGTAACAGTGGAACACTAGGCACAGAGTAACAGTGGAACACTAGGCACAGAGGAACAGTGGAACACTAGGCACAGAGGAACAGTGGAACACTATATAGTCACAGAGTAACAGTGGAACACTAGGCACAGAGGAACAGTGGAACACTATGCACAGAGGAACGGTGGAACACTAAGCACAAAAGAACAGTGTCTCGTGTTCTACTGCTCCTCTTTGTAGCTGTGACGTAGTAGCAAAGCTGTGACGTGTCTTATGCGGCGTACACGGGCCAGAAACCCGATTTTGTTTATTTTATATTTTTTGGAGTCATTCATGTTGAACTATAAACACATTTTCAATGATCTTAAAGAAATATCTCCGACTGCAGCATCGATTGCAGCTGCAAAACAGAAGCAAAATTGGCATGATTATCAAACATAGAAGATTTTGTTTATTTGATATTTTTTTGAGTCAGACATATTGAACTAAAAAAAAATGAATTTAATTTAAATAAATACCTGCGACTGCAGCACTGCTTGTGGCTGCAAAACAAATGAAATGAATTTTTTTTATCAAAAAAAGACGATTTTGTTTATCTTATAATTCTTGAAATCATTCATATTGAAATAAAAATAAAATATTTTAATTCAAATAAATACCTGCGTCTGCAGCACTGCTTGTGGCTGCAAAAAAAGAAAAATGACCATGATTAGGAAATAAATACCATTTTGTTTATTTGATATTTCGGCCTTTTGAGTCATTGATCTTGAACTAAAAAAACGTATCATGTTATCTTAAAGAAATATTTGCGACTGCATCACTGCTTTTGGCTGTAAAACCAAAAAAATGACCATGATTAGGAAATAAATACCATTTTGTTTATTTGATATTTCGGCCTTTTGAGTCATTGATCTTGAACTAAAAAAACGTATCATGTTATCTTAAAGAAATACCTGCGACTGCATCACTGCTTGTGGCTGTAAAACAAAAAAAATGACCATGATTAGGAAATAAATACCATTTTGTTTATTTGATATTTCGGCCTTTGGAGTCATAGATCTTGAACTAAAAAAACGTATCATGTTATCTTAAAGAAATACCTGCGACTGCATCACTACTTGTGGCTCCAAAACAGACAAAATGACATTGTTATGGTTTATCAAAAAAAGACGATTTTGTTTATCTTATATTTCTTGAAATCTTTCATCTTGAAATAAAAAGAAAATCATTTAATTTAAATAAATACCTGCGACTGCATCACTGCTTGTGGCTGTAAAACAGAAAAAATGACCATGATTAGGAAATAAATACCATTTTGTTTATTTGATATTTCGGCCTTTTGAGTCATTCATGTTGAACTAAAAAAAGGTATCATGTTATCTTAATGAAATATCTCCGACTGCAGCATCGGTTGCGGCTGCAAAACAGAAGCAAAATTGGCATGATTATCAAATATAGAAGATTTTGTTTATTTGTTATTTTTGGGAGTCATTTATATTGAACTAAAAAAAATATCTCCGACTGCATCATCGGTTGTGGCTGCAAAACAGAAGAAAAATTGGCATGATTATCAAATAAAGACGATTTTGAACTAAAAAAAAATTAATTGAATTTAAATATATACCTGCGACTGCAGCACTGCTTGTGGCTGCAAAACAGACAAAGTGACATTGTTCATCAAAACACGCTTGGCACAAATGACCCTAAAATCTATCACTTTGCTAAATTTTCAAAAGTTTCCAACATAGAAGATTGAATTTTTGTGGGATGATGAAGACCTACGACCTAAACAAAATCCGATGATTTGATCTACCGTAGACATCTTGATGACGTCACAGTTACGTCATGTATCCATTTATAATAGGTTTCTCGATGTTTTCAATTACCTTGAACATCAGTAAATTTTACATTTTCGATTTCCCATCATGTCGACAACAAAGAAACCGAAAATCCGAGTTCGATTGGTTAAGAGGGAGAAAAGTTATGAAATTTTGAATTTTGGCAATTTTCCCGGCAAAGTTTGGCGGGAAATATTCAATACAGAACCATTTACAAAATAACTTCTTCATTCATCTTTGAGAGTTTAAAATATTTGTTTACGACAATCTAGCAATCAAAAGAGTAAATCGGTACCCACAACCGTATGTTTTAGAATTTTCGATATTTGAGAGGAAATACTTTAAAATTCCCAGTGAAAAAGAGGAAACGTCATTATGACGTCATATATTTTTGAAAACGTCTTTTAAAAATAACTATTCAAGTATTTTTCGGGTTTTAAAGATTAACTGTACTTACTGTACACTGAATAGCCGCAATATGGTCTTTTTTATGTTTATTCAATTTAGAAAGCATAACTGATGTCAGACCCATGACGTCAGAAAATGTGACGTCACAGGAAACTTCAGTTCTTAATAACTCAACAAATATTTATCGTAGAGACTTTAAAATTGCGGCAGTCAAAAACACATATTTATGTTGTTGTGATAACATGCTTTATTTCAAACGTATAGGTAACGCACAATTTGACCTTAAAAGGAGTCGTTTGTTATGACGTCACACCAACGTCAATATACAAACGTCTTTGATCCTAAAGACGTTATTTCATTTTAATATTAACATACGAAAATTTCGTTAAATTTGACAGCGAATTAAACAAGATGTGCTGGTTTATATATTTTTGGCTCGCTTTTAGTGATCGATTTTGAGGTAACTTATGCCAGGCGTGAAAAAAGACGATTTTGTTTATCTTATATTTCTTGAAATCATTAATATTGAAAAAAAAAAATTTAATTAAAATAAATACCTGCGACTGCAGCACTGCTTGTGGCTGCAAAACAGACAAAATGACATTGTTTATAAAAAAAGACGATTTTGTTTATCTTATATTTCTTGAAATGATTCATCTTGAAATAAAAAGAAAATCATTTAATTTAAATAAATACCTGCGACTGCAGCACTGCTTGTGGCTGCAAAACAGAAAAAATGCCCATGATTAGGAAATAAATACCATTTTGTTTATTTGATATTTCGGCCTTTTGAGTCATTGATCTTGAACTAAAAAAACGTATCATGTTATCTTAAAGAAATACCTGCGACTGCATCACTGCTTGTGGCTGCAAAACAGACAAAATGACATTGTTTATCAAAAAAAGACGATTTTGTTTATATCATATTTCTTGAAATCATTAGTCTTGAAATAAAAAGAAAATCATTTAATTTAAATAAATACCTGCGACTGCAGAACTGCTTGTGGCTGCAAAACAGAAAAAATGACCATGATTAGTAAATAAATACCATTTTGTTTATTTGATATTTCGGCCTTTTGTATCATTGATCTTGAACTAAAAAAACGTATCATGTTATTTTAAAGAAATACCTGCGACTGCATCACTGCTTGTGGCTGCAAAACAGACAAAATGACATTGTTTATCAAAAAAAGACGATTTTGTTTATATCATATTTCTTGAAATCATTAGTCTTGAAATAAAAAGAAAATCATTTAATTTAAATAAATACCTGCGACTGCAGAACTGCTTGTGGCTGTAAAACAGAAAAAATGACCATGATTAGGAAATAAATACCATTTTGTTTATTTGATATTTCGGCCTTTTGAGTCATTGATCTTGAACTAAAAAAACGTATCATGTTATCTTAAAGAAATACCTGCGACTGCATCACTGCTTGTGGCTGCAAAACAGACAAAATGACCATGATTAGGAAATAAATACCATTTTGTTTATTTGATATTTCGGCCTTTTGAATCATTGATCTTGAACTAAAAAAACGTATCATGTTATTTTAAAGTAATACCTGCGACTGCATCACTGCTTGTGGCTGCAAAACAGAAAAATGTGTAAATGATTAGCAAATAAAAACCAGATTGTTTATTTGATATTTTCTTAGTTACTCATCTTGTACTATAAACACATTTTCAATGATTTTAAAGAAATATCTCCGACTGCAGAATCGATTATGGTTGCACAACAGAAAAAATGAGCATGATTATCAAATAAAGACCATTTTGGGTTGATGGCCTGTAGGTGTGACGTACCTTGTGCGGCGTACACGGGCCATCAACATTTTGGGTTGATGGCCCGTGAACGCCGCAGAAGATACGTCACACGGCTATGCTACTACGTCACATCTACACAGAGGAACAGTGGAACACTAGGCACAGAGGAACAGTGGAACACTATATAGTCACAGAGTAACAGTGGAACACTAGGCACAGAGGAACAGTGGAACACTAGGCACAGAGGAACGGTGGAACACTAAGCACAAAAGAACAGTGTCTAGTGTTCTACTGCTCCTCTTTGTAGCTGTGACGTAGTAGCATAGCTGTGACGTGTCTTATGCGGCGTACACGGGCCGGAAACCCGATTTTGTTTATTTGATATTTTTTGGGAGTCATTTATATTGAAGTTAAATATATACCTGCGACTGCAGCACTGCTTGTGGCTGCAAAACAGACAAAATGACATTGTTTATCAAAAAAAAGACGATTTTGTTTATATTATATTTCTTGAAATCATTCATCTTGAAATAAAAAGAAAATCATTTAATTTAAATAAATACCTGCGACTGCAGAACTGCTTGTGGCTGCAAAACAGAAAAAAATGACCATGATTAGGAAATAAATACCATTTTGTTTATTTGATATTTCGGCCTTTTGAGTCATTGATCTTGAACTAAAAAAACGTATCATGTTATCTTAAAGAAATACCTGCGACTGCATCACTGCTTGTGGCTGCAAAACAGACAAAATGACATTGTTGATCAAAAAAAGGCGATTTTGTTGATATTATATTTCTTGAAATCATTAGTCTTGAAATAAAAAGAAAATCATTTAATTTAAATAAATACCTGCGACTGCAGAACTGCTTGTGGCTGCAAAACAGAAAAATGTGTAAATGATTAGCAAATAAAAACCATATTGTTTATTTGATATTTTCTTAGTTACTCATCTTGAACTATAAACACATTTTCAATGATTTTAAAGAAATATCTCCGACTGCAGAATCGATTTTGGCTGCACAACAGAAAAAATGAGCATGATTATCAAATAAAGACCATTTTGGGTTGATGGCCTGTAGGTGTGACGTACCTTGTGCGGCGTACACGGGCCATCAACATTTTGGGTTGATGGCCCGTGAACGCCGCAGAAGATACGTCACACGGCTATGCGACTACGTCAAATCTACACAGAGGAACAGTGGAACACTAGGCACAGAGGAACAGTGGGACACTAGGCACAGAGGAACAGTGGAACACTATATAGTCACAGAGTAACAGTGGAACACTAGGCACAGAGAAACAATGGAACACTAGGCACAGAGGAACGGTGGAACACTAAGCACAAAAGAACAGTGTCTAGTGTTCTACTGCTCCTCTTTGTAGCTGTGACGTAGTAGCATAGCTGTGACGTGTCTTATGCGGCGTACACGGGCCATAAACCCGATTTTGTTTATTTGATATTTTTGGGAGTCATTTATATTGAAGTTAAATATATACCTGCGACTGCAGCACTGCTTGTGGCTGCAAAACAGACAAAATGACATTGTTAATGAAAAAAAGACGATTTCGTTTATCTTATATTTCTTGAAATTATTAATATTGAAAAACAAAATATCTTTAATTAAAATAAATACCTGCGACTGCAGCACTGCTTGTGGCTGCAAAACAGACAAAATGACATTGTTTATCAAAAAAAGACGATTTTGTTTATCTTATATTTCTTGAAATCATTCATCTTGAAATAAAAAGATAATCATTTAATTTAAATAAATACCTGCGACTGCAGCACTGCTTGTGGCTGCAAAACAGAAAAAATGACCATGATTAGGAAATAAATACCATTTTGTTTATTTGATATTTCGGCCTTTTGAATCATTGATCTTGAACTAAAAAAACGTATCATGTTATTTTAAAGAAATACCTGCGACTGCATCACTGCTTGTGGCTGTAAAACAGAATAAAATGACCATGATTAAAAAATAAATACCATTTTGTTTATTTGATATTTCGGCCTTTTGAGTCATTGATCTTGAACTAAAAAAAGGTATCATGTTATCTTAAAGAAATACCTGCGACTGCATCACTGCTTGTGGCTGCAAAACAGACAAAATGACATTGTTTATCAAAAAAAGACGATTTTGTTTATCTTATATTTCTTGAAATCATTCATCTTGAAATAAAAAGAAAATCATTTAATTTAAATAAATACCTGCGACTGCAGCACTGCTTGTGGCTGTAAAACAGAAAAAAATGACCATGATTAGGAAATAAATACCATTTTGTTTATTTGATATTTCGGCCTTTTGAATCATTGATCTTGAACTAAAAAAACGTATCATGTTATCTTAAAGAAATACCTGCGACTGCATCACTGCTTGTGGCTGCAAAACAGACAAAATGACCATGATTAGGAAATAAATACCATTTTGTTTATTTGATATTTCGGCCTTTTGAATCATTGATCTTGAACTAAAAAAACGTATCATGTTGTTTTAAAGTAATACCTGCGACTGCATCACTGCTTGTGGCTGCAAAACAGAAAAATGTGTAAATGATTAGCAAATAAAAACCAGATTGTTTATTTGATATTTTCTTAGTTACTCATCTTGTACTATAAACACATTTTCAATGATTTTAAAGAAATATCTCCGACTGCAGAATCACTAGGCACAGAGGAACAGTGGAACACTATATAGTCACAGAGTAACAGTGGAACACTAGGAACAGAGGAACAGTGGAACACTAGAACACTATATAGTAACAGAGTAACAGTGGAACACTAGGCACAGAGTAACAGTGGAACACTAGGCACAGAGGAACAGTGGAACACTAGGCACAGAGGAACAGTGGAACACTATATAGTCACAGAGTAACAGTGGAACACTAGGCACAGAGGAACAGTGGAACACTATGCACAGAGGAACGGTGGAACACTAAGCACAAAAGAACAGTGTCTCGTGTTCTACTGCTCCTCTTTGTAGCTGTGACGTAGTAGCAAAGCTGTGACGTGTCTTATGCGGCGTACACGGGCCAGAAACCCGATTTTGTTTATTTTATATTTTTTGGAGTCATTCATGTTGAACTATAAACACATTTTCAATGATCTTAAAGAAATATCTCCGACTGCAGCATCGATTGCAGCTGCAAAACAGAAGCAAAATTGGCATGATTATCAAACATAGAAGATTTTGTTTATTTGATATTTTTTTGAGTCAGACATATTGAACTAAAAAAAAATGAATTTAATTTAAATAAATACCTGCGACTGCAGCACTGCTTGTGGCTGCAAAACAAATGAAATGAATTTTTTTTATCAAAAAAAGACGATTTTGTTTATCTTATAATTCTTGAAATCATTCATATTGAAATAAAAATAAAATATTTTAATTCAAATAAATACCTGCGTCTGCAGCACTGCTTGTGGCTGCAAAAAAAGAAAAATGACCATGATTAGGAAATAAATACCATTTTGTTTATTTGATATTTCGGCCTTTTGAGTCATTGATCTTGAACTAAAAAAACGTATCATGTTATCTTAAAGAAATATTTGCGACTGCATCACTGCTTTTGGCTGTAAAACCAAAAAAATGACCATGATTAGGAAATAAATACCATTTTGTTTATTTGATATTTCGGCCTTTTGAGTCATTGATCTTGAACTAAAAAAACGTATCATGTTATCTTAAAGAAATACCTGCGACTGCATCACTGCTTGTGGCTGTAAAACAAAAAAAATGACCATGATTAGGAAATAAATACCATTTTGTTTATTTGATATTTCGGCCTTTGGAGTCATAGATCTTGAACTAAAAAAACGTATCATGTTATCTTAAAGAAATACCTGCGACTGCATCACTACTTGTGGCTGCAAAACAGACAAAATGACATTGTTATGGTTTATCAAAAAAAGACGATTTTGTTTATCTTATATTTCTTGAAATCTTTCATCTTGAAATAAAAAGAAAATCATTTAATTTAAATAAATACCTGCGACTGCATCACTGCTTGTGGCTGTAAAACAGAAAAAATGACCATGATTAGGAAATAAATACCATTTTGTTTATTTGATATTTCGGCCTTTTGAGTCATTCATGTTGAACTAAAAAAAGGTATCATGTTATCTTAATGAAATATCTCCGACTGCAGCATCGGTTGCGGCTGCAAAACAGAAGCAAAATTGGCATGATTATCAAATATAGAAGATTTTGTTTATTTGTTATTTTTGGGAGTCATTTATATTGAACTAAAAAAAATATCTCCGACTGCATCATCGGTTGTGGCTGCAAAACAGAAGAAAAATTGGCATGATTATCAAATAAAGACGATTTTGAACTAAAAAAAAATTAATTGAATTTAAATATATACCTGCGACTGCAGCACTGCTTGTGGCTGCAAAACAGACAAAGTGACATTGTTCATCAAAACACGCTTGGCACAAATGACCCTAAAATCTATCACTTTGCTAAATTTTCAAAAGTTTCCAACATAGAAGATTGAATTTTTGTGGGATGATGAAGACCTACGACCTAAACAAAATCCGATGATTTGATCTACCGTAGACATCTTGATGACGTCACAGTTACGTCATGTATCCATTTATAATAGGTTTCTCGATGTTTTCAATTACCTTGAACATCAGTAAATTTTACATTTTCGATTTCCCATCATGTCGACAACAAAGAAACCGAAAATCCGAGTTCGATTGGTTAAGAGGGAGAAAAGTTATGAAATTTTGAATTTTGGCAATTTTCCCGGCAAAGTTTGGCGGGAAATATTCAATACAGAACCATTTACAAAATAACTTCTTCATTCATCTTTGAGAGTTTAAAATATTTGTTTACGACAATCTAGCAATCAAAAGAGTAAATCGGTACCCACAACCGTATGTTTTAGAATTTTCGATATTTGAGAGGAAATACTTTAAAATTCCCAGTGAAAAAGAGGAAACGTCATTATGACGTCATATATTTTTGAAAACGTCTTTTAAAAATAACTATTCAAGTATTTTTCGGGTTTTAAAGATTAACTGTACTTACTGTACACTGAATAGCCGCAATATGGTCTTTTTTATGTTTATTCAATTTAGAAAGCATAACTGATGTCAGACCCATGACGTCAGAAAATGTGACGTCACAGGAAACTTCAGTTCTTAATAACTCAACAAATATTTATCGTAGAGACTTTAAAATTGCGGCAGTCAAAAACACATATTTATGTTGTTGTGATAACATGCTTTATTTCAAACGTATAGGTAACGCACAATTTGACCTTAAAAGGAGTCGTTTGTTATGACGTCACACCAACGTCAATATACAAACGTCTTTGATCCTAAAGACGTTATTTCATTTTAATATTAACATACGAAAATTTCGTTAAATTTGACAGCGAATTAAACAAGATGTGCTGGTTTATATATTTTTGGCTCGCTTTTAGTGATCGATTTTGAGGTAACTTATGCCAGGCGTGAAAAAAGACGATTTTGATTATCTTATATTTCTTGAAATCAGTCATATTGAAATTAAAAAAAAACATTTAATTTAAATAAATACCTGCGACTGCAGCAGTGCTTGTGGCTGCAAAACAGAAAAAATGACCATGATTAGGAAATCAATACCATTTTGTTTATTTGATATTTCGGCCTTTTGAGTCATTGATCTTGAACTAAAAAAACGTATCGTATTATCTTAAATAAATACCTGCGACTGCAGCACTGCTTGTGGCTGCAAAACAGAAAAAATGACCATGATTAGGAAATCAATACCATTTTGTTTATTTGATATTTCGGCCTTTTGAGTCATTGATCTTGAACTAAAAAAACGTATCGTATTATCTTAAATAAATACCTGCGACTGCAGCACTGCTTGTGGCTGCAAAACAGACAAAATGACATTGTTTATCAAAAAAAGACGATTTTGTTTATCTTATATTTCTTGAAATCATTCATATTGAAACTTAAAAAAAACGTTTAATTTAAATAAATACCTGCGTCTGCAGCAGTGCTTGTGGCTGCAAAACAGAATAAAACGACCATGATTAGGAAATAAATAACATTTCCTTTATTTGATATTTCGGCCTTTTAAGTCAATGATCTTGAACTAAAAAAAGGTATCATGTTATCTTAAAGAAATACCTGCGACTGCATCACTGCTTGTGGCTGCAAAACAGACAAAATGACATTGTTTATCAAAAAAAGACGATTTTGTTGATGTTATATTTCTTGAAATCATTCGTCTTGAAATTAAAAAAATAAATATTTAATATAATAAATACCTGCGATTGCAGCACTGCTTGTGACTGCAAAACAGAAAAAAATGACCATGATTAGGAAATAAATACCATTTTGTTTATTTGATATTTCGGCCTTTTGAGTCATTGATCTTGAACTAAAAAAAGGTATCATGTTATCTTAAAGAAATACCTGCGACTGCAGCACTGCTTGTGGCTGCAAAACAAACAAAATGTCATTTTTTATCAAAAAAAGGCGATTTTGATTATCTTATATTTCTTGAAATCATTCATATTGAAATTAAAAAAATATATTTTAATTAAAATAAATACCTGCGACTGCATCACTGCTTGTGGCTGTAAAACAGAAAAAAATTACCATGATTAGGAAATAAATACCATTTTGTTTATTTGATATTTCGGCCTTTTGAGTCATTGATCTTGAACTAAAAAAACGTATCATGTTATCTTAAAGAAATACCTGCGACTGCATCACTGCTTGTGGCTGCAAAACAGACAAAATGACATTGTTTATCAAAAAAAGACGATTTTGTTGATGTTATATTTCTTGAAATCATTCGTCTTGAAATAAAAAGAAAATCATTTAATTTAAATAAATACCTGCGACTGCAGCACTACTTGTGGCTGCAAAATAGAAAAAATGACCATGATTAGGAAATAAATACCATTTTGTTTATTTGATATTTCGGCCTTTAGTGTCATTGATCTTGAACTAAAAAAACGTATCATGTTATCTTAAAGAAATACCTGCGACTGCATCACTGCTTGTGGCTGCAAAACAGAAAAATGTGTAAATGATTAGCAAATAAAAACCATATTGTTTATTTGATATTTTCTTAGTTACTCATCTTGAACTATAAACACATTTTCAATGATTTTAAAGAAATATCTCCGACTGCAGCATCGATTGTGGCTGCACAACAGAAAAAAATGAGCATGATTATCAAATAAAGACCATTTTGGGTTGATGGCCCGTAGGTGTGACGTACCTTGTGCGGCGTACGCGGGCCATCAACATTTTGGGTTGATGGCCCGTGTACGCCGCGGAAGATACGTCACAGCTATGCTACTACCTCACATCTACACAGGAACAGTGGAACACTAGGCACAGAGTAACAGTGGAACACTAGGCCCAGAAGAACAGTGAACAATAGGCACAGAGTAAAAGTGGAACACTAGGCATAGAGGAACAGTGGAATACTAGGAACAGAGGAACGGTGGACCACTAGCACAAGCGAATAGTGCCTAGTGTTCCACTGCTCCTCTTTGTAGCTGTGACGTAGTAGCATAGCTGTGACGTGTCTTATGCGGCGTACACGGGCCATAAACCCGATTTTGTTTATTTTATATTTTTTGGAGTCATTCATGTTGAACTATAAACACATTTTCAATGATTTTAAAGAAATATCTCCGACTGCAGCATCGGTTGCGGCTGCAAAACAGAAGCAAAATTGGCATGATTATCAAATATAGAATATTTTGTTTATTTGATATTTTTTTGAGTCATTGATCTTGAACTAAAAAAACGTATCATGTTATCTTAAAGAAATACCTGCGACTGCATCACTGCTTGTGGCTGCCAAACAGACAAAATAACATTGTTTATAAAAAAAAGACGATTTTGTTTATGTTATATTTCTTGAAATCATTCGTCTTGAAATTTTAAAAAAAAAATTAATATAATAAATACCTGCGATTGCAGCACTGCTTGTGACTGCAAAACAGAAAAAAATGACCATGATTAGGAAATAAATACCATTTTGTTTATTTGATATTTCGGCCTTTTGAGTCATTGATCTTGAACTAAAAAAACGTATCATGTTATCTTAAAGAAATACCTGCGACTGCATCACTGCTTGTGGCTTCAAAACAGACAAAATGACATTGTTTATCAAAAAAAGACGATTTTGTTTATGTTATATTTCTTGAAATCATTCATATTGAAATTAAAAAAATATATTTTAATTAAAATAAATACCTGCGACTGCATCACTGCTTGTGGCTGTAAAACAGAAAAAAATGACCATGATTAGGAAATAAATACCATTTTGTTTATTTGATATTTCGGCCTTTTGAGTCATTGATCTTGAACTAAAAAAACGTATCATGTTATCTTAAAGAAATACCTGCGACTGCATCACTGCTTGTGGCTGCAAAATAGAAAAAATGACCATGATTAGAAAATAAATACCATTTTGTTTATTTGATATTTCGGCCTTTTGAGTCATTGATTTTGAACTAAAAAAACGTATCATGTTATCTTAAAGAAATACCTGCGACTGCATCACTGCTTGTGGCTGCAAAACAGACAAAATGACATTGTTTATCAAAAAAGACGATTTTGTTTATATTATATTTCTTGAAATCATTAGTCTTGAAATAAAAAGAAAATCATTTAATTTAAATAAATACCTGCGACTGCAGAACTGCTTGTGACTGCAAAACAGAAAAAATGACCATGATTAGGAAATCAATACCATTTCCTTTATTTGATATTTCGGCCTTTTAAGTCATTGATCTTGAACTAAAAAAAGGTATCATGTTATCTTAAAGAAATACCTGCGACTGCAGCACTGCTTGTGGCTGCAAAACAGAAAAAATGACCATGATTAGGAAATCAATACCATTTTGTTTATTTGATATTTCGGCCTTTTGAGTCATTGATCTTGAACTAAAAAAACGTATCATGTTATCTTAAAGAAATACCTGCGACTGCATCACTGCTTGTGGCTGCAAAACAGACAAAATGACATTGTTTATCAAAAAAAGACGATTTTGATTATCTTATATTTCTTGAAATCATTCATATTGAAATTAAAAAAATATATTTTAATTAAAATAAATACCTGCGACTGCATCACTGCTTGTTGCTGTAAAACAGAAAAAAATGACCATGATTAGGAAATAAATACCATTTTGTTTATTTGATATTTCGGCCTTTTGAGTCATTGATCTTGAACTAAAAAAACGTATCATGTTATCTTAAAGAAATACCTGCGACTGCATCACTGCTTGTGGCTGCAAAATAGAAAAAATGGCCATGATTAGGAAATAAATACCATTTTGTTTATTTGATATTTCGGCCTTTTGAGTCATTGATTTTGAAATAAAAAAACGTATCATGTTATCTTAAAGAAATACCTGCGACTGCATCACTGCTTGTGGCTGCAAAACAGACAAAATGACATTGTTTATCAAAAAAAGACGATTTTGTTTATATTATATTTCTTGAAATCATTAGTCTTGAAATAAAAAGAAAATCATTTAATTTAAATAAATACCTGCGACTGCAGAACTGCTTGTGACTGCAAAACAGAAAAAATGACCATGATTAGGAAATCAATACCATTTCCTTTATTTGATATTTCGGCCTTTTAAGTCATTGATCTTGAACTAAAAAAAGGTATCATGTTATCTTAAAGAAATACCTGCGACTGCAGCACTGCTTGTGGCTGCAAAACAGAAAAAATGACCATGATTAGGAAATCAATACCATTTTGTTTATTTGATATTTCGGCCTTTTGAGTCATTGATCTTGAACTAAAAAAACGTATCATGTTATCTTAAAGAAATACCTGCGACTGCATCACTGCTTGTGGCTGCAAAACAGACAAAATGACATTGTTTATCAAAAAAAGACGATTTTGATTATCTTATATTTCTTGAAATCATTCATATTGAAATTAAAAAAATATATTTTAATTAAAATAAATACCTGCGACTGCATCACTGCTTGTTGCTGTAAAACAGAAAAAAATGACCATGATTAGGAAATAAATACCATTTTGTTTATTTGATATTTCGGCCTTTTGAGTCATTGATCTTGAACTAAAAAAACGTATCATGTTATCTTAAAGAAATACCTGCGACTGCATCACTGCTTGTGGCTGCAAAATAGAAAAAATGGCCATGATTAGGAAATAAATACCATTTTGTTTATTTGATATTTCGGCCTTTTGAGTCATTGATTTTGAAATAAAAAAACGTATCATGTTATCTTAAAGAAATACCTGCGACTGCATCACTGCTTGTGGCTGCAAAACAGACAAAATGACATTGTTTATCAAAAAAAGACGATTTTGTTTATATTATATTTCTTGAAATCATTAGTCTTGAAATAAAAAGAAAATCATTTAATTTAAATAAATACCTGCGACTGAAGAACTGCTTGTGGCTGCAAAACAGAAAAAATGACCATGATTAGGAAATCAATACCATTTTGTTTATTTGATATTTCGGCCTTTTGAGTCATTGATCTTGAAATAAAAAAACGTATCGTATTATCTTAAATAAATACCTGCGACTGCAGCACTGCTTGTGGCTGCAAAACAGAAAAAATGACCATGATTAGGAAATAAATACCATTTTGTTTATTTGATATTTCGGCCTTTTGAGTCATTGATCTTGAACTAAAAAAAGGTATCATGTTATCTTAAAGAAATACCTGCGACTGCATCACTGCTTGTGACTGCAAAACAGACAAAATGACATTGTTTATCAAAAAAAGACGATTTTGTTTATCTTATATTTCTTGAAATCATTCATATTGAAACTTAAAAAAACACACATTTAATTTAAATAAATACCTGCGACTGCAGCAGTGCTTGTGGCTGCAAAACAGAATAAAACGACCATGATTAGGAAATAAATACCATTTTGTTTATTTGATATTTCGGCCTTTTGAGTCATTGATCTTGAACTAAAAAAACGTATCATGTTATCTTAAAGAAATACCTGCGACTGCATCACTGCTTGTGGCTGCAAAACAGACAAAATGACATTGTTTATCAAAAAAAGACGATTTTGTTTATGTTATATTTCTTGAAATCATTCGTCTTGAAATTAAAAAAATAAATATTTAATATAATAAATACCTGCGATTGCAGCACTGCTTGTGACTGCAAAACAGAAAAAAATGACCATGATTAGGAAATAAATACCATTTTGTTTATTTGATATTTCGGCCTTTTGAGTCATTGAT
Source organism: Actinernus sp. WN-2022 (assembly GCA_030867875.1). Lineage (NCBI taxonomy): Eukaryota > Metazoa > Cnidaria > Anthozoa > Actiniaria > Actinernidae > Actinernus > Actinernus sp. WN-2022. Next base: position 20,896,373 of record JAOWCC010001368.1, on the reverse strand, counting down.
CTTGAACTAAAAAAAGGTATCATGTTATCTTAAAGAAATACCTGCGACTGCAGCACTGCTTGTGGCTGCAAAACAAACAAAATGTCATTTTTTATCAAAAAAAGGCGATTTTGATTATCTTATATTTCTTGAAATCATTCATATTGAAATTAAAAAAATATATTTTAATTAAAATAAATACCTGCGACTGCATCACTGCTTGTGGCTGTAAAACAGAAAAAAATTACCATGATTAGGAAATAAATACCATTTTGTTTATTTGATATTTCGGCCTTTTGAGTCATTGATCTTGAACTAAAAAAACGTATCATGTTATCTTAAAGAAATACCTGCGATTGCATCACTGCTTGTGGCTGCAAAACAGACAAAATGACATTGTTTATCAAAAAAAGACGATTTTGTTGATGTTATATTTCTTGAAATCATTCGTCTTGAAATAAAAAGAAAATCATTTAATTTAAATAAATACCTGCGACTGCAGCACTACTTGTGGCTGCAAAATAGAAAAAATGACCATGATTAGGAAATAAATACCATTTTGTTTATTTGATATTTCGGCCTTTAGTGTCATTGATCTTGAACTAAAAAAACGTATCATGTTATCTTAAAGAAATACCTGCGACTGCATCACTGCTTGTGGCTGCAAAACAGAAAAATGTGTAAATGATTAGCAAATAAAAACCATATTGTTTATTTGATATTTTCTTAGTTACTCATCTTGAACTATAAACACATTTTCAATGATTTTAAAGAAATATCTCCGACTGCAGCATCGATTGTGGCTGCACAACAGAAAAAAATGAGCATGATTATCAAATAAAGACCATTTTGGGTTGATGGCCCGTAGGTGTGACGTACCTTGTGCGGCGTACGCGGGCCATCAACATTTTGGGTTGATGGCCCGTGTACGCCGCGGAAGATACGTCACAGCTATGCTACTACCTCACATCTACACAGGAACAGTGGAACACTAGGCACAGAGTAACAGTGGAACACTAGGCCCAGAAGAACAGTGAACAATAGGCACAGAGTAAAAGTGGAACACTAGGCATAGAGGAACAGTGGAATACTAGGAACAGAGGAACGGTGGACCACTAGCACAAGCGAATAGTGCCTAGTGTTCCACTGCTCCTCTTTGTAGCTGTGACGTAGTAGCATAGCTGTGACGTGTCTTATGCGGCGTACACGGGCCATAAACCCGATTTTGTTTATTTTATATTTTTTGGAGTCATTCATGTTGAACTATAAACACATTTTCAATGATTTTAAAGAAATATCTCCGACTGCAGCATCGGTTGCGGCTGCAAAACAGAAGCAAAATTGGCATGATTATCAAATATAGAAGATTTTGTTTATTTGATATTTTTGGGAGTCATTTATATTGAACTAAAAAAAATATCTCCGACTGCAGCATCGGTTGTGGCTGCAAAAGAGATGAAAAATTGGCATGATTATCAAATATAGAATATTTTGTTTATTTGATATTTTTTTGAGTCATTGATCTTGAACTAAAAAAACGTATCATGTTATCTTAAAGAAATACCTGCGACTGCATCACTGCTTGTGGCTGCCAAACAGACAAAATAACATTGTTTATAAAAAAAAGACGATTTTGTTTATGTTATATTTCTTGAAATCATTCGTCTTGAAAGTTAAAAAAAAAAATTAATATAATAAATACCTGCGATTGCAGCACTGCTTGTGACTGCAAAACAGAAAAAAATGACCATGATTAGGAAATAAATACCATTTTGTTTATTTGATATTTCGGCCTTTTGAGTCATTGATCTTGAACTAAAAAAACGTATCATGTTATCTTAAAGAAATACCTGCGACTGCAGCACTGCTTGTGGCTGCAAAACAAACAAAATGTCATTTTTTATCAAAAAAGGCGATTTTGATTATCTTATATTTCTTGAAATCATTCATATTGAAATTAAAAAAAAATATTTTAATTAAAATAAATACCTGCGACTGCATCACTGCTTGTGGCTGTAAAACAGAAAAAAATGACATTGATTAGGAAATAAATACCATTTTGTTTATTTGATATTTCGGCCTTTTGCGTCATTGATCTTGAACTAAAAAAACGTATCATGTTATCTTAAAGAAATACCTGCGACTGCATCACTGCTTGTGGCTGCAAAATAGAAAAAATGACCATGATTAGGAAATAAATACCATTTTGTTTATTTGATATTTCGGCCTTTTGAGTCATTGATTTTGAAATAAAAAAACGTATCATGTTATCTTAAAGAAATACCTGCGACTGCATCACTGCTTGTGGCTGCAAAACAGACAAAATGACATTGTTTATCAAAAAAAGACGATTTTGTTTATGTTATATTTCTTGAAATCATTCATATTGAAATTAAAAATATATATTTTAATTAAAATAAATACCTGCGACTGCATCACTGCTTGTGGCTGTAAAACAGAAAAAAATGACCATGATTAGGAAATAAATACCATTTTGTTTATTTGATATTTCGGCCTTTTGAGTCATTGATCTTGAACTAAAAAAACGTATCATGTTATCTTAAAGAAATACCTGCGACTGCATCACTGCTTGTGGCTGCAAAATAGAAAAAATGACCATGATTAGAAAATAAATACCATTTTGTTTATTTGATATTTCGGCCTTTTGAGTCATTGATTTTGAACTAAAAAAACGTATCATGTTATCTTAAAGAAATACCTGCGACTGCATCACTGCTTGTGGCTGCAAAACAGACAAAATGACATTGTTTATCAAAAAAAGACGATTTTGTTTATATTATATTTCTTGAAATCATTAGTCTTGAAATAAAAAGAAAATCATTTAATTTAAATAAATACCTGCGACTGCAGAACTGCTTGTGACTGCAAATCAGAAAAAATGACCATGATTAGGAAATCAATACCATTTTGTTTATTTGATATTTCGGCCTTTTGAGTCATTGATCTTGAACTAAAAAAACGTATCGTATTATCTTAAATAAATACCTGCGACTGCAGCACTGCTTGTGGCTGCAAAACAGAAGAAAACGACCATGATTAGGAAATAAATACCATTTTGTTTATTTGATATTTCGGCCTTTTAAGTCATTGATCTTGAACTAAAAGAAGGTATCATGTTATCTTAAAGAAATACCTGAGACTGCATCACTGCTTGTGGCTGCAAAACAGACAAAATGACATTGTTTATCAAAAAAAGACGATTTTGTTTATCTTATATTTCTTGAAATCATTAGTCTTGAAATAAAAAGAAAATCATTTAATTTAAATAAATACCTGCGACTGCAGAACTGCTTGTGACTGCAAAACAGAAAAAATGACCATGATTAGGAAATCAATACCATTTCCTTTATTTGATATTTCGGCCTTTTAAGTCATTGATCTTGAACTAAAAAAAGGTATCATGTTATCTTAAAGAAATACCTGCGACTGCAGCACTGCTTGTGGCTGCAAAACAGAAAAAATGACCATGATTAGGAAATCAATACCATTTTGTTTATTTGATATTTCGGCCTTTTGAGTCATTGATCTTGAACTAAAAAAACGTATCATGTTATCTTAAAGAAATACCTGCGACTGCATCACTGCTTGTGGCTGCAAAACAGACAAAATGACATTGTTTATCAAAAAAAGACGATTTTGATTATCTTATATTTCTTGAAATCATTCATATTGAAATTAAAAAAATATATTTTAATTAAAATAAATACCTGCGACTGCATCACTGCTTGTTGCTGTAAAACAGAAAAAAATGACCATGATTAGGAAATAAATACCATTTTGTTTATTTGATATTTCGGCCTTTTGAGTCATTGATCTTGAACTAAAAAAACGTATCATGTTATCTTAAAGAAATACCTGCGACTGCATCACTGCTTGTGGCTGCAAAATAGAAAAAATGGCCATGATTAGGAAATAAATTCCATTTTGTTTATTTGATATTTCGGCCTTTTGAGTCATTGATTTTGAAATAAAAAAACGTATCATGTTATCTTAAAGAAATACCTGCGACTGCATCACTGCTTGTGGCTGCAAAACAGACAAAATGACATTGTTTATCAAAAAAAGACGATTTTGTTTATATTATATTTCTTGAAATCATTAGTCTTGAAATAAAAAGAAAATCATTTAATTTAAATAAATACCTGCGACTGCAGAACTGCTTGTGGCTGCAAAACAGAAAAAATGACCATGATTAGGAAATCAATACCATTTTGTTTATTTGATATTTCGGCCTTTTGAGTCATTGATCTTGAAATAAAAAAACGTATGGTATTATCTTAAATAAATACCTGCGACTGCAGCACTGCTTGTGGCTGCAAAACAGAAAAAATGACCATGATTAGGAAATAAATACCATTTTGTTTATTTGATATTTCGGCCTTTTGAGTCATTGATCTTGAACTAAAAAAACGTATCATGTTATCTTAAAGAAATACCTGCGACTGCATCACTGCTTGTGGCTGCAAAACAGACAAAATGACATTGTTTATCAAAAAAAGACGATTTTGTTTATGTTATATTTCTTGAAATCATTCGTCTTGAAATTAAAAAAATAAATATTTAATATAATAAATACCTGCGATTGCAGCACTGCTTGTGACTGCAAAACAGAAAAAAATGACCATGATTAGGAAATAAATACCATTTTGTTTATTTGATATTTCGGCCTTTTGAGTCATTGATCTTGAACTAAAAAAAGGTATCATGTTATCTTAAAGAAATACCTGCGACTGCAGCACTGCTTGTGGCTGCAAAACAAACAAAATGTCATTTTTTATCAAAAAAAGGCGATTTTGATTATCTTATATTTCTTGAAATCATTCATATTGAAATTAAAAAAATATATTTTAATTAAAATAAATACCTGCGACTGCATCACTGCTTGTGGCTGTAAAACAGAAAAAAATTACCATGATTAGGAAATAAATACCATTTTGTTTATTTGATATTTCGGCCTTTTGAGTCATTGATCTTGAACTAAAAAAACGTATCATGTTATCTTAAAGAAATACCTGCGACTGCATCACTGCTTGTGGCTGCAAAATAGAAAAAATGACCATGATTAGGAAATAAATACCATTTTGTTTATTTGATATTTCGGCCTTTTGAGTCATTGATTTTGAACTAAAAAAACGTATCATGTTCTCTTAAAGAAATACCTGCGACTGCATCACTGCTTGTGGCTGCAAAACAGACAAAATGACATTGTTTATCAAAAAAAGACGATTTTGTTTATATTATATTTCTTGAAATCATTAGTCTTGAAATAAAAAGAAAATCATTTAATTTAAATAAATACCTGCGACTGCAGAACTGCTTGTGGCTGCAAAACAGAAAAAAATGACCATGATTAGGAAATCAATACCATTTTGTTTATTTGATATTTCGGCCTTTTGAGTCATTGATCTTGAACTAAAAAAACGTATGGTATTATCTTAAATAAATACCTGCGACTGCAGCACTGCTTGTGGCTGCAAAACAGAAACAATGACCATGATTAGGAAATAAATACCATTTTGTTTATTTGATATTTCGGCCTTTTGAGTCATTGATCTTGAACTAAAAAAACGTATCATGTTATCTTAAAGAAATACCTGCGACTGCATCACTGCTTGTGGCTGCAAATCAGACAAAATGACATTGTTTATCAAAAAAAGACGATTTTGTTTATCTTATATTTCTTGAAATCATTAGTCTTGAAATAAAAAGAAAATCATGTTATCTTAAAGAAATACCTGCGACTGCATCACTGCTTGTGGCTGCAAAACAGAAAAAATGACCATGATTAGGAAATCAATACCATTTTGTTTATTTGATATTTCGGCCTTTTGAGTCATTGATCTTGAACTAAAAAAACGTATCGTATTATCTTAAATAAATACCTGCGACTGCAGCACTGCTTGTGGCTGCAAAACAGAAAAAATGACCATGATTAGGAAATAAATACCATTTTGTTTATTTGATATTTCGGCCTTTTGAGGCATTGATCTTGAACTAAAAAAAGGTATCATGTTATCTTAAAGAAATACCTGCGACTGCATCACTGCTTGTGGCTGCAAAACAGACAAAATGACATTGTTTATCAAAAAAAGACGATTTTGTTTATCTTATATTTCTTGAAATCATTCGTCTTGAAATAAAAAGAAAATGATTTAATTTAAATAAATACCTGCGACTGCAGCACTGCTTGTGGCTGCAAAATAGAAAAAATGACCATGATTAGTTAGGAAATAAATACCATTTTGTTTATTTGATATTTCGGCCTTTTGAGTCATTGATCTTGAACTAAAAAAACGTATCGTATTATCTTAAATAAATACCTGCGACTGCAGCACTGCTTGTGGTTGCAAAACAGAAAAAATGACCATGATTAGGAAATAAATACCATTTTGTTTATTTGATATTTCGGCCTTTTGAATCATTGATTTTGAAATAAAAAAACGTATCATGTTATCTTAAAGAAATACCTGCGACTGCAGCACTGCTTGTGGCTGCAAAACAGACAAAATGACATTGTTTATCAAAAAAAGACGATTTTGTTTATCTTATATTTCTTGAAATCATTCGTCTTGAAATAAAAAGAAAATGATTTAATTTAAATAAATACCTGCGACTGCAGCACTGCTTGTGGCTGCAAAATAGAAAAAATGACCATGATTAGGAAATAAATACCATTTTGTTTTTTTGATATTTCGGCCTTTTGAGTCATTGATCTTGAACTAAAAAAAGGTATCATGTTATCTTAAAGAAATACCTGCGACTGCATCACTGCTTGTGGCTGCAAAACAGACAAAATGACATTGTTTATCAAAAAAAGACGAATTTGTTTATATTATATTTCTTGAAATCATTAGTCTTGAAATAAAAAGAAAATCATTTAATTTAAATAAATACCTGCGACTGCATCACTGCTTGTGGCTGCAAAACAGACAAAATGACATTGTTTATCAAAAAAAGACGATTTTGTTGATGTTATATTTCTTGAAATCATTCGTCTTGAAATAAAAAGAAAATCATTTAATTTAAATAAATACCTGCGACTGCAGCACTGCTTGTGGCTGCAAAATAGAAAAAAATGACCATGATTAGGAAATCAATACCATTTTGTTTATTTGATATTTCGGCCTTTTGAGTCATTGATCTTGAACTAAAAAAACGTATCGTATTATCTTAAATAAATACCTGCGACTGCAGCACTGCTTGTGGCTGCAAAACAGAAAAAATGACCATGATTAGGAAATAAATACCATTTTGTTTATTTGATATTTCGGCCTTTTGAGTCATTGATCTTGAACTAAAAAAAGGTATCATGTTATCTTAAAGAAATACCTGCGACTGCATCACTGCTTGTGACTGCAAAACAGACAAAATGACATTGTTTATCAAAAAAAGACGATTTTGTTTATCTTATATTTCTTGAAATCATTCATATTGAAACTTAAAAAAACACACATTTAATTTAAATAAATACCTGCGACTGCAGCAGTGCTTGTGGCTGCAAAACAGAATAAAACGACCATGATTAGGAAATAAATACCATTTTGTTTATTTGATATTTCGGCCTTTTGAGTCATTGATCTTGAACTAAAAAAACGTATCGTATTATCTTAAATAAATACCTGCGACTGCAGCACTGCTTGTGGCTGCAAAACAGAAAAAATGACCATGATTAGGAAATAAATACCATTTTGTTTATTTGATATTTCGGCCTTTTGAGGCATTGATCTTGAACTAAAAAAAGGTATCATGTTATCTTAAAGAAATACCTGCGACTGCATCACTGCTTGTGGCTGCAAAACAGACAAAATGACATTGTTTATCAAAAAAAGACGATTTTGTTTATCTTATATTTCTTGAAATCATTCCTCTTGAAATAAAAAGAAAATGATTTAATTTAAATAAATACCTGCGACTGCAGAACTGCTTGTGACTGCAAAACAGAAAAAATGACCATGATTAGGAAATCAATAACATTTTGTTTATTTGATATTTCGGCCTTTTGAGTCATTGATCTTGAACTAAAAAAACGTATCATGTTATCTTAAAGAAATACCTGCGACTGCATCACTGCTTGTGGCTGCAAAATAGAAAAAATGACCATGATTAGGAAATAAATACCATTTTGTTTATTTGATATTTCGGCCTTTGAGTCATTGATTTTGAAATAAAAAAACGTATCATGTTATCTTAAAGAAATACCTGCGACTGCATCACTGCTTGTATCTGCAAAACAGACAAAATGACATTGTTTATCAAAAAAAGACGATTTTGTTTATCTTATATTTCTTGAAATCATTCGTCTTGAAATAAAAAGAAAATGATTTAATTTAAATAAATACCTGCGACTGCAGCACTGCTTGTGGCTGCAAAATAGAAAAAATGACCATGATTAGGAAATAAATACCATTTTGTTTATTTGATATTTCGGCCTTTTGAGTCATTGATCTTGAACTAAAAAAACGTATCATGTTATCTTAAAGAAATACCTGCGACTGCATCACTGCTTGTGGCTGCAAAATAGAAAAAATGACCATGATTAGGAAATAAATACCATTTTGTTTATTTGATATTTCGGCCTTTTGAGTCATTGATTTTGAACTAAAAAAACGTATCATGTTATCTTAAAGAAATACCTGCGACTGCATCACTGCTTGTGGCTTCAAAACAGACAAAATGACATTGTTTATCAAAAAAAGACGATTTTGTTTATATTATATTTCTTGAAATCATTCGTCTTGAAATAAAAAGAAAATGATTTAATTTAAATAAATACCTGCGACTGCAGCACTGCTTGTGGCTGCAAAATAGAAAAAATGACCATGATTAGGAAATAAATACCATTTTGTTTTTTTGATATTTCGGCCTTTTGAGTCATTGATCTTGAACTAAAAAAAGGTATCATGTTATCTTTAAGAAATACCTGCGACTGCATCACTGCTTGTGGCTGCAAAACAGACAAAATGACATTGTTTATCAAAAAAAGACGAATTTGTTTATATTATATTTCTTGAAATCATTAGTCTTGAAATAAAAAGAAAATCATTTAATTTAAATAAATACCTGCGACTGCATCACTGCTTGTGGCTGCAAAACAGACAAAATGACATTGTTTATCAAAAAAAGACGATTTTGTTGATGTTATATTTCTTGAAATCATTCGTCTTGAAATAAAAAGAAAATCATTTAATTTAAATAAATACCTGCGACTGCAGCACTGCTTGTGGCTGCAAAATAGAAAAAAATGACCATGATTAGGAAATCAATACCATTTTGTTTATTTGATATTTCGGCCTTTTGAGTCATTGATCTTGAACTAAAAAAACGTATCGTATTATCTTAAATAAATACCTGCGACAGCAGCACTGCTTGTGGCTGCAAAACAGAAAAAATGACCATGATTAGGAAATAAATACCATTTTGTTTATTTGATATTTCGGCCTTTTGAGTCATTGATCTTGAACTAAAAAAAGGTATCATGTTATCTTAAAGAAATACCTGCGACTGCATCACTGCTTGTGACTGCAAAACAGACAAAATGACATTGTTTATCAAAAAAAGACGATTTTGTTTATCTTATATTTCTTGAAATCATTCATATTGAAACTTAAAAAAACACACATTTAATTTAAATAAATACCTGCGACTGCAGCAGTGCTTGTGGCTGCAAAACAGAATAAAACGACCATGATTAGGAAATAAATACCATTTTGTTTATTTGATATTTCGGCCTTTTGAGTCATTGATCTTGAACTAAAAAAACGTATCGTATTATCTTAAATAAATACCTGCGACTGCAGCACTGCTTGTGGCTGCAAAACAGAAAAAATGACCATGATTAGGAAATAAATACCATTTTGTTTATTTGATATTTCGGCCTTTTGAGGCATTGATCTTGAACTAAAAAAAGGTATCATGTTATCTTAAAGAAATACCTGCGACTGCATCACTGCTTGTGGCTGCAAAACAGACAAAATGACATTGTTTATCAAAAAAAGACGATTTTGTTTATCTTATATTTCTTGAAATCATTCCTCTTGAAATAAAAAGAAAATGATTTAATTTAAATAAATACCTGCGACTGCAGAACTGCTTGTGACTGCAAAACAGAAAAAATGACCATGATTAGGAAATCAATAACATTTTGTTTATTTGATATTTCGGCCTTTTGAGTCATTGATCTTGAACTAAAAAAACGTATCATGTTATCTTAAAGAAATACCTGCGACTGCATCACTGCTTGTGGCTGCAAAATAGAAAAAATGACCATGATTAGGAAATAAATACCATTTTGTTTATTTGATATTTCGGCCTTTGAGTCATTGATTTTGAAATAAAAAAACGTATCATGTTATCTTAAAGAAATACCTGCGACTGCATCACTGCTTGTATCTGCAAAACAGACAAAATGACATTGTTTATCAAAAAAAGACGATTTTGTTTATCTTATATTTCTTGAAATCATTCGTCTTGAAATAAAAAGAAAATGATTTAATTTAAATAAATACCTGCGACTGCAGCACTGCTTGTGGCTGCAAAATAGAAAAAATGACCATGATTAGGAAATAAATACCATTTTGTTTATTTGATATTTCGGCCTTTTGAGTCATTGATCTTGAACTAAAAAAACGTATCATGTTATCTTAAAGAAATACCTGCGACTGCATCACTGCTTGTGGCTGCAAAATAGAAAAAATGACCATGATTAGGAAATAAATACCATTTTGTTTATTTGATATTTCGGCCTTTTGAGTCATTGATTTTGAACTAAAAAAACGTATCATGTTATCTTAAAGAAATACCTGCGACTGCATCACTGCTTGTGGCTTCAAAACAGACAAAATGACATTGTTTATCAAAAAAAGACGATTTTGTTTATATTATATTTCTTGAAATCATTAGTCTTGAAATAAAAAGAAAATCATTTAATTTAAATAAATACCTGCGACTGCAGAACTGCTTGTGGCTGCAAAACAGAAAAAATGACCATGATTAGGAAATCAATACCATTTTGTTTATTTGATATTTCGGCCTTTTGAGTCATTGATCTTGAACTAAAAAAAGGTATCATGTTATCTTAAAGAAATACCTGCGACTGCATCACTGCTTGTGGCTGCAAAACAGACAAAATGACATTGTTTATCAAAAAAAGACGATTTTGTTTATATTATATTTCTTGAAATCATTAGTCTTGAAATAAAAAGAAAATCATTTAATTTAAATAAATACCTGCGACTGCATCACTGCTTGTGGCTGCAAAACAGACAAAATGACATTGTTTATCAAAAAAAGACGATTTTGTTGATGTTATATTTCTTGAAATCATTCGTCTTGAAATAAAAAGAAAATGATTTAATTTAAATAAATACCTGCGACTGCAGCACTGCTTGTGGCTGCAAAATAGAAAAAATGACCATGATTAGGAAATAAATACCATTTTGTTTTTTTTGATATTTCGGCCTTTTGAGTCATTGATCTTGAACTAAAAAAAGGTATCATGTTATCTTAAAGAAATACCTGCGACTGCATCACTGCTTGTGGCTGCAAAACAGACAAAATGACATTGTTTATCAAAAAAAGACGAATTTGTTTATATTATATTTCTTGAAATCATTAGTCTTGAAATAAAAAGAAAATCATTTAATTTAAATAAATACCTGCGACTGCATCACTGCTTGTGGCTGCAAAACAGACAAAATGACATTGTTTATCAAAAAAAGACGATTTTGTTGATGTTATATTTCTTGAAATCATTCGTCTTGAAATAAAAAGAAAATCATTTAATTTAAATAAATACCTGCGACTGCAGCACTGCTTGTGGCTGCAAAATAGAAAAAAATGACCATGATTAGGAAATCAATACCATTTTGTTTATTTGATATTTCGGCCTTTTGAGTCATTGATCTTGAACTAAAAAAACGTATCGTATTATCTTAAATAAATACCTGCGACTGCAGCACTGCTTGTGGCTGCAAAACAGAAAAAATGACCATGATTAGGAAATAAATACCATTTTGTTTATTTGATATTTCGGCCTTTTGAGTCATTGATCTTGAACTAAAAAAAGGTATCATGTTATCTTAAAGAAATACCTGCGACTGCATCACTGCTTGTGACTGCAAAACAGACAAAATGACATTGTTTATCAAAAAAAGACGATTTTGTTTATCTTATATTTCTTGAAATCATTCATATTGAAACTTAAAAAAACACACATTTCATTTAAATAAATACCTGCGACTGCAGCAGTGCTTGTGGCTGCAAAACAGAATAAAACGACCATGATTAGGAAATAAATACCATTTTGTTTATTTGATATTTCGGCCTTTTGAGTCATTGATCTTGAACTAAAAAAACGTATCGTATTATCTTAAATAAATACCTGCGACTGCAGCACTGCTTGTGGCTGCAAAACAGAAAAAATGACCATGATTAGGAAATAAATACCATTTTGTTTATTTGATATTTCGGCCTTTTGAGGCATTGATCTTGAACTAAAAAAAGGTATCATGTTATCTTAAAGAAATACCTGCGACTGCATCACTGCTTGTGGCTGCAAAACAGACAAAATGACATTGTTTATCAAAAAAAGACGATTTTGTTTATCTTATATTTCTTGAAATCATTCCTCTTGAAATAAAAAGAAAATGATTTAATTTAAATAAATACCTGCGACTGCAGAACTGCTTGTGACTGCAAAACAGAAAAAATGACCATGATTAGGAAATCAATAACATTTTGTTTATTTGATATTTCGGCCTTTTGAGTCATTGATCTTGAACTAAAAAAACGTATCATGTTATCTTAAAGAAATACCTGCGACTGCATCACTGCTTGTGGCTGCAAAATAGAAAAAATGACCATGATTAGGAAATAAATACCATTTTGTTTATTTGATATTTCGGCCTTTGAGTCATTGATTTTGAAATAAAAAAACGTATCATGTTATCTTAAAGAAATACCTGCGACTGCATCACTGCTTGTATCTGCAAAACAGACAAAATGACATTGTTTATCAAAAAAAGACGATTTTGTTTATCTTATATTTCTTGAAATCATTCGTCTTGAAATAAAAAGAAAATGATTTAATTTAAATAAATACCTGCGACTGCAGCACTGCTTGTGGCTGCAAAATAGAAAAAATGACCATGATTAGGAAATAAATACCATTTTGTTTATTTGATATTTCGGCCTTTTGAGTCATTGATCTTGAACTAAAAAAACGTATCATGTTATCTTAAAGAAATACCTGCGACTGCATCACTGCTTGTGGCTGCAAAATAGAAAAAATGACCATGATTAGGAAATAAATACCATTTTGTTTATTTGATATTTCGGCCTTTTGAGTCATTGATTTTGAACTAAAAAAACGTATCATGTTATCTTAAAGAAATACCTGCGACTGCATCACTGCTTGTGGCTGCAAAACAGACAAAATGACATTGTTTATCAAAAAAAGACGATTTTGTTTATATTATATTTCTTGAAATCATTAGTCTTGAAATAAAAAGAAAATCATTTAATTTAAATAAATACCTGCGACTGCAGAACTGCTTGTGGCTGCAAAACAGAAAAAATGACCATGATTAGGAAATCAATACCATTTTGTTTATTTGATATTTCGGCCTTTTGAGTCATTGATCTTGAACTAAAAAAACGTATCATGTTATCTTAAAGAAATACCTGCGACTGCATCACTGCTTGTGGCTGCAAAACAGACAAAATGACATTGTTTATCAAAAAAAGACGATTTTGTTTATATTATATTTCTTGAAATCATTAGTCTTGAAATAAAAAGAAAATCATTTAATTTAAATAAATACCTGCGACTGCATCACTGCTTGTTGCTGCAAAACAGACAAAATGACATTGTTTATCAAAAAAAGACGATTTTGTTGATGTTATATTTCTTGAAATCATTCGTCTTGAAATAAAAAGAAAATCATTTAATTTAAATAAATACCTGCGACTGCAGCACTGCTTGTGGCTGCAAAACAGAAAAAATGACCATGATTAGGAAATAAATACCATTTTGTTTATTTGATATTTCGGCCTTTTGAGTCATTGATCTTGAACTAAAAAAAGGTATCATGTTATCTTAAAGAAATACCTGCGACTGCATCACTGCTTGTGACTGCAAAACAGACAAAATGACATTGTTTATCAAAAAAAGACGATTTTTTTATATTATATTTCTTGAAATCATTCATATTGAAACTTAAAAAAAACACATTTAATTTAAATAAATACCTGCGACTGCAGCAGTGCTTGTGGCTGCAAAACAGAATAAAACGACCATGATTAGGAAATAAATACCATTTTGTTTATTTGATATTTCTGCCTTTTGAGTCATTGATCTTGAACTAAAAAAACGTATCATGTTATCTTAAAGAAATACCTGCGACTGCATCACTGCTTGTGGCTGCAAAACAGACAAAATGACATTGCTTATCAAAAAAAGACGATTTTGTTTATATTATATTTCTTGAAATCATTAGTCTTGAAATAAAAAGAAAATCATTTAATTTAAATAAATACCTGCGACTGCATCACTGCTTGTGGCTGCAAAACAGACAAAATGACATTGTTTATCAAAAAAAGACGATTTTGTTGATGTTATATTTCTTGAAATCATTCGTCTTGAAATAAAAAGAAAATCATTTAATTTAAATAAATACCTGCGACTGCAGCACTGCTTGTGGCTGCAAAACAGAAAAAATGACCATGATTAGGAAATAAATACCATTTTGTTTATTTGATATTTCGGCCTTTTGAGTCATTGATCTTGAACTAAAAAAAGGTATCATGTTATCTTAAAGAAATACCTGCGACTGCATCACTGCTTGTGACTGCAAAACAGACAAAATGACATTGTTTATCAAAAAAAGACGATTTTTTTATATTATATTTCTTGAAATCATTCATATTGAAACTTAAAAAAAACACATTTAATTTAAATAAATACCTGCGACTGCAGCAGTGCTTGTGGCTGCAAAACAGAATAAAACGACCATGATTAGGAAATAAATACCATTTTGTTTATTTGATATTTCGGCCTTTTGAGTCATTGATCTTGAACTAAAAAAACGTATCGTATTATCTTAAATAAATACCTGCGACTGCAGCACTGCTTGTGGCTGCAAAAGAGAAAAAATGACCATGATTAGGAAATAAATACCATTTTGTTTATTTGATATTTCGGCCTTTTGAGGCATTGATCTTGAACTAAAAAAAGGTATCATGTTATCTTAAAGAAATACCTGCGACTGCATCACTGCTTGTGGCTGCAAAACAGACAAAATGACATTGTTTATCAAAAAAAGACGATTTTTGTTTATCTTATATTTCTTGAAATCATTCGTCTTGAAA
This sequence comes from Actinernus sp. WN-2022, assembly GCA_030867875.1. Taxonomy (NCBI): domain Eukaryota; kingdom Metazoa; phylum Cnidaria; class Anthozoa; order Actiniaria; family Actinernidae; genus Actinernus; species Actinernus sp. WN-2022. The sequence continues at coordinate 20,881,007 of JAOWCC010001368.1, read as the reverse complement.
TAAAAAGAAAATGATTTAATTTAAATAAATACCTGCGACTGCAGAACTGCTTGTGACTGCAAAACAGAAAAAATGACCATGATTAGGATATCAATAACATTTTGTTTATTTGATATTTCGGCCTTTTGAGTCATTGATCTTGAACTAAAAAAACGTATCGTATTATCTTAAATAAATACCTGCGACTGCAGCACTGCTTGTGGTTGCAAAACAGAAAAAATGACCATGATTAGGAAATAAATACCATTTTGTTTATTTGATATTTCGGCCTTTTGAGTCATTGATTTTGAAATAAAAAAACGTATCATGTTATCTTAAAGAAATACCTGCGACTGCATCACTGCTTGTGGCTGCAAAACAGACAAAATGACATTGTTTATCAAACAAAGACGATTTTGTTTATCTTATATTTCTTGAAATCATTCGTCTTGAAATAAAAAGAAAATAATTTAATTTAAATAAATACCTGCGACTGCAGCACTGCTTGTGGCTGCAAAATAGAAAAAATGACCATGATTAGGAAATAAATACCATTTTGTTTATTTGATATTTCGGCCTTTTGAGTCATTGATCTTGAACTAAAAAAACGTATCATGTTATCTTAAAGAAATACCTGCGACTGCATCACTGCTTGTGGCTGCAAAACAGACAAAATGACATTGTTTATCAAAAAAAGACGATTTTGTTTATCTTATATTTCTTGAAATCATTCGTCTTGAAATAAAAAAAAAATGTTTAATATAATAAATACCTGCGACTGCAGCACTGCTTGTGGCTGCAAAACAGAATAAAACGACCATGATTAGGAAATAAATACCATTTTGTTTATTTGATATTTCGGCCTTTTGAGTCATTGATCTTGAACTAAAAAAACGTATCATGTTATCTTAAAGAAATACCTGCGACTGCATCACTGCTTGTGGCTGCAAAATAGAAAAAATGACCATGATTAGGAAATAAATACCATTTTGTTTATTTGATATTTCGGCCTTTTGAGTCATTGATCTTGAACTAAAAAAACGTATCATGTTATCTTAAAGAAATACCTGCGACTGCATCACTGCTTGTGGCTGCAAAATAGAAAAAATGACCATGATTAGGAAATAAATACCATTTTGTTTATTTGATATTTCGGCCTTTTGAGTCATTGATTTTGAACTAAAAAAACGTATCATGTTATCTTAAAGAAATACCTGCGACTGCATCACTGCTTGTGGCTGCAAAATAGAAAAAATGACCATGATTAGGAAATAAATACCATTTTGTTTATTTGATATTTCGGCCTTTTGAGTCATTGATTTTGAACTAAAAAAACGTATCATGTTATCTTAAAGAAATACCTGCGACTGCATCACTGCTTGTGGCTGCAAAACAGACAAAATGACATTGCTTATCAAAAAAAGACGATTTTGTTTATATTATATTTCTTGAAATCATTAGTCTTGAAATAAAAAGAAAATCATTTAATTTAAATAAATACCTGCGACTGCAGAACTGCTTGTGGCTGCAAAACAGACAAAATGACATTGTTTATCAAAAAAAGACGATTTTGTTGATGTTATATTTCTTGAAATCATTCGTCTTGAAATAAAAAGAAAATCAATTTAATTTAAATAAATACCTGCGACTGCAGCACTGCTTGTTGCTGCAAAACAGAAAAAATGACCATGATTAGGTAATAAATACCATTTTGTTTATTTGATATTTCGGCCTTTTGAGTCATTGATCTTGAACTAAAAAAAGGTATCATGTTATCTTAAAGAAATACCTGCGACTGCATCACTGCTTGTGACTGCAAAACAGACAAAATGACATTGTTTATCAAAAAAAGACGATTTTGTTTATCTTATATTTCTTGAAATCATTCATATTGAAACTTAAAAAAAACACATTTAATTTAAATAAATACCTGCGACTGCAGCAGTGCTTGTGGCTGCAAAACAGAATAAAACGACCATGATTAGGAAATAAATACCATTTTGTTTATTTGATATTTCGGCCTTTTGAGTCATTGATCTTGAACTAAAAAAACGTATCGTATTATCTTAAATAAATACCTGCGACTGCAGCACTGCTTGTGGCTGCAAAACAGAAAAAATGACCATGATTAGGAAATAAATACCATTTTGTTTATTTGATATTTCGGCCTTTTGAGTCATTGATCTTGAACTAAAAAAAGGTATCATGTTATCTTAAAGAAATACCTGCGACTGCATCACTGCTTGTGGCTGCAAAACAGACAAAATGACATTGTTTATCAAAAAAAGACGATTTTGTTTATATTATATTTCTTGAAATCATTAGTCTTGAAATAAAAAGAAAATCATTTAATTTAAATAAATACCTGCGACTGCATCACTGCTTGTGGCTGAAAACAGACAAAATGACATTGTTTAACAAAAAAAGACGATTTTGTTGATGTTATATTTCTTGAAATCATTCGTCTTGAAATAAAAAGAAAATCATTTAATTTAAATAAATACCTGCGACTGCAGCACTGCTTTTGGCTGCAAAACAGAAAAAATGACCATGATTAGGAAATAAATACCATTTTGTTTATTTGATATTTCGGCCTTTTGAGTCATTGATCTTGAACTAAAAAAACGTATCATATTATCTTAAAGAAATACCTGCGACTGCATCACTGCTTGTGGCTGCAAAATAGAAAAAATGACCATGATTAGGAAATCAATACCATTTTGTTTATTTGATATTTCGGCCTTTTGAGTCATTGATCTTGAACTAAAAAAACGTATCATGTTATCTTAAAGAAATACCTGCGACTGCATCACTGCTTGTGGCTGCAAAACAGACAAAATGACATTGTTTATCAAAAAAAGACGATTTTGTTTATATTATATTTCTTGAAATCATTAGTCTTGAAATAAAAAGAAAATCATTTAATTTAAATAAATACCTGCGACTGCAGAACTGCTTGTGGCTGCAAAACAGAATAAAACGACCATGATTAGGAAATAAATACCATTTTGTTTATTTGATATTTCGGCCTTTTGAATCATTGATCTTGAACTAAAAAAACGTATCATGTTATCTTAAAGAAATACCTGCGACTGCATCACTGCTTGTGGCTGCAAAATAGAAAAAATGACCATGATTAGGAAATAAATACCATTTTGTTTATTTGATATTTCGGCCTTTTGAGTCATTGATCTTGAACTAAAAAAACGTATCATGTTATCTTAAAGAAATACCTGCGACTGCATCACTGCTTGTGGCTGCAAAACAGACAAAATGACATTGTTTATCAAAAAAAGACGATTTTGTTTATCTTATATTTCTTGAAATCATTCGTCTTGAAATAAAAAAAAAATGTTTAATATAATAAATACCTGCGACTGCAGCACTGCTTGTGGCTGCAAAACAGAATAAAACGACCATGATTAGGAAATAAATACCATTTTGTTTATTTGATATTTCGGCCTTTTGAGCCATTGATCTTGAACTAAAAAAACGTATCATGTTATCTTAAAGAAATACCTGCGACTGCATCACTGCTTGTGGCTGCAAAATAGAAAAAATGACCATGATTAGGAAATAAATACCATTTTGTTTATTTGATATTTCGGCCTTTTGAGTCATTGATTTTGAACTAAAAAAACGTATCATGTTATCTTAAAGAAATACCTGCGACTGCATCACTGCTTGTGGCTGCAAAACAGACAAAATGACATTGTTTATCAAAAAAAGACGATTTTGTTTATATTATATTTCTTGAAATCATTAGTCTTGAAATAAAAAGAAAATCATTTAATTTAAATAAATACCTGCGACTGCATCACTGCTTGTGGCTGCAAAACAGACAAAATGACATTGTTTATCAAAAAAAGACGATTTTGTTGATGTTATATTTCTTGAAATCATTCGTCTTGAAATAAAAAGAAAATCATTTAATTTAAATAAATACCTGCGACTGCAGAACTGCTTGTGGCTGCAAAACAGAATAAAACGACCATGATTAGGAAATAAATACCATTTTGTTTATTTGATATTTCGGCCTTTTGAGTCATTGATCTTGAACTAAAAAAACGTATCATGTTATCTTAAAGAAATACCTGCGACTGCATCACTGCTTGTGGCTGCAAAATAGAAAAAATGACCATGATTAGGAAATAAATACCATTTTGTTTATTTGATATTTCGGCCTTTTGAGTCATTGATCTTGAACTAAAAAAACGTATCATGTTATCTTAAAGAAATACCTGCGACTGCATCACTGCTTGTGGCTGCAAAACAGACAAAATGACATTGTTTATCAAAAAAAGACGATTTTGTTTATCTTATATTTCTTGAAATCATTCGTCTTGAAATAAAAAAAAAATGTTTAATATAATAAATACCTGCGACTGCAGCACTGCTTGTGGCTGCAAAACAGAATAAAACGACCATGATTAGGAAATAAATACCATTTTGTTTATTTGATATTTCGGCCTTTTGAGTCATTGATCTTGAACTAAAAAAACGTATCATGTTATCTTAAAGAAATACCTGCGACTGCATCACTGCTTGTGGCTGCAAAATAGAAAAAATGACCATGATTAGGAAATAAATATCATTTTGTTTATTTGATATTTCGGCCTTTTGAGTCATTGATTTTGAACTAAAAAAACGTATCATGTTATCTTAAAGAAATACCTGCGACTGCATCACTGCTTGTGGCTGCAAAACAGACAAAATGACATTGTTTATCAAAAAAAGACGATTTTGTTTATATTATATTTCTTGAAATCATTAGTCTTGAAATAAAAAGAAAATCATTTAATTTAAATAAATACCTGCGACTGCAGAACTGCTTGTGGCTGCAAAACAGACAAAATGACATTGTTTATCAAAAAAAGACGATTTTGTTGATGTTATATTTCTTGAAATCATTCGTCTTGAAATAAAAAGAAAATCATTTAATTTAAATAAATACCTGCGACTGCAGCAGTGCTTGTGGCTGCAAAACAGAATAAAACGACCATGATTAGGAAATAAATACCATTTTGTTTATTTGATATTTCGGCCTTTTGAGTCATTGATCTTGAACTAAAAAAACGTATCGTATTATCTTAAATAAATACCTGCGACTGCAGCAGTGCTTGTGGCTGCAAAACAGAATAAAACGACCATGATTAGGAAATAAATACCATTTTGTTTATTTGATATTTCGGCCTTTTGAGTCATTGATCTTGAACTAAAAAAACGTATCGTATTATCTTAAATAAATACCTGCGACTGCAGCACTGCTTGTGGCTGCAAAACAGAAAAAATGACCATGATTAGGAAATAAATACCATTTTGTTGATTTGATATTTCGGCCTTTTGAGGCATTGATCTTGAACTAAAAAAAGGTATCATGTTATCTTAAAGAAATACCTGCGACTGCATCACTGCTTGTGGCTGCAAAACAGACAAAATGACATTGTTTATCAAAAAAAGACGATTTTGTTTATATTATATTTCTTGAAATCATTAGTCTTGAAATAAAAAGAAAATCATTTAATTTAAATAAATACCTGCGACTGCAGAACTGCTTGTGGCTGCAAAACAGAAAAAATGACCATGATTAGGAAATCAATACCATTTTGTTTATTTGATATTTCGGCCTTTTGAGTCATTGATCTTGAACTAAAAAAACGTATCGTATTATCTTAAATAAATACCTGCGACTGCAGCACTGCTTGTGGCTGCAAAACAGAAAAAATGACCATGATTAGGAAATAAATACCATTTTGTTTATTTGATATTTCGGCCTTTTGAGGCATTGATCTTGAACTAAAAAAAGGTATCATGTTATCTTAAAGAAATACCTGCGACTGCATCACTGCTTGTGGCTGCAAAACAGACAAAATGACATTGTTTATCAAAAAAAGACGATTTTGTTTATCTTATATTTCTTGAAATCATTCGTCTTTAAATAAAAAAAAAATGTTTAATATAATAAATACCTGCGACTGCAGCACTGCTTGTGGCTGCAAAACAGAAAAAAATGACCATGATTAGGAAGTAAATACCATTTTGTTTATTTGATATTTCGGCCTTTTGAGTCATTGATCTTGAACTAAAAAAACGTATCGTATTATCTTAAATAAATACCTGCGACTGCAGCACTGCTTGTGGCTGCAAAACAGAAAAAATGACCATGATTAGGAAATAAATACCATTTTGTTTATTTGATATTTCGGCCTTTTGAGGCATTGATCTTGAACTAAAAAAAGGTATCATGTTATCTTAAAGAAATACCTGCGACTGCATCACTGCTTGTGGCTGCAAAACAGACAAAATGACATTGTTTATCAAAAAAAGACGATTTTGTTTATATTATATTTCTTGAAATCATTAGTCTTGAAATAAAAAGAAAATCATTTAATTTAAATAAATACCTGCGACTGCAGAACTGCTTGTGGCTGCAAAACAGAAAAAATGACCATGATTAGGAAATCAATACCATTTTGTTTATTTGATATTTCGGCCTTTTGAGTCATTGATCTTGAACTAAAAATTACGTATCGTATTATCTTAAATAAATACCTGCGACTGCAGCACTGCTTGTGGCTGCAAAACAGACAAAATGACATTGTTTATCAAAAAAAGACGATTTTGTTTATATTATATTTCTTGAAATCATTAGTCTTGAAATAAAAAGAAAATCAATTAATTTAAATAAATACCTGCGACTGCAGCAGTGCTTGTGGCTGCAAAACAGAATAAAACGACCATGATTAGGAAATAAATACCATTTTGTTTATTTAATATTTCGGCCTTTTGAGTCATTGATCTTGAACTAAAAAAACGTATCATGATATCTTAAAGAAATACCTGCGACTGCATCACTGCTTGTGGCTGCAAAACAGACAAAATGACATTGTTTATCAAAAAAAGACGATTTTGTTGATGTTATATTTCTTGAAATCATTCGTCTTGAAATAAAAAGAAAATGATTTAATTTAAATAAATACCTGCGACTGCAGCACTGCTTGTTGCTGCAAAACAGAAAAAATGACCATGATTAGGTAATAAATACCATTTTGTTTATTTGATATTTCGGCCTTTTGAGTCATTGATCTTGAACTAAAAAAAGGTATCATGTTATCTTAAAGAAATACCTGCGACTGCATCACTGCTTGTGACTGCAAAACAGACAAAATGACATTGTTTATCAAAAAAAGACGATTTTGTTTATCTTATATTTCTTGAAATCATTCATATTGAAACTTAAAAAAAACACATTTAATTTAAATAAATACCTGCGACTGCAGCAGTGCTTGTGGCTGCAAAACAGAATAAAACGACCATGATTAGGAAATAAATACCATTTTGTTTATTTGATATTTCGGCCTTTTGAGTCATTGATCTTGAACTAAAAAAACCTATCGTATTATCTTAAATAAATACCTGCGACTGCAGCACTGCTTGTGGCTGCAAAACAGAAAAAATGACCATGATTAGGAAATAAATACCATTTTGTTGATTTGATATTTCGGCCTTTTGAGGCATTGATCTTGAACTAAAAAAAGGTATCATGTTATCTTAAAGAAATACCTGCGACTGCATCACTGCTTGTGGCTGCAAAACAGACAAAATGACATTGTTTATCAAAAAAAGACGATTTTGTTTATATTATATTTCTTGAAATCATTCGTCTTGAAATTTAAAAAAAACATTTAATATAATAAATACCTGCGATTGCAGCACTGCTTGTGGCTGCAAAACAGAAAAAAATGACCATGATTAGGAAATAAATACCATTTTGTTTATTTGATATTTCGGCCTTTTGAGTCATTGATCTTGAACTAAAAAAACGTATCATGTTATCTTAAAGAAATACCTGCGACTGCATCACTGAGTGTGGCTGCAAAACAGAAAAATGTGTAAATGATTAGCAAATAAAAACCATATTGTTTATTTGATATTTTCTTAGGTACTCATCTTGAACTATAAACACATTTTCAATGATTTTAAAGAAATATCTCCGACTGCAGCATCGATTGTGGCTGCACAACAGAAAAAAATGAACATGATTTTCAAATAAAGACCATTTTGGGTTGATGGCCCGTAGGTGTGACGTACCTTGTGCGGCGTACGCGCGCCATCAACATTTTGGGTTGATGGCCCGTGTACGCCGCGGAAGATACGTCACAGCTATGCTACTACGTCACATCTACACAGGAACAGTGGAACACTAGGCACAGAGTAACAGTGGAACATTGGCCCAGAAGAACAGTGAACAATAGGCACAGAGTAAAAGTGGAACACTAGGCACAGAGGAACAGTGGAACACTAGGTACAGAGGAACGGTGGAACACTAAGCACAAAAGAACAGTGCCTAGTGTTCCACTGCTCCTCTTTGTAGCTGTGACGTAGTAGCGTAGCTGTGACGTGTCTTATGCGGCGTACACGGGCCATAAACCCGATTTTGTTTATTTTATATTTTTTGGAGTCATTCATGTTGAACTATAAACACATTTTCAATGATTTTAAAGAAATATCTCCGACTGCAGCATCGGTTGCGGCTGCATAACAGAAGCAAAATTGGCATGATTATCAAATATAGAAGATTTTTTTTATTTGATATTTTTGGGAGTCATTTATATTGAACTAAAAAAAAAAACTCCGACTGCAGCATCGGTTGTGGCTGCAAAAGAGATGAAAAATTGGCATGATTATCAAATATAGAAGATTTTGTTTATTTGATATTTTTTTGAGTCATTGATCTTGAACTAAAAAAACGTATCATGTTATCTTAAAGAAATACCTGCGACTGCATCACTGCTTGTGGCTGCAAAATAGAAAAAATGACCATGATTAGGAAATAAATACCATTTTGTTTATTTGATATTTCGGCCTTTTAAGTCATTGATCTTGAACTAAAAAAAGGTATCATGTTATCTTAAAGAAATACCTGCGACTGCATCACTGCTTGTGGCTGCAAAACAGACAAAATGACATTGTTTATCAAAAAAAGACGATTTTGTTGATGTTATATTTCTTGAAATCATTCGTCTTGAAATAAAAAGAAAATCATTTAATTTAAATAAATACCTGCGACTGCAGCACTGCTTGTGGCTGCAAAATTGAAAAAATGACCATGATTAGGAAATAAATACCATTTTGTATATTTGATATTTCTTGAAATCATTCATATTGAAATTTAAAAAAAACATTTAATTTAAATAAATACCTGCGACTGCAGCAGTGCTTGTGGCTGCAAAACAGAATAAAACGACCATGATTAGGAAATAAATACCATTTGCTTTATCTTATATTTCTTGAAATCATTCATATTGAAATTAAAAAAAAACATTTAATTTAAATAAATACCTGCGACTGCAGCAGTGCTTGAAGCTGCAAAACAGAATAAAACGACCATGATTAGGAAATAAATACCATTTTGTTTATTTGATATTTCGGCCTTTTGAGTCATTGATCTTGAACTAAAAAAACGTATCATGTTATCTTAAAGAAATACCTGCGACTGCAGCACTGCTTGTGGGTGCAAAACAGACAAAATGACATTGTTTATCAAAAAAAGACGATTTTGTTTATCTTATATTTCTTGAAATCATTCATATTGAAATTTAAAAAAAAAATTAATTTAAATAAATACCTGCGACTGCAGCAGTGCTTGAAGCTGCAAAACAGAATAAAATGACCATGATTAGGAAATAAATACCATTTTGTTTATTTGATATTTCGGCCATTTAAGTCATTGATCTTGAACTAAAAAAAGGCATCATGTTATCTTAAAGAAATACCTGCGACTGCATCACTGCTTGTGGCTACAAAACAAACAAAATGACATTGTTTATCAAAAAAAGACGATTTTGTTGATCTTATATTTCTTGAAATCATTCGTCTTGAAATAAAAAGAAAATCATTTAATTTAAATAAATACCTGAGACTGCAGCACTGCTTGTGGCTGCAAAATAGAAAAAATGACCATGATTAGGAAATAAATACCATTTTGTATATTTGATATTTCGGCCTTTTGAGACATTGATCTTGAACTAAAAAAAGGTATCATGTTATCTTAAAGAAATACCTGCGACTGCATCACTGCTTGTGGCTGCAAAACAAACAAAATGATATTGTTTATCAAAAAAAGACGATTTTGTTGATGTTATATTTCTTGAAATCATTCATATTGAAACTTAAAAAAAACATTTAATTTAAATAAATACCTGCGACTGCAGCAGTGCTTGTGGCTGCAAAACAGAATAAAACGACCATGATTAGGAAATAAATACCATTTTGTTTATTTGATATTTCGGCCATTTAAGTCATTGATCTTGAACTAAAAAAAGGTATCATGTAATCTTAAAGAAATACCTGCGACTGCATCACTGCTTGTGGCTGCAAAACAAACAAAATGACATTGTTTATCAAAAAAAGACGATTTTGTTGATGTTATATTTCTTGAAATCATTCGTCTTGAAATAAAAAGAAAACCATTTAATTTAAATAAATACCTGCGACTGCAGCACTGCTTGTGGCTGCAAAATAGAAAAAATGACATTGTTTATCAAAAAAAGACGATTTTGTTTATCTTATATTTCTTGAAATCATTCGTCTTGAAATTAAAAAAAAAACGTTTAATATAATAAATACCTGCGACTGCAGCACTGCTTGTGGCTGCAAAACAGAAAAACATTACCATGATTAGGAAATAAATACCATTTTGTTTATTTGATATTTCGGCCTTTTGAGTCATTGATCTTGAACTAAAAAAACGTATCATGTTATCTTAAAGAAATACCTGCGACTGCAGCACTGCTTGTGGGTGCAAAACAGACAAAATGACATTGTTTATCAAAAAAGGACGATTTTGTTTATCTTATATTTCTTGAAATCATTCATATTGAAATTTAAAAAAAAATCATTTAAATAAATACCTGCGACTGCAGCAGTGCTTGAAGCTGCAAAACAGAATAAAATGACCATGATTAGGAAATAAATACCATTTTGTTTATTTGATATTTCGGCCATTTAAGTCATTGATCTTGAACTAAAAAAGGTATCATGTTATCTTAAAGAAATACCTGCGACTGCATCACTGCTTGTAGCTGCAAAACAAACAAAATGACATTGTTTATCAAAAAAAGACGATTTTGTTGATGTTATATTTCTTGAAATCATTCGTCTTGAAATAAAAATAAAATCATTTAATTTAAATAAATACCTGCGACTGCAGTAGTGCTTGTGGCTGCAAAACAGAATAAAACGACCATGATTAGGAAATAAATACCATTTTGTTTATTTGATCTTTCGGCCTTTTGAGGCATTGATCTTGAACTAAAAAAAGGTATCATGTTATCTTAAAGAAATACCTGCGACTGCATCACTGCTTGTGGCTGCAAAACAGACAAAATGACATTGTTTATCAAAAAAAGACGATTTTGTTTATCTTATATTTCTTGAAATAATTCGTCTTGAAATTAAAAAAAAAATCATTTAATTTAAATAAATACCTGCGACTGCAGCAGTGCTTGAAGCTGCAAAACAGAATAAAATGACCATGATTAGGAAATAAATACCATTTTGTTTATTTGATATTTCGGCCATTTAAGTCATTGATCTTGAACTAAAAAAACGTATCATGTTATCTTAAAGAAATACCTGCGACTGCATCACTGCTTGTGGCTGCAAAACAAACAAAATGACATTGTTTATCAAAAAAAGACGATTTTGTTGATCTTATATTTCTTGAAATCTTTCATATTGAAATTTAAAAAAAAAATTCATTTAAATAAATACCTGCGACTGCAGCAGTGCTTGAAGCTGCAAAACAGAATAAAATGACCATGATTAGGAAATAAATACCATTTTGTTTATTTGATATTTCGGCCATTTAAGTCATTGATCTTGAACTAAAAAAAGGTATCATGTTATCTTAAAGAAATACCTGCGACTGCATCACTGCTTGTGGCTGCAAAACAAACAAAATGACATTGTTTATCAAAAAAAGACGATTTTGTTGATGTTATATTTCTTGAAATCATTCGTCTTGAAATAAAAAGAAAATCATTTAATTTAAATAAATACCTGAGACTGCAGCACTGCTTGTGGCTGCAAAATAGAAAAAATGACCATGATTAGGAAATAAATACCATTTTGTATATTTGATATTTCGGCCTTTTGAGACATTGATCTTGAACTAAAAAAAGGTATCATGTTATCTTAAAGAAATACCTGCGACTGCATCACTGCTTGTGGCTGCAAAACAGACAAAATGACTTTGTTTATCAAAAAAAGACGATTTTGTTTATCTTATATTTCTTGAAATAATTCGTCTTGAAATTAAAAAAAAAATCATTCAATTTAAATAAATACCTGCGACTGCAGCAGTGCTTGAAGCTGCAAAACAGAATAAAATGACCATGATTAGGAAATAAATACCATTTTGTTTATTTGATATTTCGGCCATTTAAGTCATTGATCTTGAACTAAAAAAACGTATCATGTTATCTTAAAGAAATACCTGCGACTGCATCACTGCTTGTGGCTGCAAAACAAACAAAATGACATTGTTTATCAAAAAAAGACGATTTTGTTGATCTTATATTTCTTGAAATCATTCATATTGAAATTAAAAAAAAAAATTCATTTAAATAAATACCTGCGACTGCAGCAGTGCTTGAAGCTGCAAAACAGAATAAAATGACCATGATTAGGAAATAAATACCATTTTGTTTATTTGATATTTCGGCCATTTAAGTCATTGATCTTGAACTAAAAAAAGGTATCATGCTATCTTAAAGAAATACCTGCGACTGCATCACTGCTTGTGGCTGCAAAACAAACAAAATGACATTGTTTATCAAAAAAAGACGATTTTGTTGATGTTATATTTCTTGAAATCATACGTCTTGAAATAAAAAGAAAATAATTTAATTTAAATAAATACCTGAGACTGCAGCACTGCTTGTGGCTGCAAAATAGAAAAAATGACCATGATTAGGAAATAAATACCATTTTGTATATTTGATATTTCGGCCTTTTGAGACATTGATCTTGAACTAAAAAAAGGTATCATGTTATCTTAAAGAAATACCTGCGACTGCATCACTGCTTGTGGCTGCAAAACAAACAAAATTATATTGTTTATCAAAAAAAGACGATTTTGTTGATGTTATATTTCTTGAAATCATTCATATTGAAACTTAAAAAACACACATTTAATTTAAATAAATACCTGCGACTGCAGTAGTGCTTGTGGCTGCAAAACAGAATAAAACGACCATGATTAGGAAATAAATACCATTTTGTTTATTTGATCTTTCGGCCTTTTGAGGCATTGATCTTGAACTAAAAAAAGGTATCATGTTATCTTAAAGAAATACCTGCGACTGCATCACTGCTTGTGGCTGCAAAACAAACAAAATTATATTGTTTATCAAAAAAAGACGATTTTGTTGATCTTATATTTCTTGAAATCATTCATATTGAAACTTAAAAAACACACATTTAATTTAAATAAATACCTGCGACTGCAGTAGTGCTTGTGGCTGCAAAACAGAATAAAACGACCATGATTAGGAAATAAATACCATTTTGTTTATTTGATCTTTCGGCCTTTTGAGGCATTGATCTTGAACTAAAAAAAGGTATCATGTTATCTTAAAGAAATACCTGCGACTGCATCACTGCTTGTGGCTGCAAAACAGACAAAATGACATTGTTTATCAAAAAAAGACGATTTTGTTTATCTTATATTTCTTGAAATAATTCGTCTTGAAATTAAAAAAAAAATCATTTAATTTAAATAAATACCTGCGACTGCAGCACTGCTTGTGGCTGCAAAACAGAAATAATTAACCATGATTAGGAAATAAATACCATTTTGTTTATTTGATATTTCGGCCTTTTGAGTCATTGATCTTGAACTAAAAAAAGGTATCATGTTATCTTAAAGAAATACCTGCGACTGCATCACTGCTTGTGGCTGCAAAACAGACAAAATGACATTGTTTATCAAAAAAAAGACGATTTTGTTGATGTTATATTTCTTGAAATAATTCGTCTTGAAATTAAAAAAAAAATCATTTAATTTAAATAAATACCTGCGACTGCAGCACTGCTTGTGGCTGCAAAACAGAAATAATTAACCATGATTAGGAAATAAATACCATTTTGTTTATTTGATATTTCGGCCTTTTGAGTCATTGATCTTGAACTAAAAAAAGGTATCATGTTATCTTAAAGAAATACCTGCGACTGCATCATTGCTTGTGGCTGCAAAACAGACAAAATGACATTGTTTATCAAAAAAAGACGATTTTGTTGATGTTATATTTCTTGAAATCATTCGTCTTGAAATAAAAAGAAAATCATTTAATTTAAATAAATACCTGCGACTGCAGCACTGCTTGTGGCTGCAAAATAGAAAAAATGACATTGTTTATCAAAAAGAGACGATTTTGTTTATCTTATATTTCTTGAAATCATTCGTCTTGAAATTAAAAAAAAAACGTTTAATATAATAAATACCTGCGACTGCAGCACTGCTTGTGGCTGCAAAACAGAAAAAAATTACCATGATTAGGAAATAAATACCATTTTGTTTATTTGATATTTCGGCCTTTTGAGTCATTGATCTTGAACTAAAAAAAGGTATCATGTTATCTTAAAGAAATACCTGCGACTGCAGCACTGCTTGTGGCTGCAAAACAGAAAAAATGACCATGATTACGAAATAAATACCATTTTGTTTATTTGATATTTCGGCCTTTTGAGTCATTGATCTTGAACTAAAAAAAGGTATCATGTTATCTTAAAGAAATACCTGCGACTGCATCACTGCTTGTGGCTGCAAAACAGACAAAATGACATTGTTTATCAAAAAAAAGACGATTTTGTTGATGTTATATTTCTTGAAATAATTCGTCTTGAAATTAAAAAAAAAATCATTTAATTTAAATAAATACCTGCGACTGCAGCACTGCTTGTGGCTGCAAAACAGAAATAATTAACCATGATTAGGAAATAAATACCATTTTGTTTATTTGATATTTCGGCCTTTTGAGTCATTGATCTTGAACTAAAAAAAGGTATCATGTTATCTTAAAGAAATACCTGCGACTGCATCATTGCTTGTGGCTGCAAAACAGACAAAATGACATTGTTTATCAAAAAAAGACGATTTTGTTGATGTTATATTTCTTGAAATCATTCGTCTTGAAATAAAAAGAAAATCATTTAATTTAAATAAATACCTGCGACTGCAGCACTGCTTGTGGCTGCAAAATAGAAAAAATGACATTGTTTATCAAAAAGAGACGATTTTGTTTATCTTATATTTCTTGAAATCATTCGTCTTGAAATTAAAAAAAAAACGTTTAATATAATAAATACCTGCGACTGCAGCACTGCTTGTGGCTGCAAAACAGAAAAAAATTACCATGATTAGGAAATAAATACCATTTTGTTTATTTGATATTTCGGCCTTTTGAGTCATTGATCTTGAACTAAAAAAAGGTATCATGTTATCTTAAAGAAATACCTGCGACTGCAGCACTGCTTGTGGCTGCAAAACAGAAAAAAATGACCATGATTACGAAATAAATACCATTTTGTTTATTTGATATTTCGGCCTTTTGAGTCATTGATCTTAAACTAAAAAAAGGTATCATGTTATCTTAAAGAAATACCTGCGACTGCATCACTGCTTGTGGCTGTAAAACAGACAAAATGAAATTGTTTATCAAAAAAATACGATTTTGTTGATGTTATATTTCTTGAAATCATTCGTCTTAAAATTAAAAAAAAAATCATTTAATTTAAATAAATACCTGCGACTGCAGCAGTGCTTGAAGCTACAAAACAGAATAAAATGACCATGATTAGGAAATAAATACCATTTTGTATATTTGATATTTCGGTCTTTTGAGTCATTGATCTTGAACTAAAAAAACGTATCATGTTATCTTAAAGAAATACCTGCGACTGCAGCACTGCTTGTGGGTGCAAAACAGACAAAATGACATTGTTTATCAAAAAAAGACGATTTTGTTTATCTTATATTTCTTGAAATCATTCATATTGAAATTTTTAAAAAAACATTTAATTTAAATAAATACCTGCGACTGCAGCAGTGCTTGAAGCTGCAAAACAGAATAAAATGACCATGATTAGGAAATAAATACCATTTTGTTTATTTGATATTTCGGCCATTTAAGTCATTGATCTTGAACTAAAAAAACGTATCATGTTATCTTAAAGAAATACCTGCGACTGCATCACTGCTTGTGGCTGCAAAACAAACAAAATGACATTGTTTATCAAAAAAAGACGATTTTGTTGATCTTATATTTCTTGAAATCATTCATATTGAAACTTAAAAAAACACATTTAATTTCAATAAATACCTGCGACTGCAGCACTGCTTGTGGCTGCAAAACAGAAAAAAATTACCATGATTAGGAAATAAATACCATTTTGTTTATTTGATATTTCGGCCTTTGGAGTCATTGATCTTGAACTAAAAAAACGTATCATGTTATCTTAAAGAAATACCTGCGACTGCATCACTGCTTGTGGGTGCAAAACAGACAAAATGACATTGTTTATCAAAAAAAGACGATTTTGTTTATCTTATATTTCTTGAAATCATTCATATTGAAAAAAAAAAAAAAAAAATTCATTTAAATAAATACCTGCGACTGCAGCAGTGCTTGAAGCTGCAAAACAGAATAAAATGACCATGATTAGGAAATAAATACCATTTTGTTTATTTGATATTTCGGCCATTTAAGTCATTGATCTTGAACTAAAAAAACGTATCATGTTATCTTAAAGAAATACCTGCGACTGCATCACTGCTTGTGGCTGCAAAACAGACAAAATGACATTGTTTATCAAAAAAAGACGATTTTGTTGATGTTATATTTCTTGAAATCATTCGTCTTGAAATAAAAAGAAAATCTTTTAATTTAAATAAATACCTGCGACTGCAGCAGTGCTTGTGGCTGCAAAACAGAATAAAACGACCATGATTAGGAAATAAATACCATTTTGTTTATTTGATATTTCGGCCTTTTGAGACATTGATCTTGAACTAAAAAAAGGTATCATGTTATCTTAAAGAAATACCTGCGACTGCATCACTGCTTGTGGCTGCAAAACAAACAAAATGACATTGTTTATCAAAAAAAGACGATTTTGTTGATCTTATATTTCTTGAAATCATTCATATTGAAACTTAAAAAAACACATTTAATTTCAATAAATACCTGCGACTGCAGCAGTGCTTGTGGCTGCAAAACAGAAATAATTAACCATGATTAGGAAATAAATACCATTTTGTTTATTTGATATTTCGGCCTTTTGAGTCATTGATCTTGAACTAAAAAAAGGTATCATGTTATCTTAAAGAAATACCTGCGACTGCATCACTGCTTGTGGCTGCAAAACAGACAAAATGACATTGTTTATCAAAAAAAGACGATTTTGTTGATCTTATATTTCTTGAAATCATTCATATTGAAACTTAAAAAAAAACATTTAATTTCAATAAATACCTGCGACTGCAGCCGTGCTTGTGGCTGCAAAACAGAATAAAACGACCATGATTAGGAAATAAATAACATTTTGTTTATTTGATATTTCGGCCTTTCGAGTCATTGATCTTGAACTAAAAAAAGGTATCATGTTATCTTAAAGAAATACCTGCGACTGCATCACTGCTTGTGGCTGCAAAACAAACAAAATGACATTGTTTATCAAAAAAAGACGATTTTGTTGATGTTATATTTCTTGAAATCATTCGTCTTGAAATAAAAAGAAAATCATTTAATTTAAATAAATACCTGAGACTGCAGCACTGCTTGTGGCTGCAAAATAGAAAAAAAATGCCATGATTAGGAAATAAATACCATTTTGTATATTTGATATTTCGGTCTTTTGAGCCATTGATCTTGAACTAAAAAAACGTATCATGTTATCTTAAAGAAATACCTGCGACTGCATCACTGCTTGTGGCTGCAAAACAGACAAAATGACATTGTTTATCAAAAAAAGACGATTTTGTTGATGTTATATTTCTTGAAATCATTCGTCTTGAAATAAAAAGAAAATCATTTAATTTAAATAAATACCTGCGACTGCAGCACTGCTTGTGGCTGCAAAATAGAAAAAATGACCATGATTAGGAAATAAATACCATTTTGTTTATTTGATATTTCGGCCTTTTGAGTCATTGATCTTGAACTAAAAAAAGGTATCATATTATCTTAAAGAAATACCTGCGACTGCATCACTGCTTGTGGCTGCAAAATAGAAAAAATGACCATGATTAGGAAATAAATAACATTTTGTTTATTTGATATTTCGGCTTTTTGAGTCATTGATCTTGGACTAAAAAAACGTATCATGTTATCTTAAAGAAATACCTGCGACTGCATCACTGCTTGTGGCTGCAAAACAGACAAAATGACATTGTTTATCAAAAAAAGACGATTTTGTTTATCTTATATTTCTTGAAATCATTCGTCTTGAAATTAAAAAAAACAACGTTTAATATAAATAAATACCTGCGACTGCAGCAGTGCTTGTGGCTGCAAAACAGAATAAAACGACCATGATTAGGAAATAAATACCATTTTCTTTATCTTATATTTCTTGAAATCATTCATATTGAAATTTTAAAAAAACGTTTAATTTAAATAAATACCTGCGACTGCAGCAGTGCTTGTGGCTGCAAAACAGAATAAAACGACCATGATTAGGAAATAAATACCATTTTGTTTATTCGATATTTCGGCCTTTTAAGTCATTGATCTTGAACTAAAAAAAGGTATCATGTTATCTTAAAGAAATACCTGCGACTGCATCACTGCTTGTGGCTGCAAAATAGAAAAAAATGACCATGATTAGGAAATAAATACCATTTTGTTTATTTGATATTTCGGCCTTTTGAGTCATTGATCTTGGACTAAAAAAACGTATCATGTTATCTTAAAGAAATACCTGCGACTGCATCACTGCTTGTGGCTGCAAAACAGACAAAATGACATTGTTTATCAAAAAAAGACGATTTTGTTTATCTTATATTTCTTGAAATCATTCGTCTTGAAATAAAAAAAAAACGTTTAATATAATAAATACCTGCGACTGCAGCACTGCTTGTGGCTGCAAAACAGAAAAAAATGACCATGATTAGGAAATAAATACCATTTTGTTTATTTGATATTTCGGCCTTTTGAGTCATTGATCTTGAACTAAAAAAACGTATCATGTTATCTTAAAGAAATACCTGCGACTGCATCACTGCTTGTGGCTGCAAAACAAACAAAATTATATTGTTTATCAAAAAAAGACGATTTTGTTGATGTTATATTTCTTGAAATCATTCATATTGAAACTTAAAAAACACACATTTAATTTAAATAAATACCTGCGACTGCAGTAGTGCTTGTGGCTGCAAAACAGAATAAAACGACCATGATTAGGAAATAAATACCATTTTGTTTATTTGATCTTTCGGCCTTTTGAGGCATTGATCTTGAACTAAAAAAAGGTATCATGTTATCTTAAAGAAATACCTGCGACTGCATCACTGCTTGTGGCTGCAAAACAGACAAAATGACATTGTTTATCAAAAAAAGACGATTTTGTTTATCTTATATTTCTTGAAATAATTCGTCTTGAAATAAAAAAAAATCATTTAATTTAAATAAATACCTGCGACTGCAGCACTGCTTGTGGCTGCAAAACAGAAATAATTAACCATGATTAGGAAATAAATACCATTTTGTTTATTTGATATTTCGGCCTTTTGAGTCATTGATCTTGAACTAAAAAAAGGTATCATGTTATCTTAAAGAAATACCTGCGACTGCATCACTGCTTGTGGCTGCAAAACAGACAAAATGACATTGTTTATCAAAAAAAAGACGATTTTGTTGATGTTATATTTCTTGAAATAATTCGTCTTGAAATTAAAAAAAAAATCATTTAATTTAAATAAATACCTGCGACTGCAGCACTGCTTGTGGCTGCAAAACAGAAATAATTAACCATGATTAGGAAATAAATACCATTTTGTTTATTTGATATTTCGGCCTTTTGAGTCATTGATCTTGAACTAAAAAAAGGTATCATGTTATCTTAAAGAAATACCTGCGACTGCATCATTGCTTGTGGCTGCAAAACAGACAAAATGACATTGTTTATCAAAAAAAGACGATTTTGTTGATGTTATATTTCTTGAAATCATTCGTCTTGAAATAAAAAGAAAATCATTTAATTTAAATAAATACCTGCGACTGCAGCACTGCTTGTGGCTGCAAAATAGAAAAAATGACATTGTTTATCAAAAAGAGACGATTTTGTTTATCTTATATTTCTTGAAATCATTCGTCTTGAAATTAAAAAAAAAACGTTTAATATAATAAATACCTGCGACTGCAGCACTGCTTGTGGCTGCAAAACAGAAAAAAATTACCATGATTAGGAAATAAATACCATTTTGTTTATTTGATATTTCGGCCTTTTGAGTCATTGATCTTGAACTAAAAAAGGTATCATGTTATCTTAAAGAAATACCTGCGACTGCAGCACTGCTTGTGGCTGCAAAACAGAAAAAATGACCATGATTACGAAATAAATACCATTTTGTTTATTTGATATTTCGGCCTTTTGAGTCATTGATCTTGAACTAAAAAAAGGTATCATGTTATCTTAAAGAAATACCTGCGACTGCATCACTGCTTGTGGCTGCAAAACAGACAAAATGACATTGTTTATCAAAAAAAAGACGATTTTGTTGATGTTATATTTCTTGAAATAATTCGTCTTGAAATTAAAAAAAAAATCATTTAATTTAAATAAATACCTGCGACTGCAGCACTGCTTGTGGCTGCAAAACAGAAATAATTAACCATGATTAGGAAATAAATACCATTTTGTTTATTTGATATTTCGGCCTTTTGAGTCATTGATCTTGAACTAAAAAAAGGTATCATGTTATCTTAAAGAAATACCTGCGACTGCATCATTGCTTGTGGCTGCAAAACAGACAAAATGACATTGTTTATCAAAAAAAGACGATTTTGTTGATGTTATATTTCTTGAAATCATTCGTCTTGAAATAAAAAGAAAATCATTTAATTTAAATAAATACCTGCGACTGCAGCACTGCTTGTGGCTGCAAAATAGAAAAAATGACATTGTTTATCAAAAAGAGACGATTTTGTTTATCTTATATTTCTTGAAATCATTCGTCTTGAAATTAAAAAAAAAACGTTTAATATAATAAATACCTGCGACTGCAGCACTGCTTGTGGCTGCAAAACAGAAAAAAATTACCATGATTAGGAAATAAATACCATTTTGTTTATTTGATATTTCGGCCTTTTGAGTCATTGATCTTGAACTAAAAAAAGGTATCATGTTATCTTAAAGAAATACCTGCGACTGCAGCACTGCTTGTGGCTGCAAAACAGAAAAAATGACCATGATTACGAAATAAATACCATTTTGTTTATTTGATATTTCGGCCTTTTGAGTCATTGATCTTAAACTAAAAAAAGGTATCATGTTATCTTAAAGAAATACCTGCGACTGCATCACTGCTTGTGGCTGTAAAACAGACAAAATGAAATTGTTTATCAAAAAAATACGATTTTGTTGATGTTATATTTCTTGAAATCATTCGTCTTAAAATTAAAAAAAAAATCATTTAATTTAAATAAATACCTGCGACTGCAGCAGTGCTTGAAGCTACAAAACAGAATAAAATGACCATGATTAGGAAATAAATACCATTTTGTATATTTGATATTTCGGTCTTTTGAGTCATTGATCTTGAACTAAAAAAACGTATCATGTTATCTTAAAGAAATACCTGCGACTGCAGCACTGCTTGTGGGTACAAAACAGACAAAATGACATTGTTTATCAAAAAAAGACGATTTTGTTTATCTTATATTTCTTGAAATCATTCATATTGAAATTTTTAAAAAAACATTTAATTTAAATAAATACCTGCGACTGCAGCAGTGCTTGAAGCTGCAAAACAGAATAAAATGACCATGATTAGGAAATAAATACCATTTTGTTTATTTGATATTTCGGCCATTTAAGTCATTGATCTTGAACTAAAAAAACGTATCATGTTATCTTAAAGAAATACCTGCGACTGCATCACTGCTTGTGGCTGCAAAACAAACAAAATGACATTGTTTATCAAAAAAAGACGATTTTGTTGATCTTATATTTCTTGAAATCATTCATATTGAAACTTAAAAAAACACATTTAATTTCAATAAATACCTGCGACTGCAGCACTGCTTGTGGCTGCAAAACAGAAAAAAATTACCATGATTAGGAAATAAATACCATTTTGTTTATTTGATATTTCGGCCTTTGGAGTCATTGATCTTGAACTAAAAAAACGTATCATGTTATCTTAAAGAAATACCTGCGACTGCATCACTGCTTGTGGGTGCAAAACAGACAAAATGACATTGTTTATCAAAAAAAGACGATTTTGTTTATCTTATATTTCTTGAAATCATTCATATTGAAAAAAAAAAAAAAAAAATTCATTTAAATAAATACCTGCGACTGCAGCAGTGCTTGAAGCTGCAAAACAGAATAAAATGACCATGATTAGGAAATAAATACCATTTTGTTTATTTGATATTTCGGCCATTTAAGTCATTGATCTTGAACTAAAAAAACGTATCATGTTATCTTAAAGAAATACCTGCGACTGCATCACTGCTTGTGGCTGCAAAACAGACAAAATGACATTGTTTATCAAAAAAAGACGATTTTGTTGATGTTATATTTCTTGAAATCATTCGTCTTGAAATAAAAAGAAAATCTTTTAATTTAAATAAATACCTGCGACTGCAGCAGTGCTTGTGGCTGCAAAACAGAATAAAACGACCATGATTAGGAAATAAATACCATTTTGTTTATTTGATATTTCGGCCTTTTGAGACATTGATCTTGAACTAAAAAAAGGTATCATGTTATCTTAAAGAAATACCTGCGACTGCATCACTGCTTGTGGCTGCAAAACAAACAAAATGACATTGTTTATCAAAAAAAGACGATTTTGTTGATCTTATATTTCTTGAAATCATTCATATTGAAACTTAAAAAAACACATTTAATTTCAATAAATACCTGCGACTGCAGCAGTGCTTGTGGCTGCAAAACAGAAATAATTAACCATGATTAGGAAATAAATACCATTTTGTTTATTTGATATTTCGGCCTTTTGAGTCATTGATCTTGAACTAAAAAAAGGTATCATGTTATCTTAAAGAAATACCTGCGACTGCATCACTGCTTGTGGCTGCAAAACAGACAAAATGACATTGTTTATCAAAAAAAGACGATTTTGTTGATCTTATATTTCTTGAAATCATTCATATTGAAACTTAAAAAAAAACATTTAATTTCAATAAATACCTGCGACTGCAGCCGTGCTTGTGGCTGCAAAACAGAATAAAACGACCATGATTAGGAAATAAATAACATTTTGTTTATTTGATATTTCGGCCTTTCGAGTCATTGATCTTGAACTAAAAAAAGGTATCATGTTATCTTAAAGAAATACCTGCGACTGCATCACTGCTTGTGGCTGCAAAACAAACAAAATGACATTGTTTATCAAAAAAAGACGATTTTGTTGATGTTATATTTCTTGAAATCATTCGTCTTGAAATAAAAAGAAAATCATTTAATTTAAATAAATACCTGCGACTGCAGCACTGCTTGTGGCTGCAAAATAGAAAAAATGACATTGTTTATCAAAAAGAGACGATTTTGTTTATCTTATATTTCTTGAAATCATTCGTCTTGAAATTAAAAAAAAAACGTTTAATATAATAAATACCTGCGACTGCAGCACTGCTTGTGGCTGCAAAACAGAAAAAAATTACCATGATTAGGAAATAAATACCATTTTGTTTATTTGATATTTCGGCCTTTTGAGTCATTGATCTTGAACTAAAAAAAGGTATCATGTTATCTTAAAGAAATACCTGCGACTGCAGCACTGCTTGTGGCTGCAAAACAGAAAAAATGACCATGATTACGAAATAAATACCATTTTGTTTATTTGATATTTCGGCCTTTTGAGTCATTGATCTTAAACTAAAAAAAGGTATCATGTTATCTTAAAGAAATACCTGCGACTGCATCACTGCTTGTGGCTGTAAAACAGACAAAATGAAATTGTTTATCAAAAAAATACGATTTTGTTGATGTTATATTTCTTGAAATCATTCGTCTTAAAATTAAAAAAAAAATCATTTAATTTAAATAAATACCTGCGACTGCAGCAGTGCTTGAAGCTACAAAACAGAATAAAATGACCATGATTAGGAAATAAATACCATTTTGTATATTTGATATTTCGGTCTTTTGAGTCATTGATCTTGAACTAAAAAAACGTATCATGTTATCTTAAAGAAATACCTGCGACTGCAGCACTGCTTGTGGGTACAAAACAGACAAAATGACATTGTTTATCAAAAAAAGACGATTTTGTTTATCTTATATTTCTTGAAATCATTCATATTGAAATTTTTAAAAAAACATTTAATTTAAATAAATACCTGCGACTGCAGCAGTGCTTGAAGCTGCAAAACAGAATAAAATGACCATGATTAGGAAATAAATACCATTTTGTTTATTTGATATTTCGGCCATTTAAGTCATTGATCTTGAACTAAAAAAACGTATCATGTTATCTTAAAGAAATACCTGCGACTGCATCACTGCTTGTGGCTGCAAAACAAACAAAATGACATTGTTTATCAAAAAAAGACGATTTTGTTGATCTTATATTTCTTGAAATCATTCATATTGAAACTTAAAAAAACACATTTAATTTCAATAAATACCTGCGACTGCAGCACTGCTTGTGGCTGCAAAACAGAAAAAAATTACCATGATTAGGAAATAAATACCATTTTGTTTATTTGATATTTCGGCCTTTGGAGTCATTGATCTTGAACTAAAAAAACGTATCATGTTATCTTAAAGAAATACCTGCGACTGCATCACTGCTTGTGGGTGCAAAACAGACAAAATGACATTGTTTATCAAAAAAAGACGATTTTGTTTATCTTATATTTCTTGAAATCATTCATATTGAAAAAAAAAAAAAAAAAATTCATTTAAATAAATACCTGCGACTGCAGCAGTGCTTGAAGCTGCAAAACAGAATAAAATGACCATGATTAGGAAATAAATACCATTTTGTTTATTTGATATTTCGGCCATTTAAGTCATTGATCTTGAACTAAAAAAACGTATCATGTTATCTTAAAGAAATACCTGCGACTGCATCACTGCTTGTGGCTGCAAAACAGACAAAATGACATTGTTTATCAAAAAAAGACGATTTTGTTGATGTTATATTTCTTGAAATCATTCGTCTTGAAATAAAAAGAAAATCTTTTAATTTAAATAAATACCTGCGACTGCAGCAGTGCTTGTGGCTGCAAAACAGAATAAAACGACCATGATTAGGAAATAAATACCATTTTGTTTATTTGATATTTCGGCCTTTTGAGACATTGATCTTGAACTAAAAAAAGGTATCATGTTATCTTAAAGAAATACCTGCGACTGCATCACTGCTTGTGGCTGCAAAACAAACAAAATGACATTGTTTATCAAAAAAAGACGATTTTGTTGATCTTATATTTCTTGAAATCATTCATATTGAAACTTAAAAAAACACATTTAATTTCAATAAATACCTGCGACTGCAGCAGTGCTTGTGGCTGCAAAACAGAAATAATTAACCATGATTAGGAAATAAATACCATTTTGTTTATTTGATATTTCGGCCTTTTGAGTCATTGATCTTGAACTAAAAAAAGGTATCATGTTATCTTAAAGAAATACCTGCGACTGCATCACTGCTTGTGGCTGCAAAACAGACAAAATGACATTGTTTATCAAAAAAAGACGATTTTGTTGATCTTATATTTCTTGAAATCATTCATATTGAAACTTAAAAAAAAACATTTAATTTCAATAAATACCTGCGACTGCAGCCGTGCTTGTGGCTGCAAAACAGAATAAAACGACCATGATTAGGAAATAAATAACATTTTGTTTATTTGATATTTCGGCCTTTTGAGTCATTGATCTTGGACTAAAAAAACGTATCATGTTATCTTAAAGAAATACCTGCGACTGCATCACTGCTTGTGGCTGCAAAACAGACAAAATGACATTGTTTATCAAAAAAAGACGATTTTGTTTATCTTATATTTCTTGAAATCATTCGTCTTGAAATAAAAAAAAAACGTTTAATATAATAAATACCTGCGACTGCAGCACTGCTTGTGGCTGCAAAACAGAAAAAAATGACCATGATTAGGAAATAAATACCATTTTGTTTATTTGATATTTCGGCCTTTTGAGTCATTGATCTTGAACTAAAAAAACGTATCATGTTATCTTAAAGAAATACCTGCGACTGCATCACTGCTTGTGGCTGCAAAACAAACAAAATTATATTGTTTATCAAAAAAAGACGATTTTGTTGATGTTATATTTCTTGAAATCATTCATATTGAAACTTAAAAAACACACATTTAATTTAAATAAATACCTGCGACTGCAGTAGTGCTTGTGGCTGCAAAACAGAATAAAACGACCATGATTAGGAAATAAATACCATTTTGTTTATTTGATCTTTCGGCCTTTTGAGGCATTGATCTTGAACTAAAAAAAGGTATCATGTTATCTTAAAGAAATACCTGCGACTGCATCACTGCTTGTGGCTGCAAAACAGACAAAATGACATTGTTTATCAAAAAAAGACGATTTTGTTTATCTTATATTTCTTGAAATAATTCGTCTTGAAATAAAAAAAAATCATTTAATTTAAATAAATACCTGCGACTGCAGCACTGCTTGTGGCTGCAAAACAGAAATAATTAACCATGATTAGGAAATAAATACCATTTTGTTTATTTGATATTTCGGCCTTTTGAGTCATTGATCTTGAACTAAAAAAAGGTATCATGTTATCTTAAAGAAATACCTGCGACTGCATCACTGCTTGTGGCTGCAAAACAGACAAAATGACATTGTTTATCAAAAAAAGACGATTTTGTTTATCTTATATTTCTTGAAATCATTCGTCTTGAAATAAAAAAAAAACGTTTAATATAATAAATACCTGCGACTGCAGCACTGCTTGTGGCTGCAAAACAGAAAAAATGACCATGATTACGAAATAAATACCATTTTGTTTATTTGATATTTCGGCCTTTTGAGTCATTGATCTTAAACTAAAAAAAGGTATCATGTTATCTTAAAGAAATACCTGCGACTGCATCACTGCTTGTGGCTGTAAAACAGACAAAATGAAATTGTTTATCAAAAAAATACGATTTTGTTGATGTTATATTTCTTGAAATCATTCGTCTTAAAATTAAAAAAAAAATCATTTAATTTAAATAAATACCTGCGACTGCAGCAGTGCTTGAAGCTACAAAACAGAATAAAATGACCATGATTAGGAAATAAATACCATTTTGTATATTTGATATTTCGGTCTTTTGAGTCATTGATCTTGAACTAAAAAAACGTATCATGTTATCTTAAAGAAATACCTGCGACTGCAGCACTGCTTGTGGGTACAAAACAGACAAAATGACATTGTTTATCAAAAAAAGACGATTTTGTTTATCTTATATTTCTTGAAATCATTCATATTGAAATTTTTAAAAAAACATTTAATTTAAATAAATACCTGCGACTGCAGCAGTGCTTGAAGCTGCAAAACAGAATAAAATGACCATGATTAGGAAATAAATACCATTTTGTTTATTTGATATTTCGGCCATTTAAGTCATTGATCTTGAACTAAAAAAACGTATCATGTTATCTTAAAGAAATACCTGCGACTGCATCACTGCTTGTGGCTGCAAAACAAACAAAATGACATTGTTTATCAAAAAAAGACGATTTTGTTGATCTTATATTTCTTGAAATCATTCATATTGAAACTTAAAAAAACACATTTAATTTCAATAAATACCTGCGACTGCAGCACTGCTTGTGGCTGCAAAACAGAAAAAAATTACCATGATTAGGAAATAAATACCATTTTGTTTATTTGATATTTCGGCCTTTGGAGTCATTGATCTTGAACTAAAAAAACGTATCATGTTATCTTAAAGAAATACCTGCGACTGCATCACTGCTTGTGGGTGCAAAACAGACAAAATGACATTGTTTATCAAAAAAAGACGATTTTGTTTATCTTATATTTCTTGAAATCATTCATATTGAAAAAAAAAAAAAAAAAATTCATTTAAATAAATACCTGCGACTGCAGCAGTGCTTGAAGCTGCAAAACAGAATAAAATGACCATGATTAGGAAATAAATACCATTTTGTTTATTTGATATTTCGGCCATTTAAGTCATTGATCTTGAACTAAAAAAACGTATCATGTTATCTTAAAGAAATACCTGCGACTGCATCACTGCTTGTGGCTGCAAAACAGACAAAATGACATTGTTTATCAAAAAAAGACGATTTTGTTGATGTTATATTTCTTGAAATCATTCGTCTTGAAATAAAAAGAAAATCTTTTAATTTAAATAAATACCTGCGACTGCAGCAGTGCTTGTGGCTGCAAAACAGAATAAAACGACCATGATTAGGAAATAAATACCATTTTGTTTATTTGATATTTCGGCCTTTTGAGACATTGATCTTGAACTAAAAAAAGGTATCATGTTATCTTAAAGAAATACCTGCGACTGCATCACTGCTTGTGGCTGCAAAACAAACAAAATGACATTGTTTATCAAAAAAAGACGATTTTGTTGATCTTATATTTCTTGAAATCATTCATATTGAAACTTAAAAAAACACATTTAATTTCAATAAATACCTGCGACTGCAGCAGTGCTTGTGGCTGCAAAACAGAAATAATTAACCATGATTAGGAAATAAATACCATTTTGTTTATTTGATAT
The DNA here is from genome assembly GCA_030867875.1 of Actinernus sp. WN-2022. NCBI lineage: Eukaryota > Metazoa > Cnidaria > Anthozoa > Actiniaria > Actinernidae > Actinernus > Actinernus sp. WN-2022. The sequence goes on along the minus strand of JAOWCC010001368.1, from coordinate 20,852,034 downwards.
TTCGGCCTTTTGAGTCATTGATCTTGAACTAAAAAAAGGTATCATGTTATCTTAAAGAAATACCTGCGACTGCATCACTGCTTGTGGCTGCAAAACAGACAAAATGACATTGTTTATCAAAAAAAGACGATTTTGTTTATCTTATATTTCTTGAAATCATTCGTCTTGAAATAAAAAAAAAACGTTTAATATAATAAATACCTGCGACTGCAGCACTGCTTGTGGCTGCAAAACAGAAAAAAATGACCATGATTAGGAAATAAATACCATTTTGTTTATTTGATATTTCGGCCTTTTGAGTCATTGATCTTGAACTAAAAAAACGTATCATGTTATCTTAAAGAAATACCTGCGACTGCATCACTGCTTGTGGCTGCAAAACAAACAAAATTATATTGTTTATCAAAAAAAGACGATTTTGTTGATGTTATATTTCTTGAAATCATTCATATTGAAACTTAAAAAACACACATTTAATTTAAATAAATACCTGCGACTGCAGTAGTGCTTGTGGCTGCAAAACAGAATAAAACGACCATGATTAGGAAATAAATACCATTTTGTTTATTTGATCTTTCGGCCTTTTGAGGCATTGATCTTGAACTAAAAAAAGGTATCATGTTATCTTAAAGAAATACCTGCGACTGCATCACTGCTTGTGGCTGCAAAACAGACAAAATGACATTGTTTATCAAAAAAAGACGATTTTGTTTATCTTATATTTCTTGAAATAATTCGTCTTGAAATAAAAAAAAATCATTTAATTTAAATAAATACCTGCGACTGCAGCACTGCTTGTGGCTGCAAAACAGAAATAATTAACCATGATTAGGAAATAAATACCATTTTGTTTATTTGATATTTCGGCCTTTTGAGTCATTGATCTTGAACTAAAAAAAGGTATCATGTTATCTTAAAGAAATACCTGCGACTGCATCACTGCTTGTGGCTGCAAAACAGACAAAATGACATTGTTTATCAAAAAAAGACGATTTTGTTTATCTTATATTTCTTGAAATCATTCGTCTTGAAATAAAAAAAAAACGTTTAATATAATAAATACCTGCGACTGCAGCACTGCTTGTGGCTGCAAAACAGAAAAAAATGACCATGATTAGGAAATAAATACCATTTTGTTTATTTGATATTTCGGCCTTTTGAGTCATTGATCTTGAACTAAAAAAACGTATCATGTTATCTTAAAGAAATACCTGCGACTGCATCACTGCTTGTGGCTGCAAAACAAACAAAATTATATTGTTTATCAAAAAAAGACGATTTTGTTGATGTTATATTTCTTGAAATCATTCATATTGAAACTTAAAAAACACACATTTAATTTAAATAAATACCTGCGACTGCAGTAGTGCTTGTGGCTGCAAAACAGAATAAAACGACCATGATTAGGAAATAAATACCATTTTGTTTATTTGATCTTTCGGCCTTTTGAGGCATTGATCTTGAACTAAAAAAAGGTATCATGTTATCTTAAAGAAATACCTGCGACTGCATCACTGCTTGTGGCTGCAAAACAGACAAAATGACATTGTTTATCAAAAAAAGACGATTTTGTTTATCTTATATTTCTTGAAATAATTCGTCTTGAAATAAAAAAAAATCATTTAATTTAAATAAATACCTGCGACTGCAGCACTGCTTGTGGCTGCAAAACAGAAATAATTAACCATGATTAGGAAATAAATACCATTTTGTTTATTTGATATTTCGGCCTTTTGAGTCATTGATCTTGAACTAAAAAAAGGTATCATGTTATCTTAAAGAAATACCTGCGACTGCATCACTGCTTGTGGCTGCAAAACAGACAAAATGACATTGTTTATCAAAAAAAAGACGATTTTGTTGATGTTATATTTCTTGAAATAATTCGTCTTGAAATTAAAAAAAAAATCATTTAATTTAAATAAATACCTGCGACTGCAGCACTGCTTGTGGCTGCAAAACAGAAATAATTAACCATGATTAGGAAATAAATACCATTTTGTTTATTTGATATTTCGGCCTTTTGAGTCATTGATCTTGAACTAAAAAAAGGTATCATGTTATCTTAAAGAAATACCTGCGACTGCATCATTGCTTGTGGCTGCAAAACAGACAAAATGACATTGTTTATCAAAAAAAGACGATTTTGTTGATGTTATATTTCTTGAAATCATTCGTCTTGAAATAAAAAGAAAATCATTTAATTTAAATAAATACCTGCGACTGCAGCACTGCTTGTGGCTGCAAAATAGAAAAAATGACATTGTTTATCAAAAAGAGACGATTTTGTTTATCTTATATTTCTTGAAATCATTCGTCTTGAAATTAAAAAAAAAACGTTTAATATAATAAATACCTGCGACTGCAGCACTGCTTGTGGCTGCAAAACAGAAAAAAATTACCATGATTAGGAAATAAATACCATTTTGTTTATTTGATATTTCGGCCTTTTGAGTCATTGATCTTGAACTAAAAAAGGTATCATGTTATCTTAAAGAAATACCTGCGACTGCAGCACTGCTTGTGGCTGCAAAACAGAAAAAATGACCATGATTACGAAATAAATACCATTTTGTTTATTTGATATTTCGGCCTTTTGAGTCATTGATCTTGAACTAAAAAAAGGTATCATGTTATCTTAAAGAAATACCTGCGACTGCATCACTGCTTGTGGCTGCAAAACAGACAAAATGACATTGTTTATCAAAAAAAAGACGATTTTGTTGATGTTATATTTCTTGAAATAATTCGTCTTGAAATTAAAAAAAAAATCATTTAATTTAAATAAATACCTGCGACTGCAGCACTGCTTGTGGCTGCAAAACAGAAATAATTAACCATGATTAGGAAATAAATACCATTTTGTTTATTTGATATTTCGGCCTTTTGAGTCATTGATCTTGAACTAAAAAAAGGTATCATGTTATCTTAAAGAAATACCTGCGACTGCATCATTGCTTGTGGCTGCAAAACAGACAAAATGACATTGTTTATCAAAAAAAGACGATTTTGTTGATGTTATATTTCTTGAAATCATTCGTCTTGAAATAAAAAGAAAATCATTTAATTTAAATAAATACCTGCGACTGCAGCACTGCTTGTGGCTGCAAAATAGAAAAAATGACATTGTTTATCAAAAAGAGACGATTTTGTTTATCTTATATTTCTTGAAATCATTCGTCTTGAAATTAAAAAAAAAACGTTTAATATAATAAATACCTGCGACTGCAGCACTGCTTGTGGCTGCAAAACAGAAAAAAATTACCATGATTAGGAAATAAATACCATTTTGTTTATTTGATATTTCGGCCTTTTGAGTCATTGATCTTGAACTAAAAAAAGGTATCATGTTATCTTAAAGAAATACCTGCGACTGCAGCACTGCTTGTGGCTGCAAAACAGAAAAAATGACCATGATTACGAAATAAATACCATTTTGTTTATTTGATATTTCGGCCTTTTGAGTCATTGATCTTAAACTAAAAAAAGGTATCATGTTATCTTAAAGAAATACCTGCGACTGCATCACTGCTTGTGGCTGTAAAACAGACAAAATGAAATTGTTTATCAAAAAAATACGATTTTGTTGATGTTATATTTCTTGAAATCATTCGTCTTAAAATTAAAAAAAAAATCATTTAATTTAAATAAATACCTGCGACTGCAGCAGTGCTTGAAGCTACAAAACAGAATAAAATGACCATGATTAGGAAATAAATACCATTTTGTATATTTGATATTTCGGTCTTTTGAGTCATTGATCTTGAACTAAAAAAACGTATCATGTTATCTTAAAGAAATACCTGCGACTGCAGCACTGCTTGTGGGTACAAAACAGACAAAATGACATTGTTTATCAAAAAAAGACGATTTTGTTTATCTTATATTTCTTGAAATCATTCATATTGAAATTTTTAAAAAAACATTTAATTTAAATAAATACCTGCGACTGCAGCAGTGCTTGAAGCTGCAAAACAGAATAAAATGACCATGATTAGGAAATAAATACCATTTTGTTTATTTGATATTTCGGCCATTTAAGTCATTGATCTTGAACTAAAAAAACGTATCATGTTATCTTAAAGAAATACCTGCGACTGCATCACTGCTTGTGGCTGCAAAACAAACAAAATGACATTGTTTATCAAAAAAAGACGATTTTGTTGATCTTATATTTCTTGAAATCATTCATATTGAAACTTAAAAAAACACATTTAATTTCAATAAATACCTGCGACTGCAGCACTGCTTGTGGCTGCAAAACAGAAAAAAATTACCATGATTAGGAAATAAATACCATTTTGTTTATTTGATATTTCGGCCTTTGGAGTCATTGATCTTGAACTAAAAAAACGTATCATGTTATCTTAAAGAAATACCTGCGACTGCATCACTGCTTGTGGGTGCAAAACAGACAAAATGACATTGTTTATCAAAAAAAGACGATTTTGTTTATCTTATATTTCTTGAAATCATTCATATTGAAAAAAAAAAAAAAAAAATTCATTTAAATAAATACCTGCGACTGCAGCAGTGCTTGAAGCTGCAAAACAGAATAAAATGACCATGATTAGGAAATAAATACCATTTTGTTTATTTGATATTTCGGCCATTTAAGTCATTGATCTTGAACTAAAAAAACGTATCATGTTATCTTAAAGAAATACCTGCGACTGCATCACTGCTTGTGGCTGCAAAACAGACAAAATGACATTGTTTATCAAAAAAAGACGATTTTGTTGATGTTATATTTCTTGAAATCATTCGTCTTGAAATAAAAAGAAAATCTTTTAATTTAAATAAATACCTGCGACTGCAGCAGTGCTTGTGGCTGCAAAACAGAATAAAACGACCATGATTAGGAAATAAATACCATTTTGTTTATTTGATATTTCGGCCTTTTGAGACATTGATCTTGAACTAAAAAAAGGTATCATGTTATCTTAAAGAAATACCTGCGACTGCATCACTGCTTGTGGCTGCAAAACAAACAAAATGACATTGTTTATCAAAAAAAGACGATTTTGTTGATCTTATATTTCTTGAAATCATTCATATTGAAACTTAAAAAAACACATTTAATTTCAATAAATACCTGCGACTGCAGCAGTGCTTGTGGCTGCAAAACAGAAATAATTAACCATGATTAGGAAATAAATACCATTTTGTTTATTTGATATTTCGGCCTTTTGAGTCATTGATCTTGAACTAAAAAAAGGTATCATGTTATCTTAAAGAAATACCTGCGACTGCATCACTGCTTGTGGCTGCAAAACAGACAAAATGACATTGTTTATCAAAAAAAGACGATTTTGTTGATCTTATATTTCTTGAAATCATTCATATTGAAACTTAAAAAAAAACATTTAATTTCAATAAATACCTGCGACTGCAGCCGTGCTTGTGGCTGCAAAACAGAATAAAACGACCATGATTAGGAAATAAATAACATTTTGTTTATTTGATATTTCGGCCTTTCGAGTCATTGATCTTGAACTAAAAAAAGGTATCATGTTATCTTAAAGAAATACCTGCGACTGCATCACTGCTTGTGGCTGCAAAACAAACAAAATGACATTGTTTATCAAAAAAAGACGATTTTGTTGATGTTATATTTCTTGAAATCATTCGTCTTGAAATAAAAAGAAAATCATTTAATTTAAATAAATACCTGAGACTGCAGCACTGCTTGTGGCTGCAAAATAGAAAAAAAATGCCATGATTAGGAAATAAATACCATTTTGTATATTTGATATTTCGGTCTTTTGAGCCATTGATCTTGAACTAAAAAAACGTATCATGTTATCTTAAAGAAATACCTGCGACTGCATCACTGCTTGTGGCTGCAAAACAGACAAAATGACATTGTTTATCAAAAAAAGACGATTTTGTTGATGTTATATTTCTTGAAATCATTCGTCTTGAAATAAAAAGAAAATCATTTAATTTAAATAAATACCTGCGACTGCAGCACTGCTTGTGGCTGCAAAATAGAAAAAATGACCATGATTAGGAAATAAATACCATTTTGTTTATTTGATATTTCGGCCTTTTGAGTCATTGATCTTGAACTAAAAAAAGGTATCATATTATCTTAAAGAAATACCTGCGACTGCATCACTGCTTGTGGCTGCAAAATAGAAAAAATGACCATGATTAGGAAATAAATAACATTTTGTTTATTTGATATTTCGGCTTTTTGAGTCATTGATCTTGGACTAAAAAAACGTATCATGTTATCTTAAAGAAATACCTGCGACTGCATCACTGCTTGTGGCTGCAAAACAGACAAAATGACATTGTTTATCAAAAAAAGACGATTTTGTTTATCTTATATTTCTTGAAATCATTCGTCTTGAAATTAAAAAAAAAAACGTTTAATATAAATAAATACCTGCGACTGCAGCAGTGCTTGTGGCTGCAAAACAGAATAAAACGACCATGATTAGGAAATAAATACCATTTTCTTTATCTTATATTTCTTGAAATCATTCATATTGAAATTTTAAAAAAACGTTTAATTTAAATAAATACCTGCGACTGCAGCAGTGCTTGTGGCTGCAAAACAGAATAAAACGACCATGATTAGGAAATAAATACCATTTTGTTTATTCGATATTTCGGCCTTTTAAGTCATTGATCTTGAACTAAAAAAAGGTATCATGTTATCTTAAAGAAATACCTGCGACTGCATCACTGCTTGTGGCTGCAAAATAGAAAAAATGACCATGATTAGGAAATAAATACCATTTTGTTTATTTGATATTTCGGCCTTTTGAGTCATTGATCTTGGACTAAAAAAACGTATCATGTTATCTTAAAGAAATACCTGCGACTGCATCACTGCTTGTGGCTGCAAAACAGACAAAATGACATTGTTTATCAAAAAAAGACGATTTTGTTTATCTTATATTTCTTGAAATCATTCGTCTTGAAATAAAAAAAAAACGTTTAATATAATAAATACCTGCGACTGCAGCACTGCTTGTGGCTGCAAAACAGAAAAAAATGACCATGATTAGGAAATAAATACCATTTTGTTTATTTGATATTTCGGCCTTTTGAGTCATTGATCTTGAACTAAAAAAACGTATCATGTTATCTTAAAGAAATACCTGCGACTGCATCACTGCTTGTGGCTGCAAAACAGACAAAATGACATTGTTTATCAAAAAAAGACGATTTTGTTTATCTTATATTTCTTGAAATCATTCATATTGAATTTTTTCAAAAAACATTTAATTTAAATAAATACCTGCGACTGCAGCAGTGCTTGTGGCTGCAAAACAGAATAAAACGACCATGATTAGGAAATAAATACCATTTCCTTTATTTGATATTTCGGCCTTTTAAGTCATTGATCTTGAACTAAAAAAAGGTATCATGTTATCTTAAAGAAATACCTGCGACTGCATCACTGCTTGTGGCTGCAAAACAGACAAAATGACATTGTTTATCAAAAAATGACGATTTTGTTGATGTTATATTTCTTGAAATCATTCGTCTTGAAATAAAAAGAAAATCATTTAATTTAAATAAATACCTGCGACTGCAGCACTGCTTGTGGCTGCAAAATAGAAAAAAATGACCATGATTAGGAAATAAATACCATTTTGTTTATTTGATATTTCGGCCTTTTGAGTCATTGATCTTGAACTAAAAAAACGTATCATGTTATTTTAAAGAAATACCTGCGACTGCATCACTGCTTGTGGCTGCAAAACAGACAAAATGACATTGTTTATCAAAAAAAGACGATTTTGTTTATCTTATATTTCTTGAAATCATTCATATTGAATTTTTTCAAAAAACATTTAATTTAAATAAATACCTGCGACTGCAGCAGTGCTTGTGGCTGCAAAACAGAATAAAACGACCATGATTAGGAAATAAATACCATTTCCTTTATTTGATATTTCGGCCTTTTAAGTCATTGATCTTGAACTAAAAAAAGGTATCATGTTATCTTAAAGAAATACCTGCGACTGCATCACTGCTTGTGGCTGCAAAACAAACAAAATGACATTGTTTATCAAAAAAAGACGATTTTGTTGATGTTATATTTCTTGAAATCATTCGTCTTGAAATAAAAAGAAAATCATTTAATTTAAATAAATACCTGAGACTGCAGCACTGCTTGTGGCTGCAAAATAGAAAAAAAATGCCATGATTAGGAAATAAATACCATTTTGTATATTTGATATTTCGGTCTTTTGAGCCATTGATCTTGAACTAAAAAAACGTATCATGTTATCTTAAAGAAATACCTGCGACTGCATCACTGCTTGTGGCTGCAAAACAGACAAAATGACATTGTTTATCAAAAAAAGACGATTTTGTTGATGTTATATTTCTTGAAATCATTCGTCTTGAAATAAAAAGAAAATCATTTAATTTAAATAAATACCTGCGACTGCAGCACTGCTTGTGGCTGCAAAATAGAAAAAATGACCATGATTAGGAAATAAATACCATTTTGTTTATTTGATATTTCGGCCTTTTGAGTCATTGATCTTGAACTAAAAAAAGGTATCATATTATCTTAAAGAAATACCTGCGACTGCATCACTGCTTGTGGCTGCAAAATAGAAAAAATGACCATGATTAGGAAATAAATAACATTTTGTTTATTTGATATTTCGGCTTTTTGAGTCATTGATCTTGGACTAAAAAAACGTATCATGTTATCTTAAAGAAATACCTGCGACTGCATCACTGCTTGTGGCTGCAAAACAGACAAAATGACATTGTTTATCAAAAAAAGACGATTTTGTTTATCTTATATTTCTTGAAATCATTCGTCTTGAAATTAAAAAAAAAAACGTTTAATATAAATAAATACCTGCGACTGCAGCAGTGCTTGTGGCTGCAAAACAGAATAAAACGACCATGATTAGGAAATAAATACCATTTTCTTTATCTTATATTTCTTGAAATCATTCATATTGAAATTTTAAAAAAACGTTTAATTTAAATAAATACCTGCGACTGCAGCAGTGCTTGTGGCTGCAAAACAGAATAAAACGACCATGATTAGGAAATAAATACCATTTTGTTTATTCGATATTTCGGCCTTTTAAGTCATTGATCTTGAACTAAAAAAAGGTATCATGTTATCTTAAAGAAATACCTGCGACTGCATCACTGCTTGTGGCTGCAAAATAGAAAAAATGACCATGATTAGGAAATAAATACCATTTTGTTTATTTGATATTTCGGCCTTTTGAGTCATTGATCTTGGACTAAAAAAACGTATCATGTTATCTTAAAGAAATACCTGCGACTGCATCACTGCTTGTGGCTGCAAAACAGACAAAATGACATTGTTTATCAAAAAAAGACGATTTTGTTTATCTTATATTTCTTGAAATCATTCGTCTTGAAATAAAAAAAAAACGTTTAATATAATAAATACCTGCGACTGCAGCACTGCTTGTGGCTGCAAAACAGAAAAAAATGACCATGATTAGGAAATAAATACCATTTTGTTTATTTGATATTTCGGCCTTTTGAGTCATTGATCTTGAACTAAAAAAACGTATCATGTTATCTTAAAGAAATACCTGCGACTGCATCACTGCTTGTGGCTGCAAAACAGACAAAATGACATTGTTTATCAAAAAAAGACGATTTTGTTTATCTTATATTTCTTGAAATCATTCATATTGAATTTTTTCAAAAAACATTTAATTTAAATAAATACCTGCGACTGCAGCAGTGCTTGTGGCTGCAAAACAGAATAAAACGACCATGATTAGGAAATAAATACCATTTCCTTTATTTGATATTTCGGCCTTTTAAGTCATTGATCTTGAACTAAAAAAAGGTATCATGTTATCTTAAAGAAATACCTGCGACTGCATCACTGCTTGTGGCTGCAAAACAGACAAAATGACATTGTTTATCAAAAAATGACGATTTTGTTGATGTTATATTTCTTGAAATCATTCGTCTTGAAATAAAAAGAAAATCATTTAATTTAAATAAATACCTGCGACTGCAGCACTGCTTGTGGCTGCAAAATAGAAAAAAATGACCATGATTAGGAAATAAATACCATTTTGTTTATTTGATATTTCGGCCTTTTGAGTCATTGATCTTGAACTAAAAAAACGTATCATGTTATTTTAAAGAAATACCTGCGACTGCATCACTGCTTGTGGCTGCAAAACAGACAAAATGACATTGTTTATCAAAAAAAGACGATTTTGTTTATCTTATATTTCTTGAAATCATTCATATTGAATTTTTTCAAAAAACATTTAATTTAAATAAATACCTGCGACTGCAGCAGTGCTTGTGGCTGCAAAACAGAATAAAACGACCATGATTAGGAAATAAATACCATTTCCTTTATTTGATATTTCGGCCTTTTAAGTCATTGATCTTGAACTAAAAAAAGGTATCATGTTATCTTAAAGAAATACCTGCGACTGCATCACTGCTTGTGGCTGCAAAACAGACAAAATGACATTGTTTATCAAAAAATGACGATTTTGTTGATGTTATATTTCTTGAAATCATTCGTCTTGAAATAAAAAGAAAATCATTTAATTTAAATAAATACCTGCGACTGCAGCACTGCTTGTGGCTGCAAAATAGAAAAAAATGACCATGATTAGGAAATAAATACCATTTTGTTTATTTGATATTTCGGCCTTTTGAGTCATTGATCTTGAACTAAAAAAACGTATCATGTTATTTTAAAGAAATACCTGCGACTGCATCACTGCTTGTGGCTGCAAAACAGAAAAATATGTAAATGATTAGCAAATAAAAACCATTTTGTTTATTTGATATTTTCTTAGTTACTCATCTTGAACTATAAACACATTTTCAATGATTTTAAAGAAATATCTCCGACTGCAGAATCGATTGTGGCTGCACAACAGAAAAAATGAGCATGATGATCAAATAAAGACCATTTTGGGTTGATGGCCCGTAGGTGTGACGTACGGACTTGTGCGTCGTACACAGGCCATCAACATTTTGGGTTGATGGCCCGTGAACGCCGCAGAAGATACGTCACAGCTATGCTACTACGTCATATCTACACAGAGTAATTGTGGAACACTAGGCACAGAGGAACAGTGGAACACTAGGCACAGAGTAACAGTGGAACACTAGGCACAGAGAAACAGTGAAACACTAAGAACAAAAGAACAGTGTCTGGTGTTCCACTGCTCCTCTTTGTAGCTGTGACGTAGTAGCATAGCTGTGACGTGTCTTATGCGGCGTACACCGGCCATAAACCCGATTTTGTTTATTTTATATTTTTTGAAGTCATTCATGTTGAACTATAAACACATTTTCAATGATTTTAAAGAAATATCTCCGACTGCAGCATCGGTTGTGGCTGCTAAACAGAAGAAAAATTGGCATGATTATCAAATAAAGACGATTTTGTTTATTTGATATGTTTTGGAGTCATTCATATTGAACTAATCAAATTTTCATTGATTTTATAGAAATATCTGCGACTACAGCACTGCTTGTGGCTGCAAAAAAAGACAAAATGACATTGTTTATCAAAAAAGACGATTTTGATTATCTTATAATTGTTGAAATCAATCATCTTGAAATAAAAAAAAATCATTTAAATTAAATAATTACCTGCGACTGCAGCACTGCTTGTGGCTGCAAAACAGAAAAAATACCATGATTAGGAAATAAATACCATTTTGTTTATTTGATATTTCGGCCTTTTGAATCATTGATCTTGAACTAAAAAAACATATGATGTTATTTTAAAGAAATACCTGCGACTGCATCACTGCTTGTGGCTGCAAAACAGAAAAAAATGACCATGATTATCAAATAAAGACCATTTTGGTTTGATGGTCCTTCTACGCCGCAAAAGATACGTCAGAGCTATGTTACTACGTCACATCTACACAGAGGAACAGTGGAACACTAGCTACAGAGGAACAGTGGAATACTAGGTACAGAGGAACAGTGGAACACTAGGCACAGAGTAACAGTGTAACACTAGGCACAGAGGAATAGTGGAACAGTGGAACACTAGGCACAGAGGAACAGAGGAACAGTGGAACACTAGGCACAGAGAAATAGTGGAACAGTAGAACGCAGCTACACAGAGGAATAGTGGAACTCTAGGCACAGAGGAACAGTGGAACAGTGGAGCACCAAGCACAGAAGAACAGTGCCTAGTGTTTTACTGTTCCACTATTCCTCTGTGTCTAGTATTCCACTGTTCCTCTGTGCCTAGTGTTCCACTGTTCCTTTGTGCCTAGTGTTCCACGTGCACTGTTCCTCTGTGCCTAGTGTTCCACTGTTCCTCTGTGCCTAGTGTTCCACTGTTCCTCTGTGCCTAGTGTTCCATTGTTCCTCTGTGCCTAGTGTTCCACTGTTCCTCTGTGCCTAGTGTTCCACTGTTCCTCTGTGTAGATGTGACGTGGTAGCATAGCTGTGACGTATCTTGTGCGGCGTACACGTGCCATCAACCCAAATGAATGCCACAACCATATCAAACACATGTTACACAAAGATTGTTACAGTTTTATACCCAGATGCATCCCCTTGTATATTAACTTATAAGTCAAAACATCAAATTTTTCACATTAATTAAAAACAAGCATTTTTGAACCGAATTATTTGCAACGTCCACATCATTGCTGCAATCATTCAGCCTTTTGTGTTAATTACCACAGCCTTTCTCTTACAAAAAATAAGTCGAACGCACTTTTATAATCTATGATTACTTCTAGTTATAAGCTTAATCCGTATGAACCTGGGAATGCAACTCGAAACCCCATTTAAAAGCTAACTGGCTGCAATGGATTTGACTGTTTGCCGTGAGAACTTGGATATGACATGAATGCTTTGGAAACTGGAAGTGACTTGAATGTGGTGCCACTGTGACTGGTACATCGTGCCAATACAATATTTTTAATAGCATTCCATTGGATTCATAAATGGTATTGCCTAAAATAAAATAAAAAATCAACAAACAATTTCAATCTACAATCTTCATAGCTGATCGAGAAAGTAAAACACTACGTCTATCAAAGGCTTCATAAACATAATGAGCCACTGGTTTAATAATAGCTCAGTTGGTAGAGCACGGTCAAGAGTGCGGGAGGTTGTGGGTTCCAATCAGGGGCGTATACACCTGTTTCAAAAAAGGTTGATCAGAACGAAGAACTAACTACAAGCATTGAACAATAGATCTCTATTGTCTTTGAATAATTGAACCATAGAACCTTATTGTTCATCGTTTGTAGTTAGTACTTCGTTCTGATCAACCTTTTTTTAAATAGGTGTATATATTTATTTCATACTTGACACGGTTTTCTTTGTTATTCATGAGGCTTTACTTTCCATACATATAAATGCAAGGGATGTATGAGAAAAGTTCCCAGATACATCCCGGGAACTTTTCTCATACATCCCTTGCATTTATAACAAGCAATTCAATACAATTCAACGATATTTTGTTGTTTCTAGCTTATACACTGAATTGCGCCTGCATTAAGGAATTTGTTTTATTATTTTCTCCAAGGAATTCATTCACCTTGGCTTCAGCCAAACTTACTAAATATCCCTATAGTGATTTAGAACCTTTTCTCCGTCTTGGTACTCGCCCAAAATATACCTAAAAAAGAGCTACATCAATGAAAATTGTATGAAATAAGACACTTAAATACATCGAACGTCGGCAATAAGCCATATATTGCGGACGTTCGAGGTATTTAACTCTTACATATATAAGCATATATGCCGTTGGTCTTGTCTCCTTCTTCTAATCGGTACTTAATTCAAGAGGACGTGAAAGAACCTCTCCAAGAGGTCGAGGGGTAACATTTCAATAGAATTCGCTGAAATTGCGTACAGAGCCCAATGAAGAACAGATAAAGACTTAAGGGGAGCTTTCATTTATTTTATTTCAGTATTTCTGGCCTAACGGATACAACCAAATACTCGTCCAAAATCTCATACAAACCCTTATAATTTGAAACTCAAACAGAGCTTGGGTTTCCTGTGGTTTCTCTCCTTGTTGGGTGGTTTTAAGCTGATTTCAGCCAGATTTTCTTTTCGGAGCCTGAAATCAGCTTAAAACCCCCCAACAAGGAGAGAAACATGACAGAAGACATCACAGTGGCAAGGTAAGTCAGTTTTATAAAAAAAAAAACAGTATTTCTGGCTAGTAAACGGAGTTTGCTACGCTTCCATACAAACACTTATAAAGTTATATTTTCGTAACTAGAGCTTGGGCCGCTTGTGCACTGACTGGTGTCAGTAATTTGTAAAGCGCCATGAGACTGTGGTGATATGGCCATTATAGACCAATTCTCGGTTAAATTCGACATTTTGAAAGAGGTCGATAACATTGGCGCGAAATCACTGACAGTGTTTGTATGGGATCCGATCGATGCCAAATAAAATCAAATTTTTGATATATTCTCTCTAGTCTTCAAACTTTATAAGATACCAGTAAAAGATTATTAAATTGATCAAAATTTGAGGGATGTAGCTGTGCTGGGAAGCGTGAAATCGTGTTTTCAGTTTTCCATACAACTATTGTCTGTAAATTTTCCCGCGGACTTTGACTCGCTGCTGTTATAAACAGACAAACCGTACGAAAAACTTGCCCAAATGAATGCATGTCGCGAAGCGACGAGGGCAATTTGGTGAAAAGTTTGAAAACACGCGTGATTAATCCTTAATTTTCTCGGCCCCATGCGATTACATATAAAATAAATATTTTTTTATTGTAATCCAGTGACCTTTTCGCGGTGGTTTCTTCTCTTTCTCGATTTGTTCTGCCGGATTAATGTCAAAATATAAACAACGACCTTGCACGGTCTCATACATATACTTCCATGTCAACATCATACCCTATTTCTAACTAAGGCAAAATCTATAACCCTGGCTATTTCAGACTAAAACAGTTCCATAAAAAAATGACCCTTCTACGGTTTTTTCAACTTTTGATATATAATACGTATAACAGCAAAACCGTCGATACTGCTGAAAAGAGAACCTCGAAGTTAGTAAAAATCCCAAATTTGAGAGTTACATACATTACAATACTTTATTCATCCACGTTACACCTAAGAGCTTGTCACAAACGTGAAATTAAAAAGTCTAAATTGAACAGAATATATATCTTAATTATAAACCCTATTTAAAATATATATAAAAACTATAATTTATATTAAAAAATATGACGTGATAATTAAACTACTGAAACTATAGGAGAAGTACGCTTGACGAATCAAAGGCTACCGCAAATAATACATTTACAAGTTCTACCTTAGCTAAAGCGCGTTTAAATTCGATGACATTTGAAACTTCTCATACCTTCGTAGGTAATTTGGCATAGCCTGCTAGTTATATAGGTAAAAGGTCTCTGCATCCATTCTAAACTAAAATTCGGTTGAGCTAATTTGGTACCACTACCTCTAGTATTATAGCGTGTATTTCCTAATTTTGAATAGGAGCAAAGTTATAGGAGTTGTAGGAGAGAATTATTGATCCACGTACCACAACTGCCTTAGCTGACTTACTCCCTCCTGTGAAAACACGCAAGCTTCGAGACAGTGGACATTCTTATATTCTTCCTCGTGTAAGAACAGGACGCTTTAAGAGCGTTTTTATAAATATAAGTTTATTCAGCCATTTGTAATCCAAACACGTCTGTTGTTTGGAATTTGTTTCCTTGATTATCAATAAAGACTTATTATTATTATATATATAGGCCGGGCAAGTCAAAATTTCCATACAAACGTCTGTAAAATGTTCCGAGTTTGCGGGCCTATAACTTTGTAGCCTGGGAATACAGCCGTCTCGCATCGGGAACCTCAATCAAAACGTGGACTCCGAGAGAGACGTCTGCGTCTTGAGACGGAAAATTCCATACTGATGACGTTATGCGGCCAGGTCTGGTCTCGTCATTTGATTGGCTCGTATATGATAATTAGGCATACTATCCAATCAAATGACACGACCAGGTCCTGGCCGCATAAACGTCATTAGTATGGAATTTTCCGTCTCAAGACTCAGACGTCTCTCTCGGGTTCTGGTTCCCGATGCGAGACGGCCGTATTCGTAGGGAGACTTGAGTTCGCGGTACGTGTCACAGACAAAATTACACGGAAAATTATGCTGGGAATTTTAAACTAACTAAAACACTACCCTGAACCGCAAAAAACCCTAACCGGTCAGTAAACAAGATCTTACCCACCTAGACCTAAGGTTCTCAAGAAAAACTCGCGAACTCAACCTCTACGCCCATTGGAAATCGTTTGCCGTATTCGTAGGCTAATAACTTTGCTCCTATTCAATATATAACTCTCAAATTTGGGATTTTTACTAACTTCGAGATGCTCTTTTCAGCAATATCGAAGGTTTTGCTGACATACGTATATATCAAAAGTTCAAACAAAACCGTGGAAGAGTCTATTATATTAATTGTTTTAATGTTCGGCGAGAGTTGATCGTAATATGGTAATCACCACTTTTTTTGTTGACACTATTTACGTGCATTTGCCAATGGCGGGAACCTTCAAAGATTTTTTGGAAGACTATTCAATGTATTAAGCGCGTTTAATTCTAAAGGAATTCCACTTTACCAGAAGAAGGTTTCCGGTATAAAGAGTGTAGACGTTTTTTCACGTCTTTCGTATACGCGGTTCTGATTTTTGACAGGTCTCGTGGTCAAATCGGTGCACGTGCAGTCAGTCAGGCGTGAACATGTCAGTGGTAAAATACTAATGGTGAATCCAAATCCGGAGTTTGCGTTTCTTTGGTACTGTTGCCCAGAATACGGTGGCCCAGAAGGGACATCCACATTTTTGCAATCGCAAGTTTTAAAACTGGTGATCACCACTTTTCAAACACGCGATTGTCACTTTTCAAAACATGCGATCGCCACTTTTCAAAACACGCAATCGCCACTTTTCAAAACACGCGATCACATGTTTTGAAAACACGTGGGACATGACGCATGCGCTCTAGCTCGTCCGGTGGCACGAAGGCATGGATGTGGTGGGTAGTTTAAACATATGTTTTATGTCTGATTAACGTCGTGAAAAGACTAAATAATAGCATGGAGCAAAAATCGTTCAAGTGTGCCTGTGGGAGGTAAATGACGATTCCCATACCGATAACTCATCGTTTGCTCGTGCACTCATCATATTAAACTCGCTCGTTGACTATCACTCTGTATCACTCATAGACTTTCGCCGATATACATTGTCAACGAAACCAACCTGGGTGCGTCTTCGTCACAGGAAAGAGTGTTTAAGCAAGTTTAACAGAGCATTAGCAGAGCAGATGAGTTATCGGTATGGGAGTCGTCATTTACCTCCCACACTTGAACGATATTTTCTCCATTTCACGACGTTAATCAGGCATAAAACATATGTTTAAACTACTCAACAAATCCATGCCTTCGTCCGCCATCTTGCCATGCCACCTGATGAGCTAAAGCGCATGCGTCATGTCCCACGTGTTTTCAAAACATGCGATCGCGTGTTATGAACTGAAGTGGCGATCGCGTGTTTTGAAAAGTGTCGATCGCGTGTTTGCAAATCGCGTGATTGCAAAAATGTGGATGTCCCTTCTGAGCCACCGTAGTACGGTCTTTGATTTTGTTCTTTTTTCCTTTCACAGAAAATATTTGACAAGTGGCGTACACTTTGATGAATAAATAGGTGAAGCTGAAAGTCAACAAATGGTCAAATAGCATGTACAACTTTTCTCTCACGCAGCGACCATCTTTTATAGTCCCAATATAATAAAATTGTATTTTTTGCGCCATATTGAAATCGACTATCGATGGCGTTACTATGGTAACTGATCCTTTCTCACACATTGCCGTTCTTTTGGACCATTGATCTGAGTGATCTTGAATTCAAAATCCGGATTTGGATTCCTACTAAAGGAATACACCCTAAAATACTGTCCAGGATCCTCAACCAGGGATCCATCGTATAAAATGTGGTACTACAGAAGCTAAAGTATTTTTTTTGTTTATTGCATAACGGTGGGATCCGCTTGGGGCCGTCTATCTCTAGAGTTATTTACTTAGAGTTAGGGATAGAGTTAGAGTTATAGCGGACAAGATCTTGAATTCAAGATTTTGGAAACGAAGTCCAAAATCGTTAATTCAAGATCTTGGAATATTCCAAGATCTTGGAATATAAGCTTAGGGGGACTAACCATTCATGAGATGTCAAAATTTGAAATTTTCCAGAATACGCATAAAGATCGAACCTCCATACGCGATACTTCTCTACTTTAGCTTTGTCTTCTTTTCTCTATATTATCCAGTATTTCAGAGTCAACATTTTAAAATTTCTAGCCGATCTAAACTTTACAGTCACGGCCGTTGTAGAATTTTTAAGGTCAAGTAGATGATCGGTATACGATGATCTAGTATACTATCCGGCAAACTGATATGGTGGATTATTCGGCAGTTCGGTAAGTTTTGACTAATTAACATGCTTTGTACTTATCTATTGCACTAACTCTTTACTGAAACAGAAACTTTAATGTATAAATTCTTATAAGTGTACATTTGTAAATGCTACAGAAACGAAGAATCGCATTTGGAGGCGCCGAATATATCGTGTACGGCCGGTAGGTGATACATGGCTTTTTAAAATATGCAATGCGTGCAAGACGCATCATTTTCGCGCTTTCAAACTCTCTGCTCTTTACTCAAGCCGCTCCATTCCTTTAGTATATTGAACGCAATGGATAGGGGTTGTTATTAGGCAAGGTGAAATATAAGAATAGAAGCCCGTGTAACTATGCTTCGGGTAAATTTAGCATGCTAATTAGTGATTTAAGCTTAAAGCATGCTAAATTTACCCGAAGCATGCATAGTCTGGCTAAACTGCAGAATACCCCATAACTCGGCTACGCGTGCAACGCGTCGGCATTGAGATCGAGACTCAGCCTCAGTAGCACGTGTAGCACATGTAGCACAGCTTCGTTCTATAAAGAATTCATTATGAAGACATAGCTTCACGACGCGTAGCCTGTATAGTATCTTTTCATTTGCCGGGTATTCTGCAGTTGCTTGATTTACAATACACTTTTTCTTTAAGTCCCCATTTTTTCCTATGATAAATGTATTTTTTTACCCCTGTGAGGATTGCAAACTTAAAGCAACTGAGCAATGTTGTTTAGAATCAATGCATTATTACTTGCATGTACATTCCACATTATAAATGGTAGTCTCGGTAATTACATGTAGGGCTAAAAATTGTCGATGCATGGTCGGTTAAAAGTGGTTGGTAAGTAGTCGTATGGAACTAGTCTTCCAATGTATCCAGTTAATAACTACAAACCTAGTTTATACGTGCTTAAAATATTATGAGAAGTCTCAAAAGTGTTTTTAGCGTTATTCTCAAATTTATGAATAATTAATTATAATATTACAAAGCAAATTACAAGCGTAAAAGAGTCTTGAGTCATGATCAACACTTGCATAGAGCATCCAAACTATCTCCTTTGTTTTCTCTAAAATGGTATGTTCGTTTGAGAAGCCATATCAAACATTCGTAATTGTGTTTGATCACGAGATCCAAACACCTTGATCATGAACTGAGTTTAAAAAACTCCGCCGTTTCCTAAATGATCTCGAGTTCAAACATTTGTACGAGTGTTTAATACTGATTACTTCAAAAGCTTAGTATTTATAACACGGAGGCTAAAGTGAGCAATCGCCACCGTTAAAAAGTTGTAAGGTTACCACACACTTACCGATAACTTACCAACACTTATGACGTAGGGTTAATACTCGAAACGTCAGCTGCTACTCGCTTCCCACGGCGGTTTAGCATATCTTCATCGACTTTCAGTTGCAGTGTATAGATAATAAGACTTTAAAAGTTCACAAGTGATGTATCTATATTGCGGCTTAATTATCAAAGTAACACTGACGGAGATCAAGCCCCGAAACCAAAGGAAAGACCGAGTTCACACTAGCAACATATATAAGCATGCATGATACATGAAACTAACTGACCTAACGAACTGCTTCAGTCTAGCCTTTGCAGTAATTGTTCTGCTCACAGGTAAGCTATAAGACCCCAACTGAGATTGCATACGTCCATGATTGAGCGTATTCTGGAGCAGTCAGTGGATTGCTAGTCTAGCTATATAATGTCCGAAAGCAGTATAATAATTTGAATCGGAGCAAGATAACGAGTTTAAGTGATGAATAAATTTCAATATAAACATTGCATTGTAATCTGGAAATATTGATACTTACTAGCATTCTGTGCGTTCACAGTCCAGGTGATGACAATAAAAAGTGCAAAGAAACCTGCTATTGTATTCATGTTGAAGTCGGGATATTAGCAAACGGTAAACGGTACTCTGTTGTTTTGCTGAATTTCTTCTCGAATTTGACGTCTACACGCAAAAATGTGCCCTCGCATGCATCAGTAACATTGAGAATCTTGATGTGCATGATCGACTTCCAATAATAATAACAATAATTACCAAAACCGTGCGTAATATTTGTTTGAGAGAGCTCGAGCCGCAGGCGGTTTGCCAATTCTAAATGGCTCATCCATTCGCACGGAATTTAGAATAGTGGGTTGAACCCAGGTTAGATGATCGTCTAAGCAATCTCTCATATCAAAATGCTCATAAAAAATAGATTTAATTTCTTTCACGATCTCCTCATCCCTTCCTAGGATCCTAACCCCTTTCAGCATTACATATATATATCATTCATTCCTTTCGATTTCTCGCCGCGGGGTTTGAACCAGAGACCTTCGGTTTGCAAGACCAGAATACCAATGAGCTACAGATGCTTACGATGGAACGACTGTTACTTTTAAAAATAATAACCCTAACCCTTACCACAAATCTAACCCTAACCGTCAGTAAACTGCAGTTCTCTGGCCTCACCAAATAATGACCCTCCTCTTAGATAAGCCTATAAATGTATATAACCTATAAAAGAGCATAAAACATCGTGACCCAAATCTAGCTAAATAATGTCCGGTCCCTAAACAAAATGTTTTGACTGTAAATGAGAGCATTTTTGTTTGACAGGGAGAGCTGGGTACGACCCACTTTTCTAAATTTAGAACGAGTGGGTGTTACCATTTAGAAACCGAGAACCGGGTACAACGCACGAAAATCACTGACCCCTGCATTGCCTATTAAATCATCTGAATAATCATGACGTAATATCCAAGGAATCTGCGCTCAAGAACATTCTAAACTGTTCCACGTTCCATTTTTAAGTTTCCAGTGCAGATTGTATACCTTATTATAGAAAATTAACAAGTATTTTATTAACGTGAATAAAAAAAAGTAGCGTTAATTAAATGAACCTTAATTTACGTCATCGTTAATTAAAATCACACTATTTTTTAGCATCACTATTTTATATTAAAGTGCACCTAATGTTTATTTAGACATCAATTGCTTATAATCTTTAGAGTTTTTTTAAAAAAAATGCAAGGTTTTTCCGAATTTGGAGCAATTCTTGGTATAATAAAAACGTGTTAAAGTTGCCGAAAAACTAGCGTCCAGTCAGTCGCACGATCTCAGGACCGCGCATTGGGAGCCTGGTGCTACTTTGAGTCGTGACGTCTACGCAGGAACTTCCAAAGAAGTATTCAAGAGATTTGTATGACGGTGAAAGGAAAAGCGAAGTAATATGCCGAATCGGTGCATTGTAGGCGGCTGTAGTAATACACCAGATCCCAAAAATGGAATAGTACTACATACTATTCCTTTTTGGAATGACAATCGCCCTGAAGCAAGAAAGAGAAGGAAACGCTGGGTGAACTTTGTCAAGACGAAGCGAGCAAAGTGGAAGCCAACTAAAGGGTCGGCCATTTCTTCGGCACATTTTACGGCAGATGATTTCCAAAGAAGGTTTTCAAATATCGAAAGGCAAAGTAAACCGTGGATTCCCAGGCTCAATAAAGATACCTTCGGTGTCACTGCCTATCCACGGGTACATAGCCAAAGCCAACTGGTCTTTGAGGACTCGAAGAAAGGTGAGACATGGCATGATTGTGATAGTTTGATTACTCGATTTCTCATAATTTTTGCTTCACCAGAACACTATTTCGAAGTGATTGCACTCAAACGGCCAAACTACATGTATCTTACAGAAAGCGGTATCGCTTTGATTCCTATCGTGACTAAATAAAATTTGATGTATTGTGTTGTAGAAAGGGTGAAAGATGAAAATGTAAACAGAGTCAGAGGTCGATGAGCATTATACTTTTTGGCGTCACCCTAAAAAACAAACTATTATGTTCCAAATCATGCTCGACTGCAGCTACATGTACATGTATTATGCTCGTAATTATGCTTGTAATTTTGCCGGAAAAAATGTCTCCCCATGATGTCATGGTAGAGTTTGTTCATCTGTTAATGTAAAACTTTATCATTGGTCTGCATTAAAGTCATTCTCATTTCACTCACTATCACCAGTGTGTAACTGATTATTTGTAAACTAATCAGTATACATGCAAACATATGGAAAAATACTAAAATATCACTATTAATATTATGCTACAAAAAAAAACCACTATTATGCTGGCATAATGCCTGATGCTCCAACTATAGTATTATTCTCCAAATTATGCCAGCATTATTTTTCAACCGCCAGCATGAGTGTCTCAAAACTTGATATAAGTATACAAATTTCTAAGTTATAAGTTACTAGGACCAAGCATAGTTAATAGAGTGGAATGGTTATGAAACCCAGGACCTTCTTTGTTATATGTCTTTGTTAGCTTTTTTCAACCGTGACCCTGCACAAAACACAATAGAAATTCCAATGTGTTAATCAATCAGCCAATAGAAACGTGTGAGTTCAGTCGTTCAGGGGACGCTAATGAACTATGACCCTGTACAATCTTTTGTCTTGCCCCCTTCCAACATAAATCGCAGCGCCTTTGTTAGCCTGACCTAACGACCTAACGAACTGCTTCAGTCTAGCCTTTGCAGTAATTGTTCTGCTCACAGGTAAGCTATAAGACCCCAACTGAGATTGCATACGTCCATGATTGAGCGTATTCTGGAGCAGTCAGTGGATTGCTAGTCTAGCTATATAATGTCCGAAAGCAGTATAATAATTTGAATCGGAGCAAGATAACGAGTTTAAGTGATGAATAAATTTCAATATAAACATTGCATTGTAATCTGGAAATATTGATACTTACTAGCATTCTGTGCGTTCACAGTCCAGGTGATGACAATAAAAAGTGCAAAGAAACCTGCTATTGTATTCATGTTGAAGTCGGGATATTAGCAAACGGTAAACGGTACTCTGTTGTTTTGCTGAATTTCTTCTCGAATTTGACGTCTACACGCAAAAATGTGCCCTCGCATGCATCAGTAACATTGAGAATCTTGATGTGCATGATCGACTTCCAATAATAATAACAATAATTACCAAAACCGTGCGTAATATTTGTTTGAGAGAGCTCGAGCCGCAGGCGGTTTGCCAATTCTAAATGGCTCATCCATTCGCACGGAATTTAGAATAGTGGGTTGAACCCAGGTTAGATGATCGTCTAAGCAATCTCTCATATCAAAATGCTCATAAAAAATAGATTTAATTTCTTTCACGATCTCCTCATCCCTTCCTAGGATCCTAACCCCTTTCAGCATTACATATATATATCATTCATTCCTTTCGATTTCTCGCCGCGGGGTTTGAACCAGAGACCTTCGGTTTGCAAGACCAGAATACCAATGAGCTACAGATGCTTACGATGGAACGACTGTTACTTTTAAAAATAATAACCCTAACCCTTACCACAAATCTAACCCTAACCGTCAGTAAACTGCAGTTCTCTGGCCTCACCAAATAATGACCCTCCTCTTAGATAAGCCTATAAATGTATATAACCTATAAAAGAGCATAAAACATCGTGACCCAAATCTAGCTAAATAATGTCCGGTCCCTAAACAAAATGTTTTGACTGTAAATGAGAGCATTTTTGTTTGACAGGGAGAGCTGGGTACGACCCACTTTTCTAAATTTAGAACGAGTGGGTGTTACCATTTAGAAACCGAGAACCGGGTACAACGCACGAAAATCACTGACCCCTGCATTGCCTATTAAATCATCTGAATAATCATGACGTAATATCCAAGGAATCTGCGCTCAAGAACATTCTAAACTGTTCCACGTTCCATTTTTAAGTTTCCAGTGCAGATTGTATACCTTATTATAGAAAATTAACAAGTATTTTATTAACGTGAATAAAAAAAAGTAGCGTTAATTAAATGAACCTTAATTTACGTCATCGTTAATTAAAATCACACTATTTTTTAGCATCACTATTTTATATTAAAGTGCACCTAATGTTTATTTAGACATCAATTGCTTATAATCTTTAGAGTTTTTTTAAAAAAAATGCAAGGTTTTTCCGAATTTGGAGCAATTCTTGGTATAATAAAAACGTGTTAAAGTTGCCGAAAAACTAGCGTCCAGTCAGTCGCACGATCTCAGGACCGCGCATTGGGAGCCTGGTGCTACTTTGAGTCGTGACGTCTACGCAGGAACTTCCAAAGAAGTATTCAAGAGATTTGTATGACGGTGAAAGGAAAAGCGAAGTAATATGCCGAATCGGTGCATTGTAGGCGGCTGTAGTAATACACCAGATCCCAAAAATGGAATAGTACTACATACTATTCCTTTTTGGAATGACAATCGCCCTGAAGCAAGAAAGAGAAGGAAACGCTGGGTGAACTTTGTCAAGACGAAGCGAGCAAAGTGGAAGCCAACTAAAGGGTCGGCCATTTCTTCGGCACATTTTACGGCAACAACAACAACAACAACAATTTATTCGTGACCTCTTAAATTTACATGCTAAGAATATTACTGCTAAGAATTTATACTCTAGAAGTGAGGAGCACAGCTACTTAGAAATAGCTAAAAGCTAAAAGCAGATGATTTCCAAAGAAGGTTTTCAAATATCGAAAGGCAAAGTAAACCGTGGATTCCCAGGCTCAATAAAGATACCTTCGGTGTCACTGCCTATCCACGGGTACATAGCCAAAGCCAACTGGTCTTTGAGGACTCGAAGAAAGGTGAGACATGGCATGATTGTGATAGTTTGATTACTCGATTTCTCATAATTTTTGCTTCACCAGAACACTATTTCGAAGTGATTGCACTCAAACGGCCAAACTACATGTATCTTACAGAAAGCGGTATCGCTTTGATTCCTATCGTGACTAAATAAAATTTGATGTATTGTGTTGTAGAAAGGGTGAAAGATGAAAATGTAAACAGAGTCAGAGGTCGATGAGCATTATACTTTTTGGCGTCACCCTAAAAAACAAACTATTATGTTCCAAATCATGCTCGACTGCAGCTACATGTACATGTATTATGCTCGTAATTATGCTTGTAATTTTGCCGGAAAAAATGTCTCCCCATGATGTCATGGTAGAGTTTGTTCATCTGTTAATGTAAAACTTTATCATTGGTCTGCATTAAAGTCATTCTCATTTCACTCACTATCACCAGTGTGTAACTGATTATTTGTAAACTAATCAGTATACATGCAAACATATGGAAAAATACTAAAATATCACTATTAATATTATGCTGCAAAAAAAAAACACTATTATGCTGGCATAATGCCTGATGCTCCAACTATAGTATTATTCTCCAAATTATGCCAGCATTATTTTTCAACCGCCAGCATGAGTGTCTCAAAACTTGATATAAGTATACAAATTTCTAAGTTATAAGTTACTAGGACCAAGCATAGTTAATAGAGTGGAATGGTTATGAAACCCAGGACCTTCTTTGTTATATGTCTTTGTTAGCTTTTTTCAACCGTGACCCTGCACAAAACACAATAGAAATTCCAATGTGTTAATCAATCAGCCAATAGAAACGTGTGAGTTCAGTCGTTCAGGGGACGCTAATGAACTATGACCCTGTACAATCTTTTGTCTTGCCCCCTTCCAACATAAATCGCAGCGCCTTTGTTAGCCCCTTTGAAGTTTGCCGGGTTTCATAACCATTCCACTCTATTAACTATGGACCAAGTTACTATTAAAAAGAAACCAAATTCCTACTAACAGAAGTTGAAAGTGGAAAGAATGATGAGGAAGAGGAGCAAGGCACGGAGGAAGAGACGATGGAAGGTATTTGGGAAGGGACGGCTGAAGGCACTTAAAACAGAAGCCCAATCTTCTCGCTACCACTATTAGACCTCAAGAACTCATGGTCAACGAAGAACGCTTCACTGGGTTGACGTCACTCGTCTACACTCGACCCAGTCTCCCTGTACGCGGTCGTGAAACATAACCGCGAGTTTTCGAAGGCGATTTTAAAATTCAAGAATTGCTCCAAATTCGGAAAAACCTTGAAAAATGTTTTTTAGAGACACTAAAGATTATAAGGAATTGATGTATAAATAAACATTAGGTGCACTTTAACCCTTTCACTACTAGAGCGGCCAAAAGCGGCCAATATGAAGCATGTACCTGGGAAAAAATATTGCATCAAACCTAGACACGCTGGAAATATGATGTTGCGATATTATTTCAAGGGATGAATGACTTCAAAGCCACAGCTATAACTGGGATCGCTTGACTCTCCCACTTTGGAGAAAAACTCATTTGTTTTGGTGATCGTTTTTCGTTTCTCCGATTTTCACCAATTTTGAGGAGATGAAAATTGCCCTCCAAAATCCTTCCCATTCGCCCTTGAAATCAAAAGCAAACACAAAATCAGCACTAAGTCGTTACAGTACCTTCTTTAATATTTCGAACCCCCCCTCTGGGACTCCTGTAGGTTTTTTTTATAAGTCTTTTACCCCTACAGCCAAGAGCGGTGATTTGGACTCAAGCCGTTGCTTTACAGTGACAAAAACACATCCTAATAGGTTGAGCAGAGGTAAAAGAATGCCAACTGCAGGATTTCAAGGCTTTCAGTGAAGAATTTTTCCCGTGTCTGAAATCACAAACACAACGGAAAAACCCTGTGAAATCCCCTCACAAGGCCTACTAAAAGCAAACCAAGTACTTTTCAGCCATCCTCAGACTTAATGTCGAGAGTTATTTTTTACACTCATATGAAAAGCGTTCGCGTTAATTAAATACATGTAAACATACCTTACACGGAAATTCGCGTTAATTTCAGGACGCGTTGATTTAAGTCGCGTACATTTACAGCTTCGTTAATTTTCTATAATAAAGTATTTGTTTTCAGTGTTCTTGGGTTGCAATCAATCCACAGAGATTCAAATGACAAAGCCATGGCGGCATAAGATTGTAAACGTCATCCAACATGGCCGCGATGACGTCGCGTGCAACCCAGCAATTTCCAAAGATTATTTTCCATGTTAGATGGCACACACATATATAATTAGCTACTGAACATAATATATTCCCGCAAGCTTAGGGAACAACTATAACAAATCAAAAATGCGATGCGTGAAATATCTGAAGCGATAAGGAAGTGCATATATGGACATATAATGAAGTTCTGAATCCCGAATGATTAAGAATATTCTTGCGAAAGTCAGCGTATGTGAATATAAACTGTTTTAGCTGTCAGAAGTTTTGAATAGGCCACGATTAAACATGCAGTATCTCGAGCGTATGAGAATAGTTGCCCCGGGGAAGGGGGGGGGGGGGTTACTCTACTAAAGTTTGGGTAGAGGGATGCCGCTGAGACTCTCATACCCTGCCCCTGTTTAAGACAAGACATTTGGAAAAGTCCATACCTGTATAAGAGTACAACCTAAATAGTATACCCTATCTAAGACTTGAAGTCAAATACTGCACCCTGTTTGATAAGATCAGACAGATACTCCAGTCGATTAACTACAAATTTGCATAACCTAAGCCTATACGTCATTGAACTGGTGTTACAAGTCCTACAGAATCTGTCAAGTTCCGCTAAAAGTGATACAATCAGTCCCCTAAATGATGTACATGTATCAGTAGTGTATTCTTATTTTGATACCCCTGTTCAAGACACCACAGAGTGAAATAATATACCCTGTTCAAGGGTATATACAATAACCCTGAAAACCATACCCTATCCAGCGGCACGTCCCAGCCTAGGCTATATAAGGGAGTACCCCCTCCCCCCGGGGGAGTAGTTGACAGACGAGAACTGGACGAGAGTTTCTTTGAAGTCCATTCGACGGCTATCATCAAACGAGAGAACGTCAACGAGAGTTATCCGATCAAATAACAATACAAGCCAAGACCGAAAAGACAGGCCTCTGGTTCAATAAATACATATATATGGCAATTTAAATTTGTTTTCAACTTTCGAAATCTAGTATAACAGCAAAACCGCTGTCAAAAGAGCACCTCAAAATAGACCCTTTCAGATTGCCTGTTTGTTGCCCATTTCATACCACGTGACTTTTGCCTTGAGTGATCAGTTTGTTGTAATTTTGTATCCCAAGAGGAAATGTACTAATTTCTATAATTGCCTGAAAACAAAGCACTAAATCCTCTGGAGAACTATCACGTGGTCTGAAATGGAGCAACAAACTTGAGAGTTATATGCAATGTAGTTTTGTAGATGCGAAGATGTAGTCGAGTAAAAGATGCAAACTGTTTAGCTGTTGTTAGTAGATATCGAAATACTGAAAATATCTTGAATTGGACTACTATTTTGGAAATAAAATTTCATGTTCCATCAGTCAGTGATAACCCGAACTCACTGACCACATGTACGGACGTGCACATCTGAATAAATTAATCGCGAACAGAAAGGACCGATATGATAATCCTTTTCGGTATTGGCTTGTTGCATGTTACTACCTTTCATGAGATAGATGTATAGGTTATTAATCAACTGATTCAAGCCTAAGGGCTTGAATTTACTCCAAGTGATCCTTGGCGTTAAAAGCCAATATTACACTTACTTGCAGTGATGCCAAATTAATCATTCTAAAAATAAAAACAATCTATTTGATTGTTGGCTAGATGCATATTAAGTTTTACAACAACCGCCAACTGATTTTCTCGCAATCAGATTGTGAATGGCTAAAGTTTTCATATGCAATATTTTAACAGACACGCGGCTGGCTTTCGAAGCAGGCTTTGCAGAGATTTGTGAATTCAGGTTATGTACATGCACATCTGTTCCAAAAATCAAGAAAATGAGGATTTTAAAAGCATTTCACCACTGAGAAAAGTTAATCGGTGAGTCAAAACTCCTTGTGCGGTGCCATTTGTCAAAATTTGAGCTTTCTCTCCAGTTGAAATAATGTATTTTCGGCGAATTTGTGATATTTTGATTATTGTAGCGCAGCATGGGGATCATGACGGTAAGGCATGTCTGACACACGTCACTCCAAAGGCTCCAAAACAGAGCCGCCAGAGTGGTCACTTTTTAAATTAGGATAAGCGATCGGCTGAGTTGATGGATGAGCTGAGGTGAGAAAATCTTGAAGAAAGAAGATTGAAACAATTAGCAATATTAATGTATAATACACTAAACGGGGGAACTCCCAACTACTTGATTAACATGTTTGAA
The DNA here is from genome assembly GCA_030867875.1 of Actinernus sp. WN-2022. Lineage (NCBI taxonomy): Eukaryota > Metazoa > Cnidaria > Anthozoa > Actiniaria > Actinernidae > Actinernus > Actinernus sp. WN-2022. The sequence continues at coordinate 20,822,546 of JAOWCC010001368.1, read as the reverse complement.
AATACAAACAATATTCATTCGTATAACTGACTGGAGAAATTCGTCTTGTAATCTGTTTGTGCCTAGACCAAACAGCGAAAGCGGTAAACTAAGTTTTCAGTATAGAGGGTATGTTCTCTGGAATAGCTTTTCTAACAATATTAAGAATCAAACAAATATTGTAGCTTACAGAGACGCATTAAATGATTTAGAATATTTTTATATAAATAGTGTCGCCATTTTTATTATCTATACGATTTTGTATTTTTATGAATTTTGTAGTTATAGACACGGCTCTCAGGAAGAGCATATATATCACGAGAAACCGTGTATAATAACACTTTTTATTGTACTTACAGTGGCAGATTACATGGGTCGTATTAAAGTAAACAAGTTATAAAGTAACCGGGCACCCGAAATAACTATAAGGAGCTAATATAGTCGGGTGCCCATTAAATGGTAGAGTTAATTTTGAAAGTAAGAAAAAGGCGAAAAATCAGCAAGCACATAACATTAAATACGTTGAATAACTAATTAAGGTGATAATAAATACACACGCAACACACAATATACACACTAACAAACAAAGTATACTATTAGTAAGCAGGATGTGGGTCAAAACAGTTATTTAGATTATTAATACCGATTTAGAAGTTTGTCTTTAAACTTTCGCTTGAAGCAGCGAAAGCTCAAATATTTTATAGATTCGTCAACATTGTTCCAAACTTTGGGGCCAAGATATAGTATAAATAAAGATTATGTATGTATGTGTGACTTTCTGACAAGTTCGACCGATTTTTTTAGAACTACAGCTGAGAAATGGTAATCGTCTAGTTCTCGATTAAAATTTCTTAAGCCTGGTTTTCACTAGCGACGGAAGCGGAAGGATAAGGAGCCTTATGTTCTTATGAAAATCAAGACGGAAACGGAAGCTCGACGGAAGCATAAGAGGAAGGAACAGAAGATTTCCTATAAAGGTTTCCTTCTTCTTACGTCTCCTCTGCTTCCGTCGCTTCCGTTCCAGTGAAAAACTAATCAAACGTCAGCAAAACCGGAAGCAGAAGAATTTAGCCAATCAGAATGCTCTTCCCAGGTCCTTAGCAATGTACAAAAATGGCATGCAAGCGAGGTTTTCGCTTCTGAACGAGGCTTAATTGTGCTTATGCTTCCATCGTGTTGATTTTCACTAGAACATAAGTTCTTATGCTTACGCTTCCGTTTCTGCTTGCGTCGCTTCCGTCGCTAGTAAAAACCAGGCTTTATTCAGGATATTTACATAACGTTCGATTCTTAAATAGAAACAAGCAGTTCAGAGTAGCTTAGGTATTTTTTTATAGAGTTCGGGAAAGCTTAAAGACGTGTTTACGTTTTGGACTTTTCGACTCGAAGGCAGTTTGTAGACACTCGTTTGAAGCTAAAACTGTTTTGTTGTTGTAAAAATACAAATCGCATACATTTTTCCATTGTACGTACTCTTATTGATCATAGAAATTACATCATAAAATATGCAAAACTTAATTGGGACAACGAGCGCAGCGAGCAATGGAAAAATGTATGCGATTTGTGAATTCGCCGAAAATACCATTTGTTCAACTCGAGAGAGAGAGCTCAATTTTTTACAAATGGCACCGGACAAGGAAGTTTGACTCACCGATTAACTTTTCCTAGTGATGAAATGCTTTTAAAATCCTCATTTTCTTGATTTAGGAACAGATGTTTACACAACGTAAATTCACAAATCTCTGCAAAGCCCGCTTGAAAAGCCGACCGCGCGTCTTTTAAATATTGCATCTGAAAATTAGCCAATCAGATTGCGAGAAAATTGACGGTTGTTGTAAACTGAATAGAGAGCCAAGGGGTCATTGACATATTTAAATCTACCGTTGCTAAGGAAAGTTTGCAGCCTCGCGAAACCCAGAAAATTAAAACGTGGCCAATAATTATTCTCAAGATGACTCCTAGGGCAAGGTTTTGTAGTATGATGACGTCATCAAGTGACGTCACAATGAAAAAGGGTATGGAAAATAAAATCGTGCATTTTGGTCTGATATAGATCAGGGTTTTGAGACACGGGCGTGGCGTGGCGCGAGATCGAAGTTACGTTGCGATAGGTAGTATCAGTTAGATTTCCTTCAAACACAAAGTGGAAGGGGACATTAACTGTGACGGCGAGACGTGAGAAAAAGTACATATTCTCTCGTCAGTCTCATAACCAGAGCTCTATCGCCACGAGAGAGCTCTGGTAACATCCATTTTCTGGTCTTTACTGATTGGCTGATATTAACGCATGCGTGGGAAGTCTTTTTACGAAAACGTTTGCTTAATCAGGAGCTAGCTTACGTATCTGGACTTCTATAAAATTCAATGGGAATATAACAATTATACTATGGCAAAATCTAATAAGTAAATCAGTAATTTTCTGTACCGGTCGGCAAAACCAAAAATCTCATTTCGATCGTAGTTTTCGTGTCCCCAATTGTATTAGCAGACCCTCTCCTTGGTCGGCTCGAAGATAACAGGTAAACAAATTTTGTAAGTTTATTTTCGGCTTAAAATTCAAAAGGACGATGTCTATGACGATGCCGCAAAAGAAATGTATTAATTAATTATTGCAAAATACAATAGCTGCACGCGAGAATGCAAGTAGCCGTCATTTTTCCTCATAAACGATCTGCAAAAACACAACGTGAAAACAATAAACTGCATGTACAGAACGCGAACGCAAGAAAGCCAATCACTTACCTTTCCATCGGCATTTTACAGGAAAGCCTGTTCTTAGGCTATAAAACGAAAATATAGCGACTTACTGCACGTCATCCATTGTCATTAATGTGCCAACCAGAGATCAATTGGTTCCTGACACAAGGCGGCCTCGATACTAGGCGAAGAAAAGGAACTTCTATTCTCTTTCACTTCGTTCAGCCGAATAGAAAACATTTCTATTTATAAGCAATGAGAACACAATGATGTGGAGGGTAGCCGTCCAGCACGCATTTATTAATGTAAGAATGGTCTAGTTACAAGCTATTACTAGGGTGAACACCGTGTACGCACACGTATATCAGGGATAACAGTAATTAATAATATACATGAACAAATTTCTCGATTCTGATTGGCTAAGAGCAGTGCAGTTCAAATGTAATTGAGTGCAAAAAGTGTAATTGAGTGCAAAAAAGTGTAATACCAGCAGTGCAAATTACAAACTTTATATATTCTGATTGGCTAGTGAAACAATACAAAATCAAGGACAGCCAATCAGATCAGATGTTTAACGTTAGACATTTTTTGCTGAAATTTTTTTGGTAAACAAGCACAAAAATGGCTGCCATTTTTGAAAATCAAAGATTTGTTCAACCAAAACCAGGCAGGGCGGACTTTCCGCAAAAACAAGGGATTTCCAGCCGAGAATGTTTTTTGAATTGGTGGAAGTAGATGTCCGGTTGCTCTGTTCAAAGAGTTTGTAAGCCGAAGACCAGTTCAGTTACGGAACAACAGGAAAGCGAACGACGTGGTTTGGTCCAAAGTCCAGCCGATGGGAGTGAATAAAATCAACTCCATGATGAAGAACACAGTAGAAGGAACGGCCCTCGAGACAAGTAAAAAGAGGTTTATTAAACAAAGGGCCAGGAAGACTGTGGTTAGTAAGCTGAAGAGTGCAAACTTCGAGCGAGTAGGAATCGCGAAGGTGACGGGACACCGAAACGTGCAGTCGCTCGACGATTATGATGAAGCTAACAAACAGGAACAGTGCGTATTTTTTATGGCCATTTCCCGACGTAACAACAGTTCAAGTGAACTAGTTCCTCTCCAAGGCAACCATCAGTTCACACAGAACGCCATCCCGTTGCAAAGTCACCCTGGGCCTAGATGCTTGCCCTCGGCACAACAATTTCGCAGTGGAATGCCAGTACAGTCAATGGCCAGCCCTTCGGCTTCTAACAGGAATGCGACCTCACGAACGGCCCTTTCCATGAAATCAATCCAATGATGATGGGATCTCTGGCTCAGAACACTTTCAATAACTGCAAAGTAGCGTTCAACCAAGTTCAACAACAAGTCCTCGCCAGGTTCAATTCCTCCTTGCAAACGACGCTATCACATCCATGAAAGCGATAAACAACTTGAAGTGAACTTAAACTGAACAACTTAGCCTAATTACGGCTGAAATATCTGTTTAAAGAAATATTTTAGCTTCAAAACGTGCATTTCCTACCGAAGAACTGATGAATGAACTTTGTTTTCGTGTCATTGACTTTGCAGGCTGTGGTATTATGGGTTGCTATTTGACTAATTTGTGTAAGAGCCAATCAGTTGGAATAAAACACTCACGTGAGGTCACGCGCCCTTGAACAACAAATTGAATTAGTGTCGTCACTTCCTTTGTTTGAAATTTGTTCATGTATATTATTAATAAGTAATCATACGATTTCTCGTGCAATTTAGGATTAATTCACACTCGTGTGTTTTTCAAAGAGCTCAAATTGCACTCGCCCTGCGGGCTCGTGCAATTTTGATACTCTTTGAAAAACCCACTCGTGCGAATTAATCCCAAATTGCACTCGAAACCGTATGATTACCTATACATAAAGAATGGTCTGTAAAGTATCATATAAAAAGGTATAATAACTAAGTACCGTTTTAATGGCAGGCTGCCGGCTACGAAAAAACAGGGGGAAAATTTACCCACCTTGCTGCAGGAAAAAAACCTGGAAACGTGTTCTCCAACCCAGTGCATGCATGCCCGGAAAAACTCTTGGAGGTTAAGAGTTGGAAAAACCTATTAGACGCCCAGAAAAAAATCAGGGGACCTGAGTGATGAGTGTTATGACAACGGGAAAACGAACCTGAGAGCACAATAGGCCCTTTGCAGCTAACAAATCACGTGGTTGTACTGAAGAGCAAACAAATAACTGACTTCATTTATTTCAAGGCCTTGTACCAGATCGGTATTGCTATTAGAAAAACCTGTTTGTAAAGGCTATTTTCCACCTCCAATCAATTGCCGATCTTTCTAAAACTGCGTTATTAAAGATAGCTTGCTCTCCAGTATTCATGGCAACGCCTTTCCCATGGGGATCATGAGCTCAATTCATTCGTTAATTAAGTATTATATCAGCACGTGACTGTTAGCTGCAAAGGGCCTATTGAAGTCGAGGGTTAGCTGGAAGGCGTCAAGTGGCGTGTACAACGTCAAGGAGTGGTTTAAGTATGCTCTATGGGACCCAAGGGACCGGGGCGTACAAAGCACTCATTTGCAGCTAAAATAAATATATAACTAATACATCATTTCTTGAGGAAACAGTTGTAATCTCGTCTCTACTCTATGCGCGCACTTTTCGTATTTACTTGACAATTGCAAGTTACTAAATCACATTTGAGTATTTGTAATGTTTCCTACGCATGCGTTAATATTTCAGCCAACGAACAAATACCAAAATATGGCTGTTACCAAAATTCTCTCGTGGTGATAGAGCAGATTTCATATGAGTGGGACAAACTACAGCACGGCTACCGTACGGCATGCCGTGACATTGAAATGGGTTCCCATTGTTTTTGACCTGCTGATGCAATCAAATTACTGAAATGCGGCACTGCACAGCACGGTTATGGCAAGGCAACGGACATGCCGTCGTTTGTCCCACTCATGCGAAATCTTCTCTAGAGCTTTGGGTACGAGACTGTTCTCTCGTCGAATCCTGTGTTTATTGTTCTTTTAGTATTCACGTTTATTACGTTTCTTACTCAGATTTTCTATAAAAAAAAAGATAAGCAGGGTTCAATTTATTCCGAATGAAACAGAGTGATTTACTTTCTTACATAAAACCTTTTAAGGTAGATTTTGAGACAAAGGATCAAAATGTGTCTGACTGCGCATGCGCGCATGAAATTAAATTGTTTTTGTGACGCTTTACCCATGTACTTTGTAAGAGCGATTGACAGAAGGCCTGGTCAATGCAGAGGGTGGTAAAGGGGGGTGGGGTGTGATCACGTTTCACAGAAAATTAAATGCCCATTTCATGATTCCCGGATATTAAAATGGCCATTTCACGTTTCACGCTAGACTGCCAGCAGTCCCTCCTTTTCCCTCCATTGATAGTAATTTGCGAGCGAAGAGAAAATATGGCAGGCGTTCGAGCGGAGCGAGAGTAATTAACTTCATTCTCGGGATACTTGTTTTAAGAACATCAAATCTCCATGGGCATCTCCCTCCACAGAAGTAATGCAGTACCGCTCGAGACCTGGATTCTGATTGGAGCCATTATACTGTAGCTTTATTGTTGTTGTACTGTTCGTTTTGTATTGTTGGGTAAGCCAATACTGTGGCTCATTTCGAGCGGTACTGTCTGACTCCTCAACAGACACACTATTGTCAGAATGCTGCCCGGAGAGAGCGTGAGACAATGGGCTATTATCGCAGTTCGGCCATCTTGGATAAAACAATGGTTTTGGCTCCGATAGCCTCGCACTGGTGGGTTTCAGAAATAGTTTACTGGACGAAAACAAAGGTTTTTATTCTCCTGGGACTCAACATGGCCTGACAAGAGCCCATTTGACGTTTGCATGATGGCGTCACATACTACAACTACCAGAACTCTTTGCGCGATTCCTTTTCTTCCTTTAATTTGTACCATTGTCTTGGAATTCTCAAAGGAGTTGAGAAATTTGAATGAGAAAAAGAATTTGAAAAGGATTCTGGTAGTTGTAGTAAAATGACGTCATAATGAATTTTCATTTCGTCATAATGTCAAATGTCCTATTTTGTGATGAAAAACAAGAGCCCATCTGGGCTTTCACTCGGGCTACATGAGATTGAAGATGAAATACACTTTCATTTGAAATCCTTTTAGTAATAACCGAAGGGAAGAATTATTAGCTGAATTTAGCAGTCTTTAGGAGTGGCCGGTAGCGCGGTGACATGCATTATCTGCTCCCCTAGTATATATATTTCTCGTGTATGTAAATTAAAGAAGTTGACCTCTACTTATTCATGTACCGCACGCTTACAAATTTAGTCTGCTGTTCTCCAGGTTCAGAGTACTAATAGATGAGTGTCTCAAATGTATGTTTATATTTGTCCCATATTATAAGTTGTATCCTGTCCACCTATGATGGCGCTATCATATGATATATTTATCTACTGTTCATTCTACCCTGCGGCTCTTTATCGCAGCTCGCGTCCATATTGGTATTTATTAACGGTAATGCCTGTTGGTTATATAACCTCCTTCCCAAAACTGGTCTGCTTATATTACAGAACTATAAAGGGAACTATAAAGGGAACTGTTGGAAGCCTTTAATTTCTCGAACCAAAACCTTGGCCGTGAGAGGATTCTTGTTTAAGTTGACTTTGAGAGTTGAATATTGCTTCGCTCATCATAAATTATTCTGTGCGAGTGTTTATTTCTCCGGGGTATTTCTGACAGCGAAAAACACGCTCAAAATTATTTTAGTGCATGTTGGCCTACAGATCACGTTGTTTGCGCTGGTATATGTATTATGACCGAGAGTAAAATGAAATGTGGCATAAAACCTACGAAACGTACCTCAAACAAGAATACCGTCCGATGGCAAAATCTATCAGCGCCACGAGGTCAACAAATCGACAAAGAAATGCAGATATAAACACGCAATGATTTCAACCTCACCGTACCTTAATTCATGACCTGACAAGACACTGTTCAGTTTCACTTTCACTCTCAGCTTTGCTCTTGAGTTGTTCTTATTCAGTTGTATGGTATTGTGCAGTATATTTGAGTATGCCAATCCACAGAGATTCAAATAACAAAGCCGTGGCGAAAGAGAAGCTTAAACGAGAAATATTTTGTCCTCCTTTCTATCGAAGAAGCCTTGGTTTCAGCAGAAAGGAAAACGCTAAATTCCAATTCGATATGTGTGGATCTTTGAGTCTTCAGGTCCGGCGTCGTGTCGTATATAAAATCACAGGCCATCTGGGTAAAAAACGCGGTCCTTCGGCTCCGACAAGAGCGCCAGTTGCAATATCCTGTGCCTGTTGGAAGGCTTTCGCACGGGTGAAGTTAAATAAAACATTAAACTGCTTACATTTGAGAGATGGGACTCCAAATTTGAGAGACATTTGCTCGCAGATCCACCATTTGTATTTACTGTATTAAATTATGTACAGAAATTAACCTGGCGAGTGTTACGTGACAAGCACAGTGCGATCTGATTGGTGCTGAAATTTAATACATGGGTCAAAAGTCACAATTTGTTGCACCCAACAACCACAAAAAAAACGCTTGCATTTTAAGACTCGGTGCTGCCACAGGCAGCCCGAGTAATAACGACAAATAGAGTGTCTGTCTCGGAACTATCGGCTGATAGTTTCCCTTGGAAAGTTGACGTCCTTAAAATAAATATATAAGCCCTCGAACATCGTTCTCGGGCTTATATTTGTTTTAAAAATATTAAATTTCCGCGGGCAACTATCAGCCGATAGTTCCACACACTGTTTGTTTCATCATTCCCTGTGATCACTATCAACAAAAAAACGTTGAGCAATAAAGGCAAAGTGTTTCTGTCTCGGGACTATCGGCAGATAGTTACCCTTGGAAAATTGATATTCTTAAAAATAGTATATAAACACTATAATACCGATAACCGACGCGTTAATCACATCCCGAGGTTTGTATTGGGATTAATGCCGAGGTTCGAGGTATTTAACGGACTTTGACCTTTAGAAAAAGGTTTGTAAACAAGAAGCAGGCTTGTAAATTAGACAAAGCACTGAATCATACATGCAATGCAATTAGATAAAAGTTTTGTAACTCTCTTGAGACATCAATGATAATGAATCATTCAAACGTTGTTGTTACATAACGAACCATATTCATGAAAATAATGCTCTAGAATTGTGGTAAAAAGCATGTAGAATAGTTCAGTTTCGGCATTAAAGTTACGTAGTTAATATGCGCAGTTGGAGTATTGTGAAAAAATCACGTCCCATAATGATGAGACGGCTCGCTTACGTTCTTAAAGAGGGAGTGAGTGAAAACCTCGTATTTGAGCTCTCATATCGGGTCATTGAACTGACTGTCAGCTTGAGTTCACAACCCTTGGATTGTCATTAGAAATGCAAGGACTTTATATGAATAAATACCAGGGTATTTATACAGTTAATTAAAGCACTGTATTGCATTGATAATGAGCACATCTTTGTTATTCAACCGGTATTTATCGGAGATAATGCCCTATGAATATCAAAGAAAACCGAGCCAATCGAGTAATACTGTCAAATAACATCCTTTACTGTGGATTATAATGAAATATATCATTCATTGAGTGGCATAAACATTTCCTTCGTGTAATGAAATGTTGTATTGGTAACGAAGACCATCTGATACACATTTAGCTGGATATAAAAATAACTATATAACTGATAAAGCTAGTATTATGCAAAGCGCAATTCTTACAGTAAGATACAGTGGAATTCCGATTTAACGAAGTCCCCGATTTAACGCACAAATCAATCAGCCCGGCCAGAATTACAGTAACATGTATGGAAAATAATCCCGATTTAACGAAATACCCGATATAACTAACACAATCTAGAAGCCCAAATGTAAAATATACCCCGTTATTATACGACTTGGCGTTTTCGAGTGCAAATACGGGCTAAAACGAGTGCAAATATGAGACGGTATTACACGGGTCGCAAACCGGTTTGCACAGGTTTATTCAACACTTAAAAGGTTTTGTAAGCGCGCGAGCCAATCGAAATGGGGCTGTTTGAGTAACAGCCAATCAGCTTTTAGCGCGCGAAAAAAACTTTTCGGTGCGCGCCCGCCCCCGACGTGAGGCTGAGAGATTTCTTCTCTCGAGATTTCTTCTCTCAAGATTTTCTTGAAACAGAGCAGTAAGGTAAGCGAAAACAAACATGTTTTGTTCGTGTTAGCTGTCGTATAATAAACAATTTATTACACGAAGAGTTGTGTAATACGGCTGGGAATTTTTACTCGTCAATTTTATTTTTTCTCGCCTTTCAGGCTCGAAAAAATAAAACTGACTCGTAAAAATACCCAGCCGTATTACACAACTTTCCGTGTAATAAGCTCTTTATATAACGAATAAATGTCATCACGCCACAGAAGATGAATCGACTCCTGTTGTACAGTATCTACATACGTACATATATGAATAAATCACGAGTGATATAAGTACAGTATGACGTCCAGACGGGACGTGTTGGGGAGTGCAGCGCTATTGATGGTGCCGTGAAACACCGTCTAACATTACCCCAAATTAATTATTAACTATACCCCGATTTAACGAAGTTTTTGGGCAGTTTTCAACGAACCAATTTCCCCAGTCCCCTGGCACTTCGTTAAATCGGGGTTCCACTGTATGATTGTTAAATATTGTTAAGTGTTTTATGGCGCTCTAATTTACACAGGAGGACGACTGTAAGTCTCATCTCTTAAGCTTCTCTTGGATTGGCAGCAATATGCTGTAAAACATTTGATCAAACAAAAACAAACTTCATCCAACATTTGATCAAGCACAATATGTTGGTCCCACATCGTTCAACATGGGATGACAAACTATCGAACAATGTTGTCGAGCAAACTTTAAAGTGCATATAAGCCCTGGCGATTTTTTACGAAGAGACTACAGGCCATAGCTAAAGGATTTTCTGAATAAAAAGTTGATTTGATTTATATGTCGTTGTGTATTGGCCGTTCAAGGTTGCCGGCAAAAAAAACGGCCTGTGAACCGAAATCAAGCGCTGGAGAGCGCTTCACAAAATTTGCACTGGGTCTAGTTGACGTCATCATCACAAGACGCTCGATCTGCCATGACATGAACGGTCTTGCCAAGTAAAGCAGCGCTATATTATCATCTTTCTCAGTTATCTGTTCAATATTACTTTATCTATAATTATTCCAACAAGTTGCGTCGCTTTATATGCTCGAAGAGACGAGTTATGTTGATGACGTCACGTTTCATTCTCGTCGCAGTCCCCAGGCGTGCGCAGAAAAGAAGTCTAAATTTGGAAGTTTAGGTCTAAGCCTTAAAACAAAACGCATAACTGGCCAGGGCTTACAATGTATATGCACTTTAAACAGTCACGAAGTTTTGGTATAGATAGGGGAGCCCAGGGGTTTGTCACCTTCAGTTGTCAATCAGCTTTTGTGGAGTGAACATATCCGTAATGCTCCGTATGAGTGCTCCCTACTGATTGTTTATCGCGCGAAATTCAAAACAAACAAATAAATATTAGAGTTCAGAGTAAGGCTACAGAGTTATTAAACAGTCATAAAATACTATTGGCAGCCATTAATGAACAATTATCTTTCCCCTGGTCACAAATTCTATTTAATTTGTTTAAAATCGAACATTTTCAAGGGGACTGATATGCTAGCTTGCTTTGTTCACTGCTCTTCAATTTCAAATTTTGAGTTTTAAAGGCCCGAAAAGAGGAGGAGGATTTTAGACTGAACTTCGTGTTTCAGCATTTTTGGATAGTTTGGCAAAGAAGGGTACGTGGAAACCAGCAGGGAAATCAAGGCACTGCTGTTCTTGTTCCTTCATTGTAACGACTATGTTTGGCAAATCACATATCGCTATTGTAGGTTCCCTAGAGAACATTTTAGTCGTCAAGTCCAACTACTGTTATTCATATGTTTCGAAGCATGATTTCATTTTACAGTCAATTCCTCCATTTTCAGCACATATTCCCCATGAATTTGCCTACCGTTTAGAAACAAGAGTCTTCTTAAAAGCTTTCGTTCGTAAGTGCATAAGAGCAAATGGAGTACAAATCTTATTAAAGCTACACATTAAATGGCAACGATAATCTTAACAATACGATGAAATACATGACTTAATATATTTTAACAAACTGATCTATAGGTGTACATTTTTGGGTTATATCATCCCACAAACTTTATTCTATACTGTCTTGTAAACGAGTCTCATTCTGCCATGCTAGCCTCCTCCGCAGGCATCTCTAGAAAAAGATATCGACCGGATTTCCTGTGTTGAGCGCGAAGCGCGAGGGGCTGAGGCGAGCGCTCTTCTCCCTCGTGACAGGAAACCCAATTCCGATTTTTCCAATATTCACGATTTTTAAAAATCTGATTTCTTCGAATTTCGAGATGTCTGGGGAGGAGGCTACTGCCATGCTGTTTCTGCCTCTTAGGGCTCTTAATTTAGAAGAAAATAATCGTCTACCATTCCTACTTAGTTTTAAAAGGACTCAGCTAGTGATTTTAGACTGAACTGGTGCTTGTGATCAGCGATGTACTTTTCAGCTGCTTTTGGTTCTGCATGCGAAACCCATCACATCTGTTAAAGATAAAGAAGCATTAGTTATTATTTTTTTCGTGTAAGTGCTATGTTGACTAAGGACTACGAGTCAAGGAAATTATATGACTATACAAGGCAACTCTTTGCCTACAGAGGGACTAAGCAATTAACGATAATATGATCACTGGCCATGGGGATTGATACCTCAGAAAAGCGAAACATGGCTTGTGGTTACTCATTCATCCGATTTCTTATCATCCCTTATATCCTATTTCGATTCCATCACAGAAATAAACAGTTTTTCATATTTTAACCGGTTTACCTGCCAAGTAGCCTAACCACATAATGAGGACATGTGAAGATGAGGAGATGTGGACATGAATTCAAGAGGACATGAGGACATGTGGACATTATTAGAAGAGGACACGTGGACACGAGGACATCACAAATAAACAGTTTTTCATATTTAACTGGTTTACCTGCCAAGTATAGCCTAACCACATAATGAGGACATGCGGAGATGAGGACATGTAGATATGTGAACATATGGACATGTGGACATAAATACAAGAGGACTTGTGGACATAAGGGCATGAAGACATGTGGACATGTGGATATGAATACAAGAGGACATGTGCCATGATTGATATCTCAGAGAAGCGAAAACTGGCTTGTGGTTACTCATTCATCGGATTTATTATCATCCCTTTTATCTTATTTCGATTCCATCACAGAAATAAACAGTTTCTCATATTTTAACCGGTTTACCTGCCGAGTAGCCTACCCACATAATGAGAACATGAGGGCATGAGGACATGAAGGCATGAGCGCATCGCTACTGTTTCTATAATTAATAGTGTTTTCATTTTTATATATGTTAAAGTTCTCGAAATTAGGTGCATCTATCACAGAAGAAAGAACAAGTTCTTTTTAAGTAATGATTCGCGCAAGAACTATAGCAGAATCCATTGTTCTGCGGCAATGAGCCTCCCTCAGATAGGATTCTCGAGTATTGAAGAATATAGGAGAAAGGGATGAATATTCTGAAATAAAGTTTGTAGAAAGTGCTTGTTTTATTCCATTTTAATGAGAAATCCTGTTCCAATCAATAAGAATTGGCAAACACAAAAGCTACGAAACTGGCACATTTGATAAGGTTCCTCGCATACGATTTCCTTTATAAACAGCATATGGTACCGGTAAGGTACTTTAAAATATGCTACTGTAAGTCATATTAGGAACTTAAGAAAAACAAACGAGTGAAATTTGTTTACGCCGAAAGAATACAAATTTCTCGATTTTCGCAAATATTCAGCAATAACCTATCTTACTTCGTTCGCCGCATAACGTTAGTTGCAGTTTTCTGATCTTCTTGACTTTGGTACAGAAGTTTCAAGTGGTATTGAACTTCCATATGGTATGTACGATTTAATTATTACTGTAATATTTCTCCGGTATGCAGTTGAACCATATGCATGAACATAATACTTTAAGGTTAAAATTGATCAGCCGTTTGCTGAGAAACTTGTATGGTGCCAATTAACCTGAAACCTGCCTGTCACAGACCTTGGAGGTTGGGCACTCGTTGAAAGTAAAATGGAACAAATTCATCTTTGATGTTATGAGATATACTCACTAAAAAAAAAACGTTTTCGAAAATCGCTTATATATTCAGCAATTCTTTGTTAATCACTTTCTAATTGTACTTTGTATAAAATTCGAGGATTCTTTATAAAAAGCAATCGGATAATGTTTAGCTGTTCAAAAACGCGAATTTAAAAGATCCCCGATCTGAAACAATCTCCTGGAGAAAGAATTGAAGAAAACATCAACATAAATAGCCGCGGGCCACATTAAACCAATGAAATCAAGAGTTTTAACAATACAACATTAACACCTCACTGCATTCCTTTGCCGTTGGTGCTATCGTTCTTACATGAAACTTTACTGAAAGACCCTGTTTCCGAGCCCATGGTGCTTTACGCGCGCAAATCATTTTCGCAGGCTACGAAAATCAGAAAGAACGTTGCTGTTGTTATGTGACTCCCGAAACTTTCGAAATCCATCCCTAGTTTGGGCCATCGTGTAATTATTCATAGGTATATATGCTTAACTGACTTTCTTTTATCTTAACATTTGTATATATACTTTTTAAATGAAACTTTAGTTCGAATATTTCTTCGAACCCGGTCTAGAGTAGCCTGATTATCAGACGATACGAGGTCGTCCGCTCACTTCCTCCCCCTCCCCGTCTGATGGACTTCATAGACTTTCATGTTCCTGACGTCATCAACCTTTGTTTTTACAATAAGCCAATACGAACACGCGTAAGAATTGAAGCGTAAAGTGTAGAACAGTCGTGCAGTAGCGGCTTTTACTAGTTGGATCTATCAGCTTTCATGCACTGGAAAAAACATTCTACAGCTTCAAACTTCTCTCGATTTCTCAGAATGGTATCCTGTTTGATCTGCTGTGGTTCTTTGGAGAGCAGGAACTTTTTAAACGGAAGTTTGCGTGCAGTATTTGCAGGACAGGACAGAAAATATACATACAAGAAATATCAGACTCGATTCACTGCCGTAAAGTTTGTTACTGTAAACTTAGAACTTTTACGCTTTTACTTTTATTTTTAAAACGTTTTGAAGCTTGATATATATGCCGATTAGTCACACAAGACCCTAAAGTTGTCCTAGTGTAGGTTTTCTGGTATCAGAGATTGTTTTAACCGGACTTTTTGTGCAAAGTTTAGATGCCCGCCGTACATGAACTTACGGAAGTGTGTTCATAATTCTGAAAACAAAAATATTCTCCCAAGTGCCATGAAACTTTTTCCATAACATACTCAGTATGTGTGTTCACTTCTGCAGAAAAATCATAATATTCCATGAAAGATTTGGTCTTCTAAAAGCCAAAAACCTAGAAGAATGTTTGAGATCTATTAAATGCATGAGATCAATAAGCGGAGGAAGATTAGTAATTTACCAAAGTCCGTACGTAGATTCACAAACACATCGTTTCGATAAATGAACGATTCCAATGCTTTCTTCTGCTCTGGATATAGCTTCGAAATCCTGAAAACTTTACAACTTCGGTCGACACAATGATCAAGTTCTTCTTCAACGCCATTCAGAAAAATATGCGAGCACATTCCTTAAATTCCAGACTTTGCCAAAAGTGTAAAGTTCGCTCTGATTGGTTGACATTATGACGTCAGGAACACGAAAGTCTATGAAGTCCATCAGACGGGGAGGGGGAGGAAGTGAGCGGACGACCTCGTACCGTCTGATAATCAGGCTAGGTCTAGAGTGGCGAGTAGAGGAATGCCGGAGAAAGGACCGAGACAGCGAGGCGAAGTGACTCGACAAATAATCCTTCAGCAGTCCACATTTTACTTTCTCTAGGTCTACAAGAGAACACTTGTGGTTCAAAAGGACTACTACGTGAGTTTCCCGGGAATTTGCTGCTCTAATGGACCGGCGGGCTTCGTTGGAAATACAAAGCACAAAGCATGCAACCACTTCTGACATCAAGATCATTCGTAATTATAATTTCGCATGGCTAAGCTCCACTGAGGTGTTACGACGTATCTGTATATGTTTTGCATTTTTATTAGCAGAGAAAGCAATGTCCTTAACCTTTTTTTTTCATCCTCCAGTATATCCAGAAAGTCTTGCTACCAAAACTACGATCGCGGGTCAAACTCCAATCTGCCGAGTTCAGCTGTTACTTCGCTGTGAGTTTGACTCGAGTGCGAGTACGACATTTATTTTTGCACTCAAAATATATCATTCGCAAGGAGAGTAGAGATCCTCAAATACAGCTAAGCAATGCTGGAGACATGAAAACAAGGTAACAAGAGTATGTGTTTGCTTGTAGAGTTGTGAAAAGTCGCACTCGTAAATCGAATTAGAATCTAAAGAAAGAACAACTGGCTTCCTGCCGAGTACTGTTCAAATCATATTCGAAGCATTCGTGGGCTCGATTGGGTTTTTAATCCGGTAGAGTTTATGAAATTCGTTATCCAAAGTGTATGTGTACTTCTTTTATGAAACTTATAAACAATCGAGAGCATTTTAGTTCGCCTAAAAGCTGGCCTTTAATTTATGCGGCCGTTGATAAACAAACTAATCATAACATTGGCGCAAAGCACCATGAGCTCGGACACAGGGTCTTTAATTTTTTTTGTCATAGATTTCACTAATACATGTAGATTTAAAACTGTTATAAAAGAAAGTTAAGTTAATTTTAACTCAAAATATATTTTAAACATACTTATTGCATACCTTGTTGGTCTCCTCACCGTCAGTTTTTGATTTCTAAATGGAAAAAAATAATATTAAATATTTATCAATAATGTCAAAATTGTTTCACACAAAGATTGTGCGTAAACTACGAATGATGTAGTGGTTTAGTCCCCAATCACTGATCTGTCCTATATGTTTGTTTCTTTCGCTTTTCGTTCTTGCCATTCCAGTCCATTCCTTTCTAGGTCCGGTCCGAGTACGGTTTGGCACCGGTCGTGTCCCCTCCTCTCCCCTCCCCTCCTGTTATGTCACGTTCAGTTCCGTTCCCTTGTGCTCCATGTTTTGATTTCTCTTTTACATAAGATTGGACTTAGTATGTAGTTGAACCTTTACTTACTTTTTGACAACTTTATCAAGCAGGCAACAACAACGATGATAGTGATGATGAGGATTGCAATAGCAATGACAAGCAGAATCAGGATCATCAGAAAGGGCTCTGTTAAGACAGAAGACAAACAGATTTGCAGATATAACGATTATTAGTATATATACCACACCAGTGAACAGTGCTTTTCGTGCGTTCTGATTGGATAATCAAACAGTGAATATGATTTCATATTCACCTCCGAGCGAAGCAGCGATCACCACGCGCGAGTTTTTGGCCTTTTCACAGAAAATAAAATAGCTATTTGGTGTTGGCTATTCACTGATGTGTGGTATATACTAAAACAATTATTTACCTCAGTGTCGGTGAATAGTGGTAGCTATTTATCTCGCCGTAGCGGCTAGGTAAATATCCACCACTATTCACCTCCACTTCGATGAATAATTTTTAATTATCAGAAACATATAAGGGAGTTGAAATGTGTAACAGCGGCCTCATGCTCCGGATTATTCACTGAAAAAAAGTACCATATTTGTAAAATATAGTCTAGATACATAAACCGGTTGCCATTTTATCGATCCCATATATGGTATTTTGATTTGCTGAATAATCCAGAGCATGGCACTAGGGCGTTACACGTTTCAACGCCCTTGTCGTTATGTTTCTGTTATTATACATTATAATATAGATACGATATATAGTACGCGCGCTCTTATTGGCTAAAAGCCATGTTTTATCAGAGTATTTAACATGGTTTGCCGTGTTTTATTGGTTCCAACTGGCGGTTTCCTTTCATCGCGCGTATAAATCTATAATATAGAATAGATAAAGATTGATGCCTAAAATCCATGTTTTATACTATCAAAAACACTCTGGTCGACATTTGAGAGCACTCGAGAAATGTTGAAAGCACGCGCCTTCGGCTTATGCTTTAACATTTCTCTCGTGTTCTCAAATGCCCATCGTGTTTTATGTATAGTTTAATAAACGATCTGATAAAACACGCGCTGCGAGTTTAATTAACGGCTTCAAAAACGTTACTTCTAAAAGATAATAATTTTCAGAAATTTAGATGAAAAGTGAAGAATTACTTGTTTATAGCTATGTAGTGCGTCAGTGACATACGCAGTTGGAATACGGAGCGAAAATTTAGGTCCCATAATGTTAGGCTGGTTGCGTGTGAATAATTGTGAGTCAAGGGGTCTTTGTTTTCGAGCTTCTCGAGTCATTGCACTTAGACCGTTGGTTGAGCAACCCTGAGTCTTGTTATAAACCTTAGGATCTTTTCAAGGATCTTCACTGTTCGAGTGAGGGTCTTTTTAAAGATTCATAATGAAGCCCTTGGTGTTATAAGGATTGACTAGGGAGGGTCTTTATACAACTTTTCACTCTACGAGTGTGGCCCTATATAAAACTTCATGGTTGAGGCCTTTTTCCTTTGTTGAACAAAGGATAAAGACCCCAACCATGATGAAGTTTTATATAGGACCACACTCGTAGAGTGAAAAGTTGTATAAAGACCCTTAAGTTTTACAGGATATAAAGGAGCATGCACGTGAGTGATTTGCTTCTCCTGATTGGACAAAATGCTCATGAATTGAGGAACTTGAGGAACTGGTCGTATTTGCCATGTTGTAGCTGCACAGAAAACATCGAAATATGACTAGATCAACAACAGTTTCTTTTTTGTTGACTTCTCACTAGTGACATAATAATAATAATAATAACAATAAGATACGACGATGATAATGATAACGAGGATGCTGTTGATAGTAACTAGGGTCCAGTTGTAACGCTATCCACTGGATAAGTATTAACTTATTTTATTATACAACTATATGACATAACTTTACCATATTAGGCCACAAAAACGGACTAATATGCCAGCGTATTACCCACTAGATTGTCGTATTACCCGCTAGTAAACCAGTATTGACCGGTTTAGTACACGACCGTATACTGAGTTCAAAGCAAAACTGGCCGATGAGAATTGTTACGAACTCAACGCGGACTACCCAAACTTTGACTTAACAGGACTTTTGGACGACATTGACTTTGATACAGAACTTATTAACGCTGTCGAGTTGCTTGAGGAAACTGAAACGACTGACAGTTCCAGTGGCAATGTAAGAAGCGAGAAAAAAAGAGAAAAAACTTGACAATGACGAAGTTACAAAATTTATCGAGGATAACAGAAACAAAAATACAACACAAAAGACACGAAGCGACCTTAACGTGTTTTATAAATGGGCAAAAACTGTTAACGAAACGAGAACTATTGACAATATACCGCCTACTGAACTTGAGAGTGTGCTTTCACACTTTGTAGTGAAAGTACGAAAACAAGATGGTGACGAATTTGAGCCAGATACACTTACCTCATACTTTCGTAGTTTTGACCGCTTTTTGCGAGAACAATGCAAAACATACAGCATACTCCTTAGCAGACAATTCTCAAAGGCCAGAGAAGCTTTGTCTTGCAAAAGAACAGAACTTCGTCGCTCTGGTAAAGGTCAAAGGCCGAATAAAGCCGTTGGACTAAACGACACGCAGAACCAGCAGTTATGGCAACAAAAACAGCTTGGAAACTGTTCTTCTCAAACCCTTCTTAACGTACAGTCTGGTTCAATAATACCATCTATTTTGGCTGGAGGGCTAGGGATTAACACCATCGTGCATGTAAGGTTTGGTGACTTCCATGTTAAGAAAGAGGATGGGCCAGAGGGAAAAATGTACGTCGAGTGGGTCATTGAGCGTGGCAGTAAAACTCATACCGGCGAGAACGAGTTTGTTCCTGACCGGCCATTTAATCCCAAAATGTACGCCACCGATGGACCATGTTGTCCTGTTCGTATTTTCACGGAGTACATATCCCGAAGACCAGCAGATATGAACTACCCAGATGCTCCTTTTTACCTGGCATCAATTCCAAGGCCAGCATCACAGACTTGGTTCAAGAAACAGCCCCTTGGTAAACACTCACTTGGCTCTTTCATGAAAGAAACGAGCAAAGCCGCGGGATTGAATGGCCGATACACTAATCATTCTGTACGAAGAACCATGATTTCAACCTTACGACAAGAGAATGTTGAGCCTCTCAATATTATTGGTCTGGCAGGTCAAAGAAATCTCAAATCCTTGGACAGTTATTCTGAAGCCTCAGAACAACATCAGAAAGACATGTCCAGCAAACTCAGTCAGCAAATTGAATACGTCGAAGGAATCTTCCGAGCCAGAGAAGAAAATTCTCAAACCACTGATGACCAATCCAAATATGATGTCTGCCGAACAAGACTTAAAACCAGCAATGTTCTGTGGTGCCGTATTCAACAACTGTTCATTGAACTTCGGTGGAAATGCTGGTTATCCTTGTGGCGGGTTAAAAACACCAACCAGAAGATTCAAGAGAATTTTGCCGCTTCTTGATAGTGACGATGAACTTTAGACTGAACACTGTTTCTTAAACTAAGAGAATGTTAAGAGCCTCTTTGTCAAGTTAAAAAGTATATTAGACGTATTTGGCTTGAATTTCTCGCTTTATATTCTCTTTGAAACACTTTTCCTTGTTGAACTAATTCGAGAACTTTGCCACAGCTTATAAAAACAAGCTGGTTTTACGAGATTCATATCACATGACATACTTTTAGTTTATTATCCAATGAAATTAAAGGCACTTTTCTGGCTTTCCGTTGCTCACGTCATTGATCGAACTGAAAAGGAAATCAATCACAAAGAAATTCAAGTGTTGTATAATAAATCTCTTATTAGATGATTTTTCGGGTAATACGGGCTGACATTTTACTCGTTGCTTGTCTCGCCCCTGCGGGGCTCGGAAAAATACATTCGCAACTCATAAAATATAAAGGGCTTATTACACGGAAAGTTGTGCAATACGGCTGGGTATTTTTACGAGTCAGTTTAATTTTTTCGAGCCTGAAAGGCGATAAAAAAAAAATTGACGAGTAAAAATTCCCTGCCGTATTACACAACTCTTCGTGTAATAAATTGTTTATTATACGACAGCTAACACGAACAAAACATGTTTGTTTTCGCTTACCTTACTGCTCTGTTTGAAGAAAATCTTGAGAGAAGAAATCTCGAGAGAAGAAATCTCTCAGCCTCACGTCGGGGGCGGGCGCGCACTGAAAAGTTTTTTTCGCGCGCTAAAAGCTGATTGGCTGTTACTCAAACAGCCCCACTTCGATTGGCTCGCGCGCTTACAAAACCTTTTAAGTGTTGAATAAACCTGTGCAAACCGGTTTGCGACCCGTGTAATACCGTCTCATATTTGCACTCGTTTTAGCCCGTATTTGCACTCGAAAACGCCAAGTCGTATAATAACAGCCCGTATTACCTGAAACATCATCTAATAAGATGTATTTATACACCGATAAGGATTTATCCGGTGGATAGCGTTATCCATCCTTTGAAAAACCCGACCCTCAGTATTATTGTATGATAGTCAGTGGTATACCGGCAAAATAGCCAAATAGATATGACACTGCCTCTAGTGGGGATATTATTGCATGGTTCGCACAGGCCTTGAAAAGTCCTAGAAATACTGCCAGGTCCTTCAGAAACGTCCATGTATTTTGGCAGGAAAAGTCCTTGATTTTTTACGTAAACTCATTACATTTTTTTAATCTCCTTGGATATTTGAGAAGACAGGAAACAGCCTCATTTTTGGCCCTAAAAGAGCATTAGGGCGGCAATGATGATTCGTCATGCTAACAAGGCGGATAAAGGGTCTTACATTGGATCTAAATTGCGTAGATTTTCGAGGTCATTTATGTGTGAACCTGTAGAAAACAAGTCCTTAAAAAGTGTGGATTGTCTTTGGTAAGTCCTTGAAAACGATTTGAAGAAAACGTTTGAATTGTGTATGAACAATGCATTGTCATCAACACATCTGATATATAACACCACAGTCAGAAATGTTTGTTACTTCATTTCTGGCTACAACTTTGGATGAGAAATTGAGACTTATAATTGAGTGCAAGACTGATGTACAAATAATTTGTGCTCACCTTTCAAGTTCTTCGAGGTTGTCGGTGTCGCATCAGGGTCAACAATTACTTTTGATATAATGCAAGAAAGATAACATTAGTTAGTTTTACTCAACAGTAAACATCGTTCAAAGCATTATATAGCATGGCTCGTACATCTTCAGCCATTTCAAGTAGCGGATGATCATTGCTAACCAATGCAAATAAAACAGTGTTATTCCATATTGTATAATGTAACAATCGTTAAATTTAGATTGATCCTTGTTTGGTTAGAGCAAGATCAAAAATCCGAAAGAAGGCCAGAATGGCACTTAGCCTATCTATTTTACGTGATTAACGTGGTAACCAATGACGTGAATTCCGAGTACTGCAAATATAATTTCAAACTGAAATCATAATCAACGCAAGTCAAATCTCACGATAAAAAATCCCAGGTAGGTTTAAAAAAAGTCAAGGAAAATAAGAAAAGAAAAGCAATCTTAACTACGCCATGTGTTTTCTACGTGGTAAGTCGTACGTGAGGCGAAACTTTCTGAACTTTTGTAAGAATGTGGAATTTACCAGTTTTAGTAATCTTGGCTCCCAATGGCACACTTGCATCCACGTTAGCCCCTCCCACATTGCCAGTCGCAATTTCCTGTATAAATTCCTTGGCGACGTTTGGATTTCCTTTGGAGTTGAGTTTCACTGTAAATGTCATATCCATGCTATTTGCCAATCTGAAACAGTAGTATATATAATGGGGAGTCTAATTCATATCCTTATCTAAGCCTTTTTTCTCCCATCGTATATCCCTACTCCCTCGAAAAATCGTTGAAAATTTGTTCCTTATATAAGCCCTCCTGATTCCCCCAGGAAGAACTAAGCGGTTCTAATTCACGTCCTTATTTAAGCCCTTTTTCTCCCCACCGTATTCCCCTAAGCCCACAAAAAATCGTTGAAATGTCTCCTTATATAAGCCACCCATAATCAACACACATATTTCTTATATCCAACACACGGTTCTAATTCACATCCTTATTTAAGCCTTTTTTCTCCCATCATATATCCCTACTCCTACGAAAAAAAATCGTTGAAATTTGTTCCTTATATAAGCCCCTTTTATCTCCAAATTAGGAACCACCCCCAATCACATTTAATATAACCAATAATAAACCCCTATTAGAGATATGATTCATCATATTATGAGGTCGTATCACAGTTACTATATAAAAACATCCCGTATACTATGGCTAATATATCGTACCTTCCTATAGAAATCTTGACTAAGATCGTAGAGTATGCTGGTCCCACATCATTTGCCGCTATTTCTTTGACTTCGAAACAGCTAAATGATGCCGCATCTATGGCACGTTATAGAAACGTAGATTATGAGTTTTGTCAACGAGTACTCACTTTTGGTCTTAGGTCTACTCACAACGATAACGATCGAGATAATTTGGTTAGGAAATTCGGTATTTCCGAGAATGACGTATATGACGACGGCTATAGTTTTGTGCTAGTCTATGCCTTTGAAGATGGTAATCTTAATGTCATTAAGTGGCTCGTTAAGCACTTCCAGTCCACCATAGAGCATGACCACGTATACGCTTTGATGGTCCATGCCAGCAGCAATGGACATCTCTATATCGTTAAATGGATCGTTACCCACTTCCAGCTCACCCTACGTAACAACTACTACGTTCGTTGTGCTATAATAATAGCCAGTGGAGAGGGTCATCTTAACGTCGTTAAGTGGTTCGTTACATACCTCCAGATCACCAAAGAGGATAATCCATTCAAGGCGATGCGTGGTGCTAGTAGATTAGGCCATCTTAATGTTGTTAAGTGGTTCGTTACGTACTTTCGACTCACCATAGAGGACGAAGCCGTTTATGATGCTCTAGAAAATGCCTGTATCAGTGGTCATCTCGATATCGTTAAGTGGTTCATTGAACACTTCCAGATCCCAATCCCAATAGATGTAGATATGTTCTATGTACTAGGTTATACCTACGATAGAGTATTTCTTCCAGCTTCGCCGTAGAGGACGAATATTGCGATTGTTTATTACTCGATGTCTACGAAAAATAAGGCACCTCACCATAGAGCGTGACTGTATTTATTATACATTATTCGATGTCTACGAAAAAAAAAAACGGCCAATTTTATGCAACCATTAAAAATCCCAAATAGAGAAATGGTACCGTTATATTATCAGCCATAAAATGCGAGGACATAATCAGTGCCGATGGTTAACGGTTGGCAGGAGAACTATTTGTGGCAAGAGTTGCTTATTCTAGTGTTGTAAGCAACATCGACACCAGATCAGAGAAGGATCGTTTGAGCCATATCCCTGTCGTGCGTGTGGAGTTGGGACTCAAGCAGAGACGCGACTTTGTCGCCCGTGCGGCAACGTAACCGCACAGATAAACCTGATGCGTAAAGGTAAGAGGGCTAGAAAGGATTTCAACGTCGTATTGACTGAACTTATTACAACGAATCCACCTATTAGAGAATAGATATCTAATATTATACCCATAGTAAATATGGCATATGATAATTATCAGAGAGACGTACTAGATATGTACGAACAGGCGCGCAACATACTTGATGAACCGATCCCCGAAACGATAGAAAGACGTTTAATACGACCATTAATTCCCAAAAAATTGTCCCACTAGTATTCAAACGAACTAAATGGGTCATTGGTAATTTCTTACGAGGCTGGCAGATGGATGTTCCAGAGGATCACGAACTTGGTGCAGACCCAATGGCTTTCTTAAATGGTGTACGCCATATAATCCACGAAAAACTAGAGGAAGAGATCGCCAATCTAAAAGGCGTGAAGTTCCAGCTCGCCCTGAGAGTAGATCTAATGAAGTACAACATTGATGGTAGCACAGAATTCATCGACGCAGTATTTCGTCATTATCAGGAGGTTCTATTGCAGTCCCACGAAATCGATTCCGCGCTAGACAAGACTTTTCCTGCGATCCAAGAAAGACTAGAGAAATGGATACATAGAGGCTCAGGATGGGTGGTAGACCGAGTAGTTCTGCTTTGGCTCGACATAGCGCGATATCAACCACTACGAGGAGGCTCATACGTTGCACTTCCTAAAGAAGTCCAAAACAAGAGAGCTGTGATTAATGTTCAAAATAAGGATGATAACTGCCTACGATGGGCACTACGATCAGCGCTTTTTCCAGTCAAGATTAATACCCAAAGACCATCTAAGTATCCTATAGAGGACGGCCTAGACTTTACAGGAATCGATGCACCAACACCAATATCACAGATTTGCAGAGTCGAGAAGCGAAACAACCTTGCGATAAATGTCTTCGGCTGGGAGAAAGGTGTGATTGTCTATAGGATTACCAAGCAATGCGGGGACACCAAACGCATTAACTTGCTGTTAATAGAGAAATCAGGAAAGTATCACTATACTTGGATCAAGGACTTTAACCGCCTCCTATCCGATCAGAGCAAGCACCATGAAAGGAAGCACTTCTGCGAGAGGTGTCCCCACGGATACCGCCGAAAAGATCTACTCGAAAAACACACCCCAGAATGTAAAGGTATAGGACAAACAGCAGTGAGAGTTGAGATGCCTGAAGAGGGTAAGAACAAGCTATCCTTCCATAACTGGCACAAACAGCTAAAGGTTCCCTACATCATTTACGCCGATTTCGAGGCGCTGACGACCAAGATCGAAGGACCAGAGCTGGCACCAGAGCTCGATCCAGCAGCAGAGCTGGCACCAGAACTGCGCAGCAACACCCAGAAAACTCAACTACATGAGGCTTGCGGATTCGGCTACATCGTGGCGAGATGCGATGGTCATACGGAGACTCCAGTCGTCTATAGAGGGCCCAATGCTACGGAAATGTTCCTGGAGGCAATACAACGAGAAGAACAGAAAGTTAAGGCAGCCCTATCTAGACGTAAAGCCCTATGCATGACTCCAGAGGACAACATAGCCCACCGAAGTGCAACAATTTGCCACATTTGTCAGAAATCTCTTAATGGGGATTCAGTTCGTGATCACTGTCATATCACTGGAAAGTATCGTGGAGCGGCACACAATGCTTGTAATCTACTCCTACGGATAGACCCAAATAAGACCATAATACCAGTAGTCTTCCATAATTTGCGGGGATACGATTCTCATCTCTTAATGCAGGCTATTTCCAAAGTAGAGGGGCAGATAAATTGCATACCAAATAACATGGAGAAGTACATTTCATTCTCCCTAGGGAAACTGCGATTCATCGACAGCGTTCAGTTTTTGCTATCCTCTCTTGCTCAGCTAGTATCGGCTAAAAACCCGGAAGGATTCCAAATCATAGCCAGATATGAGCAAGACGAACATAAGCGCGGGCTCCTTCTACGCAAGGGCGTTTACCCATACGAATATATGGACAGTTGGGAGTGGTTTCAGGATGAGCTACCACCGCGAGATGCTTTTTATAGCAAGCTTTCTGTCGAAGGAATCTCAGATGAGGACTATACCCATGCACAGAAAGTTTGGAAAGCGTTTGGCTGTCAAACTATGGGAGACTACCACGATCTATATCTTCGAACTGACGTACTTTTACTCGCAGATGTGTTCGAAGGCTTTAGAGCGACATGTATGCAAAATTATGGCTTAGATCCAGCCCACTACTATACGAGTCCTAGTCTATCGTGGGATGCGTTATTAAAGAAGACAGGTGTAGAGCTCGAGTTGCTTACCGACTACGATATGCATCTTTTCATCGAGAAAGGGATGCGAGGCGGCATTTCGATGGTCAGTCGACGCCATGCAAAGGCCAACAATCCATATGAGGCAGAATACGACCCAATCAAGCCAACTACGTACATACAGTATCTGGATGCAAACAACCTATACGGATGGGCTATGAGCCAAGCGCTACCAACAGGCGGATTTGAGTGGTGCGACGTAGCAAAGCTACAAACCTCGAGTATCCTTGATATCGCGGATAAAGGTTATATCCTTGAGGTCGACCTAGAGTATCCTCAAGAACTACACGATGCTCACAACGCGTATCCACTAGCCCCAGAGCGTATGAAAGTACAGAAAAAATGGATGTCAGAGTACCAATGCGGACTACTAGGTGAAAGAGCACGCAGTCAACCGACCATCGAAGTTGAAAAGCTTGTGCCCAATCTATTCGACAAAGAACGCTACGTCCTACACTATAGAAATCTACAATTATATCTTTCTCTTGGTATGAAATTGAAAAAGGTGCACCGAGCACTCAGATTCGACCAAAGTCCTTGGATGGAGCCATATATACGTATGAATACGGACCTTCGTAAACTGGCTACGAGCAATTTCGAGAAAGACCTCTACAAACTGATGAACAACTCAGTATTTGGTAAGACAATGGAGAATCTGCGTAAGCGCGTAGATGTTAAGCTGGTGCGTGCAAGAGAGGAGGACAAGCTTAGACGGCTGATATCAAGCCCAACATTTGCTAGATCAAATATCTTTGATGATGGCCTCGTAGCACTACACATGCATAAAAGCAGGCTCATGCTTAACCGACCCGTTTACGTTGGTATGAGCATCCTAGACCTATCTAAACACCTGATGTATGATTTCTACTACAACCAACTTAAGCTCCAATATGGTAATAAATGCGAACTGCTCTACACAGACACAGATTCGCTATTGCTTGAGATCCAAACAGAAGACGTCTACGACGACATAGCCAAAAATGCAGACCTATACGATACAAGTGATTACCCAAAAAACCATCCACTATATGACACTACCAATAAAAAGGTTCTTGGAAAGATGAAGGATGAGTGTGCAGGCGTTGCCATCGTAGAGTACGTTGGACTTCGACCTAAGATGTATTCCATCGTATGTGCAGACACTAAGGAGATTCGCAAGGCTAAAGGAGTACGGAAATATGTTGTGAAGAAGCACATGCGACACGAGCAGTATAAGGAGTCTCTTTTCGATAGGAAGACGTTCAGGCATGGAATGAATATGCTGCGAAGCATTGGGCACCAGATCTATGGTCTGCGAGTTAATAAAATCTCACTTTCGCCACTGGACACAAAACGTTGGATTTCCGAAAATGGAATCGATACGTTAGCCTATGGCCATAAAGATATCTGTTTGCCCCAAAACGAACTAGCTTAGGATCCCATTCGGAGGTAGTTCGGTATCAAGTGGTACGACTTGTATCTCTTCACGCACGAATCCACGCTTCGGTGGTTTCTTTGAAACCTGCGGAGCAACATTCGAAACTTGCGGAGCATACAAATAATATAGGACTGGCTGACCCGAAGAAACCATACTACGTGAAATGCTATATGTTTTCAAACTCCATATAGGATCGGTAGCACGCTTTCGTCCACCTTCTAGCTCACCAGGAGCGTATAGATATCGAACACTGACATCGAATGGAAGTCTTTCCTCTTTGAGCCCAACTAGGCGTATCCGTTCGTCCCGAATCCGTGCCGGTTCTGATGGGTTCGATTCGATCTCATCTTTGGTAATTGCTATGGATGGTTGTTTTCCTGTCAAACGCGTAGCTTCATTGTTTAAAGCTTTTACGACCGCAGGTAGACGAGACACCCATTCGACAGATCTATCATCCTTTCCCTGTGAAGTAAGTACCATCTCTTGAGCATATTGGTATCCAAATAGCCTTTCCGATAGGGTTCGGTTGAATCGTTCAACGATTGCTTGATCCCAGTGAATATCCACACGACCACGACGTACAGAAACTTCATGTTTATCTAGTAGCGAAGACATTGCACCCATACATTCACGTCCTGGATCGACTTGTAAAAGTTTTGGCCATGTTAGTGGACTTCGCTTATATATTCGTTCGAATGCCGCAGCAACTTCTTTAGATTCTTTAGTGGCTAATGGTTCGGCTTCTTTGTATCTGGATGCTACATCCACGATCGTTAGCGCATACTTATATAGCTTTCTTCCACGTCCAGGTCGATCATGAGGTAGAAATATCAAATCGGCTTGGTGGACCTCATTTGGTGTAGATACATCGAATTTAGGTCGTGGAACGTATTTGGGGGATGGTAAATAGATCTGCCATATAGCTTGTTTTTCTAGCCACATACGAGTCACATCTTCAGATATGTTTGACGAATTGGCAAGATGTTTAATAGCTGCTAGTCCTTTCCAATAACCCTCCGGACTATAGTATCGTAAACTTAGTTTAGTGTCCATTAATATGTACATACATATATGTGCATTCCAAGCTTCAATAAGCAGAAAAGTTACTACCTATTAGTCGCATTTTATGCGGAGTAATACTCTAGTAATACTCTAGTAATACTCTAGCAATCTAGTAAGTGATCTAGTAATTACGTTAAACGTAAAAAAGCTCGTTTTTTAAAGCATAGCTATAACCATAGTCGCATTTTATGAGGAGTAATTCTTATACAAATCGAGTGGCAACGTATCCAGTCGCGAATACACTACCACCTAAGGCCACCAATTCAGCGGTTTTCCTCGAATTAGATGGTCGATAATAATCTGAGAGTTTAGGCTTTTCCAGTTTCATTTGCAATATGTGATATATATGGAGTTTTCGCATTGCATCGATTCTATCTTTAAGTCCAACGTGTGCATTATTTTCTTTCCAGTGGTTCCAGATGGCTAGTGCTTCTAGTCGTTTTTCTCGGTTTTCTTCGTAGGCAGCCATAGCGGCATTTGCCTTCTCCTGAGCTTTATCATGTCTTACCATCTCTGCGACAGCCGCATTTGGCCCGCTAGTTGCTTTTTCTATTTCGTGTGCGGCAATACTAGCAGCAGCACTCGTTATGGCGAAGACAAATCCCATAAATATTATTGATGCCATGGCTTCGAAGGCGAGGTAGAGTCGCCCCTGTTACTCAACAGGCTTCCAATACCCTTTGTCCTTTAGGTATTTCTTAGCTGCAAGGCCACCAGATAAAACCGCTATCCACTTCACGAAGTTCAAAATGCTAGATGAAGGATCGTTAGTCAAGGGCTCTTTGATTGCTTTTTTTCCGATCCAACCGATACCTGCCGCAAGTCCAGTCAATATAGTAGCTTCCTGTATTGTGTTCATAAGTTCGTTAACCATCTTGTTGGAACAACGTTTACATCGCAGATAATATGTGTATACGGCGTGGCTTCAAATGCTATATCATGGCTTGAGTTTTTAGGTTACGACCTTTTGAGGTTTCTTTGGTAGCGGCAGCTGAGCTGTCTATGGCTTCTTTGGTAGCGGCAGCGGAGCTGTGGTTAACTCGTTGCGTTTGTTTGTATTGCTTATACTGATAGTACAAACCCACAAGTGCTATGCTTACCCCAATTACGGTAAGTGTGGTATTAGTCGATATCAAACTTGGCTTATCGTTATGACTGTCTACCTGCGCCTGCGTTGCCGCCACATTGGCGATATTTTCTTTCCTTCTTTGCGCTATGAGTTTGCCTGCAGCAACTCGTTTTGGATTTGGTGGGGGTTTTACTGGTTCTTTCGTGATGGGATCGTTTCGATCTTCGGAATGGGTATCAACTTCCATCTTGTTAAGAGTAATTACTTAGTAGTTGAGGTAACTTCAATACGTTAATTACGCTTAAGATTCGTTTAAATTTGAATATACCTCAAGTACTTCATCAACTTCATTTTCGCTCGGCAATACTTGCGCCTCGGAGTCCTGTTTATCGGGCATAGAATGGTTAACAACGTGACAAGGGCACTAGTTAGTGCTACAAGTGGACCTGCTTTGTATGCCAATCGACCAGCCAGGGCAGATATCTCGTTTCGGACTAAGCAGTCTTTCTTTAGATCTTTCAACAGCCTTCGTCGTTGTCGAGAATCTAGAGGCCTCACATATGCGACTACACAAGTTGCTAGACTTAGTGCTCTATCCACTAAGCAGTCATTTATTTGCTTTGCTAAGACGGCTTGGTATCTACGATATAGGCGTTCTATGTCTTTATCAGGTAACTTAGAAATGTCCCCAAGAGAAACATTCTTCCCTAGATATTCTTTTGTCGTACCAGTCACGGCTAGAATAGAAAGAGCTTCCCTATGTTCGCTGATTTTTATGCTACGATCTTCATCGGTGGTAGCGCAGTGTACTGCATGGCAATTTTTGCAGGTAGCTCCGATGGCAGCTTTGCTGCCGCTACTGCGGTAGCCGCATTCGGCCTTTGGTGGAGGACCTGCCACATCTATTTTGCCGGATTCAGCTAGTATGTTCATTAATTCGACATCCAAATCTTTATCCATCTTACTTCAACGTATTGTGACATACCATAGGTGAAGGTATCTCTAATACTGTGGAAAATGGATGTCGCAAACAGAAACATATATGTGCGAACTTAGTCTCAAGTTCTGAAATGAATAGCTTCTTGTCATCTAAGGATATGCTAGCGCCGTAGTCATCGAATAGATCCTTTAATCCCGGTGCGCTTGCGATGCGAAATGCCACAACTATTGCGCAATTCTCGCGAAAGTTCTTACATATACTCTTTTGTGTTTGTGATGAGGCCCAAATCGAAATACCAATGTGGCGTGCAGAAAAGGCTAAATCGGATATCTTATTGGTCCTTCCCTTAACATCCTTGCTTGCCGCACAATCATCAAGGATAATAAGTGTATTTGTTCCTTCGAAAAAACGTGCACAGTCGCCTAGGGTTGCATCAATATCGTTCTGAGAAGGCGCTAGGACAATGAAGCGAGGATCTCCCTTACCAACGCCTTTATAGGTTTTATTGTTAGCATAGGTGGGACAAATTAATACGATATATTCAAACTTAAAACGAAATGGACCTCTCAATTGATCAACTATGAACTGAGTCTTTCCGCAGTTTGTGGGGCCAGTTATGAGTGCGTTAAAGGGAATTTGTTCTGTCAATGTGTCCATGTTAATGAGTACATTAATGAATACGTCAACGATACGTCAACGAATACGTTATTGATAAACATTTTGTAGCAGTCCCTGTTCAATAGTTGCTTGTGCATCAGAAAGCACGAATATGTGCATGTTCACCTTACCTGAGCCTCCCGCGCGATGAATCCTCAGGCGAATGGTCGCTCCAGCATCTTGTTGGGCCAGACCATCTCCATGAACTACGCTGGTTTGAGAAGTGCGGCAATCGATGAGTGCGGCAAACTTGTTCTCAAAGAACTTCTTATGTGTCATAGATGTAGCGGCGGCAGCGGGGCTGCCTGATGCCATACTAGCAGCTCCGCTGCCCCCACCAAACCAATTCTTTGCTGACTTCCATAAATCCTTTGGTAGCATCCCAAAAGAATATAGAGCATTGGGAATGCCATTAACGTGTACCTCGACCTTGGTGATTCCTGGATTTACGAATTTCTCACTATCTCTAGTGCCTGCCACATGAGGATCCACAAATAGAAGAAGAATGCCATTGAGAGAGAGACGAAGTACGTTTATGCTTTCAGATACGAGTGTATCGGTGTCTAGATTGATTGAGACGGTTTTGAAGTACTCATAATGGTTATACAGAAAGGCTTTACCGCTGGCGTAGGTACTATTGGCCTGCGACGCAAGATCGAGACTTTCGATGACTTCGTATTCTAGTTCAATGTTCGATAGTTTGTACGTTCCTACTTTCGTACTGTCGGATCCGACTATGACGTCTATGGCCGGTGCCAGTGTCAAATGAAATGACATCTTATCTCGAATCGCATGTGGATAAAAGACGCCATGGGTTGTGATAACTTCATGATCAATAGGTATCTTATATACGCTACCATATGCCGCTAGTGTCGCATTATCAGCCGCATTAGACTTAACTGCGTTGCTAGCCTTTGAACGAAGTTTGTTCACATTAACAGATTGAATGCCCCGCTCTACGCTATTCTCTCGTTCTACATCAGATAGGTATAGATCGCTATATACCTGTAGTAGATCGGGTCGACTTAAATCTTCTAATCTAGTAGTTCCCATCCATACGACTCGCTTTGAGACTATGCAACGTCCAACATTGGTCACCAAATAGTTGTCGGCATGACCCCCGGATAGAACCCCGGATAGAATAATATTAGCACTAAGGGCAAGACTACCAGGTACTAGAAGTCTCTTTTCGTCTAACGTAGGAACATTAACAATTAAAGTTTCCCCTGGATTGGCCGATGAAGGAGTGAAAGTTACACGATGGAACACACGACTGGCTTTAAGAGATCTACCTTCTCTAGGAGAATAGTCAGGATGGAGCTTTGTTGATATCATGTTTGTTCCACTATTGAATATATTGTCAATACTAATAGTATATCACATATCCAGTGTTCAATATGGAAGAAACGATAGACTTCGATCCCATATCTGAAGAAGGTAGAGCCGATGTGAATGATCTTACTGCCGAAGAATGGGCGGAGATTAGGCCTGATGATGGTGAGGCAGAAATGGATTGGTGGAATAGAGCTAAGCATAGATTCAAAAATACGACGAAAAGCATACGCGATAGGTTGTGGAAAAATCGTAGTAACTGGGGAACCAGTTCAGCTGAGTATATAGAATTAGTCAATCAAGGTGATGATGGGGAAACGCAGTTTACGGTAGGCAGTAGTACTGCGGAAACGCCATTTGAAAGACTGGAAAGACGGACTGAAAATGCACAGGACCAAATAACTATAAAGTTTCCAAAAGCAGATCTAACGAAGTTCACTGCTAGTTTGGATGACTATGATAGGGTCGTGATAAAACTCAATCGTAAAAATGCTGGATCATACTTACTGTCGGACTCCGTAGACACTCCCAACGTATTACCGAAAACGCTTAAAAACGCTCTTGGACCTACTGCGGAAAAGGAGATTAGTATGAAAGAGGATATGGCCACAGAAAAAGATAAACAAAAGGCCGAGGAAATGAAAAAGATGGATTCATTAACTAAGGGAACTCCAGAATATGAAGTGGCAAAGAATAAAGTAGCAGCACTAGAGGATCAGAAACAGGAGATCGAGGAAGAAATAGAAGCCATCAAAGATCGTATGTCGTTACGAGACCGCATAAAAGCCATCTTCAAGAAACATGGATATTTACGGTGATTGGAGTGTTAGCTGTCGCTGGTGCCGTAATTGGTACTGTCGTTAGTATATTAACGAAAGGCTTGACTTCCATCACTAAGGGAGTTGGTGGGGCTTTGAAGGATCTTGGAAAAAAGTTGGCTAACGTGCTACCTGCGGCGATAGGCGCTATTGCGAGTTTCATATTCCGTACCGCTGGAGAAGTTTTCGGCTTCCTTGCCAAGAATGCCTGGCTACTCATTGTAGCTGTGGTCATATTCCTAGTAGAGCAATATAAATCGTCGAAACGACGCTAACGAAATATCATCCATGAGGCTACGCCGGCCATGATACCCACGATTGCCAAATTGGTTTCGTGACTCGTTGGTGATACACCGCGACTTTGTCGCCCATGTGGCTTAGGAATATGTGTAGCTCCGCTGTATGCGATAGGCTTATGCGTTACTGGCAGTTGCGAAGTACCTGGTTGCCCTTTTGGTGCTGGTCCTTCCATGTGGACTGGTGGTGGTGGTTTTTCATCGAGGTTGATACTATCATTTATTCCTAAACTTAGGCCTGGCTTATTCGACATTTTCAGGTAGTTGTTATAACCGACTATACTCTTTTTATTGATATTCATATTGCTGGGTATTAACATACAACCCTTAGCAATTGCTAGGTCGAGACGAGAGTTCGTGTCATTCAGAGCTTTGTTATATTGCACTAAACTCTCCCAATCCTTTTCCATGATGGTATCTCTCAGCAGTTTTTTGAAGTCTTCTTGGACACCGGGGGACAAGCCTGGCGACCCTACGATCGGGACAGTTCCCACACCCTGGGCTCCTAGGATACAAAACACGTAGACCTTTACGGATGCATTAATTCGGACTACCCCAGCCTTAGTCAGCCCCTTGCTCTGCTGCGGAACGAACCAATTGTGCTGCTTTTTCGCCATTTCGTCGCGATAGAACCGCGTCGGAATATCGAGTGGCCCACTCGTATCGAACCCCCACGACTTATCAGTAAATCTTGCTCGGCGCAGGGCGAAGTTAACTTTAATGACTCCAAACTCTCTCCTGAGCCTGTCGTATACGACGGAGTTCCATGGGACGTTGTCGTTCTTATTAAAGATGTTTTCTCTGGGGAGGGGGACTCCCAATTCGAACAGTAATCGCATGATTGTGTAGTACACGTGGAAGCGGTAAAAGCTACGGATGTAATCAGTGATTGGTGCGTCATCTGAAAGATGGTCATCGAACGACACTCCGCAGCCAGCCGTTGCGCACCAAACTACGAAACAGAATTGTTGCTGCCAATGCCTCATTGGTAGAGCATCTAACCATTCTGTCGCTTTCTTGGATTTATCGTCTTCGTCATCGTCGTCGTTGTCGTTAATGGTGTCAGTAGGAAAATCGAACCCCAGTCCTAGTAAGATATCTCGCGGCTCCGACATGAAGAACTGATCCTTCGTTACGTAGATCTTGAGAATTCGCATAAAGGGGTCTATGTCTTTAGCTTCGATATTCCAGGGAACAGCTGGAACTGGATACTTAAAATCAGTCCTTCTGAATGGAAGTGGAAAACCCACAACTGTCACATGTTTTTGCGTTGTCACGCGTAACGCTTCGTGTAGATGATTTCGGACATCTACTGGTATGAGACCACTTATATTCCAACGCTGCCCACCATCGTAAAACATGATTCTAGTCTCGTATGTAGACTCATCATGTATGTCGGATGCCGTTGTCCTAGCTGAGAACTTATCGAAGTCCGCGTGAGGATAATTTTTCTTAAATGCCGCTAAAGCCCTTGCATTGCGAGGTGCGATATAGTCACCCCAATCACCGTCGAAATGAACTTTATTAGGCATATTATCGGCTAGTTTCTTATCCTTGGCGCCGGGCCAAGCTATTGTCTGAGAAGGATCTGCAAATGGGAACTTCTTCAACCAATCCGTTCGATCCATCCACTTGACTAATCTGTTTGATATTGATACGTATTAAAGTTACGACGTATGTTAATATCGTGAAGTAAAGAATATATGTTAGAATCCCATAGCACGACTCAAAATCGCGCGCTGATTGGCTAACGAAGCGTTTAATATTTTGTGGAATTCAACGGTTTGAAAAGCTGTATTCAACGATGTACAGGAAGCCCACGCGTAAATATTTTGTTTATTTTTATTATCGCGAACAGAGACACAAATCATGTTAAAATTACAAACCAGGATATTCACAAAGTTAACAGTAGTCAAAGAACGTGAAAATTATATATCTTTTATTTCGTTTTTCACGAGAAATGATGTTTTGGCCCTCGACTGAACAAGAGCGACTCCAGCTTATCCGAAGAAACGACAAAAACAATTGCAGCAAAAATGTGTGATTTTGAACGGAAAAGCTGGACAGGGGCTTCGTGGATTTGCTGATTTAATTAATGTAATATTCACACAGAGAAGCTAAATGACTGAAAACAGTAAAAACAGGACGAAAAGCACGGCTACAGAACGGTACTAAAATCGTGGTACAAGGAAAATTTTGGAAACGAGTGGACTGAACACAAGTATTAAACATTCAACAGTTTAAAAACAGGCTTATTTATTGTGAGACAGAAATTGAGCATTAACATTTGGTACTGAATTTGCTTATAAAGTAAGGAACACTGGCTTAATACTTACAAGGTTATGCGTATACTTGTGCAGCAGCTCTTCGGTTTGTCAGGTTCAGTTTAGATTTTCACTTATCGACAACTGGTTTCAACAGGCCGCCGGTTTTCTAAATCCTTCACAAACATTCACAATTTTGTCTCCAGTTAATGCACTTTCGCTTTCTTGGTAAAGATTAGATCGAAATTAAGTGTACCTAAGTAAAATACAGGTGTTTTCATGCATAAGAATCCAGTTTTGATGTCGGAAAACCAAATTTTGTGAGCAACGACTACACTTTTAGTTGAACATCGTGTGAGTCTCAGCCTAATTTTAGTTTGATTCCTATTCGCTCGTTAGTTTACCGCGTAATGGGTTCCTGGCGCGTGGCGAGAATTTCAGCAACTTTCAGTATATTCTTTATTTATTTTCGTAAATCACTAGATGCAATGGGATTCAAAGAAAATTCATTGCCCGCCTCGGGAATTCCACGTTAAATTTCACTTGAAAAACCGATATCGCACTCATCGCTTCGCGATTCGTGCGATATCGGTTTTTCGCGTGCAATTTAACGTGGAATTCCCTCGTCAGGCAATGAATTTACCTATAATATCATTGAAGTAAACTTCTGATATCGAAGTAAACTTCAGGCTTTAATATGGTAATCTTAAATGTCACCACTACCTCGACTGATCATACGGTCTACTTTCAAGAACCTATTTACATCCATAATATTTCTCTAATCGAGGCCGCTTTAGAGAACGGTTGGTGGAACCTATCGGAGAAAGCTTCATTCAGTTGGAATACCCCAGGTGAGATACGGATTCCGTATGAACTTAAGCCGGGGAATTACAATATAAGCGTCTTGATGACCGCCCTCGAACCCGCGGTTACTGCTGGTTTATTGGAATTCATAGACTACGGATATAGGAAGTTTTGGAGTCTAAAAATTAAGAAACCAATCCTGTTCAGTAAGAATCTCTGCGATTCGTTGAATATCGAGGGTACTCCAGAAGGGGATGGTGTGTCACTCAAAGTAGGAGAATACAAACTGGTGGTACGACTTCTTCGCTATGTATATATCTACTGCGATGTGGTGGATCCTAGCTTCTCAATTCTTAATGGAAAGCAATCAAACGTACTGGCTATCTTTAATCTCGAGGGCATTAGGTTTACAGAAAGTACTTACAATAAATGGTTTCCCTGGCCCATACGAGCTCTAGGGACCAGACGAACCAGCCTTCGCCTGACACTTAGAGACGAAAAAGGAAATATTATAGACTTCCGTAGTCGACCTTTACGATACGTATTGAAGATTGAGTAAGTTATGATATAACCACATATAGCGAAGATATAACATAATGGCAAGCGATTCGATTCAACAACTAACTCCAACGGCACCAAAAATGGATCTAGATAGTCATAGTCTGCAAGAAGTCCGTGATCAAGAAAAAATATATCCATCGCTAGTTCTAGATGAGTAGAGCGTCACTGAAATTCGTCTGAAAACGATCCGTGAAATGCTTTCATACATCGAAACTCAAGAAAAACACTACGAAGGCGTTCGTAAGAAGTATTCCCGTACACAGGGAATTGTTCATGGCACCGCTGTGGTAACAGGCGGCCTATCCGTACTATTATCAAGCTCAGGCTTGGCTGTCGCTTTAACGGGTTTTGGCATAATTATTGGCCTACCACTTGGCGTTATCGGTGGACTCTGTGGATTAATTTCGGAATCTACAACTGTTGGTGCTAAAAAGCTAGGAATAAAAGTTTCTAAGCACGAGAAAACCTCTATGTTGGCTAGAGCGAAAGTTAATACGATTCGCGATCTTGTGTTGAAAGCCCTACACGATGGAAAGATATCTAGTTCCGAATACAATCTCATACTCGCTGAAGTAAATAAATACGAGATTATGAGAGTCGAAATTCGCCACGAAACTGATAAAAAAAGCATGGGACAAATCCAATCCGAACTACTTCACGAAGTACAAAAGATGCAAGCAAAACTTGGCAGTATAGCGAAATAAAAATCGAACTGCGTGGGCGATACTTCAACTTTTCTAAGATTCGTATTAATTAATTTTGTATGTCGAGTTCGTATGCAAATTCAGTCTCGATTTTCGGTTGTAAAATAAATTTCGCATGCCTTAGCGCCCCAGTTTTACTCGTTCGAACAAATTTGGGGCGCTTAGGAATGTATATATTTTAGTACCCTTGGCTAGCAAGCTGAAATTTACATGTACCAACTTTATGTTAATTCATAGGTTCTAAAATACGACTACAGTGAAAACCTGCCTGATAAAAACCTATCTAGGAAGGCAATATGGTTACTGAAACGTCTTATGGTTCTCAATTCAGGCAATCCTTAGTTCGGAGTTTCATCTCATGATTTCGTATCGCAACCTGAATGTTTTTAAATGGTACAAATTATTGCGTAAGCCATTGAATTATGACACGGTTGTTATTGCGTCAACCGCATGGACAGCTGCTCTGAAATACATCGTAATCGTATGTGTCGAATTATAGAATCCTTAGAACACGGTTGTTAAACGGTACGTTAGCTGTCCTCTACGGTGAGCTGGAAGAAGTGCTCAACGAGACACTTAACGATATCATGATAATCATTATCGTGGGCATAACCTAGTGCGCGAATGGCGCCTTTATCATATATGTAGAGATCAATGTGCTTAATGATCCACTTAACGACGTCAAGAAAGCCATTTCTACTGGCCTTAGATAGCGTGCCATAATAGAACATATCATCATCTTTTAATAAGTGCTTGGAGATCGGATTGAAGTGCTTAACGAGCAACTTAACGATATCGAGATTGCCATTTTCACATGCGTAGCTTAGTGCACAGCAAATGTGTAGATATAGTATATTGCACTGGAAGCGCTCAATTAACCACTTAACGATACCAAAATCGTTATTCCTACAGGCATTGATTAGTATGTCCCCATCGTAGTTATGCTCGGTTTCATCGTCGTCGTCTTCATCGTAGTAGTATGCCCTAAAATTACCATTATCAGTATAGCTATATCCTACTACGATACCATATTCGCCATCGTTTACGTCATCCTCGGAAATATCGAATTTCTTAGCCAAATTATCTCTCTCATCATCATTATGAGCAGACATAAACCCGACTAGGACTACTCGTTGACAAAACTCATAATCTACGTTTTTATAACGTGCCATAGATGCGGCATCATTTAGCTGTTTCGAAGTCAAAGAAATAGCGGCAAATGATGTGGGACCAGCATACTCTACGATCTTAGTCAAGATTTCTATAGGAAGGTACGATATATTAGCCATAGTATACGGGATGTTTTTATATAGTAACTGTGATACGACCTCATAATATGATGAATCATATCTCTAATAGGGGTTTATTATTGGTTATATTAAATGTGATTGGGGGTGGTTCTTAATTTGGGGATAAAAGGGGCTTATATAAGGAACAAATTTCAACGATTTTTTTTCGTAGGAGTAGGGATATATGATGGGAGAAAAAAGGCTTAAATAAGGATGTGAATTAGAACCGTGTGTTGGATATAAGAAATATGTGTGTTGATTATGGGTGGCTTATATAAGGAGAAATTTCAACGTTTTTTTGTGGGCTTAGGGGAATACGGTGGGGAGAAAAAGGGCTTAAATAAGGACGTGAATTAGAACCGCTTAGTTCTTCCTGGGGGAATCAGGAGGGCTTATATAAGGAACAAATTTTCAACGATTTTTCGTGGGAGTAGGGATATACGATGGGAGAAAAAAGGCTTAGATAAGGATATGAATTAGACTCCCCATTATATATACTACTGAAACTAAAACAGCATTCATTCATGTTTGCATTATGTTCGTATTTATATATCTATGAATGTACACGTATCTATCTAGGAAAGTTTGATCTTGTTTATTTCCAATTTACTGGTTACATATATATATAGCATGTTTTCACAAAAGGGCGCGAGCCTTGGAACCTAACACCCCTTTTGTGAAAACATGCTAGATCTTGTGTGCCTTTAAGCTTTAAAAGCCAGTAACTCGTGTTTTTGCCGTTTTCTTGAAAGGGCAAATGACAGTTGAAGACTTTTCTGTCCTTTCTATCCCATTATTGACTTGACTTAGATCCATCCCATAATTTCTTTATTTGAGACCTAGAGGTTTTGCTTAGGTTAGAAAAAGGCCATTTTCTGGTATTGTTACTCCAAATACAGCAACTTCCATCGATTAAACGCAATCTACATTAAGAGAACGTTGTATTGTCGTATAGTGCATCAACATCCATTAAAAGCTCGAAAAATGGCGCCACTTTGAAGATTTTAGGGTACACAAGTAACTTTGAGAGATTAAGGTTAGGTTACAAAAAACATATTTTCGGGTTTTCTACTCCAAATACGGCAAAACTGGCACGCTAGTCTTAAAGTACTGCCAGAGGCCGTTGTTTTGACGTGTTGTAAATCGAAATCCATTAAAAGCTCGAGTTATTCGCGAAAATGTTTGAACTAGTCCTCCACACCCCCCTCCTGAAAAGTCTTCAACTACCATTTGCCCTTTCAAGAAAACGGCAAAAACACGAGTAACTGGCTTTTAAAGCTTAAAGGCACACAAGATCTAGCATGTTTTCACAAAAGGAGCCTTGGAACCTAACACCCCATTTTGTGAAAAATGTTAGAGATATATATACTTTTTAGTTTATTATGTTAGCACACACATCTGTTGTTGTTTTTACAGTTGGTCTGTGAGCGCACACTTCATTAGTAGTCTTACGTATATACAGCAACATCTTATATCACGTATGTAACGGTTTTTCAGTCATTCACCCTGATGAAGACTGAACTTTACACAGTCGAAATATAGGTGGTTAACGTTTTGAATCGTTTCAACTTCATTTGTGTTTATTACTCGGGCCAGGCCTTCGGCTGGCGCGAGTCAGAAATCGCAAGTGTTTATTTTTATTTGTGTCGAGTTTTGGCGCCGTCGACCAATCAGATTTCGACTGGTCAGTCACGTGACACGTACGTTTGCGCCAGCCATGTGACATGTGAACAGTGGACAACTTTCCAGGTTTTTCAAGATGGCGGCTAGTGGGAGTTTTGACTTAGCAAAACCTTTAATATCAGCTGTTTTTTTGTGTAAACCAAAGATTCCTTCAAGTGCAATACCAAGATTTTTGTCTTTTCTAAAGCTGAGAGGTGTTTTACGGGCTTTGGGACGGGAATTTATCACATATTATGCGACATGCTTTAAGATACACTCGTGAGACGTGACAGCGGAGTCTGATCTGCTCTGCGATCAACACTGACTGTATATAAAGACAACAGCTTGTAAATGTAAGTAGCCGCTAATCTGAACATGATAACCTTTATACCAATTGACTGTCGTTGTGTTGTTATTTATTATTATTAACCTCTCGAAAGTGTAATAGAAATGACCCGATTTCTCAGTTCTCTGACTGACAGGGGCCTTTTAAAAGAATTACAGTAATTTCGCCCCCCATGCACATGTATTTAAATGTTTATAAATTCGGGAACGAAAATCCAGCATGCAGTGAGTGAGTATAAACTGAGTAAGTAATCCGAAATGAAGATTTTTTCAAACGAACGATAAATGACTGATGTGGAAATCGCATATTTATCTGTGGCGTGTTATTGTTGTTCTATTTCCCGGGTCTATTTACATCTGGGCCGGGTTGTTCAAAGCCCGATTAGTGTTAATCCTGGATTAACTCTGCACAAAACCTATTGGTTGTCATGGAAATTAACCCTGGATTAGCACTAATCGGGTTTTGAACAACCCGGCCCTGGCCTGTACCTCTTTGTATTTGATTATTATCTCTTGGTTTAGGCATTCTACAGTGTATTTAATGTTTTTTTTAGAACTGACATAATGATATTATGTATCGAGTAGTGTATTTATCATTATTGCAAGTTTATAACATAACATAACTAAATTTGGTCCAGAACTGAGAGTATACTTACATGCAAGTAGCACTCTTTCTTTCCCTTCCCCTTTCTTGGTACCATTATATATTATCCATGCAAGCTAGATCTTGTTTCAGTGTTTTCCATCTGAGCTGGTCCTGGCTTAAGATATTAACCCTAAGGTTACCTTAAGGACCTACCTTCTCATCATTGTATTTCTTATTATGCCTTATTACTCGTAAACATTTCCATCATCTTATGAGAAAATAAATGTAATTGTTGTTGTTGTTCCTCAGTTCTTGGCCAGCATCGTCACTTTCACTCGGTCATGATCAGGAGTACGAGTACTTTTCCAAATTATTTGGGAATGAAAATTAATCTTGCTGCGACCCCAATGATATAAAAAGAGTGGACATTGCATGTTTATTTGTGGCCTGCCATTATAAGTTTCAGTCTCCTTCAAGATGTAGAAAATGAGCACTAGCACAGTGGCAGTTCACTAATACTAGAAAATGGTGGTCTGTAGTTTACGACCTCAATCGAAAATATTGTATTG
This sequence comes from Actinernus sp. WN-2022, assembly GCA_030867875.1. Lineage (NCBI taxonomy): Eukaryota > Metazoa > Cnidaria > Anthozoa > Actiniaria > Actinernidae > Actinernus > Actinernus sp. WN-2022. The sequence goes on along the minus strand of JAOWCC010001368.1, from coordinate 20,779,565 downwards.
AGAATTTGGCCTGAATGTCAGCCATCTCCACTGGTTTGTTAATAATTGAGAATTACAAATAGATATGACTTTATTTCACATGTAGAATGACATTACCTAACTATTCACAATGAATAGCAACATTATGTGGAATTTGTTGTTCTAAATTGCTTGATTTCTCATAGTTGTACTGCACCTGATATAATTACAATGCATCAAATTTGAGTGACTCGATATCATGCAGACTACTCAAATAACCATTGCACTTCAATTAACAACACCCATTCCAAGTTTTTTTTGTAATTCTAAGACCCTCAAGGAACAATAATATTGAAAAGAAAGTAATATTAAACTACAGAATTGAGGGAAATTGTGGCTGAAATGTACATGCATAGCATGTATGTGTGTGTTGTGTGTGTATTATGGCTCTATCATTTCTAACCCTCCCTCTCCCCCCAGGCATACCCTAACCTAACTCCCCCCCCCCCCCCCTCTCCCCCCCCGGAATACGTGGGGCACTTGCACATTGACATACAAGAGCATCAGTAGAGAACCAATTCTCTGGCTACTCTAGCACAAACCATGTTGACACAAAATTATGCTAGCACTCCATGCAGTACATCATTGCTATAGATGGCCCGAGTTAAGGCCAATCAGGGCCTCTTGTTATATATATATATATATATACAGTCGTTGCCGTTAATTAATGTTGTCCTAGACATATGCACATATGGATTTATAGCCTTTGTTCAGTTCGCATCTTTTACATAAAGAACGGTAATCAGCCGTGAACGGTCCCTTTGTATTTGGTAACAAAGAGCCACGGTGGTCTAATGGTTAACGCTCTTGCTTACCAGTTCGAAGCCCCGAGTTCAAGTCTCATTATCGGCATTTTTGTTACTGCGAAGATTTTTTTTCATTTCTTTTTCCCCTTTTTATCTGACTGCATTCCCTTAAAAGCTTTTATTTCAAACGTGACAACAATAACGGAGTTCTTTTTAACCTTTGAAATGACTAGGACACCTATCATCCACATATATTTTTTTTATTGCAAAAGCTTCGACTGCCGCAGGGAATGTAGTATTTTGATCATCGACATCGTCCATGGCGTAGCTTCAAAAGTTTGTTATCGTTTGTCAAACCTTACGCCGAGTACACGGCTTTAATTCCATGTGAGTTCTTTTCCTTCACAAAGAAAAAAGCTTCGTCAACTTATGCAAGCATTACTATGGGTTTCAAAGAGAATTCTGGACAATTTCTGGACTGCCGGATATTTTCAAAACTGTCGGCTCTGTGTCTCGCGGCCGATGTTTTCGAAATCTCGAGAAAAAAAATTAGGTCGCTCGCTCAGTTAGCCTGTACACAGACCTCCGTTTGAAGGGATTACGGAGGTCTGTGTACAGGCTATCGCTCAGTCTGCCTAAGTTCAGAAAATCAGTACGAATGAAATTCATAACACTTGCTAAAATCGCTTCCTACTTCTAAACAAAGATATAATACTTTGAATCAGTGGGTATCTAGTATTTTCAAAACTGTTTCTGGTATATACATGTAAGCCCGGCACAGTGTAAGAAAAACAAATTACGCTTATTCAAACCCACAACCATCAACAGAATCGCTACACCGTTCTAAACGAAAATAGCGAAATTTGGGTGTACTCAGTCAGTGCATCAGTGCTGGTATAATTATCTGCTTCGAAATTCTGGGAAAATTTGAGACCGTTTCAGGTTGACAGTATTATTTTAGCTACATCGTCCGTTCTTATCCTATGTAAACAAAACAAAAAGACAAGGGGAAAAAAAACAAGAAAAAAAAAGAGAAAAAAAAGATACGATGCCGATACGGAGACTTGAACTCGGGGCTTCGAACTGGTAAGCAAGAGCGTTAACCGTCATTCTCGTTCCCAGTGCCTCTTCAACTAACTGAAAAATCAGAGGCTCTGGTAAGACACGAAACCGGATGTCCTAGATTCTAGGACATTGAAACTGCGCATGCTCTTAGAACTCATTTCCGATTTGCTAACTAAAGCAATGGCGGTCCTCATGGAAGCTATCCAGTTCGCCCTTGCAAAGCTTAAAATACAGTTTTCTTTAAAAACTAAAGACTTGGAAGCTATTCGGGTAATTAGTATCGATAAGAAGGCCTGTTTCTGTGTCCTTCCGACCGGTTATAGTAAATCGTTAATTTGCCAAAGTTTACCGTTTGAGTTTAATGCTCTTCAAGGTTCATCCAACTCAATCGTGGTCGTCATATCTCCTCTCAACGCAATTATCGAGGAGTGCACAGAACATGCTGATTTTCAGCTGCTGGATTAGACTGCAGGGCTGATGGTCGAGGAAGAATAGCCCTAAGTACCTGTTGTAGGTTAGCAAGGGCTATAGCGCTCAGTGCACTCGGCGCGGAATGTGTTTTGATGGTGGATTACTAGGAGAGCTATAATTTTGCTTTCGACCTCGTTTTAGCCTGGAATTTTGGATCGCCGCGGTTTGATGTTAATGCAATTGCTGAACCATCTCACGGAATTTTTCGGCAGTTTCAAGAGAGCGTTTGCACGGACAGCATATTTTTGTAGGGTAGGATTCTTCCCAGAAAATGAACGGATGGCTTAGATAAGAACCCAAACTTTTCCTTAGGTCGCTGTTTAAAATCACTGGGTGATTCTTATCCGATATTACGGCGTTGCAGCACATACATGTATTTCGATCGAAAAGCTTTTCTGCTGACTTTTTTGGCGTAGCATCCGCCATTATTGGATTATATAGTCGATCGAAGGGAGATTTTAATTACCTTTCGGCTTTTGCCACCATACATTACATATATGAATGTTTATTAATTAATTAATCTGTTTAATCATGTTCTTTTAAAAGGCACATCACTTCATTCTTTATTATTTTCACATATGAATATTTATTCTTTTGATTATTTTACTTTTATTGAAAGAACACCTCAAAAAATGCCTTATTTTACTTGTTATGTTTACAACGGAAGTGATTTATCCACTAAGTGAACCGGAAGAAAAGCGCTGTGCGCAGCACCTGTTCAATTTTTTTTTCATCGCGCAGCCGATTTGGCTAGCCAATCAAATTAGAGCCTGTTTCGTGTCTTACCAGAGCCTCTGATTTTTCAGTTAGTTGAGGAGGCACTGGGAACGAGAATGCGTTAACCGTTAGACCACCGTGGCTCTTTGTGACCAAATACAAAGGGTGCATTCACGGCTGATTACCGTTCTTTATGTAAAAGGTGCGAACTGAACAAAGTCTATAAATCCATATGTACATATGTCTAGGACAACATTAACGGCAACGACTGTATACAGCAATTTTCATAAATTCTGACCCCCCCCCCCCCCCCCAACTATATCGGGTGCATTGTGGGTAAATGACTGCCGATCGAGCATCCGCAAAAGTCGGTAGCCAGACCAAATGTTTTACCAAGGCGTTTTTTATAATAGATTTTAACAGATTTTCTATGTTAGATAATACATATTATATTTATTTTCTAACACAAACTCTTCAAATGTGAAATAACGAAACACAAGGAGAAATTTTAACCGGAGAAATTGCCTCAATTTACGCCACACGAACAGCTGGTTGTAATGGAATAAATATTAGAAAATCCTTCGTCGTCATTGCAAGAAAAAGTATGGAAGATAAACACAGAAAGCAACTGTCTCAAGGCCGGTATTACTAGTCTATGCCTACCTGTTTCAAGAATACTTTGGCGATTTGGCGTGTTTGCCGTGGTTTCGCGATTGATTTGAATTTATAAATGTCACGCAGAATACACGAATTTTCATTTTTTAAATATAACGACGACAAATTCTACTTATTTTAGGTAGTAGTATTCTATTAACTGATCTGTATTAATTGTATTCTGACGCATCCAGTACAAATAAATATTTAGCACTGGAACCACGCTGTGTTTACGAAAAAACAATAGTCCTTGGGACTGATGTAATCTTGTGGGCATTAAAGTGAACAATTGAAAGTGCTCCGTAATTTTTTCAAACGAGTCTTACATCTCTGAATTCCTGGAGAAGAAAAGAATGGAAGAAGGGAAGAGTCAAATATAGAGCTTATAATGTAACTCAGAATTACACGCTAGACAGCTGCAATTTATTAACGAATTAGAATTTAAATATTTGCGTTCATGTGCGTACATTTATCGTTTGCTTGCTCTGAAGCTTTGTGGAGCACACAAATGACAGGATTCTCTTTAAAAAAAACGAGAATGATATGAGATATTGTTATTTTAACCTGGCGTGTGTACCATTTTCTGCCGAATAAATCTTCTTTTAATTAAAATGGAGTCTCTTAAAGCCATGAAGCAAATATAAATACTTCTAATTTTAAGCCGGCAGTTAATAGAAAATAAATATCTGCGGAGAACTGAAACTGAACTGAGAACTGAATGCAAATCGCGAGTTCGATAAAGTGAAATAATTAATGTCAAAATTAAATCATAAAATGGTTATCTTTTTGCAAACTGCTATTCCACTGTCCCTGTTTTTGTCTGAGTGTGCATAACATTTGCACATCGGAATGGTTTTGAAAACCACATTTGATATTTTTCATTGAAAACAATAACTCTAATTAACGTTCTGAAAAAATGATTTTGCACGCAATATCATTGTCAGTGTTATATCAGTGCAGAGAACTAGAGCTAAGCTCAGAGAACTAGAGCTAAGCTTTGAGAACTGTTTCTTGTTAAACTAAATCACCGAAGTTCCTTGAAAAGTAGGTAGACTATAACGGCACTGTGACAGTAGTATTCTGTATTTATCTTCCATATTATTTCTTGTAACGACAACAACGGATTCTCTAAGATTAGTAGTGTTGGTTCCTGGACTCCACATTCAACAACGCGTTGGGAAATAAATAAATTTATTATCTAACATAGAAAATGCTTCGGTTGAAATCTAATATAGAAAAAAACGCCTCTGTTAAACGTTTGGTCTGGTTACCGGTCTGATATCTCTACATCTTGTAAACTGGTACTTTTGCTGAGGCTCGACCAGCAGTCATTTACCCACAATGCACCCGATATAGTTGAGGGGGTCAGAATTTATGAAAATTGCTGTATATATATATACAGTATATATATATACAGCGAATTGCAAAAATTCTGTCAAACCTAACTATATCACTATATAACTATATCGGGTGCATTGTGGAAAGGATTATTCGTCACTCGACTACTCTAACCCGTTGACCCGCACACGAGACCGAAGCGTACATCTGATGGTTTTGGAGGACGTTACCAAAAGAAATTGTTCCTGCTTTAGTATTTCCGAGATACCTAAATTTTGTTCACCTGTTTAACTCGTATTAATTTCAATTGTCACGATCTGTGCATGGCCACTTGAAGCGCAATGGCCGCAATGGCTGCGGCCAGAATCATGAAACCCATGTTTTTCTACTTCATCATCGAGAAGGTGCTTATATTTATACCAGATGACTTCAAGCCGTTCCTACTACTAAACACCAGACTTTAAACTTCAAATTGAGATATTTTGTTTAAGGTCGCATCGTGGTAATCGGAAGTGCGATATCGTGGGCTTGAAAGCAGCGAAATACGAATTAGCAGAGTATAATAAAAATAAATATGTAAGGCTAACTACGAGAAAGGTAAGTGGTGTCCTAATAAATAAATTTTGGCAGCAGTTTTGATATTTAGGTAAACATCCATTTTACTAATACGGTTTATAAATAAGAAATTAAACTGCGCTAACTACGTTGCTTCATTTTATCAGCATGTTCGAATTCATTCAAATTTGTCATGTTTTTTTTTTCGGCTGTCCGGTGAATGATGACAGATGTAGTAATTACATCGAGGGAGTAGAATGTTACATAGAGGTTTCCTTAATTATTTTCAAATGCAAAAATAAAAGAAGTGGAACAAACAAAACACAGTCAAAGCAAAACGTAAAATGATATAATAGCATCTGCTCTTTTATTTTCATTAATTTGACTTAGTTGAACTTCTATAGCAACTACAGAATCATTAACTTCTCCAAATTCCGTCATAAACTAACACCAATGACATTTTTATCTCTCATCGTGACTAACTCAAGTGACAAAAGTATTCAGTGCTATTGAACGGGTGACTGAATACACGTGAGGAATTTCAAAACGCACTGTTTGCACATAATTAGAAAGCTCTGAGGAGTAAAAGCTAGAAGTGATGTTGAATTAAGTTTCAACCAAGTTACGTTCCCAAAACTTATTCTCGAAAGGAAATGAAATTTCACATGGTGTTATTTATACGCTGAACTCACAAACGAGATCAAAGTTTACATTAAAATGCGACTCACACGACCTGCAACGAAATATCTCAATTTTAAGTTTAAAGTCTTAGCCGGATTGAACTGGTTTTATTAGGAAGGGCTTGAAGTCATCTGGTATAAATATAAGTATACGTACCTTCTCGATGATGAAGTGGTTTTATTCTGGTCGCAGCCATTGCGCTTCAAATGGCCATGCATAGATCGTGAAATCTCGGAAATACTAAAGTAGGAACAATTTATTTTGGTAACTTCCTCCTAAACCCTCAGATGTAATTAAGCTAACGTAGCCATTATTGTGTCGGTCTCGTGTGCGGGTCAACGGGTAAGAGTAGTCGAGTGACGAGTAATCCTTCCCATGATGCACCCGATATAGTTATATAGTGATTTATAAAATAGTTTCGATAGTACGCGCGCTCTGATTGGCTGTAAGCCGTGTTTCTATAACTCTATAGAAACATAGACAGTTGAGCGCGCGCTTGAAGCTAGTTGTGAGAATTTACGTTTTGGTTATCAAATTAAGCGAGCGTTTCTGTGCTTTTATTCGTTTATTTTATAAAGGAAATAGAAAACATTTTCCCCTTGTTTCTATAGAGTTATAGAAACACTTGTGGAAGTTTGGAAGAACTCGAAATAGCTGTGGAAACACTCGCCCTTCGGGCTCGTGTTCCCACTGCCATTTCTCGTTCTCCCAAACTCCCACTCGTGTTTCTATAACTCTATAGAAACACGGGAAATGTTTTCTATTTCTTAAATAGTTGGGTTTGACATAATTTTTGCAGTCGATGCCAAAAAGGTTGTCCAGCAGAACATAATATAATACTATAATATCCATTGTTTTGGGCTATTGTCTAGGCCAAAACAATAGGCCAAAACAATGGATATTAAAGTATTATATTATGTTCTGCTGGACAACCTTTTTGGCAGCGACTGTATATATATATATAAGCAAATTAATTGGAGTTCTTCTTGATTCACATGCTGTTTATTTACACTACAACGCTGTTTCGTGCGGGCGGTTTGTAAGAGAAATAAAATCCTTTGATATAAACTCACTTGCATTTCACTTTAGTGCTTCCTTTAATTACACCAGACTTCTGTTCAATCTAATAACGGGAAAATAAACATAGCTATATTATCATTAGAGAGAGATTATTTAATGGTTCCGTCGTAAGAATAGCCCACTTCCGCGATATGTTTTACTTGTCACGCACAAAGGTTCCAATACGAGGCTCCATGCTAAATTCAATTTATTATTTTCTCTGTGAAAAGAATACATTTAATTAATTTAGCACGGAGCCTCGTATTGAAACCTTTCTGCGTGACAAGTAAAGCATATCGCGGAAGTGGGCTATTATCAAAGTGGTGTTTTCCTGGCAACTTGTATTGGGTTTCCTGTGGTGCTCACCGCAGGTTACCCAGAACTCAACTTACGGGGGAAACAAGACAAGAACTACAGGCAAATATTGTTTTGTTATGAAAAGTCTTGGTTGTAGTTACTCAGCCTTCGTCGGCCTTCTACCAATAGTATGTGGTAATATTGAGTAATAAAAAATCCAAACAAGATGAAAAACCAACTGTGCCAGAAGTTTTCAAAACTCGTTGAATACTAAAACGACATGCACCATGGCAATATTTCAAAGCCAAATTTAGCTTTCGATGAGTGTCGTAAAACTGAAATCTGAGCCAATCCCGAGCAAGTAAATTCACAATGAACCAATCACGAACAGATAAAAACACAAGGAACCAATCACGAACTGAAGTAATTGACGATTGGTTTTACTTGAACCAATGACGAGTAAAGGAAAACGCATGCAGCCATGGATATTAAACTAACCAATCAAATTCGAAAGTAATCACCTAATAGGCCTTTGCATACTCTCAAAATTATTACATCATGTACATTTAGACACTTTAGTTAACCTATACTATTCCATATAAGTATATACCACACCAGTGAATATCACTTTTCGCGCTCTCTGATTGGCTACTCAAACAGTGAATATGATTTCGTATTATACGACTTGGCGTTTTCGAGTGCAAATACGAGCTAAAACGAACGTTATCATATGTCCCGTACGGCCCCGCGCGCGCTTTCCTTTCAAACCCATTTACAAAATTCACGTGATGAGGGCCGGACGTGTATGGCGTGAGCGGGCTGGAAAAAGCCGTCCGGCCCTGCACAATTTTTTCTTGCTGTTTTGCGGCTTGTTCTACAAAACAATATGGTCATATGATAAAAAACCTATTGACTGAGTTAATAAGTACCTATTATTGACCAAGCGTGAGGTCCGGATGGGGGGATATTGTTCGAGTTCTTTTTGAGTGTGTATGGACCGAGCTAATATTCCCCCATCCCAACCCAACAAGCTTCGAGGGCACCAAATGAGTACTTTTTGAAATTCGTTTGAAACCAGTTGTCTGTAGCTTATCTAGCCATTTTAAGGCGCCTACTATGTCTTTTGACGTATTCTAGAAAGCTATTAGCTGTTCGGATTTTCTAGGTGGAAATCGCATCAACCGAAAATACTATGGCAAAATATTCCCAGCCTACGAATTTGTTAGTAGTCTAGAACATAGCAATAATTTTCTAGCCCAAGTAACTTCATGTTGCAAAGTTTTGTGGAGGTACTCTATCGATCAGCCGAATTGGGACGTACGAATATTTTAGGGGAAACCTTTTAGTCGCCCTTTTCTTCTATAATTTTCTAGAGATTAAAAAAAATTTTTAGGTTGTATTTCAGAAAACAATTTTCTAGAGACAATTTTTTTCAAATCCGAAAGTTTTAGGCTAACTTACTCTCCCGAACAGCTTTTTAACCGAAAACTTCGTTAGGTGCCCTTGAAGCTTGGTGAATAAATGTTTTATTATATGGCTTTTGCTGAACAAAGCTGTACTTCAGTTCTTTTTTTTTTCAACAATACATGTACCACTTTAATGGTTTCTTTCGCAAGCTACAGTAGCATTGTGTCTGATTGGTCAGCTCAATAAGAGGTCATTTCTGGTAGGCTGAGGGTAAGAGTGAAACCCTTTCAAAGTTATTAGCTGTAGATTTTGTTTCAGTTAGGGACGGACCATTAGAAAAGTTATGGGGTGGGGGAATTCCAAAAAAAAAATCCATACGAGGGAAAATTATCAAAAACATATCCATGCACAACCAGCAACACAGAAAAAAAATCCTACATGGAGGGGAGAGGCAAGGCAGAGGCCAGGGACTGCACAAATGTACAGGGATGCCATCAACTGCAAATGGTTTCCTTCTATCACTGTTTTTGTTGCAGCAACTCTTTTGTGAGAGGTACACATATGTATCCTTTGATTTATCCACTATTAAAAGCAGGATAAATTTACATAATTTTTCGTCTCTCAAAAATGTTTGTTTGAATGGGATTTCACTGGTCTCGCTGCTTGAATCATAAACAATCATTTGCCATGCAAAGTGATGCAGATGTACACTTTTATAGGTATCAATATTAAAGTATAACTTTTAATATGGGCACGCTAGCCCTGATGCCTGATTAAAAAAAAAATTCACAGGAGCATGGCTCTTAAAGTTTACTTAGGACAAGAATTATTAAGTCATATCAAAATCATTGCACACAGAAGAGGACATTTGCTATTGGTCATCGCTTTGAAGTAAATGCGATTTTATTTGAGAGAGAGAACAACTTCAGTCGCATTACAAGTTTATAATGTGGCTTACCTGTTGATACCAGAACTATACGAAGAAGAATTCTCTGCTTTCGTTTGAACGCTCCAAATTATCTCCTACTGCAGCTCCCGCCATACCAAAAGTCACACAAGAAAAATAGTACGAAATCATGACGAAATAGAACTTTAACAGTGATTTGTACCACTCTAAACTTGAGAAACCTCAATGTTCACTTCTATACACCAGAATACTGCAAATTTATTCTACTATCTGAATTCAGCGGTAAATATTCAAGCTAAACCCAGGTAGTTCCTAAACTAGTAACGCCTTGTAAAAAATCACTTTACTCGCGAAAGCAAATTCAAATTTGTACGGTCGAAATCTTAATATAAGGTCGAAATGCCCCGCTTAACGCACAACGGACGTTAAGGTCAGACCCCCTCCCCCCCTCCCCCCTTAACGTCCACCCATTGTTTTATGCTTTTATAAAGTCCGGAAAAATAGGAATGAAATACTTATAAACAAAGTATAAAACAAGCTTACAGCTTTAATAGCTGCAACTGTACAGTCAGTCAGTACCTCGAATTCCCGTACGAGCTCATTTCGGACCTTGACTAAAATACTCATTATGTCACGACTATAAAACTGAGTTTCACTTACCTGGAGGTTTGACTGAGGTATTTCATGATACTTCTAATCAAAAGACCTTGTTGAAATTTCCGGGAAATTCAACAGAAATTGCGCTCTATGTAGATCTAGCTGACTGGAAACGTTTGATTAAAAAGTGTACTTCTACTGGTGAAAATGTGTTTGTTCTGAATGCCCCACACTATTAAACGTCCATGCCACGCCACGTATTGACACGCTAGTTAAACCAATCTTACTCTACGGGAGTGAAATATGGGGAGCGGATGATAAAGACCGCCTGATTCAAAATGACCCACTCGAGAACGTACATGTAAAATTCTGTAAAATGTTGCTTGGTACCAGTAAAACATCTGCCAACAATGGATGCAGAGCGGAACTGGGTAGATATCCAATTAAATTAGAATCTACTTTTAGAAGCATTAAATATTGGTCAAAGTTAATAACAAAGGAAAATTTTGAGCTTTCAAAAATTGCCTATATAGATTGTCTCCAGTCCCCAAAACCTGTATTCTGGGGAGAAAAAATAAGACATAAAATCTATAAACTTGGCTTTGGTCATATCTGGCTATCGCAACAAGACATATCTGATTACGAGGGATTCTTAATTCAAATTAAATTGAGATTACAAGACATGGAATACCAACATTGGCTAAGTGACGTATTTAACGACCAAAGAAAAAATCCCCACCACCGCAACAAACTTAGAACATATAGATTGTTTAAAACGGATTACAAAGTAGAAAAATATCTCAACGCTGTCCCTAATATAAATCATAGAGTCGCTCTTACAAAACTCAGAATAAGTAATCACTGCCTACAAATCGAAAGAGGGAGGTACACTAGGCCCTACACGAAACTGGAAGATAGAATATGCCCCACCTGTAATAAAAACTTAGAAGACGAGTTCCACTTCATTGTTAAATGTGAAACGTACGATACGATAAGAAACGATTTTCATTGCACCCTTAAAATTAATACAAAATACAATACAAGTTATATGTCTGATGACCATTTATTTAATTTGGTCATAAATCCACCCATG